>JARIHS010000023.1:0-1200000 GCA_029320655.1 Mycena floridula
CTTGAACTGGTGAGGATGGGTACTGGTGGACTTACTTGAGGCAGCTCAACATGTTTTCTACACTTTCTCACTGCAATTTTACAACTCGTCTCACAGCATGGTTGATTATACCCTGAGGGCGAGCTAGTACTGCAGGGAGGTATAAGCAACTCAGTTTCTCTGAGTCCACCACTACTACTGTGTCACCGCTATTGTACCATGTACTACAGAGACATATCAGCAGCTCAGTAAGGGAAGGGTCTGCACTCTCATTACCTGCCACTGACCTCTCAATACTACTCTACTCAGTACTGTCTTTGGTGTACTGACATGGCACACTGTACTCACACCACAGGGTATCCCTTCCTCCTGAATTTAGGGTTTATTAGGGTTTATCCATCCATTAGGGTTAAGGTCAAATGGAACCTGGCAGGTCTAATAACCCTATGGTCAAAGAAATGTGAGCTTCATTTAATGGAATACAGAGAACAATTTATTCAAGCAGGTCGACCATCAACATGATAAAGTGCCTCAAGCATCGACCTGCTTGAATAAAATCAAGCAGGTTGACCATCAACATGATAAAGTGCCTCAAGCATCGACCTGCTTGAATAAAATCAAGCAGGTTGACCATCAGCATGATAAAGTGCTTCAAGCATCGACCTGCTTGATTTTAATCAAGTAGGTCAATGCCTTTTCACAAAGACCTACTCGATTAAAATCAAGCAGGTCGATGCTTGAAGCACTTTATCATGCTGATGGTCAACCTGCTTGATTTTATTCAAACAGGTCTGCTTATGTAATACAAGCAGACCAGGCAAGGCAAATGAAAGCAAAGCAGATGGGAGGAAGCTTGGACACACCTTGTACTGATGATTTAGGGTCTGTTGGGCCAGAAAGGTCAGAAGTAAAAATCTAGTGACAAGGGGGAAAGCAAGAGATAAAGGGACAGGGAAGCGGTGGTATATAGCATGTGGCTGTGCTGTGAGAATCGTTGTTATGAGAAATGTTTCAGACCTGATCTATTTATAATGGACCCGGACTGTAACTATATGAGTTCTTGACCGATTCCCTTGGTTTATGGCTTGACAGACTCATATTCATGCTCAGGATTACACTGTGCATGAGCCCAAATGGTTCCCATACTCCGAAATAAACACTGCAATAAAGCCTTGATCGGGTCCAAGTTCAAGCTAATAGACAAATGTTTTGGCTCATAGCTATATGAGTTCTTCACCTATTTGCCTAGTTTATGGCTCTACAAACCTGTATTCATGTCTAAAATTATACTGCATATGACACCAAATGGGTCCCATGTTCCAAAATTTTCACTGCAATGAAACTTTGACCGGGTCCAAGTTCAAACTAGTAGACAAATGTTTTGGCTCATAGCTATATGAGTTCTTGACCAATTTCCTTAGTTTATGGCTCTACATACTCACATTCATGTCTAGGACTCTACCACACATGACCCCGGATGGGTCCCATGCTTCGAAATAAACACTGCGATAAAGCCTTGCCCAGGTGAAAGTTTAAAGTAGTAGCCAGATGATTTCAGACATATCTCTATCAGTTCTTGTCTATTTTCCACAATTTTTGATTCTCCAGAGTCGGAATCAAGTCTAGTTTGACTGTGACATGATGTGACAAGGACACAAGTCTCTATAAAACATCGGCCATCCGGCCACCCAGAAGATATCCAAATATTTCTAAAGGAAGATAATATATACTGGATGCTAAAGAGACAACTTGTTACATGTATCACACACTGAAAAAAAGTTTCTTTTATTGTACTTACACTTGACATCATGTCACATGAGCCACCGACCTACCCAAGTTTAATTGATTGGGTTGATGGTGCAAGTATTCTTCCAGGCATAGCTCATGGTATATATTTCTAAAAGTATCCTCATAGCTGCATGTCCAAATACAACATAGCATGACATGGAGACCGAAACTTCAGACCCCATATTCAAGTAAAAAATCTTTGCCTTAATACCAGCTTAACTAGCAACATTTTCCTAATACACCTTGACATATTCAGTCCAGTATAAGGCCTTGCCTATCCAAATCTGACCACTTTCTCTTTTGGAAAGATCATGTGATGTCACATATCATGTGCTGATCATGTGCTGGTTCGTTGATTCATTCCTTTCTTCTCTACCACCATGTTCTCTCCCAACCTGCCCCAGCTTTTCTTCCATTTCCTCCAAGATTTCACATCCATTCTCCTCTACACATTAGCCATCACATCTGCCATCGCCTGAGCTGTGTTATTCAACAGGATTGATCCACCTCTACCTTTCTTATATCAGCCAGTGCTTTCAGCCCTTCATCCAACTATTCCATTCTCAAATTCCACCACCATTCCTCCTTTTCCAATGCTATTGGCCAAACCTTTGTGGCGCTTATCTTATAGTTAGATGTTTTTCCGAATTTTTTTTCTTCATGTCCAAACATGATTTCCAAGTGATTCTAAACAACTTTGGCTTCAACTTTTTTTTGGGGGTCTGGGTCGGATTTTCAACCTGCCTGATTTTATTTTGCCAGGTTGATTTTATTTGGTTGTTTTTTTTCGTACATTTTTTGTTCAGCTTTGATTTTTGTGCTCACTTGAAATCTGTGCACATTGCTTTTATTTTTTGCAGTGAAAGTAGCTGGGGCACAGTCAAGGTTGCTGGGGTTTAAGCTAATTTTGCAGTCGGAGTTGCTGGGGCGCAGTGGATCGGCTTATTGCAGTCTTTTCATTGATAAGTAGCTAGGGCAAGCTTAGCCCTAGCTACTTTCATTGGTCCCAGTAGCCTGGGACCGTTAAGGTAGCTATTGCAGTCTTTTTTGCAGTCAAGGTTGCTGGGGGTTAAGCTAATTTTGCAGTCAGAGTTGCTGGGGTGCAGTGGATCGGCTTATTGCAGTCTTTTCATTGATAAGTAGCTAGGGCAAGCTTAGCCCTAGCTACTTTCATTGGTCCCAGTAGCTAGGGCAAGTAGCTGGGGCAAAACAAATCGTGGAAAAGAAAAATTATATTCATTTGGCAGGCATTAGGTTCCTAGGGCGGATGTTATATTATTAGGGAGAAATAGAGAGTGATTCTGGATGAATGATCTTGCAGGAGGAAGTACAGATCTATGAAGGTAGCAATTTATAGAAATAAAAAAATTACATCTATCTCTCCCCGGGCATACTTGAACTATCTCTCCCCGGGGCTCGAACTCTCTCCCCGGAAGATAAACTCTTTCTCCCTGGGAATTTCAAGTATCTCCCGGGATTCAAGTTTTCAAAACTATCTCTCCGGGGGATGAACTATCTTTCCCTGGGGATATTGAGATTGTGAGTATCTCCCCGGGATTTAATTTTTGTGCACTTTAAGCAGCATACAGCTGGTCGGGACGTCGTGGCACCGGTGAATGCCAATAGAATTGGTGTATGAATGAGGATTCTGGAGAGCAGCTCTCATATGAGATATATCCGTGCTGAAATAGGTCTGACAAGAAGACCATTTCAGAGCAATGAGCTTACCTTTGCTTGACGTACCTTGTGACGAAGCAAGGCCAGTAGGTTGGGTTTGGGGCAATAATAAGGAGACGATTGACCGTGCAAGCTAACAGCATGACCGTCATCGCTTTCCTTCACGGCCACCCGCGAATCCATGCCGACGATGGGGAACAAAGCATCTCCGGGAAGCCATGAGCGAGAGAGGTATGCCGAGCTGAATAACGAATGGGTCTCTGAGATTGCGGAGGTGGGAGAGAGGCGCTGCTCTGTCGTTGGATGCTGTGATAGCAAACGGGCTGCAGCGTTTGCACGTTAATGACGGCTGCCGATGGGTATAATGGTCTGAAGACAATGACAGGGAATATCTGACGCTTCAACGCCCTGAACCATTTCGTCAAAAAAGGATTTTGGTCAACAAGCATTCATACACCTTCGGGCTATGCGCCTTTTACAGAGCAATCCCTCTGCAGAATCGTGTTTCTGATCGGATTCTGAGCTCCGTTTTCTTGGAGATGGTCCCGAGCTAGAGGCAGAGCCTTTGCGTATTTCGGTTACTTCCTTCGGTCCACGGATGAGCTTCGTTGGGGGATAGAAAGAGAGGGATAATTACCTCAGCATTGCTTCTTGAAGAGCTGACCTGGCTTGACGGGTCAAGGGGAAAAGAGACACGAAAATGTGTTGGACTCGGGGTGGAGACGATGATGATGGCGTGATCACGAGACACAGATCAATCCATTTTGGCCGCTCTGCCGAACCTGCCGTGGTCCCACGCCATTCATTGCGGCGAAGTTCATCGACAACCATCTGTAGTGGACCTCTGGACAAAGCCAACGACCATCTGTGTTACATCTGTGGAGACTTACATTGAGAGATTTGTGTGAGACGGTGACTTGACACGAGACAGCTGCCATCAGGTTTCTGCATCTTTTTCTCGACAAAAGCCTGACCGTTCTGAGATTCACCATCCCAGTGTCATTCCGCGCTCTCATATGTACCAGGCTATGCTTCTATTGCTTGCGGATCTCGCAGAGAAATCGCTCTCAAAGTATTATAAATCATTTCGGGACGCTTTTCTAGAGCTCTCTCCCTCAAAATCCGGCCGATTTGAGCGGCCTTTCGCCACCAGACTGTGGCGCTTATAGTGCACCTGTGTGTTATAGTTCCTCAGGTGTAAATGACTCACGTTACACACCTCAATCATACAAAATCTTGTCCCAAGAAATACACTCAACCTCATCACTTTAGTTTCCAAGTCGACAGGAGATACGCTCGATGCCAACAATGACTGATCACCGACGGTCTCAAATATTCTGAAATCTGTCCATAGTCAACTACCGGCACATTATTGCGCTGTAACAATAGGGCTTTATATGTCCGCACTCGCCTCCTCTGGAGAATGTCAGATATCTTGTGTTTCTACCCTGTGATCTATCTATCTGTCTATCTATCTATCTCTGACTTGGTCAATCTTCCATACCGTATGGAGGGTAAGAGTCCTTAGCCATGAAGCAATGATGAGGAATTAACGGCCAAGTGGCTCAAGGTGCGCTGGATCTGATATCATCCTCATCCGCCCAGCTAGAAGTGATGGCGCCCTTGTTGAGTGTTGTAGAGCTCAAGCCAGCTATTAGTTCAGAGACAGGATATATATTTAACCAAGCTCCACTGAGCGGCGCATAATCATTGATTCTTACTGATCTTGGGGTACATCTGTTTCAGTCCCATCAGTACAAGTCCCTGACCTCTAGTTCGAGGAGGTTCCGTCTTTCCTTCCGTGATGTCTATGATCATACCCGTCTGATCATCAAGCCCACCCGCAGTGCAAATGGGATGGTTGGTATCGTGGCTCATCATATAGTAATGACACAGAGATTTACTGAATCAATTCAATGGGACTCGTGAGCGATCAAGGACGCTTCACTCCCTGCTGTAGCTAGATCTCCGGAGTACAATCTTTGAATGTTCGAGTAGGCGCATTACTTGCACTATCAGACCTGGATCCTCGACGTGACACTTTCACAACCGTTTCCCTAGCAGTGCCGGTCATTTACTCTCTTCCAAATCCTGCTCTAAACATTCATTTGTCAACCATCATGTCACACTTATCCTGGCCTCATCCATGATTGTGAGCGCTGCACCAGTTCAAGCTAGATCTGCTTAGGTATGTTGGCCAAATATTGGCATCCCCTTGGCCCCAACCCCAATACAAGAGTTCAATCTCCCTCATCTGTATTTGGAAGTCTTTTGAGCGGTTGTTTGTGTCTATTGACGCATTGACGAATGATCCAAATAGTTATCACTCCAGAGTGCAAGTCAAATTATCCAGAGAAGCAATTGACACCCCAAATCGAATTATAGAAGACTCAATCTACGGCCTTTCAAGTCCCAAAAACCCAATGATCTGATCAGTGAACGTCGTAGTCGGATCAGTGACACAGAATACATTCGCTTCCTAACATAATGGTCAGCAACAAGCACATTTGGGAAATTATAGCACATACTCCAGCAGTAGGCGCCTGGTTGCAGAATACACCTTGGTTGGAACCCGGAGCGAGGATATCAATTATTCTTCAGCGTTTTCAGTCAGTTGCCGGTGAGCGCCACAGATCAAAAGCAACTTACGCAATACAAGCTCCCTGCCATTTAGAGCAGAGCTCATCGAGTGTCGTCCGTTCAGGGATGATGACAAGTTCGCGGTTATCGATACGTCTCGTCAGTCCAGCACTGGCACTGGAAGCAGCAGTAATGGCGAGAAGGAGGAATGAAAATGAGAACTTCATGACGAGTCGGATCGGTGATGAGATTTTGCAGCTTTGAAAACGTTGCTTTTATAGTCCAAGGGATGTCGGTAAAATAACGCCGTCCTCTGAACGGCCGGTGCCATTAGACCGGAGTCCGAATGCCTTGGGGTCTATTTACAGGACTGAAACTGGAACACAACCGTGTGGGCTGTGCCTTTGACAAGGTCGATGTTTCAACTTCACATGTGCCGGATCCATTAAACCGTCAGAAGCCGATTGAAACAGAAGGTATCAATGTCTAGTTCAGCTCTAAATGTGCATTATTTCAGACTTCCCACAACTCCAATTCCTGTGCTTTAATACATAATGCCTATTAAAATCATTGTCAGTGCTATGCCATTCAACATTAAGCCACTCACAAGTGTCTTGGAGCCGGGTCTGGCAGCATAAACACCTCCACCGGTATACCAGAACTATGTTAAGGATGTGAGCAATGAACTACACTATTGAAAAGAAGAGAATGACTACCCTGGGATGTCCTGAAGGTCGGTAGCACCCTCTGAGGAGGTTCTCTTTATCCAAACCCCAGATTGGACCGCTCTGATCAATCACCGCATTGCCCGGTGATGAACTGATAACCAGTGCTGAAACGAACATCGTAAGGGTGCGGAAACAAAGAAAACAAAGGTGGACTTACGCCCAAATGACAAGATCAGCTTTGATAGAGGAATTAACGAAAAAGATAAGCAAATCAGTGGTGAATCCGACCACTAAGCAAATAGAGCTCCAATGTACATACTGATCCTTCCTTCCTCCTAACCATTACGTTGATGGGGGTCATGCTTTCTAGTCATGAGGGTGGAATTTGCCATTCATCAAATCCAGACAACTCGCAAATCCAGAGCAATTCTGGACCAAGAGATTTAATCGTCATGAAATGGAGGCAGGAAGCTTTACTGACCATGATAAATACGGAACACGTTCAGTCATGGTATCCGGACTCTTACTCCAGTACGAAAACCGGATCTGGAAGACCTTTCGCAGCTAGAAGCGGCATGAGTTAGGTAGATGCTTAGGGAAACACAGCCATCGAAACTAGAGATCTCATTAGCTTCTGTCGTGATGCTAGGTAAAGCCCTTATTGTACGTACGTACGTACAGAGAAGGGTTCCATTAGAACCCATACTTGTGGCGTCATTCATACATTTGAAATCCCTTTCCCGGGATAGCTCGATCTACATTGACGGTTCATCTCAAATCAACCTGTCGATCCGCACAATCGAAGACCCTCGAGACACAGTGGCTTCCTACCACGAGGCGGACAGGATCATATCGGGGTGTAACAGCTTGTAGCACACAATATTAATGATCCAAAACTGAACAGAGGCCAAGGTTATCCATCCAGCACTGGGTCAATTCGAAGGATGAGAATTTTTTGGTCGATTTCAGATCAGATTATTGAGATGAATTTCAAGGCGTTCGGAAATCAGCGCGTTCATTGGGAGTATATGAGCTGAATTGAATGGATGGCGTTGAGTACATATGCATCAATCGCAGACAGCTTCAGGACCATTTCACCGGCGTTTCACCAAATTTTTGGGTGCAGGCGAACTATAATCAAAACTTTATCTCCCAAGCCAGTGTTCCCAATTGGTACTGCTTGTCGGATGATGAGATATGAGAACACCACAGAGGTTACCAGCGAGAGAAAATGAGAGTGGATGTCCAACGCCACTGGGGAATATCCAGCACATTTATGCGAACGGATCTGAGACAATATTGCTCCATCACTTCAGAGAAGGAAATCCTGCTTGAGATGAGGACGAATCAGGCTGCTAAGAGGCCTTTAAGTCTAGAGAAGTATCCAAGATAGATCAAGCTAGGTAAATGGTCTGCGAGCCAGTATAAACCCCGCCTTTATCTCCTCTCTGGTTGGTGCCCAATAGTTCCAGTCTTGATGTACCACACAAAGCGCGTCACATTCGGGATCCTCAAAGCTAGACCCTGGACTCTGTCACTGGTCAGACAGTGCTAACACGTGCATGGAAAAATATAATCGAGCTCTGTAATATACATACAAATGGAAGTTTAATATAGGCTACAGTGGAGAGAAGCGTGTATATGCCAAGGATTCCTAGTTTTCTTTGTGTTATTCCGTGGAGTCTGTTCTAGGATCTAAAATATGTTCGATCCTACTGGTCCTCAGACCAGAGTCCGCAGACTCTCGATGCTCTTCACTTTCCTGGGAGCTTCAGGCATTGCTATTGTCTCTGCCTTTGAAACGCGACGTGCGCCACACAAGCAGTTGACCAGGAAGCACAGTGATACAAGGAGAATTACAGCCGCTGAGGAGAAATATCAGCACAAATCTTGTCATTGAGTCTCATTGCCTCTCACCTACGGCCATCGCCGCCCAGATCATGTTGCAAGTGATACTAAAGAACGCAAGATATTAGGACGATATTGACGAAGAGCAGAGGAAATACTGACCGATCCTTGCCAAAACACATCCGACTGTCAGAACTATCCGATTGAATGACAACTGTCCGTGCTTGGGACGCCGAAGCAAGGATAAGAAATATCAAGGACGTCGAAGTCATCATGATAAGCTGGTGGCACGGGTGTGGTATGAAAAAAGGTGGGTGGTACGAAGACAGCAGACATCACCGTCCTTTATACGCTCAAAAAGGTATGAATAGAGCTGTAGAGCACCCAGAATGCAGGGCGCTTAAGGCGGTGCTACAGCACCTGGCGGTGCCCGGTAACACGTTTTCTGTCCTGTTGACTCGATATTTCACCGTATTTATAGATAATTGGAGAATGTCTCCGTCTGAAGAGCCCATATGTATCTCGAAATATTGCTCCTCGAAGCTCAGAGTCTTCTAGGATCAAGCGCCCAGGGCGCTTATTATCAGGAACCACAGATCCTCCTGATGATCGGGCGCCAACCTGCGCCAATTCCAAGAAGATAATTTTAGATTCCAATTTCGAGTCAAGCAGTGTCGAAATGCGGCGCAAGGGTATCGAGCTTAGAAGCTGAGACGGACAGCAAAAGTTATCCTGGAGTCGACTTTAATACCCTTCCCAGATGCGAGGTCTTCCCAGGCTGCCAAATACGCCGAGCGCCTAAGCACTACGATCTTTTTGTTCAACTCAGCGGCTCCATATAACGAATCAGATGGATAGATATGTGATTAATTGAAATTGACATTAATTGAGGAATATAAGATCTAGGGACAAGTTGGTTCCTGCAAAAGCATCAGTATTCAGTAGTTTTACTTTTTGTACTTGCTCAAGTCCTAAAAGTCTAAAGTCAAAAAGCCAGGTCACCCTTCTTGAAAAGTGACCCCTGTGGAACCTGAATCCAGGGGCTGTTCTTCGTACTTTGTTCGTACTTTTTGCCACTTGTCTACTTTTTTGCTTGTGGCAAGTCAAAAAGACCAAAAAGTAGAAAAGTAAAACTACTTTTTACTGATGAAGCAGATGCCGAAACTGCCGCCTTTAGCTTGGATGCCGAGGAGGAGTCCGAGGCTCGCAGCCCGATCTGATATTCATCTGGCAATCAAAACGTAGAAGTAAGTGACCATCACATATCCCGATTAGGAACACTCTACCTACTTTCCGTCTAACCACTCCTCTACATTGTTCAGCGATCCCGACTGCATCGGAACGCGATTGTTCTTACTCAACTTCTACTCGGATGTTTTTGACTTGCCTTTTTAGTTTAGATTACAGCTCCCGCAGAATGCAGTGTATAAGCCTGGGTAGATATACTATCACTGGAATCCACTGCTACATCTGTTCATTGTGGTCGACTTTGTACGCATCTAGCGCTTCCCTATTTGTCTTGTGTAAACATTGTCAAGATCCGGAATGTCTGGCTGGAGGAACAGCTGTGGTTCATTCCGCATCTTTCCTGACGCAAGTATATCAGGTTCAGGTTCAAGTTGGGTCCTCGCGGCCGAGATCCGAATTACTCTTTCACCCAGTTGAAGAGGCGCCTCTACTGCACCGAGGAGCCTCTACTGCACCGGGAGCTTCGGAAATCCTGGTTTCAAGACTATTCAAGGAGAGAACAATAAGAAAGGAATATTACTATGACTTCCTGTGTGCTTGAACTCGAACGAGTAGATATAGTATTGTTCCCATCAGTCGCAACGTTTCTCAGATTTTATTGAATGCCGATGGCCCTAGGGACACCGGATCTTTGAGCGGTAGATCAGAATAGCCAGAACTTTTGACAATTTGCATTTTGCAAGACAGGATCTGACCAAGGACTACCAGAAAAATTCGATCGAGCCATCGCACAACCTATTCCGGTGCCGTGAGCAGGCATTCTCTTATTCCAGTGTTTTGTCACGCTGAAGAGCTTTCCGTCACACCGACTCCTTTGAGGCTCCATTCATCAGGGATACATCTGGATTCTTGTTTGTACATCTCTCTTGAATTTATTGACCCTCCGCGAGCATAGAAACCAGAAATCCTGCGCATTTGGTGCAGCTTGACTGTACTCCAATCCATTAGAAATTTCAGCCAGTCATGGTTTCCGGGACCAAAAATCGTCCGAGTCTGCCGAACGTTGGATAGAGTACGGCATGGCTTCCGGCCCGCGACGGCGGCAACGCATCATGGCACGTGCTATTACTACTCGGTTCGTTTACACCAACAATGCCACTGCCAGCGCAAGGAACGCGTCACAAGCTCTCTCTCAACGCGCGTTTTGCGATACTTGCTGGGTGTAATGGATGGGTCGAAGGGACGCGAGCCTACTGGCTCGAGCACAAAGAGTTTATGGCGATGCACGGTGGCTGTTCAGCGTCAACTGGCAGCGGGAGCCTGGCGCTGACGGCACGCTGGGACATCGAAGCCGTTTTCAGGACATTCAAAGACGAAAAGGATCGACAACAACAGCGCAAAGAATATCTCGCCCGTGAAGCCGCCAAGGATTTCCTTAAGCATTTCGGCGACAAGTCCGATGACTTGGCGGCGTGGAGATCGTTGTGCTGGACGATGGGTGTCGATAAATCCTTCTTGGCCACTGTGGCGGAGTGTGAAGAGGTACCTGGTTTTTTGCTGCATTTCGTCCAATATTCATTTCCAGAGCCTCGAGGGTGTATTTGTCAACATCTATGACCTTATCGACGCTGCCAACGCGGGGCGAATCACGTCTCCCATATTTTCAACAGCGGAGGAGCTTGCGAAATATACAGCGGGAGAACACAAGTTTTACCCATACAGGGAAGCGCTGGGTAATGACTTTTTTAAGCGGTTTCTTGTGAGGGTGCATTATTTGGCAGCAGGAGGGACCCAAGTGCCTAGAAGGAAGCGCAAGGATCCACCAACCGATGAGGTTCGGGTGTCTCGAAAGATGCGCCAGACGAATGTTGGATTGTTGGAAATTATTCGGTCAGAAAGGGGTTCGGTCACTCGTCTAATCAAAAAGTAACTCGAGTCAGGACTTGCTACACTTGTATAAAATCATCGTACCATTTCAGAAGACAGAGATAAAGGCAACGAGCGTGAAAGCAGGGAGGAATCGATAGACAACATGGGTTTGCGGTACGAAGGATAATTGACGCATTGGCAACAGTCGCCGCGATGAGACGTAAAGTAGCGTCTGTGGAAGCATCATGAGGCTCACCAGGTGTTAAAATACTCTACAGCATGTAGAGAGACGCATTTGGAAAGCAGTAGACTGCAGGTTAATTAGTAGAAGACGACAGTGGACCACGAGGGATACCACCGGGAATGATACTTTGCGTCTCGTCAGAGCCAACACAACCACCACAGTACTGTGAGCGGGACGCGTCGCGGCGCAGTAATGGGTAGAAGGGCGAGAGGCTGTACAGCGCGTTTGGGCTTGAGTGGAGGTCGCGTCGCTGGGCAGAGGCCCAATACTGAGACGGGGAATTCGGGCATTCGTTCTCTTTGAGGATATCAATCCGTTTTGCTCTAGATCATGAATATGAGGCAGGACAGAATCCAGCAACCTGTCATAATCGAGTGCCCCTCCACTGGTCCCACGGCCTGGAATTGTAATTCACGGTTTGGAAGACTCTGTATGAGTGTATGAGTGTCATAAAACGCAGTAAATTGGGGTTCGTTGGTGAGTACAGAAGTATTCTACATTGAACTTGGATTTTGCGCGAGAATTTAAACATTCGCCCGCTTTGATTTCCGACGCTCGCGATGTCTTTCTTTGCTTGCATGGGGTCGCCACATCTCCGGATGCTTCCGCAAGTTGTACCGATTCACTCTCAGAATGTGGGGGAGCCTGTGACGTTTAGTGAGATAGAAAAACATCAAAAGGGGACCACTTGCCCTAAATCTCTTGAAGCAATGATGAGACCTTTGATTGACAAGATAATGAACGACATACGATTGGTTCAGGCAATTCTTCCACGTATCGCGCGCATTTAACCTGTGGACAAGTTACCAAACGCCATTACAGAATGACATAAAGCGACATACGAACTAAGGATCGTGCTCAGGTAGAGTTTCGAAAGTGACAGACCCCATGCAAAGAAGCTATTGACGACTCACATTGTGGTATCCTATGTATGCGGTTCAATTGATCAAAGCGTGGAATTGGAGAGAGAAAGACAGACCTGGAGAGCAATAAATACCAGACCATCAGAGAGCGCAAACAGCGCCGTCAACGCTCCAGTTTGAATCGTCACTGTCTGATATCCAGATGTGGTTCACATATACGTCCAAAGAGCTATTAAACCCGCTCTTCCTTGTATGCTTTCAAGCCAGATGAGAGAGAGCGAGAATAATGCGGGGAATGTGCCCTACTAATGAATACACCAAGACTGCGGTGATGAGGACATCGGCCACGGCAGATGAGACCAGCCATGTCACCGGGGAGGCGCGAAATGACGAGAATTGCGAGAATGCGGGTCTCAACTCCATATAGACTGTTGTGGCGACGGAGGCTCCAGTGTACGATATACTTACCAAATGAAACCAAAGAAATCACTGCAACGATGTATGTCCACACTCTTGTTTGCGTGACAATCATGATCCGCCCTGAGGCCATGAGTAGCTGCACGGGCATCGATACACTAACTCTCTGCACCGCGGACCGCGGTTCTTGTCGTCATCCGTCTCATTTTGCGGATACAGTCTGTGCAGTTGTTCCAGGAAAACTCTGACAAGGGAGATATTCCTGATCGGGCGAAGAATTTTATTCAGATACGAGATTCGATGCTAACATGTCCTGATGGCCTTGGTGGGACCTCACGACTATGATGTTCTCATAATTTCAATATACCGAATGCATATCTAATTCTTTGGCAATATACAGCTACAAAATGGAAACGTCCGAGTGGACTGGTGTACTTGTGTCAAGTCTTATTGAACAGGGCGAATACATAGGGCACTCCTTCCGAGTTTGGAATATATGAGGGCCGTCATAAGGCCACTGTTTATGTCGAGGTGGAATTCGGACCGCAATGTCTTGCCTACATGCCCGAAAATGATCGGTGCCAGTTTAAATCACCATTGAACTTGGTCGAAATCAACTCGGGAATGCCGGAGGTCGGCCATCATTTCTCGTCACGTGTCAAACTACCCTCTTCCGCCAGCGCCTTTTCCCGCGTCTTGGCCTACCAGCCTCCTCTGGTCCGGGTTTTGCGGTGAATAACGATTCTCATGCTTTTCCAGATGCAGTAGATAATGGTGAACCCTCAGCCTTTGGTCTTTCTGCGGGTTTCCGACATTGTCGACAAGGGCCAACTTTTCTTCAAGGTGAATTATCGGAGGCATTTGGACATGTTCATCGTTCCTGGCTTGCTATACAAAAACCTTTTCACCACCCATATCCTTCCTTCTCTTTCTCCCAGTCTGCACCAACAGCATCATCACGATACTTTGGCCTCGTCTCCAGATTCCGACGACGATGGCAGCAAATTTGGCATCATGTCGACGTCGAATTTGTCGTACATCGCCCAGAAATCTTTACTCAAAACGGTGGTGCCGTTGAAGAGCGCGTTTCAGCTGTGGCTTACTACAAGCTGCATGGTGCCATTTACAGTAATCCAATGTTATTCGAAGAGGTCCCGTCACGAAGCCATGCAGTCGGGCTATTGCTGATACCTCTTCTCAGTCCTGGCGTCTCTCGTCGAGCGACCAGTCCAGCTCAATTCTAATCCAGCTCATCCCAGTTTGTTCCCAACTCCCTGACGCTCGACGTCCAAGCTCATGGGCGCTCTAGATCAAGATGGTCGTGATGTCGGTTTCAGATATTATTCGACCGGATCCACTACGCCATGGGCCATTTCTCGGGGATCGGGGAACGCCTATTCTGGATTAGCGAGGCCGCCGGAGATGATGCAGGACGTTTTCCAGGCAAGGCGTCGCCGGCGCTGACGCATCCACCGATGCTTCTTCCCGCTAGTAATTCCATCTAACTGCTTTGTCTCGCTATTACATGCCATGTCCCTGTGTTATATCATGTCTGTACCCGGACCAGTGATATAGAATAACCCCAATATGAATGAATCGAAAACCTCACTTTTTTGACCTCGTTGAGAGTTCAGCAGAAGAATGGGACTGTGTAAGACTTGAGAATTCTGACCTCAAAGAGTCAAAATCTCTCACTGAAGGCTTCAAACTTTCACTCGTGAGAGCGGGAGAGGCGCGGGATAATGGCGGGATTGATGCGCATCAATTTATTTTGATCGCCGGTCGGCTCACAGGTACGTATGGGAGACTTACAGGAGGCGACCTTCAAGTGCTGAAGACGGCATTGCAGTGTCAGTGAGCAAGCTTGGTTTGGAAGTAAGCTGGAAGCAGCCAGGATGTTAGCTTCGATGGCTGCAGGCGAAATTCTCGTGGACTGAGAACAAAAGGCTCACCTCAACCTCAGGAGGCTCCTGAAGAAGGCACATGAACCAGGCAACGCCGGAAGCCGTCGACAGATTGATGCAAAAGCGTCGGGAAAAGGAATATACGAAGCATATGGCTTGCTAGGATGCTTTATGATTGAACAGTGGACTCCTACGATATTGTAACAGAGCCTTGAGAGCAATTCACCCGCTCTGGTCTTTTGGCGGTTTCTCCTGCAATCATCAGAGAATTTTAGGTGTGCCAAGATGTTCATTTGGCTGGCCAGAACATACACTATACCTATTTTCCTAAACCAAATTAGAATGGCAGCTGGCCGTCCGTGAGACGCATTTGTGGTAACCATTGTTGTTGCTCTGAACAACAAAGTGCGAGACGAAATTTAAACTTCACCACAAGGCTCAAATTATCACCAAAAGTGGTTACGGAACTGGGGAATGCTCGACTGATTACGCAGCACTGCCCTGGTTATTGTCTCAATCAATTCCGGACAACAAAGCGTCAATCAATGGAGCGGATGGCTCAGCGCTTTGTCCACTGACTCATTTCAACAATGGCCTCCAGATATCTGTGCCCAGTAGGGATCATTTGCTTTGTCCGGGATGAGTCTTGTATAAATACCCGACATGATCCCTCGAAATCACAACAGCAATCCAGCCGCCCATCAATACTTTCAACTCGGTTTTTAATTCTATACAAACATGTCTGCACATAAATCCGGTAGAATCCCCCGCCCAGCCAATTCTTTCATCCTCTTCCGCTCCGATGTCGGTCAGTCGTTGCCTCGCACGAATGGCAGAGATATATCCCGTGTCGCTGCCAAAAAGTGGAACACCAGTCCTGAATCGGTCAAAGCTTCTTATTCAAAGCGGGCGCAGGAGGAGAAAGCAAAGCATGCTATCATGTACCCTGACTATCAGTACAGGCCATCATCGAAGAAGGGCTCCAGTAAGGGTGACTTGCTCTCCAGAAGTCGATCCAAGCCCAGGTCCAAGCGAGCGCCACTTCCTTCATCTCAGCCAATTTACAACTCTCTTCCTCCTGGCATGGCTGCTGAAATGCAGAGACAGCCGATGCCACCACTGATGCAGCCAGCCCCGTCGCGTCATCATGAAGTTTCAGCATTCATGAGGTCTCCTCCTGCAACTGATGTGCCGCAGTTAACCAACAATATGGGTGATCAGGTTCGCCTCATTTTCGTTGTCCGAAGTCTTTGTCTGACTCGATACTTTCAGCACCACAATAGCATTCCTCATTATCAGATTCCGCCACGTACTCCTTATTATGTTCCCGATGATAGTATTCAGCGCGAATCTCCTGACTTGAGACGATTTCATCATCCATCTCGGGCAGCAATCTACTCAGGCCATAATCCTCAACCCGTTGTTCATCAGGATACCTTTCGTCGTGGTGCCCTGACACCCGCACGAAACACTCCTGGGTATTTCGATGCCGGTCTGTACATCGATTATGATGGGCGTCAGTGAGAGCTTGAATCCCTGGAGGATCTAACACTTCTCATTCTTTGTTTACCATACATTGTTTGTGCAGTCATTATTCAGAGCCAGAGTACTTTAGATTTGTAGCTAATTAACTTCTCATATGGGCATCACTATCTTAAAATTTTATTCTGTTTTCTGATATGCCTCGATATCCTGTCCCGGAATCTTATCTCAAGTACCCTTTGATCCGATCCCCGATCTGAACTGGAGCCGCTTCACTTACACCACCATCGTCAAGAAGTCATATCGCTAAGCAAGCTCTGTGTCAGGAATCTATATACCTTTAGGTGCTGGCCGTCCACTCTATACAGGACTTGAAGGATCCCACCTTCCAGGATGTGTATCCTTTTTTGTCACCGGTGAGATCACCAAACAGGGAAAGGTCCGAGTGTACCACCAGATTCATGGAACCGTGTATCTCCAAACTGGCCCAATCGCTTCTCGACATCATCACTCTGCATTCCTCCATCAGATTCCCGACGTTGGAAGATATTCCGCTATCGCAGGGATCCCCAGAGATTTCACTGAACTTCGGACTTGCAATCTAATTGTAGATGAAATGGTTCTCTCATTGCAAGGATTGAATCACGGTTTGGGGTCAGAAGCAAGGCAGCGGTCAACGGTATCTCCGGACTCGGAGTCTCTTTTGAATCTCAAAGTTCCAAGCTACATATATACTTCTAATAGACAATGCTGCAGTTCACGGTCTTTATCACCGTTTTCGCTATTGTCCTCTCGACTGGCGTCATGGCTGTCCCAATGAAGGTCAAATTGATGTAGATATCTGAATTTCCGGAAGCTTGAATGCTTACACTAGTTCCCACAATCCAATGAAAAGTCGGAGTTTCTGAGGTGTCATTGAGTCTTTGCCTCGAGCTAAATATACAAATAACACCGTGTATCAATATCCAGCTCAAGAACAGTCAAGATCGACTGAATTAACGTGACGCCGCTCTCTCCGCGCTCCACTTGTAGGGACAATGAACTGAAACAGCTGTTGACTCGGGATCCGGTAAAGACGCGTAAAGAAGTGCATCATAGTCATCAGGATCCCGCGCTGTCCAGCCCTTCAATATCCTCGTTAGAATCGCATCTTCTGGATACAACTTCATGAACTCCTCCCCAGAAAAGATGCGACAGTTGCTTATATCACGTCTGGTGTAATCAAATTCGATGATCACAGGATATCGCCCTTTTCGTGCTGCCATGAAGGAATGCATAGCGCCGGAAACGTTCTTCAGGGTTGCATCAGTCTTCAATATGAGGAACCAACAGATATAATCTTCATCGATGACGGGCGCCGTTTGATAAGAGTATAAGACTTGGAATGAATCAGAATCGGGCCACAGTTGATCCTGGACTTTCCTTACCGGGCGGAGGCTTGCAAGAGGTCGAGTGACCGAGTTTCCAATCGAGCTTCTGGCACTCGGATGAACAATAGTGAGCAGAATGACAGCCACTGCATCGTTTAACATTCTGCAATAGAACCCCTTCCGATTTACACTGGATGGAATCGTTCAGTATGGAAAATTAAATGAGTAAGAATCACCTTTGAATGAGAGCAAAGGCCATGTTTATAAATTTTGTACTCTCTCCTAGTATCTCTAGCCTGAATGAAGGCGTCTCGCAGGCCAGTCAAAGCCGGGATAACCTTCACATCCCCTGCACTTGATTTGATCAGACTGGACAGTGACGCGACATCAATAGACTTCTTCGCTTGTCGCAGGATGTAGGGCTGAATCAAAGTGCGGGAAAGTGATTCTGCGAGGTTAATGTAGCTTTTCGTGTGATTCGTGTGGCGAAGGAGAGGCACTGCGGCAGTAATGACCTTGAATATACCGCTGGCGAACGCCTGGTGGACGGAAGCCGGTCCAAGGTAATCGATGACATTCACCAGGATGCTTGACGCTACCTGATACACCTCACTGGGCTGGTCGACTGTTTTTGCGCCGACATGATTGTGGGTCGAGGTCAAACGTGACATGAGCTGAACCAGCACCGGGATTACGCCGGCTGATGAGAACTGACGACGCAGCAATGGCATGGGATGCACTCCTGAGCAGTTGGATGGGAAGGCGTAGGAGACAAGCATGAGATTGCCTGCCAGGGCGAGGTAATCTTCCAGGCTTCTGCATTGCTTAGAGGCTCTCTGAAGCTGTCCAAGGACAGCGGCCGCTCCACCCGGAAATTGTGCAATAACTGTTGATACGTCCAGATTTCCCGTAGGCCTTTCATTCTTATCCAGAAAGGTACCATAGAGTTTCATAGGATTAGTGCCAGCGCCATAACTATGTAGCCAGAGTCGTAGTGAAAGCTTCTTGTGGTTTGAGAGTTGTTTACTGACTGGAATCTCGTCTCGCGTAAGGATCAGAAGCTCGGCTACCACGTCACATAGATTCGCATGACGTTGGTCATCAGCACGAAGAAATGCCTTGGACGCTATGACGGTTTCGATGATGAACTGAAGCCATGGATAGAGTGGTGTCCAATAATTTGAGAGGACCTGCTTTGCTTCTTCACCATTTGAAAGACTGCGAATTCCAAGGGAAATGGCCTCAAGGCAGACAATAATGAGCTGAAGGCTGGGAGCGTGAACCAGGAGCTCAGCTTCGCTCAATGTCTCTGCTGGAAGCATCACGGGGGGGCTGATAGAAATGTGTACGAATAGAATCGGGAGCATTTTGTGGAAGAATGTCTGGCTGGGCTGCGATAAAATACCGAGTTTCTTTATAGCTGACAATGTGCCAGCTCGCGCAGCGCGAAGCTAGAATGGTAGCAAATTAGTTCACTGGAAGGGGTAAATCCAGAATGAATATAAATCTCACCAGATGAGCGCTCATTCTCTGTTCTTTACAATTCAAGGGAACCGAGATGACGGCCGAAAGAAAGAGCGTTGCCGCTGAGTCATCCATGCGCGTGACATGGTAGATCACGTTGCAGAACAGTCACACAAGAGTCACATTAATTACGCCGGGAAGCTGTTTCCCATCAGCAATCACTCAATATTCCAGGCAACGATAGTTAAAAAGATCCGATACTTCTCTCTGAACTGGTCCTTCACAGTGTACACCATTCACTGAAATAAATGATGATACTTACATTTACGGGCAACACGCAGACAAGTCTGGAGAAGAGATAGACCTGATGATGAACATAAATCTATGAAAATTCAATCGGGACATTAAAGTTGGTCATCAGTCAGTCAGTCGGGATTGATCGACGAAATCCCCAAAAAAGTCAAGGTCCCAACAGAAGAAACACAGTCGGGCTTAAAGAACTCCAATCTCGCCTTGGTGGACCCATTTTTCAGCAGGGAAAAAGAGCCTTTGGCCATAAATACACTGGACGACGGACATCTCTCTATCCTTACCGATGCTGGCCTCCATAAATACACTGTCATGGGTGTAAAGATCTCTCGTGAGATGTTTCTATCCTTGTTCGCTTCATTACGACTGAAGGTCCTGCCCAGTCCTGCGGGAAAAGGGCGCGGAAAAAAAAAGTTGTCTCTCTAGTAAGCGCTCAAGCGCTCCACGACTTGATCCCATCATTCATGGACGCTGCGACTCATTCCTGATCCTTTCGACCTTTCGCTCCCGATGAGAGCCATGACATCACACAGAATAATCATGGATCAAAGATTCAAGGGACTGGTTCCCAAGGACACAATATGAGTCTGCACTTTCATCCAATTTTTGATTGGGCCGTTTGAGTTGCATGTCTGAGTGGTACAACGTTTATATGACAAGGATTAAGTTAATGATGTCACTAGTACTACGCTGGTTGGTCTTTTTCAGGCCCTGGCTGTGTAAATCTGATGGACCGCATCCGACGCGGGAAGCGCAGCAGGCTTCAGGATGACTTCGGAGCAATCAAGTCTTGTTCGTTGTGTCCAAGCATAGACATCTTGCGCATCGCGGCTTTGAAGGCATTTTCAATCTTGGCTTGGTTGTTTACGAATGACTAGACGCAATGATATCAGATGCTCTTCTGTAGAACGGCTGTGTAAATCTGACTATCTCCTATCTCATTTGCTGATACACACTTGACAGTGAATTGTTACTACATACCAGCTAACTCAGCTGATCATTGATCTGTGCATTGTAAGCTGAACCGGTCCATTGTCTGCCAGCTCTTTAACATGTAATTTCTTTCCCTGTAGGTTTTGCATTCAATGTATTGGACTTATTACTGAAATTTCTTGAAGCCCATCCACAAAACCATGTACATCAGTATCACCGACAGCCATTTTTTTCTCTCTTTTTCTCGCGATTATCTACAAAAGTAACTCTCGCCCCCTATAAAGTTCAGCTATTGACAGTGTCAATATCTTGTCACCAAAAGCCGTATGTCAGTATCGATGAGCGGTTTGAAAGAATGAGGACTCACAATCATTCGCGTGTATATTCAATGCTCTCGAATGCATCAAGGGCAGCAAAGTCGTTGTCGGCGTAAAGGGCAAGAACCGTCTCGTAGGAGCCCTCAGGAATTACGATGGTCTTATTCTGGCCATCGGCGACGAAGTTCAGGATGTTGGGAGTGGCACATCCCAAAGCGTCGTCAACGACGGCTTCACCACCCTCGAGGGTAGGGACGCCAAATGCGACGAAGGTGGCCTTGGTGCTACCTTGGCTGGTCCAGCACAAGTTCACATTGCTATTTGTATCGATGGGCCCATCGCCGCAGTTCGACCCGCTCCACGCCTGAAGATTGACGAAGAAGGAAGGAAGTTTCGACCAAGCGACGGACTCCCCAAAGGCTGGCGAGCTGATCCTGCAGCATTGGCTCGGATTGAGGTTGGTGCAGCATGACGAGGCGCCGGAACACGATGTGGTCGTAGTAAATGCACAGATATCGACCGCTCTGACGGCGGTGATGAGGACAGCAGTGAGGACAAAGGATTTGTTGAACATGATAAACTGTGTAGTGAGTAGGGCAATGTGGTAACTGCACTGATTCTCAAACTGAGGATATCTGACCCTCCTTTATACTCCGAGAATATTGTGCTTTGTTTGGCAACCCACCGCTGTCGACTGTGGGGAGTGTGGCGTAATCGGCATCTAGTTCTCGTGGGATTTCATGCACTGTAAACAATGGAAAAGATCACCAAGCGCTCCCGGGCTGTATTTAAAGCTAAATTTCCCTACACTTGCAAGTTCCTGCTGAATTTGGAGAAAAACACTCGAAACAAAGGTTCTAGTGAACTTGCTAGAAACTGAATTGACATGAAATTCCAAAAGTGGGCCGCGATTTCAAGTCGAATTATGATCACTCCGCTCATTGGCAGGCCTCGCCTTCGACTGTGGCAAGTGTGGGGTGATCGGCATCTAGTCTGGTGGGAGTTCATGTGATCAGTAGAAAAGATCACCGAGCATGGCCGCGCTGGGAAAATTAGGTCAATAATTTGTATTGACTGGGGTTCCAGCCGCGCAGAAGTGTTCTCCCATATTATCCGGCGCTAATGATCTTGATTCTTTTGTGACCGATGTAACTAGTAGCGCCACAAACAGCGGGCGTCAATGGTTGCAACGCGCGGGACGCCCAGAGTTGAATGACTCATAATGTACCAAGAGGTAATTCAGTTGACCTATCTTCATATCGCTCGTATCGCTACAACCCGAACTCCGGGAAGAATTTTGTCAGTGGTGCTCGCTTCGAGATATACGACCACGCTTGCAGCGCGCGGGACGCCCAGAGTTGAATGACTCATAACAGCAGGACAGCGTCCATGACCACGGTGAAGATTCTTCTTTCGTGTCAAATCCGATATGTACAGGTGGCCAGTGATTCACGGACCAAGCTCAAAGTCATCTGACACTTTCCATCTCTGGTCAATGTTTCAATGGCACTGATGCTGTCAAACATTCCTTGCTGCAATTTTCTGATGTGCACGTCCCTCAAAAATTACTTTGTGAGTAAAAATGGACCAGGTTACGGGGTATGGATAAGAACTCTCCACCGGGGTTCTTCGTCATGCATTGCGGTCATCTTTCAATACATTGTCGACATCCAATGTCATGCCCTCTCGATCCAGACTCATAACTCGAGCGTATTCAAGCATCAAGCTGCAGGTAAACAATGAGAACAAGAAGATAATATCAAAGGAATGACAAACCGAAAGAGATAGGCCACCATGTCCTCTCGTCGCCAATATGACTTGCTCCATTTTCTGCCTTCCAAAGCAATCTTGCGTGCCAAGTTCTCATGCGACCCTCTACCCACCTCGTCACCTCTAAAGAAGACTAGAACGTGTCAAGACGGAATGTTGCGGGGCTCGAACTCGGACAAATAGATACAACGCTTAGCATAGCATTTGTTGTCACGAGCTCTTTTCTTCTAGTTTAAATACTCATCTTGTTTGCTCCTCGGCTCTTCCAGCGGCTCTAATCTTCACAGGTTTTGGGTCCCCGCGCTCTGCTCGACGCATTCTCCAGCGGTTATTTGCACATTTGCATTTTCAAGCGGTCTCGCAGATTTTTCTGTTTTATCCAGCGGCGGTTCTATCTCTTCGGAACCGAAAACACCACCACCAATTCCTTACCACCATTCATTCCCGAATTCCACTCATTCCTTTTATTCCTCCCACGTCACCCATTTCCCATGGCACCTTTTGATATCAATGCCGTGCTCAAAGGTTTTGACAAGACATGCTTCCTCACGCTGTCTCCAAAACCAAACTGGAGGATTTACCAGAAGGAGCTGAAGATGGCTCTGCTCCATGATCCTGAGCTCTGGAAAATCATCATCACCACCGACCCAGCCAAAAAGCCCACAGATTCCGACAAGCTTTTGGCCTGGAACCAACGTGACGAAACCGACGCCATGTCCGTCATTTGGCGAACCATTGGCGAGACGTCACTTCGTCACAAGGATTTGAAAGATGTGGAGACTGGGAGCGCTGCGTACAAGACGCTCATGGACCGGTTTGACAAAGATGTCAGATCTCATCGTTTCCAGGCTCGTCACCGATTCAATCATCCTGTCCACGACATCTCGCACCCAGTCGAAAACTTCATTTCATCCATCACAGAGGCTGCCGACGATCTTGCGGCCATCGACCGCGCTCCTTCCGCCACCGAGACCGTCGACATGATCATCATGAACCTCGACAAGTCATTTTCAGAAATCCAGACTTCTCTGACTCAGAACGCTCTTGTTCAGAGCAATCTCACAGTTGTCGATGTTCGTGCTGCTCTCATCGAGTGGGAGGAGTCCAAGAAGACACCGAAATCCAACGAAGCCATCGGCGTCACCTCTGATTCAGCCGACAATGATATCAACGAAGCTTCTGCTCTTCGCGCTGAGCTGAAAGCTCTGCAGGCTCGTTTCAAGCGTTCCGGTCGCAATTCGTCGTCGCGTTCCGACGATTCCGAGCCAGAGGATGATTCAGCATTTTCGTGGCTGAATCCTCGATCCGACGGGTACTGTGACCGCTGCGGAAAGAAAGGTCATCACGCCCGCAGCTGTGTCTACGATATGCCGGCCAAGGTGAAGGATAAGATTTTGGGCAAGGCGAAGAGGGAGAAAGCTCATGTTTCCGATAATGCGAGATTCTCATCTGGGGAGCGAGCGAGCAATGCTCGTCATCGAGTTGCGGACTCAGATGACGAGACTGTCGAGAGCGGAAATGACAGTGACCGCTCGTTGGGTCCTGGTCCTTCACGTTCGCATTCGCAGAAGGTCTATGTTTCACGTGCCATGATGGATCGAATTCAGCTCTAGGTTGAACAAATTCAGTGGGAGTCTTTTTCATTCAACTTTGTCTGTCTTCGAGCTCTCCTTACATAGTGGGAGTGTCAAGACGGAATGTTGCGGGGCTCGAACTCGGACAAATAGATACAACGCTTAGCATAGCATTTGTTGTCACGAGCTCTTTTCTTCTAGTTTAAATACTCATCTTGTTTGCTCCTCGGCTCTTCCAGCGGCTCTAATCTTCACAGAACGTCATGCAAATCTGACAGGTCAGCTTGTACTGGAACATAGTGAAGCCATGGCGCAATGCGTTCTGTGTACCTATTGATAGCATAAGTTAGAGAGACTCTTCTTCAAGGATCAGGCATACCATTCAGGGTATACCGTCGACTTGAATATAACCGCCTTTGAAGTCATCAACCGTTTGAAACGACCAGACCAGCCATTGCCATCGACCTGGTCATTTCGTCAGCCAAGGCCAAAGTCAAACGGAAAGACATACATCGAGTACATATCGATAGAATCCAGCTTTCCGGAACGACATCTTCTTTGTCCATCTATACTTTGTCCGCAAGATGTTGCACAGTCCCGGGGTACACTGTACCGGCTTCGGTGCGAACGCCACATCAAATAATGCCGTGTTCAATACGGATTTCGACACTGCCTGCGGTTGTCCGATAGCTTCGAACGCTGTCGTTTGGGGAACCAAAAGATTGACAGTTCCGTTCAAGTCATTCGTTTGCTCGACCAGTGCTGTGCGATGAGACTTGGACCATCGCATGTCCTCGGAGTACAAGATCCCAGTGTTGATTCCGCGCCATAATAAGCGCTTGTCTGTATGATGCGTCCAGCCAGGGTTCTCCCAAGTCACGATATCTTCCTGCCATAGATAAGGAGAGGGGATTCGAATATCGTGGTGAAGCGCAGTAGCGCACTGGGTGAACTCTGGGATCATCATTTCCTCTGGCTTCGGTCCACTGTTGTGAGCTAGGAAAAGCCCATGATTCCAAATGATCTCCGGATGTAAGCAAGGATCCATCAGTTTCGGATGGTCATGGACGAAGAATTTTGTATGTTTGGAGGGCAAATCCTCGTCGAGGTTGATTGGGTGAAGCACACCCAATGGTGAATCTGGAGCGCAGGCCGAAGCCCAACCCTTTTTCGATATTTCTAGGTTATTCGGCGCATCTGCCAGTCAATTAGTAAACGTGGGATATCGCAGAAATGGAATGGACATGCATATTTGTGAATTAGCAGCATCAAGATGGGCTTTCTTGAGGCTGTAATCAGAAAGATGCCTTGGCATGTCATGTGGAGAAAAGACCGCCCTGAAAGGTGGGAGGAATTCCTCCACGTCGCGCAGGAGATCAATAATTCTGGCAGAGGGTCGGATCAAATCATCGTATCTCCCTGGGCCAAATGCAGTATGGACGACGCCGACCCGACTTGTGGCGTTCTTCCCAAGTGTATACGAATCGTGGTCCGGACGCAATTCCAGGTCGGAGAGACTCTTGACAAGATCCTCGGGTCGAATAGCCCAGAATGGCTGAAGATCATTATGTATTGAATCGTAGTCGTCTGGTAACTGGATATTGTGGAGCTTCACATATTTCCACCTGCATATCAGTATTGTGCGCCACAATGCAAAAAAAAAGCTCACCAGGAATCGAAACCTCTAGGTGGATCTCTGTTATACCGCCTTTGGTATTCTCGAACAGCCTGGGACAGCGAGGTACTCGCCGCAGCAATTTTCTGTTTCCACTTGTCCTCTGCATCCTTCATGAGCTCAAATATTGGATGAGGACCGCTTGGGTTGACCTCAAGCAGACCATCTTCCCGATAGTGGTGTTTCCCAAGAGGACGATTCGTGGATGGAGGAGATAGGCGCTCGTCAAGATCCTCAGAGCCGTCGTAATCGAGAAAGGGGAATTCAAAGGATGTGTACCAGGCTGCTGCAGATAGCAGGACGACCAGAGCAAGGAGTATCCTCTTGTAGTAGTGACCGGAGCGCAGTCTGAGTCGTCGGACGGTTGCCAACATGGCAGGGTAAGTCGCTATGTATCAGCTGACATACGATCTCCGTAACTACTCCGAATACATGTCAAGAGGTGAGAATGAATGTCTATTTAAAGATATAACTGAAATCAAAAGGGACTACCGAATGCAGGGCAAGAGACCATGGAATGGTGAAAAGGGATCATCGAGCGCTGGAGTAAATGATAATCGTGGACGAAGGTATGCCATGCCCGACTGCGAAGCGCAGTCTCTTTAGCTTCTCCGCTTGACTGACCTTGCGCAGAATCGAGGCTTGTGAAGATACCAAGTGTGTGCGATGGAGATTCGGAGGAGCTCTCAGGGTATTCTTGACTCTTCACCCGAGACTGAAAAGGAAGTCAGCTTGGAAGACATTATCGAGAGGAAGGACGTGCTGAGTTGATTTCCAATGATCCGAAGAGACTGGGTTATTCTCCTTTTGGTCTCTCCTGATCTTCGCAGCAGGCTGCTTCAAGGAATTCGGAAGACCAAAGACGATATCTGAGCCAGTCGGGAATCAATGACACTATGGCTGGTTGGTCTTCGTCGCAGCAGTTGAGTGAAGGTCAGCGTGAAATCTACTAGGCGAAGAAGCCTGGAAAACGGGTCGGGATTCGGCAGACAATCCATTGGAGGGAAAAGAATTTGCTGGGGAATGAGGTGTCAGTGAAGACAGACAACTATAGCATGACGAACCAGCAGTAGGATGACTCAAGCAATCCACCATTTCCGCTGCCTCGTCTCTACCCTGCCCCAGCTTCTCTCGTCCCGCATGATGCCTTCCAACCAATTCAAGGCGGCAGCTATCGTCCGTCGCAGGGGGGAGAGCAAAGATTGAGCTGGAACATGGGATTTGGCGAAAAATAGATTTGATGAGCATGGAGCTGGCTCGTGAGACGGCTGGATAAGATTTGCGCTGTGGATGTCGGTCTTCTTCCTCTCGACGCTCAGCATCAGCTTGCTCCCCCTCCCGACTTCAGTGGACCCAAGGAATTTGATGGAGGGCGTCGTTGGTGAAAACCATGGCGAGCGACAAGCGAGCGAGAGGGAAGGCTGTCCGTGACGGGGAGATTCGCATGAGGTGCGAGCTCAGAAAGGAGCGAAAGGCGATATTGGAGCAAGGGAGTTTGCAGAATTCTGATTATTTCATGTTGTTCGCTAGGGTGAAAGCCCGAAGAAAAGGTTTTCGTGGAAAGTCATGGTCATGTCCAGCTGCATTCTCTTCCTTTAACCAGCTTTCTCCTCTACGCTCTGGATCCCATGTCCCCAAGAATCTCCCTTCCTCAACAGCATGACGGTCCTGCATCGCGATGAATCTTCGAGGCGAGCGTGACATAGATTGGTAAGCGCTGCTCCGCAATTCTCTGGGGTTGATTTGACGAAGGACAGTCCTGAGTTTCTCCGGCCTGCGATTATCAGGATACAGCATCGACGGACACCGATCATCTATCATCTAAAGACTGTTCTGAAAAAGAGGTCAGTCGAAAAAAGGCATTTTGGAGCGCAAGGGCTTACTTACCTTCGCAGGGCCTCCTTTTGTCTCTTTTGCGTTAGCCGAATTGTAAGGTCAGAGGCGTGTACACACCGATCCACCAGGTGGGATAAGCGGTAGAATGAAGTCTAGAGTCGCATCCAGCCCCGGTTCTCCAGCCCGAAAAGACGCTGGGTGCCACAGCTGGCGGAATCTGACCGAACGAGACAATCAGCTTGGGCAGAGGGATAAGACCATTCCACGACCATTGTATAGCATATCTGACAATATTCAAACGTGTCAGAAAGGGCCTGCAGCCCTCGTTCGTCTGGCCAGAAAACGGGTGCCAGGCTGCGTAAATCTGGACCAAATCACCGAATTAGCTTGAACTGGAGGGTGAATCTGCTTGAGTTACCATTCTATATTTCATCTGGTCATGCAGAAATGGGTGAGACGTCCCATCCAGGCTTGGTTCGCCCAGACCAAAAACCTGCTGGCAGCAGCTGGCGGAACCTGTCCAAGCCACCTATTCAGCTGGATCTGCAGAGTTAGACTGATTTACTTGCCATTTTATATTGTATGTGAAGCTATTCTGACATGTGAGAAGTAGCCTCCGCCACCAGTTCGGCCAGATGGACAACATGCAGCTGGCGGTGTTTTTGCGACATTGGGTCAGAATTCATAGGACTGAAGGCCAAATGTAGCTTGAACAATGAATTTAAATGAGATCTGTGCCGTCGCCAAATTTCCAGCGTGAGATTTGAGCCCAAGAGAGAATCTTCAAAATGATGGTCATCGAGGAGATATGTGACAGCGTTACATGTCACGGGCGCCTCCTCGAAAACATTTGGTTCAACGAGGCTCAGAGGTCAAAAGAAACAGATCTTCAGGTCTGTGGATGAACAAATATATTATTTTAAAAAGAATACAGCGCTGTGTGATCTCTAAGAGCGATATAGGTCCGTCCATCGAGGCTGAACTGTCTCCCGTCAAGGAAGAAGCAATTCTGCGATAGAGCTGGTCAGAATGAACAAGAAGACGACGAAGATGAACGTACATAGGAGGTATCCACCTCTATGACTGTCCCGACTTTTTGACCGATTGACGCACAGGCAGGCGAAAGCGTCTCATTGTCCTGCAAAAGCGACGTCAGCATCAGGACAAAACTAAGGAGAGTAGCTCACGTATAATGCATCCGGGCCACACGAAATCCTTCGTCGAAGGCCAAGGCTCTATGAAGTTCGGGTTTCTTGCGTCGAGGACGACGTCAGGCCGTGAAACAACATGTCCAGTCATTGAAGACGAGGCTCGCTCCACAAATGCTGTTCGATATGTCGCTCCCATCGCAACTTGTCTCTTCTCCTATCGGAAATTGGAGGCATCTCTTCCCGCTGCGGTCCATGGAGTAACAGCAAAACAGAACAGAGTTTGTTGTATCTGTGACGTGTTCCAAATGAACCTTGGACATGAATTACGAGGTCGCTTTCGGCATTTGCAAAATGAAGACTGAGCAAGAGATCAGCTTGGAGGAGGACGGCAAGATCGAACACGTACCGTTTGCGCCTCATTCGATTTCCCGACTTTGTCGAAATGCATTTCGTGCAGTCGGATCCAGCCCTCTTCTTCTTCCGAGGATATCTTTCCATTTCAACATTGCCAAAGGTTTCGGCAGTCCGATCGCATTCGGGGGTGAAATGAGCATGGGACAGGCGAATGAGAGCCTGATGATCACCGGAGAAGAGATTGTACCCAGCGTCCATACTATGGGATTTGGCGTAATGAATCGGAAACCAGGCAGAGACTCCGAGCCTGCGGATCCACAGGAGCTGAACTGGCCAACCCGTTGAATAAAAAGACATGCGTCGTGCCAACTGGACAGACCACAATTTGGAGACCGGAATTGGGGTGAATTAGTCAAGTCTCGCCGCCGCTTAGACAAGACATTGGGAGGATTGGAAGCGTTCGGGATAATTGGAGCCACTGGCTTTGTCGCTTTACGCTGAAGACGGTATTGGCCGCCGAAGGAGACTGGAGATCACGAAACCGGAATGGAGGGCTTTTGTGAGGCGACTCGGAGGTGAGAGCTCGAAACAGGGCAAAAACCGCCATTGGAGAAAAAAGGGCGCTGGGTTTTGGTCGCTGTTTGTCGACTGGTAGAAGGCCGACGGAAACAAGGAGCGAAGGGCTGTTGGCTCCGTCGAAATGAGCTCGGACGAGCAAGGTTTCGGTTCTCTGACGACCCAGTCCTCCATACATACGCTCCGTCAGTCTCTGCGGCATCTCTTCTCCTCCATCGACTTCTTTCATCTTCTACGGCCTCGAGAAGCCATTTCCGCCAGATTCTCTTCATCTCCAGGCTTGAGCGGAAGCGCAGCAGATAGCTTTTCTCCGACCTCCGAGAAAGGTCGGAGCACCTTGGGCAAAAAGAGGCGAGAGACGATGTCCATGTCCTTGGTGCAGCTGTCGCCGAGATACAATAAGCCGTGCTGCGCGCTGAAAAAAAAGTCAGTCGGAAAAAAACGCTCTGAGAAGCGATATCCTACCGTTGCACCGCTGATTCGGTTCGCCTGGAGGGCTGGAGATTGTAAATTCAACAGCATGGTGGTCGTTGGATTGCTGTATTCTTCTTCGCCGAGAAAGTCGGATCGAATATGAGAGAGGGACGATCCTGGAATATGACGCGGCGACAACCATTGTTGAGATGGCGTATGGAGGTGGTTGGTAGAATGGCTGAGATGAAACAGGTTTTGTAGGTCGTCCGCTGATTGCTGCGATATCGCTAGAACTTTTCTGGGTAAAGACCGATGGCTCGCGAGGAGAATAAGCTCTCCAAGGTGGCGAGCAATATCGAGTGCTCCAAGGCCATGTAATATCGTCCCCAACCAATCCTAAACTGGTCTGTCAATGAGAGCAGTTTGACCAAAAAAGGCTTACGAACATTAGCAGCGCCCAGGGTATTTCGCAACGCGTTGCGTTGTCACGGTGGGGTTCCGGGTTACCGTGGGCCTGTGCCACGTCCTCAAGCAGGGAATAGTCGGCCAGATGGACACGGCTTTCTCATTGTAGGTGCTTGCCTGGACTAGGATAAGCTGCACGGCAAGGGAAAGGACGAGTAATCCAATTACCGTGTCATTGTTCGTCCAGTTAGATGGTGTGTTCGGTGGAGAGAGAGCTATGGGCACCTAAAAAAGTGGTCTGTCGGTGGCGTTTGTGAAGGACGGAGTCATCACGAGACCCGGATCAGCTAGAACTATTTTTGGGCCATGATGACGATGCCGAAACTGCGATGTTCCCACGCGCTCTTTTCGTTGACTTTTTGGTCTACACTTCGAGCACACTTCAGCTGAATTACAAGTCAGAACATACAGAAGAGTGATACGTCCTTGGACCGCCAGGTCCAGTCACATTCAACGGCTGTGCAATCTGAAGTGCTTATCTTTGCATTTGATAAGCAACGGAGAAGTTGTCAAGTGAACAGACAAGTGGACAGACAACATGTCATATATGTCAGCGCATCGTTGGCGTGCTGCGCTCTTACTTTGTCCCATCATGCCTTCCACCTTGTGCGTCTCTTCCGCCGCAAAAATCATCGTGCAGCCCCAAACTCTGCGACCAGCAATATCTCAGAGCTGAAAGAGACATCCAATTCTAATAGCAATGATGTTCAAGCAGGAGGATTGGTACAGAGCCTAAGTGGTGGCCGCTCAATTCATGTACGCTAGGGACCATACATGGCTCACTGTTTTCGAATAATCAGGTTCATCACCACCATCACCACCATCACCACCATCACCACCATCCACAGGCCGACGATGATGCAGACGTGAGAGTTTTGACCTTTGGTACCTTGTAATTGGGTTGATCCACAGTTTCCAGTATGCTGAAATCAAAGTTCAAGATATTGTTCTTGAAACTGAGCTCAGACCTGATGAAATCCACTATGACCTGGAATCTGATGGTACTCTGATCGAGGTTGGACGGATTCGCAAATATACTGGCCGATTATTGCAACAGCCACATGAAAGTATGCTCATTCACAAATATGAGGGACTAGCAACCACAGTGAGTCCATATATGTCCATCTGCTATATGCTAATCTTGGACTGTCTTGATTGTATTGCAGGACTGGAAGCGGGATTTTGATGTTTTATCTGCAGTGAGGTCAATTCCTTACCCTAGAAAATGGTTGTTTGGGCACTCAATGTAGCCCAGGCATCCCAATATCATCCAGCTATATGGCCTATGCCTTTCAAAACATTTCACTGCTCTCATATTCCATAATGTGCTGCAAAACTCTGTTCAGCAATACCATCTTTCATTATCTGGGCCTTCATTCATCACCTATATTGCTGACTTAGTGAGTGGTAAATGACTCTATGTTCAAATACAGGAGACCAATAAATGACAGATGGATCAGTTCCGGGTGAGTATCCTTGTACTTGCATAGTGTCCCAAACTGATAAGTATAAAGTCAGCAGTGAATGCCTTGTATGGGCATTGTTTGCAACCCACTGTCAGTGATCCTACTCTGCATCAATAGGGAGCTAATTATCAAAGGCTCAATGGATAATTGGTCATAATGTTGATTATGTTGGTAGGCTGGTGGTTGCTACCTTTGAACCAGCGAACAGGTTCTCCAAGCCATCTTTTTCTTCATTGACATCTGCTTCTGACCTAAAAGTCCTTGCTTCCACATTCAATCACCAGTCATTAACCAGATCATCCCTGGTGAAATATTATGATCTGTTGGGACAAGTCTGTGCATTTCACGCTGACTTATCCCCATCCATCACGGATGTTTCTATAACACACAAGGGAATCACAAAAAAATTGTGTCCTCTGTTGCCATATATTACCAGGTCGTACTGTGATAACCAGCCCATGCCAGTCAAGCTTGAATTTATATCTGATATGCTACGGTGAGTGAAATATACAATCATAATTTTGATCATTGGTGTCTATTGAAGGTTAGGTGTACCATTTCAGTATCCCAATTTCAAGGCTTGTTTAATGTGCACACTATGGCCATTGAAGTTCAAGCCCAGAAATCATCTAGCCACTTCACATTCCCATTGTTCTATGTATTGGTCAGCCAGATACATCATATCATCAAGACAATGAAGATGGATGCTTCAGAACTGCTGACAGGTGCATGCCATTATGAATATCCACTCACAACAAAATTCAATTTCTTTGTTACAGTCATCCTATACTACACAGTGTTTGATTGGAGGTCAATCGGGCCAGATACGCCACTGCCATATGACTCCCTTTATCTCTGGTGTGATCCCAACCACCCAGATAACAAGAATCACTGGTGGTCAACCGATCCGGAAGGTCAAAGTCCTATACCAAACACAGTGGTGGAGGGTGCTTCCAATATCAGATTTAGTATATTCTCATGGTCATATCACATACCCCAGCAAATCTACCCAATTCTGTGGGACATCCACAAAGCCTGTGGATTCAATCCTGAGAGTACCGAGATGGCAGAATACTTGGGATACCTATTGCTTGAGCCAAGAAGTGTGTCTTGTATTTCTCTGGCCCTTATCACACACTGACAATGGTACTAGCAGATTCAGGGTCAATGTTACACAGATTCGGCCCATCTCAGGAAGCAGATCAACCATCCCATAGTGGATATGACCCAGAGGTTGACTCAGACGATGGTTCAAGTTCATCTCATGAGACGTTTGTCTCTGCGCTCTCGAAGAATTAACCAAAGTGCCTTATGCTTCCAGTAAATAGTCCTTGATTTGACTAAATGCTGGCCTATTCCACTACTCTAGCTTAACCCGGGAACTAGAATGGTAATTGATTTATACGCCACAATATCACACTTTCCAGTATCCCAATTCCTGTGCCTTGATAGATAATGCCTTCATCATAGTCAGTGTGTTGATCTGATCTGATCTGAATGAATGACTTACAAGTGCCTTGGAGCCAGTTCTCCCAGTATCGAAACCTCCGCCGGCATACCAGAACTCAAGAACATCAATGATGAACCTGAATATCAAAATAAGACACGGCGTACCCCGGGATAACCTGAAGTTCGGTAGCACCCTCGGATGAGGTTTTCTTCATCAAGACCCCAGATTGGGCCACCCTGATCGATCACATCGTCGCCAAACAAAGGTCTCAGGCTGTCCGTGATCAGATGATATCCAGTGCTGAAACGAACTTCGTGAGGATGCAAAAATACAGGAAATAGATACGCGACTTACGCCCAGATAACAACATCAGCTTTGAGAGACGAATCATCTGAAAAGATGAGGGAATCGGAAGTGAATCCTCTTGGCTCGACGCCGTGTTTAATCTTAACGTCGCCCGCGATGATACGGTCAGCGCAACCAACATCGATAGCTAGATTTCAGGTCAGAAATACTGCAAAAATCCAGAGATACTGTAATACCCACCATTGCCTAGATAACTCGATCAATAATGGAGCTGAAGAACACGAAAAGACCTCACCGCCATAACGTTCAAAGATGAGCACGAAATATGGTGTACTCCGGTTGACCTTGAAGCCTGCTTTTTCAAGTCCATCATGGAGCTTCTTGTCAGCATCAACTGTTTCACCTATCAAAATGCGCTCAAGACCGAATGGAAACGAAGAATGCTTCAAAGCGGAGATTTCGATTGGGACGTCATCGGGGTACAACTTGAAAAGGTCGTCTGAAACGGCCTTCAACGTCCGTACTGCGGTCCTTGAGCGCTGGACCATTGTTACTGAGGCTGCCTTGTGAAAAGCCAGATCCTGGCAGATATCAGCTGCAGTGTTTCCAGCACCAACAACTACGACTCGTTTTCCGGTGAAATGACGGCCTCCAGGATATTTCGAAGCATGGAAGGTCTCCCCGGTGAAAGACTCGGGACTAGTGACATCGGTTGGGATACGAGGGGCACCTATGACACCCGTAGCGATGACGATGTGGGAAGGATGAAGCGTCACATGTTGACCGTTTCTGTCTATCACGACCGTCCATTTCTTGGTTTCGGAGTCGTATTTCGGAGTTGGAAGAGGACGAGAATTGGTCCAGACAACCAAATCCTGAGACGAGGCGTAAAACTCAAACCAGTCAGCCAGTTTCTCCTTTGGGGTATGGATCGGCCAGTTTTTCGGGAAGGGCTGGTAGAGCACTGGAAACAGAGTCGATAAAAACAGCTAAATAGGCAATTAAAGACGCACTTTGGTACTGGTTCTTGGTGGTGTGAAGAGTAAGAATGGGATATCGTTCTCTCCAATTATCTCCGACTCTTGCATTCTGCTCGACAATGATAGCGCGAATCCCCATTTGTTTGAATCTAGCAGCAGTCATCAGGCCATGCTGGCCGGCGCCAACTAGAGAAATGAATGAGCATTTCATGGCCATTGAAAAAAAGGGAATGAATGATGACATACTGATTACGACTTGAGGATCTGACTCGACTTGTTCACGGCGCTCCCGTTTGACATCTTCCCAAAGCAGAGTGTGTCCACCATACATGCCGAGTTCTGCTCCAGCTTCCTCGTGTCCTTTAAATTCAGCCATCTCCATAGACAGACTGAGCGCTTTCCACACTCCAGTTTCGTCTGAAATCAACCGATAGAATCCTTGACCAGTCGCAATGGGAGTACTAAAACTGAAGCCACCGGAAACACCCTTGTGGGGTCCTATGAAGCCGTATTCTGGCGTCAGACCTGCCTTTTCGTCCAGCTTGAGCTCAGTGATCTCTCCAGCTTTAAGTTTGTCGATGAGATAGGCATGGATATCGGCGGCACTAGATGGAGATCGAGTATCCCATGAAAATGTGAGAACGTCGCGAAAGAATCCGCCAGGAAGAATGCAATCGACGAAAGCATGGGTGCTTCCTGAAGTAAGAGCATCGGCGAGCTGCGACAACCAGGTGCTGGCGACACCGGTAGCATCAACGGTGATTGGGCTGTTCGTGGTCATCGAGAATAAGTTGAGATCTCGGGAAAGAATATGCGCCTTCATATATCGTCCACAACCATCAGCTACTTCTCTCCAAGTTGGAATCTCGAGTTTGTGCTGACTTCCTACTTGCTTGATAATTTCTATGCTGACGCCCCGCGCCGATGACCATCAGCAGCATAGAGTAAATCAAACAGCGAGGATCTGCCAGATTCTCCAATACGGCCCTTTACCATATGAACTCGGTGTCACACATCGTGATCCTCATCACGAAATAGACGGGCCGCGTACGTGGATGGTCGGACGTACATGCTTAGCGATCTGCTGTCTGGGTCCTGGTAGACATGCGGAATCTCTGATAAAGCTCTAGCTGAGAAATCCTCCGATTTGGTACGGTGGTTGTCAGACGGTTTGAATAAACAACGCGACCAATTTGCTCACGATTTTACTGGAATCTCGAGAGCATCAAGAATATGGGCATTGGTTCGTCCACCCGAGAACGTATATCTACGCCAGATGGACGCACTATATACAAGGTAAACGGTCACCATGAAGCAGGGCGATTCTGGAACAAAGTAGAAAATCCTGGTGGAAAAGAGACCCTGACGATTGCCGGCATTTCTTCCTTAGACTCCGTAGACCTATTCCAATGAAAGTCAGCTATGTTATTCAATCAGCTGCACAGTGTAAACTGACCCATGTTGTTAGCGATTCTCTGGTGGTCGGAAGGCTTCCCCGGATGTGGGAATACTATCTGGCACTCCGAGTCGGTTATCTCTCTTCAGGATGTTCATCGGGGAAAAATACCGATAATCCGATGGAGCGCGGATATCGTTCATTGCTTGCTGGCTGCAACCAACAGGAACGGTCGTCCGATCTCTACGCCGATTATCAGACGATTCGAGTAAGCAAACAGCGCTCCAACGTACTGATCCCTCTTGGCTTTCCCACCACGATATCGACGGGAGACATCGCACAAGACCTTGCTCCCAAAGCACGAGGCGCCAACCAACGGTTTCACTGTTCAGAGTAATCCTGGCCCAATTCTGGATCAACTTTGAGTTGAATCATGATGAAATAGAGGAAATAAAGTACTATTGACCATAATGAAAGTAAAATGTTCTCTGTCGTGATATTTTGACCGCTTCTCCGCCAGAAAAACGGCATCTGGAAGACCTTTCGCCATGATCCAGGGCACCGATAGGCCAATTTGATGAAAAACGTCTCTCCATAGTATCACCGAAAAGCTTGGACGCTGGCGAGAACCTCATGCGCGACAGAGGAGACGAGATTTGCTTGAGATTTTGCATTGTAGCTTTCCCGGTCTGACGGCCTCCAGACGTCAACGAGGAAAACAAACGAAATCCAGGATCTTCTGCAATCAATTCCTCCCAGGAAATGACTCGGAAGACGTCGGGAAGCATCCAAATGAGACTGAGAGGCACGGCTTTTTCCCCCTCGAGAGCAATCTGAAGTAGAAGCAAAGTAGAAGACCCAATTAGCCGAATTTGTAAGGTCGGAGGCGTGTACGCACCATTTTACCAGGTGAGATAAGTGGTAGAAACAAGTCTAGAGTCGCATCCAGCCTCGGTTGAACGATTCTCCAGCCCGCTGACTGCAGCTGGCGGAATCTGACCGAACGCGACAATTAACCTAAGCTGAGGAATCGGACCATTCGACGAACGATTCCACAGCCCATAGAAGGATTTTCTGACCAGCCAGAGATGGCATGGGGGCTTGGTGCGTCCAGCCAGAAAACGTGTGCCAGGCTGCCGAAATCTGGACAAAGCGACGGATTTAGCTCGAATCGGAGGGTGAGACCGCTTGACTCACCATTCTACATGATATTTAGCGATATTTAAACGCGCGAGGAGTCGCATCCGAGGTTGGTTTGGCCACACCGAAAGCCTGCTGGCAGCAGCTGGCGAAACCTGTCCCAGCGACCTCTTCAGCTGGACCTGCATGGTTAGACCGATTCACTTACCATTATACATTGCATCTGAAGATATTTCGGCCTGTGAGCCGTGGTTTCCGCGGCTAGTTCGTCCAGCTGGACCATATGCAGCTAGCGGTCATTTTGCGATATTGGGTCAGAATTCATGGGATTGAAAGGGCATTGTAGCTTTAGAAATAGAGTTGAGCAAGATCTGTCGAGTCACTAAATTTTTAGCTTGACATTTGAGCCCAAGAGAGAATCTGCAAATTGATGGTCATCGAGGAGATGCGTGACAGCGTGCCATGTCACGGGCGCTCAGCGTCAAGCGCTGCGTCAAAGCCGAGCTCGGGACGAATCCGATGTCAGTACAGACCAAGTCTAGATTAATTCAACAAGAAAACATACAGCAAAAGATGGGAGATAGAAGGCAGTCGCTACAGAAAGGAAGGAGAAGTATATCATACAAAAGTGTTGTCAAATTCGGTGTTACAGGTTTCGTTTTCGATTTCTTTGTGCTCAGCGGCAGCAGCCACAGCATTCTTTCGCTCTCGCCAGAGTCGTGTTCTTCGCCCTCGTCTCCGCTGGCTCTTTTTTTCGTCCACCATCTCTCCCAGCTCTAAGTCGCTGGTTGCACATTCTCCGATATCCGTATTCGTTTCTTCACCCCCAAAAGCGCATCATCCAGCTCTTCCGAGCTCCGTTTCCTCGGGGTCTGATTCGTCGACGACGATTCCGAAGCGCCCTCGCTTTCGGACTTGCCAACCCCGAAAGACTTTGCTCATGTCTCGCTCTCTTCGCAGGGGTATCTTCACAAGCCCTTTTGCGCGATATCGGGGTCTGAGGTCTGCTTGAGATCTCGAGCTCCGGCGAAGCTCTAGATGGACCAAGGGAAGCGCTTGAAGGACCAAGGATGCGTCGTGGAGAAGCTCGGCGTGAAGCAGAAGGCGGCGGTGTCCTTGAAAAAGCCGGTGTCTGAGCTCGTCTCGGTCTCTCTGACGCCGAAAGAGACCTTGTCGACAATGGTGAGATGCTTCTCGAGAATCGACGAGAAGCGGAAGGAGAGCGTGAGCGATGACGGATGGGCGATAGCGAGCGTTGGCGCTTTGGTGAAATCGAGCGCCGTCGACTAGGTGTATCCGAATATTCCGAATCGAAATCGCTGCCATAGTCCTCATATTCCCCAGTCCCATAATCGTCAAGCTCGTAATCATCGAATTCCCCGAGCTCTTCTTCTTCCTCTTCCTGCGCCAAGGGATGGCGATCTCTCGATGGAAGAGTTCGAGACGGTGGGCGCGTTCGAGACGGCGAAGTCCCTCGTGATGGTAGAGTCCTCGACGCTGGCAAAGTCCTTGACGATGGCAGATTCCTTCCTTCTCTCCCAGGAACAAGTCTCCCTGCCGGTGGACCCGGTTCTCCCAGTCGTCTTGCGAAGTCGACGAGCGAGACTCCGCCGTGAGAAGTTGGCGCGTCGTAAACTCGTAACGTCCGCAGTTGGAGACCATCGCGTCGGAGGGAGTTGCTTGGGGTTGGTCGAGCGAAGGTGGGGCGAGAATCCTGCGGCGGCTCAAGCAATAGCCAACGATGAAGGAGATATCGACCAACCTTTATGAATTGGCTCGAGCGATGACCTCGTCAGCCAGAGGGCGTGTCCGAGGGCAAAGATTCTTTGGCTGGGGCAGGCACATTCCAGAGGGACAAAACGGTGTTACAGACCGTATTGCGTCACGCCCAGAACGAAAGAATTCCGATACCCTGAAGCCGAAGGGTATTCAGCGTCTAGGAAGAACTGGTCAGGTTTGTCCAGAGGAATGATGATTCTTACGCACCTTTACAGAGCGACAAGACGAGAGCCTGTGCTCCATCGGGATCTCCAGACGACGTCGTTGAAAGGGAAGGCGAAATGAGACACCATGGGAGAAGGGAAGAAGCGATGGAAAATTACGGAGGACCAGAGTAGGAAATCTCGGGCATTTTCGGTGATCGCTTTCGGAGACAAAGTCCGATGCGCTCATGGTACTGGAACCAATACGGCAGCCTTTGAGTGCAACATAAAGCGGAAACCAGCGCGATTTGAGGACTTCAAGGCAATGTTGACACGTGGCTCAGCGGGATCTCGGCATTGCTCAGTGCAGGCCATCTCGAACGGCCTTCCGCCACTTTCCGATTGCGGCGCGAGGAAGGCCAAAATATGAGCAGACGAGCTCACGGTCATTTTCTGTTCCCGAGTGTCTAAATGGATTGAGATGGTCTTTTCCGGCAGTTGTGGCCTCGATAATATCAATATCAATTTCTGAACTAATGAAAGAATCCAGTTACCAGTTGACCTTAACACGAGAACTAACCTTGATCGAATTTTGACTGGACATTTGTGTGATAACAGTGATCTAGCAATATCCTACTATAATTCATCTCCTTGACTAAAAGTTTCCGACAGTACTACTGTAGTTGTAAGTATTACCTATTCTGGGCGACAACGCGGTTCTGTACTGACAATCGCACCATTAGGCGAGGATGTCTTATTGTACCTAGACGAAGGGTTCTAATAGAACCCATACTTGTGGTGTCATTCATACATTCGAAATCCCTTTCCCTTGATATCGGCATAGCTCGATCTACATTGACGGTTCATTCCGCGATGGGACAGTAAACTGGTGCGTAACTTTCATCCCTCTCCAGCGAGTTTTCTCAGGCCTCCCCAAGCATACGATCATTTGGCTTGGACATCCGCCGGCGTCGTCGCAAATCAACCTGTCGATCCGCACAATCAAAGACCCTCGAGACACACTGGCTTCCTAGCCCAAGGCAGGCAGGATTCAGGTGTAACAGTTTGACAATCCAAACTTGAAAGGCAACTTGAAGGATGAGAATTTTTTGTTCAATTTCAGATCAGATCATTAAGATTCATTTTGTTCTATTCTCTTGAGATGAATTTCAAGGCATTCAAGCGCATTCATTGATATGAGCCGAATTGAATAAATGACGTTGAGTACATGGTATGTATCAATTGCAGATGGCTTCATCAAGATTACCACTCAGTCAGTGGGTGGCCCAGAGAGGGGACTGGAACTCCATGCAGCGCGAGGACGATATCCCATAATCCTGAAATCTACACCCAAGAGCACAAAAATCTTTTGAGGTGCGGATTTCCTGCAAAACAGCAACACGATGGACTCGGACGAGGTGGCTAAGAGTATGGAGGCGGGGAGATCTTGTTATATTGGACAGTACTGGATACGGGCGGAGCGTTTTACCCCGTCCTGGCTGGAATGAGTGCCGGCTCGTAAGGAATCATCATCCAACATCCTCAGGTCCATATGACAATCAATGGCTGAAACTGGATTTTCCCAGAGGGATCGCATTCAAGTGGAGTGCCACTGAAGGTTGCTGCTTAGAGCGTTGGATAATTATTGATGAATGGGCTTACAAGAATTTGCAGGAGCACTGAAGTCAGGGGCAGAATCATGTCTCTGAATCCAAAGTTGGCTTATTTGTATCCATGGATACTTGAAGCTCTCATTCAGGTAGAACCAGAGGAAAAAAAATAGATGCCTAGTCGTCATTGGGCCGCGGCAACCTCAACATATTACCGACCCTTGATAGATAGTGGGTATCCGTTTCATCAATCCAGATAAGGAATAGATACTTGTTGCCTCATACCCGCCTTTCTCCAATCGACACTCCTCAATAGACATCTCAGCAAGCGGGAGCTACGATGTCCAGCAAGTGAATCTGGCATCAGCTACTTGGAACGGGTAGGTAAACCACTGAATAGATGTTTCTACTGAGAAATGTCCAGGTATTTCATTCTTGATCTCAAGAAAACATGATATTGCCTTGCGGGCATTCGGCCTGGATTTCGGGAAGGCCATCATTGAATGTCGGTTCTGTTTTTGAACACAATCACGTATGCTACTTGGAGATTGACACTTTCCATCGATCACAGTAATTTCAAACAAAGAAGCCAGCCATTGAAACTGACTGTAGCCATTGATTGGGTCAGTAGCTTCCTGAATGGCATTGCTAGGATGAGATTAATGGCTGTAATGGATCGATTATGAAGTCCTTCATGCGTGGCTGATCTGAAAAACCGAGGAAGATCAGACTTGTCATCAGCACACCTGAATGAACTGCAGATACAAGCTGCCTGAGTTGGAGCATGAGATCCGAGTCTTGTTCTATATAAATATTGCAATGGAACCAGGCCTGGTCGAGTGTGACTTGAAGGGAGGCTGAAGAGATTGAGAAGAGTCTGTGGACATCTGCTGTATTGATTCTGTCGGTATTATTCCTGCATTTCTTGAGTTCTCAGGCTCCGAATGCCCGTTGAGTTGTTTTGAGATCTGACAATGCACCACGAACCAAAAGAAACCTAGCTGATGCAGAATACAAACTTGAAGCACTATCAATGCGAATTGACTGCTTCAATGAGGCTTGATAAATTCCTCTACCTCAAGATCCTTCTGTCATGCCAGTGACTGGATGCTACAGACCACAAGAACTTGGATGAGCCAGCCAGCCAGCCAAGACTTTTCTGACGAGAAATCCGAAATGAGCTCATTGCACCAATGATATTGTGGCAGGGAAATTGCGGAGCAATCCGCCAAGAGAAAGAAATTATTAGATGTGATGCACTAGGTCGTATAAAGACAGCCCGACTGTTTGAGACACACCAAATCTTTCTGAAATCCAACAGCAAAAAGACCACACCTGGTTACAGAATAATATAACGGGAGAGAACTAGCTGACTCTCTGCATTGTTTAATTGAAGTTGTTTAATTGAAGGTGTTAGATTAATTCAAGACACCCGCCTCACATCGATCAACTATCGCAATCCAAAAGGAGTAATAACAACGGTCCATCAATCATCACAACCCTAACCGGGAATGATATGTCACTGTTATCAACTCTGATTCATTTTTCAGTGTCGATAGCTGGCTTTCAATTTTATGGATGGAAGGATTCTCATCGCTGTAATAGTGAAGAAAGAAATAAAGGCGCGGAAGGCGACCTGGTCGAGGACAAGGGCGGAGTGATTACGGGACACGGATCAAATCATTGTTTTGCGCCCGTCGAGATCCGGTTAATGTTCCCACAGGCTTTTTGCAGAATCAAATTTGTTCAAAGACAGACTCGCATGGATGCAGAATTCTTCAAGGTCCATTTATATCCTGGTGCTTGTCATGTTTCAGCAGATTGGGGCATCAAACAATTGTCCAGACCAGTCGGAGCGGCCCACCTGAACAAATGAATTAAAAGAAGCACAAGATCAATCTATTCAGTAGACCACATGAATGAGGCGGTACTAAAAATAATGCTGTATTATGCCAGAAACAGTATTGTGGCATGCTGTATTTAGATAAGCGCTGTGAAAAAGTTGTAGGACAACACAGCATCAGGACTGGTCATGAGGCTCGTTCAATCTTGCTTCTTCCCCCCATGCCTTTCAAGCTCATACGTTTCCATCGTCGCAACAGGGCCCCAGAAACCAGCCACATTGCTGGCCTGATTGCAGAAGGACTCAATGACAATGATGGTGGGGCTCAGATGGGAGCATTGATTGCAAGCCTTCACAATGCAAGACTTGGTTCGTAGATTCAGAGATTGCATAAAATCTGAATAATGTTATTGGTAGATAACATCACTGGCCCAGTCCTTTCAAATAACCAGCTCACCACAGTACACCACCACCATCAGGCTCCAGACAACAAAGATGTGAGCATTTGTTGAGCTGCCGCATCTGGGTTGATTCATTTTGATTGAGCAGTATACTGAAATCAAAGTTGGAGACATTGTTCTCAAAAAGGAGCTCAAATCTGGTAGCACTCATCATGAGCTACAACCTGATGGGACTCTCAGTGAGGCTGGTCAGATTCGGGTATACGATGGATACATCTGTGATCAGTCCAGCCGGCCAATGCTTATTCGCAAATATGAGGGACTTGCATCAAAGGACTGGAAACGGGACCTGGATGCATTCTCTGCAGTGAGGTTGATATGTCATGACAATCTATCCAAAGTCTGGACCCTGACTTATTTTACACAGACATCCAAATATTCTTCAGCTATATGGTGTCTGTGATTCAAGACATTTCACTGCTCTCATATTCCACAGTGGGCACCAAAACATTCTCCAAGACTATCATCTTTCATTGTCAGGACCATCCTTTGTCACCTGGGTCGGTGACCTGGTAAGTGATAAATTACTCATAAATTGACTAGACCACTGAGAGGATGGCAGTATGATCAGTTCTTTGTGAATACTCCTCATTTTACATGTCATCACTGTGGCCACTGACAAACATGCAGTCAGCAACCCAGGCTTTAAGTCTACATGGTCTAAAACCCCAGGTCAGTGATGTTGTTCTGGAGACATCAGTGGAGATCTAATCTCCTTCAGGCCATATATCTGCCTTCTTACAATGTTGATCATGCTGGCCAGTTGGTGGTTCATATCTTCTCACCAAACCCTGACCAGATGTCATACAAGCTGGCCTCTTATCAATCTGATCAAGATATACAGCACCTGTTTTCCAGATTCAACCCCAATTCATTATCCAAGTCTTTGCTGGAGGAATATTATGATCTACTTGCAGAGATCTGTGAATTCCACAGCTCTTGGCACACCATAAACAACTTCAATGCTTCCATGAAGCACCAGGAGGGCACCACAACATTGTATGTGCCTGAGCCATATATTCTCAGGCTTCCCAAAGGGCATCTTGGCGGAGATCATATCCTGTGTGAATGTATGCCAGATATGTCCATCCGGTGAGTACTTGGTCCATATTCTACCATTTTACCTTTATTTTTATGAAGTTTCAGATGCACCATTCCAACATCAGACCTCAATAACTTGAACTTCAATCAGTATTTTTATATTGAAGTGCAATCCACTGCCTCTGGACCCAGTCAAGCATCTAGCATTTCAATATTCAATATATGGGCAAGCCAGGTGCATCGCCTCACCAAGCAAATGAAGATAAATGATATGGAGGTGCAAACAGGTCAGTTATCAAACTGTTTCTATAAGGACCGGAATGATTTAAGCACCACTTGCAGAGATTCCATGGGTCATCTCTATCTCCTGCACTGGAGCTCCACAAATGAGTGGATGGTCTGCCAATGCAGCAAACAGACCTCTGCAATGCACTCTGCTATATCTCTGGTTTGAATGCACTCCATCTAGTCATACTTGGTGGTGGTCAACTGATCCAGAGGGTCAAACCATCATACCAACAATAGAAATTGAGGATGCATTCAAAATCAGCTTGGATACCGGGATCAGTATGTATGAACACCACATACCCCAGCAGATATATCCCATCCTCTGGGATATCCACAAGGCATGTGGGTTTGATCCAGAGAGCATGGAGATGGCCGAGTATCTGGGATACCCGCTGCTCGAGCCAGTTTTTGAACCCAGTGAGTTGTTTTGTCTTTCACCAGATTACATTTGAAGAAGGATATTCAGAATCAGACATCTACTCACCGACCAGAGAACTGTCGACTGCAGAAAACTCGGAGATTGGCTCTGATAATGAATCAGAGAATGGCTCAACTTCATCTGATGACACTTTTCATTCCACAGATTCAAACATGTAGACTGAAGTATTTATATTCAAATGTCTGCTCTCTGAATATGTAGTTGTGTTTTGTGCTACTGTATCCCACTGGTCCCTCCCACCCGCGCACCTCGATCGCCTCCCACATCCCGCGCATTCGTAACCAACTCTTCACCTTTCACCCCTTCACCCTCCGCCGCCCGCGCCACAGGGAAGGTGCTGTCGCATCCTCCCAGCAGCGTGACCTCCCGTCTTCAGCGCTGTTTGAAAGAAAAGGTCATCGTTCGAGCCAAAGGTACCATGGAAGCCAGAGAAATCGTGAGTCTGCAAAGCATGAGCTCTGAAGAAGGGCGTTGGAACCGGAAACTAAATGATGGACGTGACATCTCGCAAGCAGAGCAAACCGACATTTTTGCAGAAAGATATGCTGTATCCGGATGGCCTTGTCGTTTACCGTCTATCGGATGTTGGCTTTGACAACCGAATGGATGGGAGGAAGGATGTTTCGGGCCAAGAGCATTCAGGTTCATCGTCTCTTCTTCGGAGCGCATTTCCGAAACAAATGTCCCTTGCTGAGGGTTATCCAATGTCTTCGACATCATGTATGACGTCGACGTGGTGAATCTCGAACGTTGGTGAATGTTCGGAACGACCAGAAGTCGATTGTAGGTTCGTCGGTGATGAGGTGTGCGGAAAGCCGTCGGGAAACGGAGAGCTCGTTAGAGCCAAAGGCGGTTAGATTATTTTTCGAACAGCATATCTCGTCCCTCCACCAGTCTAGCTCCCAACAGCACCTTTCCTTGACCAGACCTGCCCGAAGCTGCACAGAACAGTTTTCTCGGCTCCCCAATGAACCCTCGAGGCAAGCGGCGACAGATCAATTGATAGGTGCTGCGGTTGGTTGGGATCGTCACGGCGACGGTGAATGCGAATGGGATTCGAGAGAGTAGCTGCACTGAAAGAGCTCAGCGGCAAAAGGGTAATTTCGGAGCAATGGCTTACCGTTCCCTTGTACTTCTTGTAACAAAGAATGGGTTTGGGGAGACAATTGACGTCGAAAGGAGCGTCGTTGCCTCTTTGCACGGTCACCGAGAAATCCATGTCGACGGTTGGGAGCAAACAGTCCGCGGAGGCCTTGAGCGATATGAGGCGGACCAGCCGAATACCGAAGTCTCTGAGATTTCCGTGGTGGGAGAGAGACCTGCTCTGTCGCTGATCGCTGCAATAGCAGATGGGCTGGCGGATTTTCGCGTTGAAGGTCGGCTGTTCACGAGCAGAATTGTAAAAAAAAAAACTCATGGGATGAAGGAGAATATCAGACGCTCCAAGTCCGTCGGTTGTGGCTCTAAACCATTTTGTCAAAAAAGGGATTTTGGTCAAAGAGGAATAAACGCACCTTTGGGCTACGCGTCTTTTACAGAGCAACTCCTTTTTCAAAATCATGTCTCTGATATGATTCGGGGTTCGGTTTCCTCAGAGATAGTCTTGAGCCTCTGGACGCAAAGTCCTGCATATTTTGGTTGCTTCCTTCGGGGCGTGGGTGAGCTTCAGTCGGGATATAGGAAAAGAGAGGTGAATAACTTGCCATTGCTTATTAGCGAGATGACCTGACTTGATGAGTGAAAGGAAAAGAGAGCCACGAAAACGCCATGGGTGGAGGCAAGGGTGGAGGACGAGCGATGGCGTGATTACGAGACACAGATCAATCTGTGCCAATTTTACCCTGCCGAACCTGCCGTGGTCCCACGCCATTCATTGCGCTAAAGTTCACCAATAACTATTTGTGGTGCGTCTGGGGATTTACATCGAGACACCGGTGTGATGCGGTGACGGTACACCAGACAGGGCAGCAGTCAGATTTTACCAGGCTTCTTCACGAAAGCACGATTGTTCCAAGGTTCACCTGTGCGCTCATACCAGGCTATGTTTTTTATCGCTTGCGGATCTGGAGAGATGGCTTGAAAACCACTGTAAGCCATTGCAGCGCGCTTAGCGGGAGCTCCCTTCCTCGGACTTTACGCCAGTTTGCGCGGCCTTTCGCATCCGGACTATAGCACTCATACCTGTTCTAATTCTTCCGGTGCAAGCAACTCACGTTACACACCTTATTTAACAAAATCTAGTCCCAAGAAATACATTCACCCTCGTCATTGTACTTTCCAAAACGGGAAGAACTACACTCGACGCCGGTAATGACTGGTCAACGACGCTCTCGGATGTTTCGGGATCTGTACCGATCTGTACCATAGTCAAAACTAATCGCACATTGTTGCACCAGAATAATGCAGCCGATTCCCGGCTTCATGGCCATGGTCATGCGTACTTGGAATTTGGCTCTCGTTCCAGGGCTATCTATCGCGTGACACCTTCTTCACCGCCACCGTTTACGGATCAATTTACTACGTGTCGGTTCAGATTCACAAGAGCTCTGAATTTGTCGATATCATTCGAGAACTTCCTGACTTTATCGACCTGCTGCTTCATGATATCCAGCAGTTCCATTTGACGAGACCCCATCATCATCCGCTCAGCCCATTCTTAGCTATCCTATCAATGGTCGGGCAGCAGGAGCAGGACTGCCCCTGGTATGCCAAAGAAAAGGCTTTCCATCAGGAATTCATCGACCGCAACGTCATCCGAGTCGTGATCTCGGCCATAGCTCAAATGAACCCATGGAGTGTCTTTGATGATAACGGCGAAGCATCCTTCACCAAATCCCTCCATAGCTTCCTCAGATATGTCCAAAGATGCATCTGGGAGGAGGGCGGCGCGCTGGTTGCAGAAGTGATTGATGCTAACCTCTTGTGCGAAATGGCAAAATCATTCGCTTTCTTGGCCAGACGGCCACCCGGAGACGACATAGAACCAATTTGGAAGCAATATAGGCTGATGACCAACTAGAATGTTTCCTTTGAGAAAGTTCGCGACATGTTCTTGAACAACCGAAAATTGGACGGCATTGCCTGGACCAAGCATATCAGCAGAAGTTGAGTAAAAGTCATTCTTTCAAGCCATACCTCCAGTCAAATGGGACGGTTGGATCCCTGTCGTTGCGGTTCGGTAGTCCGTTACCTGAAAACAGATTCAGTTCATCAACAGCAGACCAAGAAGTGGTGCAAACCTTCGATGTGGGAACAACATAGGTGTCAAGAACCGTCTGACCCTGGTAATCGACAATCATGACACGACTGGAATAATTTTCATTGTCAGTGCCTCGTCAAATGACCAGAAGAAAAAGTCATATGCAAGCATTGAAATGGTGCCGCCGGGTCCAGCGCCGATTGTAATGCACGACATTGTATAAACTCCTTTTGAGGGCATGATGGGAACTTTAGGAATGAGACTGCTAGGATAAAATATTGAGCTTTAAAGGATCAGAAATTTGGCCCACGAAAAGGTTGAAGGGCAGTGTGACGGTCTGGGAATCTTACAATGTTATTTTCATGCCATGGTTTCAGGATTTAAGTTCCCCGTCGTCGTTGGTTGCTTTGTCCAGGGTTGTCTGTTGTGATATTCGAGACTGGTTTGAGAGAGGATGAAACAAGGGATGTGATCCCGACCTGATCTGCATCGGAAAACGTGGCTCAGTGTCATAAGCGACGATGACGCAAAGCGGTGGCGGCGGCCACATATATAATAACCAACTGACGATTATAACATAAGAATATTAAGGATCACTGGTCCCAGAGACGAGCCGCTTTTCAATTTATCAGTGAGTGCTAGTGAGTCAAAGCCGTCACCCCTTTCATTGCATATAAATCTCCAGCTGGAGACTACAAGAAAGACAATAGCAGACATTATGAAATATCAAGAGAAATGACAAGAATATGGGTATTTCTCACTGGTTGGGAGACACCGCGTTTGTGTTGAAATGACTTCTTATCATTGATGATGTCCCTGGTATCATCTATGAATCCCCCATGTGGGCTCCTTTTGTTGGGTTCGTCTGCCTATCGCTCCCCCATCTGAGATCATCGACTCTTACTGCTCCTCGAGCACAGCCACCTATGCTCTCTAAATAATGATTGCACGTCTCAACAGTTATGGAACATACAGATGAGTATAGTTGATGCCGCTTACATGGGAAGTGGAGGAGGATTGTGTCAAGATTCAAGTGATCTCTTGTGACTGCTGATTGCAGACTCGATCTTCCGGGATGTCATATCTGGAGGACATGAGCCAGTGAAGTGACAACATTCCAAGCAAGGAATAAGACTTGGTCTGAGCTCATCATGCACATGAACTGAGCTAAAATCGATAAGCTTCTCTGTACATGTACACGCACCGCCGTCGAACTGGCACAACAGTCACTGTGTCCACCTAACAGGAATGTACAACGTGCCATCCATATCGGTGCGTCAAGAAGGTGCAGAGGATTGTAAGGAAATACTGCGGCTGGATTACCTATCCCAGCCATATTTCGACGCTTGGTGACTCATGCGCGGATGAGGATAGCTGACGCCGTCTTGGTGGAAATTTGAGGAGGATTGTGTCAGACGAAGGGATATGAGGTGTGAAAGAGATGTTGCCTGAAGGCGTGCTACAGGCTCAGCATCGAGAGAAATAATACTCGAGTGGAGACAGAAACATCAACGAAAAACATGAAACCAAGCTGCGAATGAGGTTCCGTTAACAGCCAGAGACGAGAGCGATAAAGAATAGCTTGTGCATCGAGAGAAAGATGATTGTTTCCAGCGTGACAGCTCACTATCTACGGCATACTCACTGACGCTCTACCTTAATACAATGCTCAAATTTCTTCTTTGCAGGGAATACTGTAAGCGGCCATTATCAAACCAAAGGATAATAGATTCATCATGTACGATAAAGAAGGATCTGGAGGATACGATGAATGTGGCCAGGACGATACAAGGACAAACATACATACGGAAAGACTTGGACTTTTGACGAGACCTCTCTCCCTGCGTCTCTTCAATGAACCCGTCTCGCATGAAAACGAGCTGGATATTTGGTTAACAAGAGATTCGGCAATGACGAGGGAGATGACTCACATGAAGGATATAATTGTGGGCGCCACGAAGGAAGAGGACACTGGAGAGACTGATGAGCAATGATATCGGCAAAGGAAGAAGACTTTGACGTACATTCAATAAGGATACTGCCTCAAAGAGCTGGCACTCTGGTCTCTCCATGGACCGTCTCTTGTCGCCATCTCGTTCGTTGACATTCGTCGTGTCGGCATATCGTCGTCGGTTGGTGAAGCTTTCCCAACGAATAGACTCTATAATGATTCTACAAATTATCAGTAAAAGGTCATGAGCCTAGACAATGGTCATACTTTCGTGGAGGAGCAGACGCTCGAGCCAGAGCGAAAGCCAGAGTTTGGCGAAGGTTCTCCCCTGTGAACCAGATTCAATGATGTCCAGGAAAAAAAGAATAAGGGGACGTACGTAGCACTCGAAACCAGCTCCAACATTTCTCCAGCAGTGGCTTGCTCATCGTCCAATCAAATAAATGACACCCAGGTCTCGAATGATTCGCGAGTCAACTAGAGACAACATTTAGCAATGATATCAGCAAATGAAGAAGAGTTTGACATACATAGGCAATATACTGCTTGCTTGTATCTACCAATAACCATTCTGGTGCCAGTATGTCATGGGCGATGAAAGATCCAAAGGAGGAGATGGACAGATGTTTGGGCAAGAGCAGATGCCCAAGTTGAACCCAACGACACAACCGAAAGGCAAAGTTCACTCTAAAATGATTCAACGACTTCCAAGAAAGGAAGAAAAAAGAGGACGTACATGAGTTTTCAATCGTCTTGCCGCAGCTCGCTATCCTTTCCAACAATATCCAGCCGACCTTCAGATCGTGATCGAGGCGGCGGTGGATGGTGACGGTGCCGAGAATGAAGAAATGGTGGTAGGGTATCCTTGAATGAATCAGAATGAGGCGACGGCGCTCATGGTGAAGCGACGATGAAGAGTCGGTTTCTTCTAACGGAGGCTAATACCGACGGATCTTCGTGAAGACTATGTCCAGGAGACCAAGACGACAGGATAGCTTGGATGCAAAGGTTATCCAGGGTCTCGAAGTATTGGCGGTATCCAGGCAATAAAATGTCGATGATGACTGAGCTGAATGAAATAGTCGCAGTCAAGTCGCAGCGCCTGAGCGTAACCTGGCCAGGATTCAACGACATCCGAGGACTAGAGATAAAAAACAAACGCACCAGTGGTGGGATTGCCCAACGCCACCTTCCCCAAATTCCAGCCCCAATCGCCTTGACCGGTTTCGTTATATCGGTCGTTAAGCTGCGTCGTCAAGAGACGAGATTCCTTGATTCTCGGCCATGGGTGAGGACGTTCGGTCGAAATGTTGGCTTGACAGCAGGAAATTCTGCCAGTAGGGTCAACGAAATTCAACGCCAAACGACTTTTGGCTCACCATAATCATGCCCATGTTCCTGCCCATAGCGGCGAAATCGTAGAAGAGATGTCAAAGAACAAGGTCAGAGCTGCAACCGTCGTGCTGCTGACGGCACAGAAGGTGTGAGATCTCGACGACCGCCATCTTCCTACGCGCACTCTTCCTGCGCGCGGGAGGGGTGGGGTGGCTACCGCGCTGCAGCTTGGCCTTGTATTACGATGTAGCCCAGTGGATGATCAGATAGAGATAAAAATGAAAAACGATTGTATTAGCAAGTATAGAACAGAGATATGTATCTGACACGAAATCAACGATGGAGATAGGAAAGGGAGAAGTATTGAGCGCACCTAGATCCAACTGAAATCGTCTGCTGACCATGAATCAGCTCTCTTTCTCGACCTTATCTATGCCTCTTCACGTCCTTGTCGCTCGTCGCATGACCTACAAACCAACAGTGCAATTATTGAAGCTCTAGATATCTTCAATGATAGGTTCAATGTCAAAGAATGATACATATCTCACCAAATGTGCCCATGATGCATTGAAGCATATGCAGATCAACGCTGACAATGCTCTCGTCCTGGGAAAAGAGCAGCTCGCAAGATGATTGCTGTTGCAAAAGCAAACTGGAGCGAACAATAGCGTCCGAGAAAGGAGAACCTGGGGTTTATCGTTTCGTCAAGACGGAGATACAGCCAGTGCTCGACAGTCATCTTCAGAATGTGCGGAAGAAATTCGGTGACGGTTTCGCCAGTGGGTCGGATATCTTGACAGCTGTGTGGCGGTAGAGCAACGGGTGATGGATGATTCAAAGGCGACGGTGACGAGCGACCGAGCGAAACGCGATATCGCGAGGCAGTGGCGACGAGAGAGGTGTATTAACACCAGCATGGGCTATCGAATACCATAAGCATCGCGAAAGACGAATAGAAAGACAGCATACCTCAATTCCGTAAGCCAGCTCGGTATCCAATCCTCTGTCGACCGTAGATCCATCCTTGTTGAATAAGCTGCTTCGTCTGAGGCTCTGGAAGATTCAGACACCGGTCAAGGGCCAAGATGGACGGTGACATGCAAGACGTGATGGCCGAGCGACAAAGAAACGATGAGGGAAGAAGATGAGAGCGAGGCCGACGATGGAAAAACAGAGCTGGGGTTGGTGACTACAATGAGCTTGCGAACGAAAAAGAGCAATGAGATCATACCTCACCCAGCACATGGCTCTTCCTTCTTCCCTTGATGCTCATCCTCAAGCAAAACGTCAATCCAACTGTCGAAAATGTCGAAAAGAGAGCTCGAGTAGACTGGCAGCAAAAAGGTTGCGGTGAAAGAAGGCTGGAGACGGCATTGGCGACGTCTTTTTGCACCATTGCCTCGGTAGAGCGTCAACGACGACGGTCTTATCGATCAAGCTGTCTCTGTAATCGACGGAGATGGCTTTGCCGCAGCAGCCTCGACCTGGAGAGGTCAGAGAGCAGTCGACGAGGCAGAAACTGAACGCTGACCTCATTGTGAATTACGGCCAGCAAAAACGAAACCCGGATCCAAGAATTCGTCGAATTCTGGTTCAATTACATTTTGCAGCCTGGAAAACCCGCTCAAAAGCGAGCTAAGGCGACCAATAGGTTCACTGACCCTCAGGGAAGGTTTATTCAGACAATGAACCACCAAAGTGTGACAGAAACAGCCGGAAGCTGAATCGTAGGATAGAAACAAGAGGTCATGACGGCGAGAAGCAAGAGGAAACGGGAAAAAATGATTCGACTTTCGGGAGCCGAGATCTAGACCACACCACATGTATTCGGCATCTCGGGTCGAGATGTCGGGGATCTCCGTGCTGCCGCCATGGGCGCTTATTCTGTTTCCCGGTCAGTTTCGAGTGCGTTTCGCGAAGGATTTAGGCGCATTTGTGCCAGGATTCAATATCATCATCTGCTCGATGTTTCTATATGATCTCTCGTGTGCCCAGTACGTGCTTTGTAGGTGAACGAAGTGGTTACTCCAGGAAAGGGCTCAAACACACAGAGGCAGAGTGCTAGATCTAATGCAGCTGAAACTTTAGAGCGAAAAGTTCCCGGGTTTTGCAAATATTAATTCAAACCAACAATCGAAAGCATCGACGGGTTCAATATAAAGCGCAATCTATGGGATCTTGTGCTCTCATCCACCACTTCTCAAGCGCACTACTTCCATACCAACAAAATATCATTAAAGACTCACTCAGGCACCCAGATTTGAGGACTCTTGTTCAGATAGCTCTATATGAAGCAGTTACATATATATATGTTTGTGTCTCAGGTGTTCGAACACACGTACTACATAAGTAGTGTCGATACAACAGATATAGTGCCTGTCTTTCTATGGAAGCTGTGGCTTCGGAATCTTGACGGGATACAGATTGCATTCACCCACTTAGCGTCGACCTTGAACGCAAGAATCTACATCATTCTGTCCCTCATTCACTGCGTTTCCTGCCAAATATCAGCCGAGTACAGGAGATCATATATCAACTGTAACAAGCCTGTATACCAAATAAGAGGTGTATCAAACGACTATCAAGTCATAAGGCCTGTATCAGGCTGGTAAAAAGACGTCCTCAATTTTATTGCGTTATCCCGGCGGTATTGACCGTGTATCGGGGCCGTCTGACAGATCCGATATAGGCCGAATATGTCACAAGACTCGGTATCAGTCTTATATTCTGCATCACATTTTCTGGCAATATAAGGCCTCTACAGGTTCTCTTTTACCAGCCATATCAGCATCATGTTTTCATGATTATAGCTCCTTTGCCGAGAGCATGACTAGGTCAGACTTTGCCATTGTTTTTGGTTGATTCCCTTTGTGTCCGACCAAATCATCCCTCGCCAGCAATGAAGCCCAAAACGCCTCTACCAAGCCGTCGAAGGTATTACCGACCTTCTCCTTCTCCACCAAGCAGTCCGGTCTTCTACGGGCCTTCCAATCCCTACAATCCAGCCATGGTCAAGGGCAGACAAAGTATAGAGCGACGTGATTCAGGTGAATTGCTGGGAATCATCGACCAATGGATCCAGAACAACATTGGAATTGGGCAAAGAAAGACCCTAGGACTTTGTCGACGCTTCTGTTTACAGACGAAGTCAGCTGTCACATAGAAATGGGTTATAACAAGGTATGGTGTAATTTGTCGATTGTGCTGCAACGATTAATGTGTCTGAAAAGGGTCTGACCACCTCGAGATATGACCCAAAGGACCCGTTCATGGATTATCAAGACGGTTCTCGTTATGAGCTGTACCTCACAGTCACAATTCCATGCATGCCACCATCTGCTTTTCCAGCCGTTCACCCACTTATCTGGGACAGTGAAAGCCCTCGAGCGATTCTTGACAGCTGCTATTTTGCCAAGAATTCAGCACAATCCCCTGATTGGTGTCGCAGCATGAACATCGGTGACAGCCACACTTTTTCTCAGCCGAGATGTGCCATGTCCGATGCCTTTGCTTGCATGGCATTCTGGGACCAGAATCGGTGCCAGGTACGCTTCAATAATCCTTCTTAGCGCGTAAATAACCCGTTCCTTTTTAGCTCACCGAGGTCATGATAGAATGGGCATGAACAACCTCGGCAAGTCTCATCTGCTCTAATTAACCATGTTCCGCTCTGATATAATCCTTAGCTTGTGAAGTAGGCCTCTAGAGCGTTCGCCATTGGCAGTTCTCAGGTCCCTGAGACGCCACAGCAAGCCAGAGTCCCGTTGTCACCCTTGTAAGGCACATCTTTCTTTTATCCAAATTTCAAATTTGTGTCTGTGAGTCGATTATTTGATTTGTTTCACCTGCCCACATGCTAACCTGGACGTTGCGCAGAATGTTCAAGACTGTCCAGCTGCTTTCAACGTGTCTCGACGTGCCAGTCAGTCCTGCAGGCTCACTAGGGTCTCAATAGACCCATTCTCTCTGCACCGGGGACCTTTGGGAGTGTAAAGAGCTCAGTATCATGCTAGACATAGCAGGCTGGTTTGGACAGAGTCGCCAGAGGAGAGATCGTGGCGCAGGCAATGAATACCCTATTTTAGCTAGTAATACTGTATCTAATGGACGTATATCATGCATATATCAGTGATGTATCTGGGACATATCAAATTCATGGTACAGCCATAAACTGGAGCTGATGCATGATGATATCCGGCGAACATGTGGAACATTAAGGGCTCTGATACTGGTGATAAAGACCTTGTATATTGAGCAGATCAGTGACCAATTGCAAATGTATTTGATTTGTTAGGCCAGCGGTATAATATGCCCTATACATCATTGTTCTCTGATGTTAAACCGTCGTATCGGAGTTTTGATATCGAGCAGAAAACGCAGTGATTGAGGTTTCTTGTTGCTTTATTGATCGCTTGAGCACTATATACCTGAACTTCTTCTCGTTCAATTCGCAGCTTTACGATCCGTGGTATTGATATTGTGTTCTGCCGACGAACTTTGATTCCTAGACGATATAGTGATGTACTTACTACCAGACACAGTTTCATTGACAGATTAAATCACCTCGTGCTGCCGATCCGAATTCGCTGCGAAGTTGCGAGCTTTCATTTGTTGTTCGAACCAGGGTGTTTGGGCGAGTCGTTTTTGAAGCATTTTCAAAGCACATGCCTTGCCTTACACTTGAATTCGAGTTCTGTGGGAGCAACAGTTCAACTATAAATAACGAGCCATAATCGGAGTACAGGGCTGTGTCCGCAAAACCTGTCGTTACAATGAGAATTAAATGGATGTAGCAATCACATGAGAGGATCCGAGTTCATCATTAAAAGCCCATGAGCCTCTTCCAGCTACAAAAGAAACGATGGCCAGGAGGCCAAAAAAGCGCTGGAATTCGGCTCTTCAACGACAATGCAGCTAGCTATGCAATGCGATGAGTATGATGAGCGAGGGACCATCAAAAAGAGACTCCTAAACTACGTCTTCGAGGTCATATCGCAGCACGTCTATTCTAGCGATCGAGGAATCTGACTTTGACTACTAATAGCTCTACCCCAATGGACAGATCGATGTGGTTCGACCCGGTTCCCTCCGTTGATACCGCTTATTTCCTGGCTGCACAAAGTCGTTGTGAGACTAGGCAAGCCTCTAATTGAGACTGAGTCCAAGGGTTGTCAAAGGGCACTGACTCTAGGGTCTTCTCATATGGAACCTCCGAGATCGATGTGCCGAACAATGTCCAAAGTTTTGTACTGCCGACAGCGACGACTACGATGCTTCGATCAACGTTTAGGACACATAACTGAGGTTAATCTGTTGCAGAAATGTGTGATGAAGCCTGATATTGCTCTAGATGTACCACCTTGGGTTATTTTAGGTTGACTTGCGCTGCTGTAGTGCTAGGGATTCATTATCATGGAGTGTGTTGTTATCACTGTAGCATTTTCTATGGGAGCTCTGACGGCGCAAGTTCAACCAATGAACTAGTTTTGGGACCGTTGTAGTCATGCCTGGCCAGCCTGATGCAATAGTGGATATATACATGATCAGTGTGGTAGGACAGGTATGTTCGAGTTCGAGGAAATGATATGCCGGCGCGCGGGCCTAACGCGGCAAACCCTAAAGTGTTCTACCTCCCTAAAGCAGCGTAAAGCCTAAAGCAGACAGCCTAACGCAAATAATTCGTGGAAAATAAAAGAATATTCATTTCGGCAGGTGTTTGCATGGTAACGCGAAGAAGGATAGGGTTGACAAGTTCGCAGCACGTGAGAGACACCAGGAAGGATTCACACCCTTGGCTATGATGATCTAGACGTGATTTGCATGAGATAGTGAAGTCTAAAACAGTTGAACGGCGCAAGGAGGCTAATTTTAAGAAAGATATCGAAAGGAATTGTCATATATAGAGTAATTAACCATAGAAATGGTCGAATTTGATGCATGATAGGATTGCTAGATGTCTTCCGAGGCATATGCACGCTCCAAATTGTCGGAGTCAGATACATCGTCGCTTGGGAATCGTCAGGTTTGGAATTAGTCAGGTGAGCGAGTAAAATTGGTCACATTCATGTACTCCCGAGGTCTCCGGATGCACGGCTGTAGCAACGGGAATTCAAAGATAATCGGCGTGTCCAACCTGAGTGGAAGCTGTCCACTGTTTCCCAAATCGACGAACGAGGGAGAAAGACGGCATGTGGGGCGCAAAAGTGGCCTTGAGCTGTTACAGCCCTCCTTTTATTATGTTCCGAAGCTGTGAACTTTTGCAGCTCAAGGCGTCAATCTGTCAGGTGTAGAGCCCGAAATAACCACTGCAGGGCCTCGTGGTTCCATTCAAGGAAAGCTGTTTAGTTGATCTTTGGACGAACAGATGGACAGCAAGGGAACCTGATGTTTAATATAAATATGCTAGTTTCAAGCACGAAGCGTCGGCGATAAACCGGACAGTGAACTCCGCCGAAATGATCGCCCATCAGCGATTTCAGTCTCCGCTCGGATAGAAAAGTACTGGAAAATTACTCGTCAAACATGCGTCGGGACTCAGGTCATGCTGTTGACATCGCTAATGAGCAATTCAATCCCAATCAGCTGCCAATAGTCAGTTTTAGCAAATCAGACATAATCCCAATCGGTTATGAATTCAAAACGACTTTGTTGCGCGCTTCAAACGTGCCAGACTCTTGCAGTTGGGTAGGATTTTCCAGAGAAAACCTCCAAATGATTTCGGATCTCACAGCACGGAACAATTCAGCTATTTTCCCTGATCTCACAAGGCTCAGCCTCAGAATCCACTACATGGTGGTTTCGGGATATCGTACGGGCATCATTACTTCAGCTGCTCGTCTGCGACACCTTGTTTGTAATCTTCTCGCCTGAGTCCGAACCCGAATCACCTTAAGGTAACACAGCATAATAACCACCGTGTCTGCTATTGCTTCTGCTGCAGGCCATATCTCGAGCTTCGCTGGCTTTTGTTAGATCGCTTCGGGCGATATTGCGTGAAGAGAGTCGTCCACGAATGACGGTTGAAAGACAACTGGCGCGATCAGGTTGGCTCTGTCCACGTATGATATGCATTGACTTACTGAAGGCCCTACGTCCTCGCGGTACATCTTCCACAGATATTCCTTGCCATCTGGAGCCGCGAATATCCGGACTTTGTGCGGCGTCATGATCAAATATCATTCGATCCGGACATGACAATAACTTATGCTCCGGTTGGCCAGCGATATTTATATGTGGGGAACTCACTTGCGGTGTTGTCCATGTCACCCAGGCAGATTTTGTTGCTGATGTTCCCGGGTTTCCTTTTGAATCGACTGACCTCGACCCATTGACCCGGAGAAACGGCTCGAGTAAAGGTAGTGGTAGAACTGAGATCGGCATTTTCAGAGGTCTGAATGCGATATACAGCGTTCCCCGAAGAGTCATCAAGGTCTGTGTTAAGCATTGAGCCACCGGTGAAGGTGAGTTCATTGTGACGAGAGTTGGATGGGATAATAGTGGTACAAGTTGTAAAAAAAGCCTGGCAGTGCAGTGGCATGGTCTTCGAGACCTTGACGTTTGAATCGACAGATCTCTGTCCTCTTTCGTTCTGGCAACGCGGAACGTGGGATCCCATTGCATGGACCAGTTGGATTCTCAGCATGTGATCTAGCCTGAAGCGTGTTGCTTGGATTGGCTTGTGATGATTCCAAGGCTGTTGTTTCTTTGAGGTCTTTGACCTTTTGAACTTTCTGCATTGTACAATAATTTGTGTAAACCATTGTTGAAACTTGAACAAAAAACTTGCGATTCCATATGATTTGAAAGTCGGCCAAGGGTTCCGCCGAGACGGAGGGGTTTCGAAATAGAAAGTCACTAATTATGTGATTATCAGCTACTAGGGATGTTACCGTGTAATCCATCCATCTATCTATCTATCAGTAAGGACAAGCCTGATCCAGAATTGATTTCACTTGTCTTGTACGGAACCAGATCATCCCGGTGTGAAATATTTATTTATTTCCTGTGAGAATTTATAAACATCTCGACAGCAGTAATCAAGGTTCTGTCCATCCATTGATCACACGGTCATCTCAGGCACCAATTATCACTGCATCCCGGGCCCGAGACTGCGCTGCTGTTACAATCCCCTTCACCCTCATGGACGCGAGGCGGCACAAAAATCCAAGGGAAAATGGTGGCACCCTCCACGGTCTCGAATCAACGCTCAAAATTCTCAAGGATCTCGGCGATGTTCTTCAAAATGTTCCATACGTGAGCGCTGTGGCTGTAGTGGCCCTCAGGATTCTCCAGATTCGAAATGTCGGTCCTCTTTGCATTCATGACGTGAAACTGATCTGTTTTCACAGGAAATCAAGCAGAATAAAGAGCTTGCTTTGGAGGTCATCAATAGAGTCGCTCAGCGCTGTCGGGGATTGTTCTTGAGCTTGAGGAGTCTGGCGGCGCAAAACATTGCTGGTTTGGAGGATCTTAGAGAGGATTTGGAGAGATATCAACAGTGCGTGACAGTTGTTCTCCCTGCAGCGAGCTGATATTCGGAGCAGGCTACTCTCTCAAATCCATATCGAGCTCCAGAAAATTGCTTCACAGCGCTCCTTGTTGTCCATCTTTCAGCGGGAAAAGCACAAAGATGCGCTGCAACGGTATCTACGCGACCTTGCTGAATTCGATGGCAGCTTCAGCGTTCGTTGGCCGGTTACCCATGTTATGCAAGACTGACCTTTGGATAGACCCAACGGCTGACTGCTCTTACGCTTCAGTTCCATACGTTGATGGCGAGACTCCCACCTGAGCAAACAAACATGTAGGCAGTATATCCATCGATCCGACTTTGTTGACAGTGTTTTGTAGGGATATCATGTTTCAAGAAGCGCGACCACCAGAGCCAACACTCTGCATCGGTCGTGAAGATGAACATGCATTCATCCTTGACCTTTTGTGGAAGAACGCAGCTTCAAATTCACGGTTCGCCATTCTCGGTCCCGGGGGCATGGGCAAGACCACGCTCGCACAGTCAATCCTCAACCATCCCAAGGTCATGGAGTGGTTTTCGGACCAGCTCTTCATATCTTGCGAGACCCTCGACACCGTTTCAGCGATCCTCAACGCTCTGGCGAATGTGCTTCGCATCGCAGACCGGGGTCAGAATCTTCAGCTCAAGATTCTCGATGCGCTACGAGGCAAGCCGAAGATTCTCTGTCTCGACAACTTTGAGGATCCGTGGGACCTCATTCGACGTGACAGCGAGAAGCTCTTGGGTCAGCTCGCGACCATTCCGACATTGACCATTTTCATCACCATGCGAGGGGAACAGTATCCAGATGATGTTCCGTGGACCCTTCCACGTTTCCCGCCATTGAAATCCCTCTCTCTTCTGGATGCAACGACTGTCTTCGAACGCATATCAGGCCACAATGACGAGCATGTTACTAAACTGCTCAAGGCTGTTGACTGTGTTCCACTTGCGGTTGACCTTTTAGCGCATCAGGCGCTGAATGACGGGACTGAAGCAATTTGGAAGAGATGGGAGATTGAGGGTCTCAAGCTTTTAGATCTTGGGGATGGTCATGACGATCGAAAGTCAAGCGTTAATGTGTCCATATCACTTTCCCTCTCCAGTTCTCGCATCGCCAATCATCCCTCCGCATCCGACATCCTTCGTCTCATCACATACCTCCCCGACGGTCTCGAGGTTGAATTCACTACCCGTCTCCAGAAGTTCCTCCCTACCTCAGTAAACCTTGCACAGTCCCTTAGAGTTTTGGTCAGTGCTTCTCTCCTCACCAAAGAAACAACAGCCTTGACAACGCGACATCACATGCTTGCACCAATCCGACAATATGTAGAGCAGTTTGTTCCTGCAAAGGATGAATTCACCACTGCATTAGTTGAAGCATATGTTGAACTCATGACAGAAGCTGGAGAAGATACAGAGGACCATGAGAAGCAAAAGGTTACTGTGCCCGAGCTCCAGAATGTCACCAGGGTACTTCTCCTAGCATTCTCAAGTCCTCTCAACCACAAAGACGCTTGGTTTCGTGCGGTATTCAACTACGTTATATGGTACCACATTCACTATGTAAGTAAAAACATTCTCGGTGGTCGCATCATGGCATTGGCATCCGAACATGCTCGAGGATCGCACTTGACTGCGCCGTGCTATCATTTCAGCGGGCTCCTGTTGCACGACATGGACAAGAATGTCGAGGCTGAAGAGGCCTATCTCAAGGCCTTGGGGTTGTACGAGGAGGCTGGGAATCTTTTGGATGAAGGGTCGACTAGACGTCGGTTGGCAATGCTATATGAGGATATGGATCGTCTGGAGGAGGCGGAAAAGCTGGTTCTGAAGGCTCTGGAGCAGCATCGCTCAACAGATTCCATTTTGCACCAGGCCAGGGACACCGAGGAGTTGGGAACCATATACCGCCATCTCAAGCGCTTTGAAGATGCTGAACACTGCTTCAAGGATGCCATTCTACTTGCCAACAGCTGTCACTCGAAGGCCGATGAAGGATCCGCTAGATGGGAGCTAGGTGTCCTCTACTCCAAACATATGAATCGACCGGAAGATGCAGAGGCTGCGTATATCGAGTCAGCTCGCTTGAGTGCGGCAACTGCACTACCACGCCCCGAAGGATGGTACCGGTTATATCTCGCAGAGCTGTACATGGACAACGACCGGCTCAACGAGGCAGAAGTACAGATGTTATGTGCCATCGGCCTCTTCTCCAAATGTCATGATATCAGTGATCAGGCAGACGCGACATACAGGCTGGGCCAACTCCACAGCAAGACAAAAAACTGGGACGAAGCTGCAGTCGCATATCAGAAGGCAGCTCACCTTCACCAGACAGCCAGCGAAGTTGATGACGAGGCCAAATCACAATGGGCTCTAGGGGATGTCTACGAGAAACAGTTGGGACGGCTGGAAGATGCAGCGACCGCCTTTCTCTGTTGCGCGGAGTTGCGTCAACAGTCCGGGGCCTTCTTGCAGGAAGGGTATGCACGGGAGGATCTCGCCCAAGTCTTCATCGCGCTTAATCGCTTTGGAGATGCGGAAATTCAGCTTCTCCGGTCATTGGAAGCCTATGACTTAGGGGACTGTCAGCCAGAGGTCAAGGGGTGGGCGTCAGGAGAACTTGGGACACTGTATCTCAAGATGGAACGCTGGGAGGCAGCAGCTGATGCATTCCAGACCTCAGTTCGCTTCTATCATGACACGGATAACGCCGCTGATGAGGGATATGCAAGTGGATATCTTGGCCAGATATACCATCTGCATCTGAATCGAGTGGAAGATGCTGAAGCATCCTACCATCGTGCTTTGGAACTTGACCAGAAGGCAGGCAAATTCTGGAATCAAGGTTGGGTCAGACAACGTCTGGCAAACCTCTATGTCCAGCTGGACCGTTTTGACGAAGCGGAGACCGCACTTGTCACTGGTATCGAGAATTATCGGGACGCCAATGACCACGCTGAAGAGGCAGCCATAATGTGCAAGCTGGGAAAGTTCTACATTCAGCAGAGCAACTATCAGAAAGCGGCCGATCCATTCCTCGCAGCTATACAGCTCTTCCAGCAACTGAAATCAACAGTCAAGGAAGCAGAGGTCCAAGTTGATTTGGGTGATCTGTTCCGCTTGAACCTTGGAAGATATGCGGAAGCTGAAGCCGCATATCAACAAGCAATAGCATGTTGCTCTGATGAGCGAACTAAGACTCGTGGTGATGCCGAGATGGGCCTGGCAGAACTCTACATATTGAATATGGGTTGTTTGGAAAAAGCGATCGAGGTTCTGCATATGGTACGTGATACCCACCGGCACATAAAGGCCGTCCATGGAGAAGCCTGGGTGGTGGGGTACTTTGGTGTTGTCTACCGACAACTTGGCCGATACGATGATGCGATAGCTGCGCTCCTCGAAGCCATCGAGTGGTACAAACAGGCTGGAAGGGGATGGAACGAAGCTTGGGCACGGGAGAATCTCGGCGACGTTCATCTACAGCAGTGGCCGCGACGCCTTGACGATGCTGAACACCAACTCACCAAGTCCATCGAACTTTACAAGCAGCATGGCACATCTACGGATGGGGCCAGAGCAACTATGTTGCTTCAGACTGTCGCATCCTATCGTCAGCCATCTTCATTGCCACAGTCATCGAGTACCGGCCAATAGAATCCACCATTTTCTCCAAACGACAGCGTCGAATCGACTCCCAAGACCACCTCTCCGAAATCTCCCGGTCGCTTTTTCTCGAAAATGAAGCGCGTCATTCGTCGAGATGGTCCGTCATAATAGCACAGTCTGTGTCGATTCGTTTTGATCTGCAATTCTTGTATAATATGTATTGTTGTATATCATGAACACTACTATCTCTCAAATCAGTACTCAGCCACGGAGACGATTGGAAATCTAGGTGCCGCATTCTAGCGAGGACCCTAAGGCCAGATCAGATTGGGGTTCTTCAGCTGCTAGTGAACCGGTAACACATTTCTCTATCCTGCTAATCAGCGCTCCTCGTTGGAAGATGCACAGAAAAGGCAGTGACGTACCGCCAAAATTGAACCAAAGCCCGACCGTTGGTCACGAACCTCCCGCTGAGCTAGTATACACTCGAGAGGAACTGCGTCACGCAGCTGAAGAGGAAATCAGCAACAGTCCCAGCATCAGCAACAAAAATTGGTCAAAAAGTCGTCGCAATATTGCAACACCCTCATTCTCGCCCATTTATGCCGGAACAACACTGGATGAGTTCAGGGTGAGAGCGGATGGCCATCTCTGCAGCATCAGAAATTCATTCCTATATTTGACCATGCGCTTGGTGATCACTGATACAGTATATTTCAAGACAACCGAGCCCTTTGATGCGCTATCATGCAAGTCCGTTTTTGGTCGGCATGGCGAGCTTCTGTCCCATCTCCGCTCCGAAGCCCGGCTAGTGAAGCGCGAGTTAACTTGAACGCCTGAATGTTAGATCATTATATGGCTGTGAGCCTCCGTCGGGGCACTTATCCAATATGATTTACTGGAGTATTGTTTTTGTTCGAACATGGCTGTGACCTGATCTGATTCACCCTTAGCTTTGGTACATTGATCGAAATCCCGCAACATTGCATCCATAGGTCCATCTGCTACAAGCCATACATCGGATACACTGCTGGATGTAAATATTGCATTGGGATAATTCAGTGAATCCCCGTTGAGCGAAAAAAACACACAAGCGACGGTGTCTACGAACAATGAACGGCCGAGGTTCTTGGCCTATTTTTCGGATATCGAGTACCGCAATAAGGTGTGATGACTCGTTTTATCCCGTAAAAGGCTGGCTAGGTCAAAGGCAAAAAGAAAGTGGGGACGTGGGCAAAAACATGTTTATCTCCTATGCAATGATTGATCGTCTGGGGTATGAAAGCTCAACGATCAAGAGAACATTAACTTGACAATGGCCCATTTACAACCATTAGCAGACGCCTTGACAACTGCAATGGAGGTACAGTACATTCCTCTTATAGGCCTCCGGTCATCAATCGTTTCTGTACCGAAGCTCAGAGACAAGGCTGACCCAGGAATTGACGAAAAAATTCCCGAGATGGATGGATGCTAAGTCTCATTAATGACCATGCAATAGATGATGTCCTTTGACGTTAATGACATGTACCATTGACATTATGCACAACCTTTGGTCCGGTGATCCCAAATGGGCCCCATTGCCAAAATCGGACAGTTCTGATGAATGAACCCACTTGTTTGATCAGGGATCCAGGCGCTTCATTGCACGACTCGCATGTTAGTGAATTTATCTCTATTCGAATATGGACCAGGCACTTTGTGGCATTCTGGGCTAGCTTCTGGTGATTACCTGTCCAGGCCATTCAGAAACTGACATGTCCGCCCATGCACGAGTCTTGTTGTTCGATGCGATAACACTATATTAAACCGTTGAGGATAAGTCCTTTTGGTGGTGCATTTTGAGATGGACTCAAGCTTGCCCTGGCATTAATTCATAACATCTGGATTTGTATCGCTTCTTAATTTCGCTTTCCAGAGCTCATGAAATGGGTGGTTGACAATAGTTGACCTCATCCATGGGGCTTTTGGAGGGAGATTGTACCAGTCAAGCATATTGCAAGACCATTCGCATTTCGGGATTGCAGAGTGCAATCATGCCAGTCCGCATCTCCCGTTCGCTGTCTCGTCCCGTCCATCCTCAACGCACGCATCCACATCCGCAGCCTCGCCGCGTGATATCTGCGCCCCCCCCAACACCTCCGACTCTTTATGATCGCAGCCCACTTTGCCTCAGGATAGATTGAGATCGTAACCCTGAACTGTCCAATAGTTTAGATGGAGAGTTTCTTTTTAGTTCAGTTTCCGACGAGCCTTTCCACTGTAGCGCAGCAGAATTCATTCTTAGCCCGTGATGTCCCTTAGGCATCCACTCGGGAGACTCGAGACCTCATAGAGCAGAGCCAAGCTGATAGACCTGCACGGACCTCTCAGCAATGTTCAAAGCACAAGGGCATGACAACGTACCATCGGGTCCCTAAGATGTATGATCGTAATAAGGCCTGAGGGTTTCAACACCGAAACCGCCGCAGGTTCAAAGGCGACGCAATGAATTCAAGTCGCGTTTGGCAATGTATTCGATTCGCTGCTCGGCGATGTAATCGAGCTGGGCAGCCAGTCAGCAAACAAAACACGAAGAATAAAGGAAACGGACCTGAAGCTCGATTCCATTATCCATCCAACGACCATACCCATCAAGACGGCGGCGACGGAGAGAGCAGGCCAGGAATGGCATCGACACGGTAATTGTTGAAATGGTTTATCGCTCAAAGATTCCATTTATCGGTAGAGGAAAATCTGAGCGAGTTTGATTGTGCTGGCTCCTGAAGCGCCGTGAGCGATAACCATGGAACAAGAAGCAATCGACGAACCTGGAAAATCACCTCGTCGGAGAGAACAACGAGTTCATCAGCAGAGCCAGCCCGTTGAAGAGAGCGCCAGGATTGCATCTGAAGAGCTGGGTCAGGCAAAGTCGAAGGCATAGCAAGCCAGACCGACATGATCCCGCATGAAAAGGCGTCCCAGACGAGCCAGTTCCGATATTCCAAGGGTCTACATCGTCTATGGAAAAGTTCAGCCTTGGATAACAAAGATCTTTACGCGCCTTACAGACCAATTGGGAGCCAAGACCAGAGCCAGAGTGCTATCGGAACCACAAGACGAAGAGGGTATCCAGACGGAAGAGTAGAAGGCAGAAGCAAATGCCACGTGGTGGATGAGAAAGTTGCAGACGTCTGACCGGAGTTCCGGGCCCCGGCAAGGAACGGCATCCTCGGATTATCGGGAATTTTCGGTGATCGTCGGACGGGAAATCCGATGCGCTAGAATGTTTGATGGGTCGGATTTTGGGGATTGATTCACGCCAAATCTATCTGAGATACTGTATTACAGCCCTTTTTTCGGAAATGCAACGCAGCACAGGATCTAGGTCAACGATGTGAAGCAGATCACCAACGCGAGATTTTTGCGAGGATTTACAACCAATTACTGCCGATCGATTACTGGTCAGGGAAATTTTATCCGGCCTCTGTCGCTAAACGCTTGAGAATGTCATCTACGTGACCTAGGCCTGGTAACAGACGATGAACGGTTTATTCTCAGGTCTGGGTTCCCTTCATTCCAACCGATTTCCGGCGGCATTACCAGCCATATAATCAATCAGCCTGCAGCATTAAGGGAACGCGATTGCTAAAACACAACAGTCTGACACTAAACGGATGAGTCTCAACTTTCATTGAGCGGGACAAAACCAGCCAACAAATTGGACTCATGATACTGCTCAGTTCAAACAAAAATGACCAGATTCGGATCGAATTTCCCGGACAGTGAATGAAATAACTGAGGCGAGAGGTTGTCCATAATAGGCGTTCAGGCTTTTCAAACACTCTTATAGTCGGATGCGCCACAATTCAATGTGGATTCAAGTTCTTAGACAGCCATCAACATTGGTCTGGATCAGAACTCGCATTTCATTGTGAACAGGCACAGACACCTGACTTTCCACAATCCATCAATCGTAGCAAACCAGCCGATAATGTCAACCTTGAATACATACCACGCACAGGCTTATTTTTTCTTTCCTTGTCGTAAGTGCAAACCTTGACCACGGCACTAGTGTTGATAACATGTATTTAAGACACATATCAGATTTCATTTCGTAATTCTAAGCAGCACACTCTACTACCCTCCATGAAAAGCCTCTCTGGTCAACCAATCCAGTTGAGATGATGCCACGCTTGTTTAACTTTCGAAGAAGCTTGGGCCATTCTGTATCATAGTCATGATATTCCGTAACCTCCTGGAGTGTAAACTTGCTGAGGTTCGGGAATCGGGGTCCTGATAGGATAATGTCGACGGAAGCCCAGGCGGAAGTCAGCGAGAAACCAAATGGTAGCGACATAGACGAATCATTTTCAACACGTTCCATAGAGAGTGTAATTCTCTCGAGTGTCGAAGGTGCACGTGCAAGCAAAGTGGTATACCGGCGCTGAAGCGAACTGCAGGAGTCCGTCAGCACAAATATTTCACCACCGAATGATATTTCCCATGCTTGTAAGTTGGTCAGTGTCGATAGTAATGCGTGGTCTGCGAAAGGTTATTTCCAAGTTAGGAGGTTGTGTCTTCACGCACATGGCTCATAGCTTGACGGAAATACTTTCAGCTTGAGATGCACTAATGAAGTGGAAACGTGGCGAAACAACGACAGTAGCGGTGGGAAGGTATCCTTCATGTCGTCATACCACGATTGTAAGCCGGTAATATCAATGGACTCCAGTTGAGGGAGTTGGACTCGATCAACCATTTGGCGACCGATGGCGACAGATTGTGACCCGCGAGCGTTAGATTCTGCAAGCTGTCGGGGAGAGGCTTGACAGACTGTGGCTCGGAATATATATCATCCTCAAGGCCAGACATTTCATCAGTGTTGGACAGATCACAGACCAAATTGATCATCGATGGAAACGTGGAGATGAATCCGGAGAGGTATTGCAGACTAGTAAAGCATGGTCCATAGATATCGAGCGTACTGATGGCTTCACGGAACTTGATCGTGACATTGGTCAGGATTTTGTCGAAATACAGGGTCTCGAGGTAAACAAGTTGCAAGGACTTCAAGGCAGTAAACTTGGGAAAATACTGCAGAAGAGCATTCATCCAGTCTGGATCTCCAAGCATGGGTTGGAGATGTCCGTCGTCGAGGCTTCCATTGAAGGTGATGGTATGCACACACGGAAAAATGGTGCAAAGTGGGTGACGGAGGACCGTTACAATTCGACGGTCAGGATTCTGCAATGCAGCGTGCTCGATAGATCCAAACAGCCAACCGCGGCACACCAAAGAACATGTCGAGAGTGCGGCTTTGTCGGCCGAAAGGTAACCCAGAATGGCTGAGATGATCTCGGGTGGAAATGGCGGCTCTTTGAGCTATCGAATTCAGTCAGTGGTCATTGGACACAGAAAAGGCCCTCCTGCACCTTCAAGCGATCGGTAAGGATCCGAACGAGCTCAGTGAGCACCTCCAGTGACATAGACGCCGGGGCGCTTCGGGAACTGGCCTTTCCCCCTGTCAGTGCTACCAATCAATCAATATATGTAGGATCATCGTGAGCGGAAGAAGGTCCTACTTCTAGGATTTCCCGATCCCTGGAGCCCTATTGAGTATGCCCTCGACATTCTGTCAAAGGTATATGAGAGTTGCTGTCAAGGTTCATTGTATCGCATTCCCGGTTCGGCGACTGCTTAGCGCGCGCTTAGCCGTAAAGCGCCGATAGTGTATCATTCTCCGGCGAAGCTTACATGTAGTCCTCAATTACACATAGCAATGGACATATGAACTTGCCACACAATTGGTGAAACTGTCTTGTGATAACCGGCTGAGAACAATCGATCCCCCCTTTTCTGGTCTCGGAGGATTCTGTGGCGCTACTTTGTCAGTGCTTTTTGGTCTATGACGGAGCAATTTGGTTACAGAGTCCGTACCTTCATTCAGAGCAACTACGTTCCTCAAGGTCAGCTAGATTTCGTTTCTTCGCCTTTATTCACGCATCTGATTTCTCCAACATTAGCATATGACGTGTATGTTTGCTAGTGCCGTGTAATTTTTGTTTGATCCATCCTTGTATATTTTGCCTTTGGCTTTTGGGTTCAATCTCTGCCTCATATCCAACACCTTGTCCTTTCATGAGAGCATATGTATCGAGCCTTTCAAGTTGCATTCCGGGGTCCCGATCTCATCCTATCTTCATTGAGGTCGCATCCTATACATGCAGCTCAAACAATTTTGGTTCGAGTCTCATCTGTCCGAAAGTGTCCGATACACTTGGCATTTCGGCCTTCCATTCCAGCTGCAGCGGCGGTAAGTCGGGAGACCTGGTCCCTCCGTGATTGTCTTTCATCAGACTTTTGCCTGATCTGAAATATCCCTCGGATTGGACTAATCCAAAGTCTTCAAGTGCTCCCATAATTGACCAGCTAATCAAGCGACCAATGCAGTATGTACCGAGCCTTTCAAGCCTGATTTCAGCTGCAGATCTAGTTGACAGTGGACTCGCAACTTTATACATCGGGTCTAGTGATCTCTTTTTGCGTTCGAGGTCACATCAAAGTCGACGCCTCGCTATGACGCCAATTCTACAAGTCCCCCGACATGTATCTCTACAAATGCTCATGGCTCCGGATTATGAGGTGGATTTTATCACACATCCGTTCAAGATCTCTCAGCCTATAGGAAGAACAAGCATGCTTTAGTTCGAGTTCGAGATGGTCAGCGTAAAATTGACACCTTGCTTGTATACTCAGCCTCAAGCTGTCGACCTTAGATATCTGGTCATATATTGACCTCGCCGGCTCTAATTCCTCAGCGCATCCTTTTCTTTTCTGGTCCAAGTTCATTCTGATGTCGAGACAATTGTACATGGAAGCAGCGAGCGTTACGTATCATATCCCGAAGATATCTTAACTACATCTCCCAATCTGCCTGTTTTAACTGGCGACTCTCAAACGGCGAAACCCCTCCGGGCCCCGAATTCGGATCCGTGCCCCACGTGGTCGTTCGGCTGCGAATGTCTTTCTGGGCGCTTGTTTCCTTCTCCCATGTCGTCTCGCTTGGTCCGTCCATTGTCCATATCGCTGGCTCCTTCTGGATTCGCTGGCAAGCCTCCGCCGATGAATAATCACGGTTTGTCCACCGCTAGCTGTTATTTTGCATTCTGCTGACCAGGGAAACCAGGAATTCCACGTCGTATTCTCATCTTGGACGTCCTTCTCCTCATATCCGATATGGTGGGCTAGTCAGCCTCTCATTAGGGACCTGGTTGTGCAGGGCATTGACAAGGAGTCGTCGCTCTTGATCGATAAAAGAACTAGCTTGTGGATAAGCTCCAAGTCTATTCAATGATTCCGCTGCTATGAGCATGAATACGGTGAGCCAAAAGCCGTTTGCCATTAAATTCCGTTGACCTTGGGGCAAGATTTCCTGCTATCGATCCAGCGTTTTGTCCCAGCATTCTCATCATGTTAATATCGTCCCTTGACGACGCTAGCTTGACGACCGATGTCACGGAATCGTTGGAGACGATTGGGGCTGGGATTTTGGGGAAGGTGGCGTCAGGAAATCTATGACTGGTGCTCAGCCTGATCCTTCAAAGAACGGTGGGTCGTCATTTACCTCTGCTCCTTCGTCGTTGACCGTTTTTGTAGGGATTTTCTGCATCGCTTCCTCTGTCGCTATTGGGCTCAAGCAAGCGCATCAGGGACATTCCATAGATCCCTCACAGCTATTCTTCATTGTCGGTCTCGTCGCCTCATTCATTCGGGATCATTCATCCATTCGAGGATACACCATTTGTCGTTTATACCTTCAGCGCCGTCGCTGGATCCACCGCCGAGGAGATGCTACAGGTGGTAGAACGCCATGTACGTCAGCTTTTTATCCGTTTCCTTCACGTCGTTGACGCCATTATAGGTCGATCTCCCTTTTAGTCAGACACGAGAGTCTGCTCTTTCCTAGATGTATGTCCATAGTCTGGGCTCATGACCTGTTACTGATGATATGTAGAATGATCATGGGATCTTATTCGTTTGGAGATCTTCACCAACGACAAATTGATAGCATGGGAAGAGGCCTTCGAGTCTTGCTTTATGGAAAGAGCAGAGCTCGAACTCTTTGCGGTAGCATCCTCATCATATGTCAAGTTTGCTTCTTTCACTGCTTGCTAATTGCTCTCTTCAATCCTACTCGGTCAGCATTTCCCTTCGTGATTGTCAAATCACTTTTAAGCCTAATATTGAGATCTTTTGTGTGAAATATGGGAGTCCATGCTCCGGTTTCTCCTTGTCGTACCACATGAATATATTTATCTCGTTTATCAGCCTATGATTGCCATGGCGTCGACAGTAGATGATCGAGCTGGTCAAGAGTGGTGTGGGTTTGTGTGGATGGTCCTGCGCGTATGCGTGGGCTTGCGCGGGACGGGAGGACTCTGCAGCATCTCCGGATGAATTCAGTTGAAAGAGGAGCGCTGTTTGGGTCATGACATTTTCGGTGACTGTGAATTAGTCCGGATGTTGCTTGTTACGACCTGAATACTTCACAGAGACAGGTGTAACCTCAAACTTCAGGCCTCAGCGTAGATTGTCAGGGTTCATTGTAGCATTCACCATGCATAATGAACTTGGAATATGGAATTGATTCTCTAGCCTTTTGGTTCTATTATCATAGCTCAAAATGAGTATGGCTAGGGATAGAGAGGGACAACAGACGCCGATGCTTTCCACATATACCGACCGGTCATGATTGTGAGAATAGAGAAAGCTTTTTGTTTCGTGAGGGCTTGGAACAAAATTCACGGGAAACAATCATGATCCAGAAGGCATCGAGAGCCGTTGACGGGACTTGGGAAGTACTGTAAATCACTATCCACGAAATCAAGTATACCTTCTTCGGACTTGGTGTATGGCTCCGCAATCTGTGTTTCATAGCACGGGCGCAGCACAAGAATCGCAGGGCACCAGTCAGAAAGCATAGCTGTGTCATTAACAAATTCATTCACACTCACTGTTGAAGGAATCTTTGGAAGACAGAGAGAGATGGGCAATCTAAGTAATGTAACTCTTAGCCAACGACGGAATAATGATGAGACGGATTGATGACCCCTAATCTGTCATATTCCAGGAAAGCACAAGTCATTGATTATTAGAGGATCGTCTACCCATTATGTAGATCTGGAATTCATCTTAACTTGAGAAGCCTCACAAAGCACCCCTTATATTCTACAGAGGATGAGATGGAGACCGGAAATGCGACTTGAATCTTCTTCTACTTCATGTCACAAGTTTAGTTTGAGTCGATTATTTCAATCATAGTCGTATGATTCAGGCAAGGACAATGATCAGGACGCACTTGGAGCTGCCTCATCCCGCAGAAACTCGATGTACTTCCCCGCTGCCCAAGCTTTGTTCCATTCCGAGAACGCTAGCCGCAGCGCTAGCCGACTAGCGAGACAACCATGGTACACATACAGCTTTTGAGTCAATTCAACGCCAAAGAAATCAATGTTGAGAGTGATCTTGACCAAGAATAACCAACTTTTGGCCACACCCTCCTTCAGATCATCCGCTGTGAGTTGAATGTTGTTCTGGACGACGGGAGCTGTGTGAACGCCCAGGTGGTACTATTGAGTGCTAGCGATTTGGTTCTGGATTGTGAGGCGACGACGCGATGAGGTTGACTCTCTCGTAGAGAGCTTCGGACAATGATCTGGAAGGGTTCCAGAAAAAGTGGGAGCGCAAGAAACCCCAGAAAGGAACAGACCCGCTCGAAGTGTCGTTGTTAGGGGAGCTATGTATCACCGTGAGTCGCTCGGAGCCGAAAACGAATTGTAACTGACGGAAGTTTCACTCCGTAATGGCGTTCATTGTTTTTAGATCGCATTCCCGGTTATTACCAGGCTAGTGTTCAAGTTTCAATCGTGGTCGGTCTCCCTTCGGTCCCTGATCCGAGTGTGATTGCCGTGGATCAAATCCCTCCAGTGCTACTTCCAATTTCGGGTGGGTACCATTTTGAGTCATTTTTATGTCAGCAAAGGCGCCACGAAACCTTCCCGCTAGGTTTCGAGACAGCATATTTTGTGCAGAACGCGAGTGCTACAGGTATACAACGCTGGACTCCGAGTCCGGATATTTAAAACAGAACCTGCATAGTAAATGAATCACCATATAATCTGTATTCAGAGATCATCTGGTAGAGCCAATGGGTCCCCCGAAGCTGCTTTCCAGACAAGAAGACCAGGACGTGCTATAGCTAGCTTTGAGTACGTAGCTCGAAGACTGTGACCTCGGGACATCACAGCCTCTGGGATGGATCTCTCTGCAAAACCCAGGAATGTCAAAGCATGTCCTACGGCCGGCGTCCTAACGAGGTGATCAACAAACTCTACGTGCTCATGCAGCAAATCGAGAACTAGAGCAGTCAAGTTGGGGCTGGCATGTAACATTGAAGTCAGTCCACCGACAGGTAACAAGAAAAAGGAAATGCCGAATACAGACAACGAACAGGAACCGATATGAAGGCCCTTGAGCGCAGAATAGCGAGGTAACAAGGAAGTAAATGAATTGTCGATAGGCAACTCTGCTATCTTCAATGTGCAGAGACGTAGAAGAGTGAGCGCATCGAGGACAATTATGATGTTCCTCGGCGAACCGCCATCGAGAAACAGATGAAGGAGGTTGGGCAAACAGACGCTGGACGAGCTTCCTGGGTTGAAGTTGCAGTAAAGTGTGCAACTTTGTAGATAAATCATCTGTGCCAGTCCGGAAAAGTGCTGACGGCAAGGAATCTGGATCGCCCGAGCTCTATACTCCCGATAGGAGTGAATTCTCCTCCAAGCCAAATCACAGCCTGTGAGGAGAGTGAGATCTCCCTCTACCGAGTACAATATCGACGAAAACTGTACTAATTCACTGACGAAACTCTGCTGCTGTAGGAGCTGAGCGGGAGGCGGCGGGTTGCATAGAAACTCGACTTTTTCTAACCGTGGAGTGGACGCGACAATTCCGGAGAGGACTGATATGTCGTAGGGCAGCAAAATGGAGAGGCTACGCCACTGTGGAGATGTTGGAAGGAGGAGATAAATCAGAGGCTGCAGTGATCGACTGGTTCCTATGTGGATATCCAGCGAATTATCAGCAGCCCGACGCAACTGAACGTCGAGAAGGTTGAACTTCTGTTGTGTCAAGTTATGGTCAAAATCATCATTTTCATCGGTGAGAATGATTGTAGACCATAGAGTTGGATAGGTCATGGCAACATCCCTCCAGGTTCTTGACACCTGTGCCAGACGCCAGGGCATAAATTTCTGCATAGATAATGTTGAATGCGGAGTATGCGTTTTGGTCAGAGCTGTGTGAGCGAGCAAGAGGAAGATGACGCGCAGAATGTCAGGCGGAACCCTCCGGATTGGGCGAAGAATGAGCTTGTCTTCAGCAATAATATGCCGTAGGTGCCTCTGCTCTGCTTCGAAGCTCTCCAGATCATGGCTAAGCACCGCGATCTCTCCTTCAACGAGCTCCAAACATGCTGTCTGGGCTACAAGATCTGCGGTGACTTGTTTGGTTTCAGCATCCGTGAGTTCAGAATTCCCAGCATTGAGCTGCTGGCGATCCAATTGAACATCTTGGCTCGTGGGAGAATCACCAGCATATGCACAGTTAGCACAGATTTGAGGTGACATGACTGGGGTATAAATGAGCATCAGCTAAGAAAGCAATCAGTATTTGCAATCACTGACCTGTGGCGATGGAAGTTGAAAGCAAGAGCAGCCACGAGGCGGCGCTGAAGTATTCACAGCATGCTGGCATGATATCGTCCGCCACTTGCGGTCGAAGCCATGTCCTTGAGATCGACAGCTCGGAACCCGAGAAGTTTTTTCATTTCCGACGACGCGGACCTGGGTGCAGCGCCCAATTGGATAAGTGAACATGCCTCACTCGAGTCATAACCACCGGACCTTGTCTACAGCTGTTCGTAAAACAACAGAGGGAATTCGCACACCTGGAGATAATAAAATTGTAGTTACGACTTGGTTACGACTGTTTATGCTCCACAAAACCATCGGAGATAGTTCCTCTTTCGGCACCCATGTGATTGAACTATGTCATAAATGTGTCCCACTGGGTCCAGCAGACACCTACAAGGACCACAGTAATATGGAGATGTTGAGAAGGGACCTGTAAATGCATCAACAGGCGAAACCAAGAGTTCGTGAAATAGTGCGTCTGCCTTGGATGCCGGAAGAGGAAATATCTCCGGTGGTTTTCTTGTGGAGCACAAACAGTCGTAACTACAATTTTATTATTTCCGTGCGTGCGATTTCCCTCCATCGTTTTGCAGACAGCTGTATTGTAGTTTCATGTGGACAGCTTACGTCGTAACGACGTCGGTGGTAAAGACGTCAAACTTGGGACGGGTGGTGAGGCAAACTGGAACCAGCACTTCGCTAGCAATAATCATGTTAAAAATTCTGTCAGGCCCTCGAGCTTGTCCAATCAAGGTCCTAGAGCCAAAACCCAGCGATATTACTCAAGGGTAAACGGATCAAAAAAAACACATGACGTGCATTTATTTTTTTCGGCAGCATATGTCCGTGTTTTCCGCCGGTCACCCCTTGATATTGACAGTTCTTTTTTCACCAAAACGACATCTTCCTCTATTGGAGCGTCTCCTTCTAGCAGCCATTTGCGACCATCTACTTCATCAAGCCAGCTCCACAATCCAGAGTGAGCCGAATTGTGATCTAGAGCGGCGCGAGAATCCGGCGATTATTCTTTCCAACACGCCTGTCGTCGGGTCAGAGATCACACCGAGATCAATAGCTACTGGGAGAATTCCAGAGCTCACACGCGAAGCTACGCCGGAGGACCTGATTGTTGAGCTGTCTCAGGTTGGTCCAGACCCCAACCAGTGGGTTAGAGGCTGTCCTTTGACAGCGGATATGAGACCCTACTGTCCTATTATCAATGTAATGTATAGTTGTCCTTGATACTAACAGGCTCAGAATTTCAGAAAGTTCAAAGCTCACTCACTCTGGCATTGTCTTGAGGCGAAACAATAAGCCCTGTTGACGGTTTGCATTCCTACCTCAGTCCAGAGCCAATGATTCAGTAGAAGAATACCATTTTCAGCACTGTTAGGCTCGGGCACTGAACTTTGGCAAGCTTGATTAACGTAATGGGCATGATGCCACGGCCTCTTGGCATGAGTCCATCAATAATAGCACCTTTAGGCTCTTTGATAATCTCATAAGCCATGTCATTTTGTTGAGAAGCAATTCAACCGGGTTTTGGTCTTCTTACCTGGGTATCCTCATTGCATTGTTTCTCGAGTGGACTGGACCCAATTCCACCGCGTCAACCATTTTACCACTCACATCGCCTTGCTTTCAAGTTCTCACTAAAAAGAAAGAAATCAGGTCAGAGCAAGCTCGGCAAGGTCATTCCTCCACTGACGTTCCAGATATATTACATTGAGCTCGCACTTGCAGATCATATGGCTCTTCTGATCATCATTTTTGCCGTTCAACCCACACTTTGCGAAATAGTCACTGTGACAAATTTCACAACAGTTAGATGGACTCGGATTCGCAAGGCTTACCTATTGATGCGACAAGATGACAGCTAGTTGAAATCTAGAAGTGACCATTAGGCTTCAATGGGGGCGGCAATGCTTCTAGTCAGCGTTGAAAAGCTATCTGAGATATGTCTATATCACACCTTGAGGTGCTTGCCACGTTTCGCAGACGTGGTACATAAATGGCTGGGTGCGTTGTGTTTTTTTGGTTCAATCCTGGCTTCTCTGCAATAAATCTGTCGCGGTGTGAGTGAAGTACATTGCATTCAGTGGCAGAGGTGCTGTGTCAGTGTACTTTCTTGTCTCGACGATAAAATCAAATAGAATCCTCGTGTAATCAGGACCTTGAGCTGTCGACACTAAAAATAACTCAGAGTTGATGGAGGAGTGATGGCTTCATCGGGTTTGAGAGATCCATGTGGTGCTTCGAAACCTCGCACCACTGCGAGGATCATGCAGGAAGCTGAAGGGCCTTTGACTCCTGCTCTGATTTTTTTTTTTCAAAAGTGAGCAGGGCATTTTCATTCATGCAATAAGAAGTGAAATTGCACACAGTCTCATCTGTGATAGTATTTCAACCTTGGATATCCATAGTCATCGTGTCATCCTCCTTTTGGTGCTTGTATCCGAACCTTGTGTAAGTGATCTCGTACTGTGAACCAATGAAGACCCGAAAGCATGATTTTCAAGAGAAGGAGACAAGATGATAAGCCAAGCTAGACACATAGACGCTCAGACCACATGTCAATCGAGAGAGATGGTGCTCTAAGGCGTTGAGAGGCAGGTGATAGAGAGTGAATGCGTTTCTCGTATTGATGTGAAGGCGGTGACGTGGGAGTTACGGAAGTGCGCGTACCAGTGGGTTAAAGGCCAACCGTTCCGGTGGCAGATACGAGTCCCCCATTTTTTGCCAATCTTAAAATGTCATGAATATTTTGTATTTCAGATATTAAATATATATTTGGCCACTCATGGCCAAGTGAGAGCGGAAGCAAGTTCAACCACACGTGCAATGGTACACATCATCGCCTGGCGTTCGGCCGAACCAAACCAGGACTGAGGTCCACAAGACCAAAGGGCTGTGCACCCGTGACATACCCCCATTGGGTTCTTTGATGGCTTAGCACTGAATTTCGCTCAGGCTCAGGCTCAGGCTGCATCCCAACAAATGAGCCCACGTGGCCATGGGGCTCGTAATGTTCAAATTCTCGGGATGCCACTAGATCGATTCATAGTGAAATCGGAAAATATATCATAATATTCTGTGGTACTTCCGTACAGTCAAAAGAAACTATCGTTGTTTCCGTCTGATCTGAACAAGATCTGAAAAGAAATGATTAGACAAGACGGTCTTATTGAAATGTATTCACATCAACGTACCGTGAACATTGTGAGCAAAGGGATGAGCGAAACTACCAGAGCACAAAACCGAAGCATACAGGAAATATTGCGCTCTCCACCAGATGGCCAATATTCAAACTTTTCTGATGCTCGTTATCATACTAGCTAGATAGCGCTGAAGGAACAATTCAGTGCTGGTGGTCAGGCGAGGAAGCTGCTGAAAAGTTTAGTGTAACAGAATCATAAAAGCTCGAGCAGTGGTGGGACCCGCTTCTTTATCGCCGAAACGTCAGCTAAATCCAGGCATGTCTGGACCGTCTGGAAGCCTCGAGCAAAGCAAGAAGAAGAGCGGTCACTAGAGTCGAAGGAGGTGACTGAAGCGATGGAAGGGATATGACCAAATCCTGGAAGATGATTCGGAGGTCTGAGTCGTCCAAGGACGGAATTGCCTAGAGAAGTGGTAAATTGGATGGATATAGCAGCATACGAAGGATCTCACCCATTGAATCCCTGTAATTAGCATAGTCTCTGATGCAGATTCAGGTGTCGCACGCCGAATAATAGCCCTTCTTGCTTCATTCGTCATAAATCCTATTACCAGCGACCTCAGTCGGTCTGGGAGAGCCGCATCCTCGTCGTCGATGGATTCAGCATTGGCTGGTGTGATCTGGTCGCAGAGAACGTCAAGGGTAACCGGGAAATCAAAGGTTGATATGCACGACAAGAGCCTTTTTCACAACTTTGACCTCTGCTTCCTCATCTGGAGCACATTTAAAAGCATGAAAGCGCGGAGAATTAACCACGTACCACTCTGAAGAAGCTGAAGGAGCACATCAAGATTCCTCTTGACCCATCTCTTCTCCATTTTCGACAATTGTGTAATTGCACCATAGTCTTGGATTTGGACCTAGATAGACTGGCTCAACAGGCTTCATGGAGGGCAGAACGAGGTTACCTGAGAAGATTGGTCCTCACAAATGTCGTTGCGTTGATGGCTGATTCGAGATCTGGAAAGTGGTTGAAAAAGCGCTGCATATTGTCTGCCGCTACAATCTTCAAGGAAGACGAGTCGGAATTCGTCAGCGCTATCAGACGAGTCAGAGCATCTCGCCGCTGGGAACCGTCAGAAAGCAGAGCAAATGGGATTCGTGGGCTTTACCAGGGTTCCAGTCTTGTCGACGCTGTTTTTGGCTCATCAGACCAACTCTGTGGTTAAGGTCAGGACAATGTCAAGCACAAATCGTTGCAGAGCCTACCTTGGATGTCCTTTTCTTTGTCCATAAGGCTAGAGGCAATACAAGAGACCCTGGGGAATCGCAACGGTACAGCCGGAATAGCGAGGAATTGAGCTTGGGGAAAAGGGCCACTTGCACCTGTGAGCTGGATATCATTGGGTGCAAATGATGCCGCTTCTGCTTCGGAGACTGTCGAGGAGAAATTCACAGCACACGTCGAGAAAATTCGGGCGACGTGGCCATGAAGCAAGTGTCACGTGGATATCCCCGTTGGGTACTTTGATGGCTGTACCCACAAAATCGCTGGCTCCCAACAAACGAGCCCACAAGTGGGCCTCGTAATGTGCGGAAGTGAGTCACGTGGAGGAAGATCATTGTGGCGTCTGGAGGAGATGAGATGCTCTCAGGGTGACATGTATCCATCCTCAAGCCTAGAAGTATTCATCTAATCTAGTGCTGATCGTTCCTTGTACCTTCCTTACTTTCCCACCATGAGAGAATCAAAATCAATTATGTGTAGCTTTCCAGGATCCATCCAGGCCCTCTGCACAAATTCTGACGCTTCCGCCTCTATCCACGCGTCTCCAAACCCCGCACTTTACTCTGCACGCACACGGACGCTACCCAAAACTGCGCAGGTTTTTTACGACAAATATGAGTCATAGCGATCATCGATCACCGACCTAATTCACCCCGTCTTGTTAGATCTCACCAGACTGTTGAGGCGGACATCTCCGAAAGAGGAATGTGGCGTGCCAAAGCGTGAGATCCCACCATTTGGTAATGACATCGATGACGTGGCTGTCACATCTCTCAAGCCGGTCAAGTGGACTCTCTTAATGCAAATATATCATGGCAATAATTAGGCATATATCATTGGACCAGAATACGACCACGGTCACACTAGTACAATCTTCTCGCTAAATACTAAGAAAAATCAATCAAAATACCACTACATCGCCTTGGGTATCAACCGTCAAGGCAACGGACGGAGTCTGAGTGATATTGGGACTCCAGTCTGATGCCTGCATAATGGGAACAGTGAGACGGTTCAAAATGTCACTAGTAATCGAGACATTGGGGCGCGTCCATCCTTCTTCGATAGGCATACGTTCCTCGCGGAAGAATATGTTAACAAACCTGTCTGGATGTCAGAATGTAATGCTTCAGATTTGCGATACCTCACTGACGTCTTAGGTGCCACACCAGTCATCGGGTTCCCCATGACGGAAAGATACAATGCAGCTTCCTTCTCAACGTCAGTCACACTGAAACCAAATAGCTAATCCTGCATCTCACCCCACTTCTGACTGCAAATTCCTTGGAGGTGTTGATGAGCTGCGGGTTAGTGGCTTGAGACTCCTCGAGTCGTTGTTTCATAACTTGGCCAGCTGAAGTGACATTGTAATAGTCGACACCGGGATTCGAGTTTGCCTGGGCCTGGAAGATGGTCTCGTTGAAATGCAGATTATCTCCAAAGGCGAAATCACCACGGGAAATGGAAGCATCATGCTCGATGGTGTTGTGACTATCAAATCCATAAATATTGACCCGAGAGATGAAGAGGCTTCTTACAGTTTGAGATCATCCAGTGTCAAGGTGTCAAGGTCACCGCTTGTCATCAAACCGAGTTTTGTCGGGAAAATGAGAGCATCATGTTGAAAATTGAAACCGTCTGTGATATTTAGTCAGCTGGATCATCATCTGTTGCAATGAGTTAATGGTCCATACCTGTCGTGGCTTGGATAACTGTCTCCAGTGTCAGACCTCTACCATCTCTGGGCAAGAAACCATGATTCGCCAGGCTGTCAAAGAATTTTAACGCTGGTTTGGATTTCGCTTTGAATGCATTCGTACGTGTTTAGTCCTGGGCAAGGACTACGCAAGTCTGTAGACTTTGGAGCAATCCACTCATGAGTGGAATCTTGGATAGCAGTTGCACCAGCAATAGCAAGAGCTACGAATGAAATGAGGGATTTCATCTTCTGAAGATGCTTTCCAGAACCAAATAACTTGATCTTTATAGCAGAGCAAAGCCCGATAGCCTCGGTGAAAGAGCGAAGACTCACAGGGATGCTGAACTAAAAATCTTTTGTCATGCCAAGAAGGACTTTCACGGGGACAAAAGCTCTCGCACCTGAGTTCACTGCACCTTGGGAGATTATCTCACGTTCTGTCAGAGGCTGTGTCGGCAACTTTCGGCAACACACTTTTGGACAAATTCTCTCATGTTTCATCTGATCGGGCCTGTATCGGAACTTCATCGGAATATTTCATTGCAGCTAGGTGACAGACTTTGCGCTAACATGCCCCCAAGTCTGTTGTTGCATTTCCTTATACTGTGAATTTGCTGGCCCAGTTTACATGTATATATCATTAGCAAGTGATTAGGACTAGTTAGGATCAATGATGGTATTTATACAGCTGATTTGCATCTGCATCATTCAAGGTTGTGAAGTGTCTGGTCTGTTATAAAGTTGTTGATATGAAAGCTGTCACATCCATTCTTGCCCTCTCCCACTATGCAAGTGGTCTGTGTCTGCTCTGTTTGCTCAAAGCTGACTTATTCAAAACATGGTCGCAAGTATCCTGGGCATGAAGTAGAGCATACAACACAGTTTCGCCATGAAGTGGATGATATAAAGCGTCGGACTTCAAATCATCAAAGTCTACCACATCATCAGGCTTCACCAGCAGTCTCAGAGTCTGATGATGACTCTGACAACTCAGAGCAACCACATCATATCTCCACAACTTTCAGTCAGCTGGTGGTCCTTTCTGGTTCACATTTACATGCTGATTCCCATCCTCAGATCCCACAGTTGAAGCTGAAAAAATCAGTCAGCTTTGTCTTTTACTTGTTGCTTGGCTTCAGCTGCATGCTGGACTAAGTTGAGCAAAGGCAAATCAAGTTCTTCATGAACTCAGTCTCATTCTGAATGCTGTGGCTGGATTGTTCATTCTCATTTTATGTCTTGCTGGTATTAATAATGTTGAGTTCCCCCAATTCAACATTCCCAGAGATATTCGCACAGTGTACAGTCATGGAACACTGAATCCTGATTTTACCTGAACAATCTCCTGTCCAAAGTGCTTTACCTTATATCCTTTCAACAACAACAATTCTGGCCCTCGCAGGTGTACCAGGAAGGAATCCAAAAGGACAGCAATGTGTAATGAACCACTTTACAAGGCCCGGCATTTGCACTCTGGTACCAAGGAGGTTCTTCGTCAATTCTATCCTACCCAGTCCTTGGAATCTTGGCTCTGGTACTTTCTTGGAAGGCCAGGAATTGAGGACCTGAGCAACAAATCCTATGTGCATGTTACAAATCCAAACATCATGCATGGATTTTGACAATAGGGTCGTTCACAGTAATGATTATTGCTCGATTATTAGCTGATTATTAGTTTGATTATTATTTTGATTATTGCAAGAATCAGGTCAATAATCGCTGAATAATTGTGATTATGGTAATAATCAGCATTGGACTTGATTGTTCAAAAATAATTGATTATTGTGTCGATTATGCATTTTGATTATTTGTGGTGAGTTTCAATCTCCACCACATGCCAGCTCATCATCGACTGCCACATCACCATTCGTTCTTTACCATCCTCACTGTTCCCCATGGCCCCACACCCAGTATGTTGCCTATGCTGCTCAGATTTATTACTCAGCTCAACTTATCAGTCTCTTAATGTCTTTCCATGCTCTCTTGCCTTGCCTGTGGAGTCCCCACTGTTTATATGTACACAGTATACTTACTAGATGTCGCTCTCCCTGCATTATTTTATGTCAGAAATGATACCTCTTTGCAGCTTCAGAACTTGCTGGGCTAGCAACCCTCTGTGCTGAGCACTGAGCTTTGCCGCGGTCAGCAATGAACTTATAAATTTTATCATTATTGCTTATATCATTGGCGGAGCTCGAAGTCCCACAACCTTGCCGCCCAAGCCGAGAGCCGTGGGACTGATTATTCTGATTAATGACCTATTAATGCCAAAAATCCCGGAGGGGGGTTTCACAGTAGCGATTATTGGCCGATTATTGACCTGATTAATCAGCCAATTAACATCATTTTCCTGCCAAAACCCGAATAATCAGTGATTAATCAACACAATAATCAGTCAATAATCGTCTACTGTGAATGACCCTAATGAAAGCTTGGTCCAATACTGCATGATTTTCATTATCAAGGCTAAAATGCTACGGTACTGTTTCTGCCCAATTTGACAGGATTTGAAACCCCAAGGTTGACCCACTTTGAGGTCTTCAGTCCAGAATACTTTCAGGGAAAATTGAATGATAAGTAGTTGACGAATTCGCATCTCGAGAGCATCCACCGAAATGGTGGGACTGGATCACAAACTGAGATGATGAATAATTAGCAAAACTGGGTATGCAGTCAAGCACTGCGTTTCACCGCCACCTAATCCAACCCTGAGCGGGTTTGATCGAGTCTGACTAAGTGTGACTAGGGTCGGATTAGGTACCTAGTCACACCTAATCAGACCTAGTCAAGTCAGACCCGATCAGACCCTGTCAGGGTTGGATCAGGTGGCCGTGAAACGCAGTGAAGGAAACAGCTTACGCAGTGACCCCAGCGGTTTTGATGGGGAGGCCGAGCATTGTGAGGCCAGTGAAGACAAAGATGGCTGCGCTGGCGTATACCGGGCTGTGAAAAACACAATCAACCAATGTTCAATATTCAATTCGAAAGTCAAAGAGGCTTACCCATTTGGCGTTTTGCCAGCATTGCTGTAAACAGCAATAACCGGCGCGAAAAGACCGGTAACTCAATTAGCGGATGCAGCCAATGCATCGCCAGTGCCACGTCGGGGAGTCGGGAATACCTCTGGGGCATACCCATAAAGGACCTGAATAGATCAAAACGGTGCTTTTGAATGAACCAAATGTGACCTTACCCCGTAAAAAAACTCCCAGAAGCTAGCAATTGAGACTATCTTTCCAATCCCCGTATACGATATCATGCGGACAAGGTACTACCAGGTACTCTCCAGTACTGTCTTTCATCCTTTCCTAGCCACTTTTCCTTATATATCCAATGGACACCAGTCAGGTACCATCCAGATACTACCAGTACTTGCCCTTTTCTCTCTTCTGGGCCTAATCTTCTAACACATATGTCTCCAAGGTACCATCCAGGTGCTATATAAAGCATTTAGTCAGGATTATAATCTCTAGGACTGGAGCGCGACTTCGAAACGTCTAATGGTGAGTTCTCACAGTCTGATATCATAAATTACTCGCAATGAAGTTGTGTTCAGCCCCTTTTAACTATTGCGGTCTTTAAATTCAATCGTTGCTTTGTTTACGGACTTAGAGACCTAAATGTTCCTGTCAAAATTCACTATTTAACTTGGGATTTCCGAGATATGGCTTAGAGAAAAGCACACAACGATGGTTCGCGCCAATACTCAGTGATTTGGCTCCGTGAAGATCTATTTTCAGGATTTTACATTGAATCGTCAACCAAGGTCGAAGATAGCGTGAAAGAGATGCTGGAATCGAAGAATGTGAAACTGATGCTCTATACGGTTGTACCGGATACAGATGACGTCTTTTTCCCTGTCTTCGTGTCAGTCTACCGATGATCCACTAATTATCAAGTTTGGAGAAAGAAATAAAGCTTCATTTTGCTGTACAGCTCAGCTGTGACAATGGCGTGACGCCACGCGTTGAGGCGAATCGGAAGCCGGTGGCCGAATTCCCGGAGTGACATTTCTTTCCGCGTCATGTCCGAGTCACAGTTTCTAGATCTTTCCGTCATCAGCCAGCATCGTCAACCTTTTTGCTGCCTCTCTCCGCGTCAGAAAATTATAACGCCTACCGCAAAGCCTTCGGGGCCTTGAATAGAGCCACCGCCAGCCATTCTCCAGCTATCTGGATTCTGATTCCTCGCTGCTGTCGTCAGGCTCAGCAGACAAGGCCAGTCGATTTTGTCACCAGAACCGCTTCAGCCTAACCCTAACACTAAGCTGAATAAGAGAAAGATAATAGGTGAGACCTTGACAGTATACAGTTGGAAGACCGATAAAAAGGTCAATCGAGCATAGGGAGTTAGTGCATTCGTCACAGTCGAGACAGACATACTAAGAACTTGCTGGGGAGTGGTCTAGGACAAGAGAAGAATGATTCCTTTATCCCTCATTACATTCTGCATTGATTCAAATCCTTCTATGTGGATAGAATGAAGGAAGTTTGGTTGAGGTATCACAAAAGCCTTGATTTAGGACTTCGGTCACCTCTTATTATCTGTATGAGACGTGACTACTCTACCAACTGAACTGAATAGAGTCGCGCCATAATCAAGGTGGTACACGGCACGATGGGAGAGCATTTTCACTGGTCTGAATTTGATTCACGATACAGAATAGGCCCAAATGAGCAAGCTTTCACAAAATATGCAGTTGGCGTCACTCTCCAGCACTAAAGCCGTTCTGTTAACCCTCCTTTTGCAGTTCCTTGATGCCTATGAGTGATGCCCATGGGACTGAAGCAAAAATTGGAAAAGAATCCGTCACAGCCCAAACTGGCAGCATCAAGGTGTTTAAAGAGCAGTTTGAGGTACATGGAGCGATGTTCATCTAATCCGTATGTATAATTCATACATCATCTATGACACCACAAAGACGGACAGCACAATTAGTTCTCAAAATCAAAACCCGAATCAAGTTGCGTGAGCATACAGGATGAGAGCTCGAATGAGTGAGCAACCCACAAAAAAATCAGCCGCTATAATCCAAAAGTCCAAAGCCGATACGAGCAAGCTCTGCCAGAAGTGCGCCACTGGGGACACCATGGACTGCAATCATAATCCATAGGCGATGTTACCAGCAGAAGATCAATTACCTGCAACTTCTACAGCATAACCGGTGTACCCGAACTCGAAAGCACGTAGGGGCGGTGCCTATTTCTTGAGGAGAAGAGGGCGAAGAGTAGGAATGGGCATTGCTATGGAAGCTGAAGTATATCGGTGTCTGGGAATCTAGCTTGTGCCACATGATGGTGTTTTCCACACTAATGACCGTGAAGGTGTATTCTTCAGCAAAATTACCAGTGTACCGAAAGAGAGGAAGATCATTCTGGTTGGACCTTGAGCATGAATTAGAAAACAATACATCTCGATTGAATCCACAAAACCGAGCAAAAGCATAATGCAAATATTGGTCTCTCACAGGCCGCGGCTGACCAGAAACTCTCCTAAACTGGAATTCCGGACAACACGGTCACGCGAAACTGTCATTGAATTCAGCGTTTTACCAACGCAATTGAAGGTTGCTGCTTGTGGCATAGAAGAAGGTATGCCGCCTTTACCCTCGCATGACTGTCGTTTTCGTTGATCGTTTCTCAGTACCCTGGGAGAATCTCCGTCGCGCTCAGGCCTCGCTCAACAACAACTCCATTCTTGGACTGGCTGTCATCCCTCGAAATTAGGATGACCAACACGCTTTCACCCAACGTCCAGCTTACCGCCAAGCGTCGAAACCTTGACTTCTCTAGCAGGGTCTCCTCTGGGAGAAGGTCGGAATCGAGCTCTTTTAAGGAGCTTCCTCAGTCGATGCCCTTCAGCATTCTTCCTCTGCTTAGATCACTGAAACTGCCCATTATCACCATCATCTCCCATCCTTTCCAGCCTGCAACAAAACCTTGATAGCAGCTTCACTGTCGACGAGGGCTGTCTTCCCGTGTCTTAATGGCCTTGCAAGGTGCAGGTCTGCTTCGTCCATCAGAGCCACTGTTATATCCCTCGTCTCTCTTCGGCTTCTCCTCGGCCTCGATGTATCGTCCACCGAGTCGGAGTCATCGACGTGTCCTCTCCCAATGACCGGACATCGCCATCGAGCAGACTATGGCTCGCAACGGCAAACCAAAAGTCTTCATCGTCCACCCCAGTGTCACCTTGGTCACAAATTGTACCCTTTACCGGGCGGCGATTTCCTTTCGCAACAATCACCAAAGAGGCAGAAGCAGCGGAAATCCTTTGCTCCCAGGTGAGTTTTATCCACAATCATCGGGAATGTATTTGATACTGGTCTAGATATCCTTTATGCCGATTCTCCCAGTTCACGATCGAGCAGCTACAGCTCTGTCTCAATGTTAAGCCGACTCTTTCTGTGGCGTCGAGAGAAACCGATTCATTGACCAGCGGGTCTAATTAAGGCGATAGAAGTCCTTGATCTGCTTAGCATTCATACAGCTTCTGTTCATCAACTGCTGGATCAACCTTGTCTCGGCTTGATACTGGCCACAGATGTAGGAAGCACAGATGTATGTTTCACATCTTCGATCTCATGGATTTGGCTCATTGTTGGTCTGTAAAGACTTTGGCTTCTTCGCTGCCGTTTCAGCTTTGCTGTCACGACCGCTTTTTGTGTAGCTTGTTCGCATTGTACATTAGTAAACCTAATAATGCCTACCAGTATAAACCGGCATCTCATGTCAAGCAGGAGGTTTTGTTTCACCTGTTTTTTGATAGGCGTCATGGATCGAGTTCCGATGAAGAACCTTTAGGCTTATTTGTCCTGCGTCTCCTGGTGGGATACGGGTCTTGCTAAAAGGGATATTTTTGGTTTGTCGTTATCGGCTGTCTCAGTGGATGAGATTGGGGCGAGTGACTAGCTGAGCTCTTGGATCAATTCCCTTGTGTAAGCTGTAGGTTACAGAACAGAGCGGTTTGCGGTATCCGACGTCGCATCGCTCACTTGCGCTTGAAACACGATGTTTCTCTTTTGTTCGCATCCTGTTCAAATACAAGTTTTGTTAAATGCACCAAAGATTCAAGGCTATCGATTGAAAACATATTATCTGTCTGAGACGTTGGAGTCGAGTACTGGACCAACTGAACTGTGTCGAGTGGCGCCATAATCAGGATGTTCCAGAGCAGGTGAAGAGGTGACCGCTGGCACTGCCAGATAGTGCTGTTCATCTTAGATCAGACTTTGAGCCACGATACTGGCCTGATAGACGCGAGTCCGGAAGATTTTGCAAAATGGAAAGCACAATTGATTCAAGCAAAAAATTTAAAAGAATGATAGTTGCTTGCAGGTCATTTGATGTAGTCGGTGGACCGAACTCGCCGCATCGAAGAGTTTAATCAGCAGTTTGAGGCCCATTATATCAAGGCTCATCTGATCCATATAACTCGTACATCAACGATGACACCACAAAAGAGCTCCATTGGTCTTTGAGAAATGGAGTCAAAATTTAAGTGACCATACAGGATGAGAGCTCGAATCACTGAACAAACTGAAAGAATGACCACTACAATCCAAGGTCCAAAGCCGATGACGAATGAGCCCTGCCAGATATGCATCAATGGGGCCACCCTGGAGTTGAATTGTAGAGGATCAAGTACGTGTAACTTCTACGGTCCAGCAACGTCCAGGCTGACGATCGCCACACTCTCCGCTGCTCCGCATAGATTCTGACGCAACCCGCCTCTCTCCGCGAGCCTCCAAACTCCAACCCGCACGCCTCCAAACTCCAACCCGCACTCCACTGGACGCTACCCAACACCGCGCGGGTTTTTACGACAAAGATGTATGGAGGGTCATAGCGCTCAAGGCCATATACAGTAATGCCATATCGATCGGCCCGTGATGTTCACAGAGTCAGGTGGCTTTTGCTCGACGTTCGAAAAGCCCGCGAATTGTGCCTGTACACGCAAAACACGCCTTAAATTATGAGCCAAAAAAGCAAAGCCGATTCCCCCGCAACGCGATGGCCCAAAGATGTTCTCCAGCACCCCGATAAGCTCCCATATCCTGAGAAAGCTGACTGGCGAGACGACAAAATTATCCAACATCTCTTGCATCACGCTATCACAATCCCGTCCAAACCGCCTCCTGGGACCTTCCATGTCTTATCAACTGACGGCACAAAAACGACTATCCCAACCAGATACCGAATTCCATTGCTATGGCTCGAGCTATACAAGTGGAAATCACTATTCCTCGTTCTCAATTCGAATTCCGCCTCAGAATGGAAGAAATACAAGCTGAGAGTGCTCTATCTCTCCATGATAACTGCTTCCTTCATCGAGCAAGCACGGCACGCCGCTCCCATTGGCAGCAAAGACATATCACGAACTTGGAGATGTCCCATGTTTAATGAAGCCTTATGCGCCCCCATCGAGCCAATGGTCCGAGTGTGCTGTCCAGAGATCTATGCACGAAATTGTCCCTGCGGATAAAATTGGAACAGTGCTCTACTGGCAGTGCTCCAGTGGCTCGTGCAGCTCATGCATCCCCAGGGTCATCCAAATTGCAAAGATCTTGATTTTCCGGGACTTTTGACACTGGCACATGCAGCAGAGAGGTATTTTGTGTACTCTGCGATGGGTGTCTGTGAAATCCGACTGAGGCGAATCATCAACATCTGGTTCAAACTGAGATCAATGACTTCGCCGCGAGCCTCAGTTGTTTCAAACACGATCCATGGAGATATTGAGCTATGCAATACGCCATCGCTACAAAGATTTGGTGGACCAAGTTGCACCGTACACTGCGGCTCTGGACAAGCGGGCGTTCTATGAATCTTGCGGAAAGAATGGCAGCATATACACAGCCTAGGTAATTATGTCGCAGTTATTCAATCATCCATTAATGATTACTCAGGATCTTCACTACGCCGACCTAGCATCTACGCGCAACACATAGATCTACAGCTACATTCTCCTAGTATCCCCATGGGACCTGGACACATAGACCCTCCATGGGGCTCTCCGATTACGATTGCACCAACACTCGACCGATTGACCGAGGTCTTCCTCGCCAAGAACTGCAGCATATGTCATCCCCATTTGCCTCCAGCAAAAGACAAAGCTGTAGTATTACTTGCCAATATTCCTCGACTCAGTACACCTCTCAATATGTAACTCCACGATTACAAATCTCTGCTCTCTCAGTCATGAGTCCTGATTGACCGTGAGTCACGTCATTTATAACTGAAGCATTCAAGGTGAGGCAAAGGACGTACATGAACTGTAATCTTGTCTGAGAGTAAGGTATAGCGACGATGAAACTGTCTCCGAGTTCACATCGATTAACACTCCCGAACCAACTGCTCCGTCTTCAAAGAATTCAATTTGCTTAGATTCTACGTACTTCAAGTCCTCACCAAGCATCTTTAATAAATATACTGATATAATATAACAAGGCCAGAATCAAAATCAACATATGACTTCGGGACGAGCCGGCCCGTCTCCCTCGAAAACTATACCAGATCCGCACCCAGAGAGATTCGAATCCAGTGACAATGCTGACGATCCAGAAGCATTTATTGAAACCATCATTGAACCTAGAGTTGGATGCATTGGCGAGATCTCCATTGCATTCCAGTCCTGGCTGTCTGTCGAAGAATCAGTAAAAGTTCAACTTGAACCATGTAGGTTACTGACAGTTCAGCTGCAAGTTCTTCTCGACGCTGTATAGGGGAGTCGACGCCTCCATTGCTGACTGCATTTCAGCCAGCGGATTCGCCGTCTTGGAAGCCTTCATTGAAGCAATCATCAAAGACACTTCTCTTGGTACTGGCTTCGCCTCGCTTGGTGCTGGAAAGACCTCGCATAGCACTGTCCAGAGAGGCATCGATGACCGGCAACGCTGCGACAGTCACGGCGAAAGAAACAGGGAGGAAGAAAGCAGAGAACTGGAACTGCATTTTTGATGAGAGAAATTTGGCCATATCTCAGTCCTCTTATACAGTAGGGTTTGAATTGTTGAATTGAAGATGAAACTCCGAAACCTCCTTGCACTTCGGTCTCACGTTTGAATAGACTGTCATTTTCAGTAAACTTCACCTTGCAATCCAAGTGATAAATCACAGGTCGTTATGTGCTATAGCCTCGAGTATCTTCACAGTCTGATTTTCAGCCGGTCAATCCATGGTCCACTGCTCCTTGAATGGTGCCCTTGCTCGCATTCAAAGATATCCCGAGACATGAGATTCACTGGTCCGACACTGCTGCAAGTCATCATCCGCCTTAGAATTCATTAAATCAGAAGGTTCAGCGATACCTAGCCAGCAAAAAGTGCTATCTCTGGTTAACGACAAGTTTGAAGCCATCGACACAGTAATCGCTAGTACCTGTTTGGCCGTAATAGTGTTGCAAAATTGTTTTTACAGGCAACTTGAGAGAAATTCATCTAATTTATGGTCAACTTGGCCATAATCACACATTTGACACCCAACTTCAAGAAATAAGACAAATGAAGCTAACTTCAGAATTGGCCAACTTCGGAGTTAATAATCGGGCAAGTTCAGATTAGATCAACTTGAAACTGGTCAACTTCCCGAGAGGCAACTTCAGATTCAGTAACTTCAGATTCGGGCAACTCCTTGGATTGTGTCAACTTTGGATCAGGACAACCTCAGACTCGGTCAACTAGATTTGGAGTGAACTTCGGCAGGGGGGAAGTTCGGATCAATACTGGCCGAAATTGCTGGCAGGTCACCTGACATAATGACGCATCATTCTTCCTTCCTCCTTCTTGCCTCCTTCCATGGTTGTCAGCAAGTTGGCAGGTATCATTTCTGGTTGGCTTCTCTGCATCCATCCATCTGAAGCTTCAGACTTTTGATTCTTAGGGAATGGAGCTGTATCCTGGTGCTTTGCCAGTGCTACTTGCCGGCAAAGTCTGTGGTTTTGACGTGAGAGTCAAATTTCTCCTACGATGCCACGGTCATGCTTCGGACTTCTCCAGTGGCGTAGAGCCCATGCCAACAATATAACGCCACATTCAATCAGCCTGCTCAAAATCGAGGGGAATTTCGCGTGGACCTCTGGTGACATCACTGATCGATCATCGACGGACTCGGTCGCCTTGACCTGGATTTGATTGGTAATCTGCAACTGTACAGTTGTTACACAGTTGTCACAACAAGCCTCTGGGCGTCATCCAGAGTCAGAAATTGCATCCGACCATTTCTCTCAATACCATCCTGGGATTTCCGCCATGTTTGCTTCATCTTTCATCGACCTGGTCATTCTAGCTTGCATGTCAACCAAATGCTCATTTGACGGCTCCTGTCAGCGATTTACACCCGAGGACGGGCCGATGGCGACTTCTCCCGGTGTTCATACCGTTGGTATTGGACTTGCCTACGGAAGCCCTTATCTCCACAAAAAATGCATCTGCGGATGTTACGGTGCCCAGCACAAGCTGTTTCAGCCCGTTGACGACGTAAAAGCTGTCATTACCCCTCTTTTTCTTTTTTTGGCTAAATTCGATCTCTCAATAGGGACCTTCTGCGATACCGCAGGCTTCAGCTTCAGCTCCTACCCCAGGATCCTCTCACCCAGAACCTTCTGCTTCTCGTCCCACCGTCAAAAGCTTTGCTGCAGGAGTGAAGGCAAGGAAAGAGGCTCTCCAAACCGAGTTCGAGAATGGACCAAACAAGCGGCCATTCGAGCCAGCTCTCAAGGTGCTTGATTATCTTTCATGATCATCTGCCTGATTGCTTCGCTCATGTTTTTTCCCCTAGATTTTCGAGGGCATTAATCAGAACAATCGTACGACCGTCCCACCTCGCAAAAAGAAGAAGACCGACCTGAAGGCCGGGCCAGCTCCGTCGAAAGCCACCACTGACGCTCCTGTCAAACTCAAAACCACTGAATTTACCTTCATCCTCATCCCTGATACTCCATCGGTGCAAAGGGGCACCTTTCCAATGCCCACAAAATCAGGGTATGCGCGATTTTCTCTGTGCTATCATTTCTCAATTCTTTTCGCAGGTTACAGCTGCTGCATATAGCTGGTTTCGTTCGACGTATCACCTTGAATTCCCGAATGTCCAACCAAGAGATCCACGATCTTGTCCATCGCGAATTTTCCGAAGCCAGGACATCGGCCTGCCACATCTATTCCAAAATGCTCCTTTGCTGGCAGCGTTACGTCCCACAACCCCGCGGTCGAGGAAAGCCTCCTATCCTTGCGCCACTAGGAATCACTCCAATGCTGTCTTACAATGATCTCCTTATGTGCGTATTCGAGTCTCTGTATCCGTCATGACCTGCTGACAGACTCGGAATCTAGGGGCAGGGATCACAGTAAATCTGCCGACCAGCAGGCCTTTCCAAACCGGATCTATATCTCGCTCGCTTTGGGATCCATGGCTATTCCTATGGCGCAACATCCCTCTTCTACAGTCGACCAGGATGGAGACTCTGATGATGATAGTGAAGTAGAAGTTGTATCGGAGACAGTGAATCAGAATGACGACGACGAGTATGTTCCCGACGACGAGTATTTTCCTTCAATACCGTCAGGTCAACCCATAATATTCGGATGGAACATACATGGCGTGACGTTCGGAAAGACTCGCTGGAGGTTTTTCACCAGATATTCACTCATCTGGATGATCTCGGGCTTCTCGACATGCAGAACGACGTTCATCGAGTTGCTCTGTATATTGTGTTTCAACCTCGAATCCAAGCTTCGCTTGAACGGACTCGACAATCGTGGAATCTCCATGATATTCGTACAGAGCACTACAAGACACCAGTATCCTTGTACGAGCTTAGCAAGGCCACTGCTATCAACCGTGGCTATTGGGACAGCGATCCAGGCGATGATCTCCAGACTGCATCACAACCTGGATATGGCAGAGATGCAGAGACCGAGCCTCTTCCGCCTCAGGACGAACTTCGTGACGACCCTAGTCACATTGATTATACCGAGTTTGCTTCTGCCACAGAGGAACATCAAGCAGGTGTTTTCATCAATGATGACGACGAGATCATGGCAGGACGCGAGTTGCTGGAAGGGATGGATGTTGACGAAGATGATGGTAATTGGGGCATTGATGTTTTTTGCCGTGCCGTATTACTTATGGAGAGATGGATGGGAATTATTCCTGATGAACCTGTTTAGCATTGATAAATTGATTATATACACAATTTTCCTCTACAAAGTGATCAGTACAGTGCGATGTCGATAAACAGGAGGCGTTTGAAACAAGCAAAATAAGATACATTGAAAAACAGGTTTTGTTCGGACACGAATGGACATGTGAGTGACACATCAAAATCAATCAATGTTGGTCGCAGTCCTTCGCGGTCACAGCGCTATGATTGAATGGGGGAAAGAAATGCAAGGAGATGTGAATCATGTGATGGTCAACGTCTTAAAGGGGAAGGCCTGGTCAATGTCTTAAAAGGGAAGGCCACATGCCAATGCCGAGCCGCCGAAGTTACCTGAATCTCGACTCCGAGAAAGTTGACTGCAAACTCAGCCCCGAAGTTGTCCGTAAAATGTAATCTCCAAGTTGACTACAAATTCCAGGGAAATTGAAGTTATCCGCTACTCTTTATGATCACCTCCCAAGGTACCCGCAAATGAAGTGTCCGAGTTGGCCCCCATATTGAGGTATGCAAACCTCGGGCAATTCCAAGTTGACCATCTTTCAGTTCGTATTTGACCGAAGTTGGGTGTCAAAAGTACTCAAAATGGATGAAGTTGACCTAAAAAACACTGGGATTTTGCGACGCTATTACGGCCATATACCTGGTAACCTGATCCTTGTCCAAAAACAGTCAAATGAGACGGGACTCCAAGGTAACTAGACAGCGGCCACTGGTTATAGATAGATGAAATAGATAGAATCCGGGATCACCGCAAATCCCCGATGGTGATTGGCTGAGCATGATCAATGATGAATCCTACAGACTGCTCTTGATTGTGGGCGATATTTGAAAACTGGGCACTTATTCAAACTTGAACGATTGCCTGACAGAGGCTTACAATCTTTATGCCAATGGTTCAGACCTGTTCACTCGGTGATCACATTAGACATTTGGTGAAAGCACAAGTGCTATGTCCGCGTTCAATCAAACAAATTTTGGCGTCGTTTATCTCTATTGCCTCTGCAGAGTTATGGTATTTTGACTCAACGAGAGCATCCGCACTAGACATCTGTCCAGTACATCACTTCTCCATTTCAAGATATACGAGCATCCTTTCGGCTACGAGCTGATTGCTCTTGCTGACGATCCCATGCTCGTCAATACAAGGAATGGCTCATTCAGGTGCTCAATACGACTTGAGAGTATTATCACCATGTGCGCAACTTGGAGCAGAATCTTCTGTGGCTGAGTGAGAATGGCGAGATGGCTGAGTTTGAGAAGGAGAAAACCGTGATCCTTTGGTGGAAGAAACAAGCCGATTTGGCTGCTGCCCAGGCTGAACCATATAGATCCTTTTCGAGGAATATAACTACCCTTCAACCCAGGCAAAGCGGCGCCTGGAAGCGGTGGCGACACCACTAATCATGAGCGCCACAGTTGTTTTGAAATTGATTCTTTGATGCGAATGGATTATTACTTGTAATGAGTTATAACTAGAGCCATATATTGATCTAGCCACTACTACCCTCGTATGCGACGAGGCCCTGGAATGGGCACATAGGTTGCATGTACAAAATCTCAATCTTGATGTCTCTGGGATGACCCAAGCGATGAAGTCTGATGTGCGCTTGTTCTTTTAGGGTAAATTTGTCCCATCATCGCTCCTGTCTGAGCCTAGATTCATCTCTATCCGCTTGGAGCTTTTTTGCCTGTTCTCTTGCCAAAGCACTGACAGATGTGCGCGATAAAAACTGGGGACGTTCAGGACATTGCTCAGGATTCGAGTTCTTTCGTGGACGACAGGTCTAGAAGATGAGCCGGTGAGTTTCAGCAAGGCATGAAGGGCAAACATTCTTATGTTGACGACATGCCGGCGGTGATAGCTTGAGGAGGTTACAACCGTATAGTTGACTGTCCAGTTAAACTCCATCGATATCGGTTCTCGTGTAGAGGTAAACTGGTACCCGGATTCTTTTCGTATGTCCAGGTGGATCTTGAATGCCACAGCTGCCATAAAAAAACAAGGTCCTTTCATTTGGAAATAACCCTGAGCTCGTCTGCCCAAGTTCTCCCCTTCCCTGCAAACTCAATCGCAATCCGAAAGGTAGCTGAGGCTAGCTGAGGCCGATCACGGAGATAGCCCGAGATCCGAGATGCCGATGTACCACGTGTCGACTCTGTCGCACGCCTCCGTCCAAATTTTCCCTGCTCGCTTGTCCTTCGCCCACATCTGCATTCACGTTCAGCTTGTGGTTAATCCCTGTGCGTCGCCTATGGACGTCAATTGCTCTTCGTCATTCATGTTCCTCTGGATATTGTCTGTCCATGTCCCTCATGTTTTCGCTTGACTGACCGGTTTTTCTAGGCATCGTAAAAGCGAACAAATTCCAGATTCCTGGTCCGTTTCTGGTCTGCGATTGAATTACGAATACGGTAAGCGATGACCTCCGTTGTTGGATGCTCTGTGACGTCTTCTCCAGGCGCCTGCTGAAATGTTGGCTTTGCATCAACAAGGCCATATCTTGATCGATAAGACCGTCGGTGTCATCGCGGTATCGGTCAGCGATGGGCTATATTAATGCCACGACGACGCCTTGCCTCTCCCGCATTCCGCTTTTCAACCCGGATTCTTTTGCCGCCTCCAATGTTTTGCTTGTTACGAAGGACTGCAACTAGGCTGGCTCCATGATGCTTCGGTTGGAAGGAAGGAAGGCTATCAGTGGCGTCAAGCGATCTGGGTATCTTGATGACCGAGGTATGTTTTCTTTCCTTATTCTCCTTGACGTCGCTGAATATATTTCGCAGGTCTATTGTCGTCTCAATAGGCATATGCAGCACCTTTTTCGTGTCCTTCGTTGCCTTCGCTCCGTCAGGCATCGCCGTTTGCTGTTTTCTCCTTTATCAAGGCTCTATTGAGGGATGTATCTGTTTGCCCAGAATGGTATGGTCTTGTTTTTCGTTTCCTCGGTCGTCGTTCAATCATTCGCAGCTTCGATGAGCCCGCTATTCATTCGCCTCATCACCGTTGCTCTTTCAGCAGCGACCTTTCCGTCATCGCTGGTCACGAACTGAAGAAGAGCGCTGGATCATATACGCGCTCAAGGAGAGCTATGGCTCGACCAGAGCCGCCGGTACACAAGTGCAGCAAATTCCTGAAGTCCGTTTCTCGCCTTATTATTCGCTTTTCTTCGTGCTGATTCTTTTACTAGGTCTTCCATATTCCTCGTTCCTTCTACCTACGATACCAGCTCAATTCAGTTCATCCTCATTCCTTTTCCTTGCGCCATATGTGGTACCCCTACTCGATTCAGCACCGAGACCTCGTCCACCATTATGTATGCTGCTTAGCGCTGATTATGCTCTGCTGGTTCTCACCGATTATCCTCTCTCATCGTTGGAGCCCGATGGAATAAGGAGCGCCTTGTCGAAAGAATGACATTATCGCTTTGTGCTCCGTCTTGTCATCGTCGACGAAGACCATCACTGGCGGAAGGGAAACGAGCTTGGAGAGGATTATACCGTTGAAGAGCATTCGGCCATCGAAGAGAATTGGGTATCGTTGGGTTGATTGATGGTATGTCTGCTTGTCTCTTTTGTTTCCGACTCTCGCTCAATGTTTTCCCAGCTTGTTCGAAATAGGATACCTCGGTCATTCCAATGCTGTGGCGATTCCGATGGAGGCTTTCATCATTGCAGGCGCGATATCCAGCTTTTCTCCATCAATAACCGCTCCGTCGGCTTTTTGTCCATTGCCATGATGGTCTCTTGCCTTGCTCCATAGTCACCCGAGCTTATTGCTTCTTGTCGTCGTTGGATATTCTTTTCGCCGGGTAATGTCGCTCGTAGACGGGCGACTCTGACAGCTGGGATAAAGAGCTGGAGGAGAGCTACAAGCTGGAGCCAGAAACGAGGTGTAGATACTGGAGCTGGGATACACAAGATACATGAGAGCTATGGCTTCTGGCTTATAGGGTGGTACAGGTACGTTTTCTTGCTCTTTCTGCTTCTTTTTATCCTTATTGTTTTTCATCGCAGCTGGCATACCGCGGTCAAACCGATATGGGAAAACCCTCATCGGCTTCTTGCCCACCCTCGATTTACCGACATTATCAGCTCCATCCATTCACGGACATTGCAGCACCTATTTCTATCAACGTCGACCAAAACTGTTGCTGTCGCTTTGGAGACATGACCATCGAGGGGAAAGGAGTTCATTGGACGAAGCAAGAAGAAACTACTATATTTTGGTCTTGCAGTACGTCTACGTCGTCTTTTTTTGGCTTTGAGCATCGCTCAATTCGTCTCGCAGGTCGCACAGATGCTTTCCTCCTTGGAAGATTTAGTGGGATAAGAAGCTGGGTCGTCGGAGTTGAAGAATCGAGTGGTTTCGCATTAGGTATGTTGATTTGCCTTTCGCTTTTTGATGTCGCTGAAGGCATCTCGCAGGTCTATGATCAAACTTGCTCTTCAGTTTTGTCGTATAATATACAAAGCAATATGTTTTTTCCACAACCCCATTATGCTTTGTTTTTTCTATGACCGTCGCTCGATGTCAATCTTTCCTACATCGTCAGCGAAGCGGTGGAAGGTGAAGGGCTGGGTGAGTGGGTACGAGGGATAAGATGGGGATGCGCGGGTGGGAGCAAGGCGAAAGCAAGTACGACGGCAGTGATGCTCTGACAGCCGCACATCGAGACCAGTACGAGATGGGAGAAGCTGGGAAGACGCGAGCTGAGCCAGAGGTAGAGACGAGAATTGCTCTGTAAAGAGGGGATCGCTCGAGTCATCCTGCTGCTCTTGAGCCTCGTCCAAGAGCTCCAGTCCTACAAGTCCACTTTCGGCTTGCGACGGTATTGTCGTCATGTCCGAGGACCTTGCTCTCATGGCCCATGCTGTCATTATACGCTCAGCTGTCGTTGACGAGCTCGACGGTCTCTTCGTTCACTGCTGCCTCCAATGATCCCACCGTGATAAATTGAGGTTCGTAATTCGTCTTCAACGTTGGATATTGCTGACAGCGCTGTGGCAGCCAGCACCTTCCATTTGCTCGGGGTTGTCGCCATCGATAACGAAGCCTGACTGATCGATAAGGCATGCTCTCGCCGATGATGACCATGACGCTCCCTTGCCTTGTGCCCTGGCCTGATCAACGTTCACCGCATTCCATGGCTGCTCTCACGTTTGCTGTCCTCGGCCGGATAAATACATTTGCCGTATTCAGATATCTCCTTTCACCCTAGCAATGGTATGTCTGGGAGGATTAGCGGGAGATGTAGAGCTGGAGACAAGTTTTGTCGTCTTCCTCTTGCTTTCTTCGTCTTCATCCTTATTTCTTCTCTAAGCTCATCCTCATTGCTTCTCCTTAATCCACCTGCGAAACCCCTGCTCGATTCGGCACCGATAACTGGTCTATCGTCACCCTTCTTGTGAAAGGTCATCGCTTCGTTGTCATTGGAGCCCGGGACAAGGACCCACATTGTTAAGGGAAAAGCAGCTTCATTGACGGATTGGGAAGCTTCATCGACGCTCACTTTGTTGAAGGAATACGGTCGTTGGATTGTATTGAGAGAGAGCAGAGCATTCGACAGAAGAGCCAGAGGTTGCATGATGAAGAACAGATCACGACTGCTGGTACGTCTGCCTGCTCCTCAATTCTTTTCCTTATTGTCATCCTTGTTGTTTCTTCTGCTAGCTGCACCATCGTCGCCCAATGACCACAATCCTTCCCTGCGGGTGACCTTGGCGCCACCGGCGTTGTATCGCCATTCAGTATCGTCCATTCTCCGACTTCACGCCCGTCGCAGCGCCATCCTCGTTGGGGGATATCCCGGCAAAGGAGAGGTGGCCGCATCATTGAAAATATCAAGGCCCTTGAGCTGCTGGGACCTAGTCGGAGGTCAGGCAAAGGGTGTCGTTTAGCAAATGGTACGTTCCACAGCTTTTTCTTTCGATCTCATTGAAAATATCCTCACAGCTCTCAGGTCCACGATCTCGATGGTATTGCATCGTCTCTCGCTGACAGGCGCTCTTGGAGGATTCACATTCGCGAATAGGTCTTGGGCAATTTCTTGTTTGACGCAGCCACCCACTTTTCACCACGAGCTATGGCCTCCTTTTACCCGTCAAGCGAAGGAGCATCCGGAATCACCAGAGCAAGGTCTGTTTTTCTTCTGGTCTTTCAATTTCGTTGACACGATGGGTTCCAGGTCAAATGCCTTCGTCCATTTAGCTCTTCGTACGTGCGACATCCTCGCCTCATTCACCTGGTTCGTCGTCAATGGAGAAAGCCGTTCAGCAGGTTGTCGCGGAGAATCGATTCTAGGAGCAGGAGAGCGCAGAGTTTTGGACGAAGGAGCCAGAGCACCGAGAAACGATTAGGACGAACAGGTACGTTTGCTTGCTCCTCGATCCCTTTCCTTTTTCTCATCCTTTTGCCCAGGTGCAACATCGTCGTCCAATGACCACCGTCCTTCCCTGCCGGTGGCTTTGGTACCACATTCGCTGTACCGCCATTCAGAAAAGTCCATTCACCGACGCCATCGTCGCTGGAGATTTCCTGGGAAAAGAGATGTCGCTTGTCCATTATCGGGAAGACGGGATTCATGGTGTTCATCCTATTGGAAGCTGAAGTGGGTCAAGTGGAGCGATACCCGACGCCAAAGGAATGTGATGCAGTCGTCAGGTAATGCTCTTCTGGCACCGGTCAATCTGGCCCACTACCTGTGCAGTTCGGCTCCCAATGTCTTTAAATTTACTCTGAATGTCAATGGATTTTCTCTCTTGCTCGCCAGACCGGCTTCTGTGCTCGCGGCTCGACACAAGGTTTGTCCATCTTGATTCATTCTCACCTCGCGCTGATGTCAAGTCTGTATAGACGCGCATTGCAACAATGTTCATGTCCCGGTCTCCCGTTACGGTGTTCAGTTGCATCGGCCACTAAGCTCCAGATGGCATCATGAAGCTACTTATGCCTGCACACAACTCAAAGTGGATGCCTACAATATCACGGATAACATGCTTGTGGGGATCGGGTAGCTAGCCGTGGATTCCCGCCCTCGAAAGTGACGACAATTGTGGGTACGAAGAATTCTGATAGTGCGTAACTGTCGGCTCAGCCAAAATCACCGACGGCCCGACATTCTGATACTCCGGTCTGGCTTCCCGAAAATTTTCATCTTCTCATCAATGTCGTAACTCATCTTGCTTTCCCCCCTCGCTCGGGCATGGTCCTCCTTCATCTTTACCAGCCCCTCAGGCTTTCCGTCCTGGGACATATCCGCTGCTTCTCAGCATCAAAGGTCTGTTGCTTTGCGTCCGTTGGATGACCTTTGGCTGAAGCCTCAGCTCTGCTAGTCGCTGTAAAAATCTTTGCAGAATGTTGGAATTCTTCGGGGTCGGACGTCGTCGCCATAGCGGCGAAAAAACATCAGTAGAAGCCCTTGCTCCTGTTCAAACCCTTTGCTGACGTTTCTTGCAGAATGACCTCTGAAATCAATAATACGAGCAGGCTCTGGCCACCGCGCTCATTCCTTTCGTCGACGAGCTCGTGCTTCGTCAAGGTCCGTCCATTTCTCCTTCACCATTGGGTTTTCCTTACCGGTGTCGCTAGAGGGCCTGCCCGATCCTATCGTTGGGGATTTGCGCCATTGATAAATGCGCAGAATTCTGGTCGATACCAATATTCATGGCCCCGTCTCGTTGATGCCTACCGGGATGACCTCTCTTCCTTGCATCACCATCGAGCGCCTGTCGACCGTGCTTGCTTTCTCGAGTGTGTTGGATATTCCGGGTGCTGCTTCATTGAGCGAATCGGGATACGGTATATGGTGTGCTTTTATTGCTGCTTTTCTCTCGCTGTTGCTCATCGGATTTCAGAGCTTGTTGTCGATTTCAATGCTGTCGCCTCTCCGCCATGGAAGCTCTGCCCATCTCGTCTATGCTTGTATCATCTTCGGCTGAAGCGCTGGATGTCGCTTATGAATCCCCAGTCCTGTACGTTTCTTCAGGTTTCTTGATTCATTTGCTTGACGGGCTTCTCAGCTACAGTACCTTGCGATCCACGGTTATTCGAATATGGTCCTTTTCTTCCTGTTGGTCCGTTGGAGCCTAGACGGAAAGACAGCAGCTTCGTAGATGTAACCAAAGGCTGCTGGTTCGTCGTCGTGTCCTTTTTCTCTGGACCTTGCTGAAAGATTGTTGTAGCTCCGGCGCCCATCTGCCTCGAGTCGGCTTTCCTCGGCTCATTGACCTCGACCTGGCTTGCTGCTCGGCCTTCCTTGCTCCGACCTTGCCCTTTGGCTTCAGCTGCGGATGCGAAATGATTCGGGTGGATACGGGATGACTGGGTTTGGAATGTGCGTTTTCCGTTCTCCTGTTCGTTTCGTTTGCGGATTGTAGTCAAGCTGGGATACCTCGTCTGTTTCAAGCTCGAATTCCATTGTCCATTGCATGTTCTTTTGCTTTTCGGATTCCATATTGTTCTCCTGTCGATTCCACCCTCCATTGCCCGGATATATATGCCCGAATTATTCTCCAGCAGCGCCTGGAGCATCGTCGTCTCATGGACCCATCATCTGGGCCGACATCCGTGGAGCTCTGAGGATAGACTCGTCGCTGTCTTGGCAGGCGGCCAGCAAGCTGAGATCGGGCGGCAGAAATTTGGAAGCTTCTATTGTCAAGGTTGATTGCAATAAGGAGCCGTGTCGCCGAAGTGCACCACGAGTCAATAATTATAGCATAAATTCCCGAAATTAGTGTTCAGCGCAGCAATACACCCTGTGAGACGCACTCCCGCAAAAACATTCTCAAGTTTGAGAGAATACGCCCTTGCCCGGAGTTGCCGTTCACAGTTGAGAGCGAAGTCGACCCGACCGTCTTTTCCCGGGATCTGATCGTGATGTCTGGATTTGCTGAGACCGCGTGGCTCTGGCTTCTTTCTTCGTGACGTTGGAGCTCGGCCATCAGATAGCGTGAATTGGGGCGGGACGAGACGATGACACAGGCATACGGAGTTGTAAACCCTGTCTTGCGAAGAGGCTCAATGTGTCGCTGTGCAGATAGATATTCTGCTTCATGATCATGCTAGTGACTTCCAAGATGAACTTCGCTGTGTTCAAAGACGGTCTGGGCAATATCGTAGGTGGCTTTCGCTCCTGTGACTATGGATTCAAGAAAAGATGTCAGACAAGATGTTTGGATCTTTGAGAATAAAGAATCTGTGGTCAAAGCTCGGGATCCGTCATATTGCAGAGATTCGATTCTGTTGTGTTGTTGGTCCTGGTATTCTTCTCAGAGCTCATAGACAGATGAACATTCTGAAGCCCCCTGCGACATTTTTGGGGTTTGAATGTCTATACTACTAGGTCCTGGAAGGGATTTGTGTGGTCCTGAACCCCAGAATTGTCTCAGCAAGTCTTAGGCTTGCAGGAAGCTTATCAATACCTATTTAGGTCATTCTAGAGCTTTCGAGGAAAGCATTTAGCTGTTGGGCGCCTTTTTATATCCAAGTTTGTTCCGATTGTCGAGACTTTCCTATGATAGGCGCTTGCATCCTTGCCCCAGACGCCTTCTTACATCCGCCACTGGAATCTTGTTTGAGTCCGATTGTTTGATTACTCCGTATCTGACATATGCTTAGTCATTGCATCACAGAGCCCCAAAACCAGGAAGCAACTTCGGATTACACCCTTTGCATTAATGATGCAGCAGCACAATAAGCTCTCGCTAATATGACTGACTGTAAGATCATTACCGTGGACTGTGAGGGGAAGAAGCTTGGAACAAAGATTGGTAAAATTGTCATTGATCGCCGTCTGCACCATTCCTTCATCAGACGTCGAATCGGGACAAAATCGGGATCCACTTTCATCCTCAACATCCTTGGGTTATCCAGGGTTGCTCTCCGCCTCTGCTCGATATCCTCGAGTCGGAATCAGTCGTCAAAGTCATGTTCGGCGGTCGAAAGGATTTCAGCGGATTGTATCAGGAACAAAGTGTTACATTGCGCAACGTACTGGACATGCAGATAGCCAACATTACATCGCAGAAGATCAAGGGGGAGAGTACCCAGGATCAGCTTACTTATCTTGGCCGCGGCAAAGTTCAAGGTCATCCCAAATCATATGCCTTCCGGTCTCAACAAATGCCTTGAACACCACGGGATCCTTGTGGGGGATTCAATGAAAGGTGGGTTTTCCTATCAACAGCGCCACAGAAACTGAATGCGAACTTCATCATCAGTTTCTAGCCGCGACGAATGGCTGAAAACCCTTTGTCCAATGGACATTTGGATTGCTTTTCTGCACTCGTTCAAGCACAGCTGAGAAATCCCCAACTGGCCGAACAAATCTCTCGCTACATTACTCGCTACCGTGGAGCCCAACCATCGGCTAATGATCCCTATGTTGGACATCCACTGCTTCCACTTGAAATCCTCAACATTGAATCTGGTTCGCGTCCCAGATGCAAAGAGTGTCACCGCGACCTCTGTCAAGCATCATTCAGTTTGAAAAACTCGGACAAGAGACAGTGCTTGGGCTGCCGGGCAATCGGTACAAGATGACAGACTCGATCCCATCGGGCACCATCATAATGCCGCGGCGAGTATTGCTACTACGACGTGTTTCCGGATCTCTGTGAGACATTCTGTGCTGTGTACGGGCCATTTGATTCAGATTGAATTGCAGGACTCGAAAACCTCAGTATCACCTTTGATCTTGCTGTTCCTGGATCCACTATGCCTCAATCTCATCATCTTGTATCGTGTATGGAGAAACTATCGAGCCCAGTTACTATTACCTCCTCCTTCTAAGTATTCTTGCAATGAGAACATTTCTCATTTCTGATCTTCTCAACTTTAGTCTCTAGATTCGTTCACGACGAAGGCGGCCAATGTCATTTTCGGAACTGATGTGCCGTTACGGCCTATGGGGACTCGGTATCCAGACTTGAGATTCTTGAAGTTGAAGTCGATGTCATCGCCGAGAGTTCTCAAACAGTTCATGCCACTGCATCGTGACCGACTATTACCTATGCTACAATGATATCTCAATCATTCGGGAGACCCCGAATACGCAAGGAATTGCAGATATCCAAGCGCTCTGATATGATATTCCGAGCGCTCAAGTTCAGGCCGTCGCCGATGAAACTATAACAGTTGACATACATTCCAAGTCTTCTTTCCACCATCATGCCATATCAACGCAGTCAGTCCTTTCAAGTCTGAGTCTCAGCCTCAATCTACACCTTTGGGACTTGAAGCTCCATCAGAAAAGAGGGAGATACTCTTCCTCTGGTCTCACTGTCGTTTTCGGCAAGTTTTTTTCGAGTACTTACCCTGCGAGGATCACTGTGGACTTGGTGTCAAAGCATGACTGGCCCGATAGCCATGGCAGGGCTGTACATGATGCGCTGGATCAAAGTGAGATTAATGATCATTTCACTCTTCCTCCCCTCCCCCATGCCCCTCGGAATTGTGCGCTTGCTTAAGCGCAGAACAGAGTCGCGTCTGATGCTGTTGTCGGCAGTCCTGACAGTATTTGTCACGGCTCGCTTGCATCTTTTTCGCCAAAGATGCAAGGAAAAACGATACGTAGGTTCATTGCAAACCTTACTACTGCATATATCGTGTAAAAATGTAAAAATGGTCCCTGTAGGTGATATAAATGACACACTTTGTGAAGCCATTTCCGGGATCATCTGCGCCTCAAATCTGCGTCATCATGGTGGGTGTCCTGGAGATCCTTGATGCACGGCAGACAAAGAAAGAATGGAGTCACACAAAGGTACTGCACAAATTGAGATAGCTGGCTATAGCCTGAGGATATTGTGTCCCAATAAGCAGTCTCTGTTCGCTCACGGCCTTATCACTTCCGACCTATGACTCTAGGGCGTCACGTCTCGACTCCCAGTTGTGACTCGACATACGTGATCTTCCGGAGGTGACAATCACTCAGTGAAATTTGGCCGGACGGTACTGTAGGTAACCCAATTGCAGATATCGCTAATTCATCAGTCAACACAAAAGCGGTCTCAAATATCATCCTTGTGTCACCAATGTATGCCGAACCAGAGGCAAAATATGTCGGGTTCCATGTGATATGGGGTGACTTTAAGATGAGATTCGGCCCAATGTGCTGATAAAGGGATGTTGCAGATATTTGCTGATGCAACCAAAGCAGCAGAACCACAAAAAACCTCCAGCCAAGTCAAAGCATAGCGATGGTGAACCACGACATGGACATGTTACAGCGGCTTAAATGCAGTGCATCCTCTCACTGTAGCTGGCAAACACATCTAGCGGAAACCATCGCTGGTATCTGGTGTGTTTCTCTTGATTTGATATAAAGGGAGATACATTACAGCTGGAAGCGTGATCTTGTGACGGGACATTTCTCATCCATTTTATTCTGTCTAATCACTCGTGACTTATCCTTGCGTGGCATAAACGCGAGCCATCGACTCATCTCTCTTTCTCTATGCTTGTACTGCTGTTTCTCACACCCTCAATGTCAATGTCCATCACGATTGTTGTAGACGTCCCAGGCCATGAGTGTCTCAGAGGACTAGCGGCGACTTTGTTAACCTTGGTCATGAGATCGCTGACCGAAATATTCTGTCCTTGCCATTCCCAAGTCTCACGATGAAGTGGACGGCAGCATCAGATCCATTGAATACCTGATGAGGTGCTTCCATTTGTTGTGTGTGTGTATGTGTAATGGATTCTTGGGTTTGAGTTCTCTACAATCCCAGACAATTACGAAACTACGCAGGGCCTCATCTGCCTCGATCTTTGGATAATAAACAGCGCCAAGACGAGATTCGGGGATCCGATGGCCATTTCATAGTCATTGGTCCCTGATATATGACAAAAAACTCAATGCCAGCCAATCAAATTCTCTGAAAAGTGGTGCAGCCTCGAACCCGTCATTGAGTGACTAAGTCAACGCGATGCGACGATCACGTGGTGGGAATATTGTGACGGCCCGTGAGGAATTCGGTATCAATCACGACCCAACAAACAAATCTCTCCTCCTCCACTGACGCAGCATCTCACCTCACCGTCGACCAACGAATTTTTCATCATTTTTGATGCTGGAAAATGCCAACGGCTTGTGAATCCGACGTAAATATTCCGGGTCGGGTCGCGGCAAGGCCACATGTTGCCAGACCACATGAATGATGGAACAAACAAGCACAAATCATACGTTTGTTGATTCCAACCACATTGTCGCGCCACCCACCATTTCCTGTCAGGCCTCCAGCTCCACCCCATGCCCGCCCCTCCCGCCATATTTTATTCCCAGCACCTCCCCTCTAACCCCTGATGCGCTAAGCTCTCAAGCTTTATGGTCGGGGGTTTTGAGACGCGCCTTGAACCACCCCTCCTGGAATTCCCGATGCGCTAGGCCCTCAAGCCTTATGATCGGGGACTTCCAAGGTTCTCAAAGTATATGTATAGCCCCATGCCCTCCCCATTCTGCCTTCCCCGATGCGCTAAGCCCTCAGGCTTTATGGTCGGGGAATATGAGTTTATCCCCGCTTGTGAACTGTTACATAAGCGTAATATATTTAGTAATACATAATGGTGGGAGGCAAATGATCTGTGGTCGCAATGGCCAATGTCCATGATGCGCCGGTGAAGCAGTCAACCTTTGTCTGCCGTTTCAACTAGTGTACCCTGTCCAAGAGCTTCTCAAACTGAAGCGTCCACTGGATATATCCGGTAATAACATTCTGACCAAAATTCTGCGCTGTTGCGCTGAATCTGAGGTTCCTCCTTTTGGCGCGAAAAGTATATTTACATAGCAGTTGAAGACACAGTGCCAGGAATTGGGATCAGCAGGGATCAAGGAAGAAACGGCAATAACATACACATCTCTTCGAAGCTTGCTGCAAGCTCATAATCCCGACATTTGCCAAAAGCAACACCACGCCCAGAAGCCTGCCAAAAAGAACCGCAGATGTAAGATTGGAGAGGGACTCCCTGGCATGAGGACAAGCTCTGGTAGATAGATCACTCACAAACGGTCAATGACAAGGCCAGGAAACTCACCTGTGTTTTTCTTACTCAAGAATACATGCATGCCTCAATAATTCAGGACTTGGTTGCTTCAAGCTGAAGCCTACCCATTGAGGACAAGATATGATGAGCCAGCACAGCCTCAGGCTGCAGGATGCTTGGAGAAAGTGATTTCTCATGTGGTAACCAGGTCAACATATCTGAATAGCTGGCCGATCCACAGCGCCACCCCAAACTCATCTGTGATATTTTCTCCGCCTCTTCAAATGAATACGGCCACCGCATATAGGCTCAGCATGCCATTTGCGAGACAGGATGGGGGGCAAGCAGTCGGGAGAGGACCAATGGTTGCAAACGGCCAATTTTATCTCAGGAAAAATCACAGTGGATCAAGTTCGGTACAAAACGGCAAGAGAAACTGTTCCACCAGTGTCATGCCAAAGGCCATCCGTCATCGAAGGCCCAAAAGACACTAGAAAGGACGATAGTAGTTGATGGAACCTGATATGAAGACCATGTTAGGCGCAATACAGACCCAAAGACCCGAAAATCATCAACCAAAAGTGTGAAGAGAGGGAGCAGGTAAAAGCCCAAGCAAGGGTAATTTTTGCCATTGCTCCGCATGCATGACTGTCCTAGTAAGGAGGAAATTCATCGGAAGCGGGAGCAAAACGACTTGAGAACTGAAAGCAATAGATCATATTATAGGGTTGAGGAAGTTGGCCCATCACGGTTGACACCTGCCATTATTGGAGTAGATATTATACTTGTTTCTAGCCTAGCGACTACGAAGACGGACTGAATTCACGATTGTTTATTCTGAAGACCAATAAAAGAGTAAATGACACTTCATCAACTTGGTGGTGGTCCTTTGAATGAACCACGACCATAAACAGCGCGCTTAAGCGTGCAAACCGGCCCAATCATAGGTGGGAGCTCGCCCGGAAGCGCAAGGAGTTGAGCCCCCGGCGCGTTTGGATGCAGGAGGACTACCTGTGTCTAATCCACTGCTTGGGGATCAGGGGTACATGCCCAGGTGATAGCTGAATGATCATACCCATATTTGAGTCCACCTGCTCCATCTTGAGATCCAGTATTTCCATTTCGACATCCAAATCGAGTCCTGAGCGACCTGAAGAGGACCATTCAGCGTTGATTAGCCTGCACATGAAGATTGGTAAACTTGGAACATGCAACGAGGCTTCATTTGGCCCAGGTTTCTACCGGACCATGTATGTTGACCTGTCGCTTGAAATGCTCAGGGTTCCAAGTACCGTGATCTATTGATCCATCGTAATTGGTGAGAAATTTGATCAAAGCAGAGGAAGGTGCGAAATCGGCATCAAAATCCAGCCCGACCTCCAAGAAATAGTTGGCATCGGTATCAGTATATGAAAATCGCTTGTCGTCCTCAGACTCCAGATATTGAGACCCATATCGAACAAGGAGCTGGTATGGCATCCCCGGATATTGTAATAAATCTTCAAAATGTACTGCACTCCACTCCTTGATAGGACCGAAATCATGCTCTCGGAAATCTCCAGGTTCAAGCCCGCAGGGCATATTGATATTGACTCCGAGAAGAGCCAGTGGTGGTAGTCGAGCACCCAGATCACCATCATTATCAGTTTGCATTTTTACACCATAAAGCACAGTCTGACAGCTCACCTTGCAGTTTGCAGTCTGAGTTACCACTTTTTCAGCGCCAATCAAAATCTCACGGCTCAACCGCAGCACGCCTAGCCCAAATGGGGTATCAGCCATTCTGGGATTGATCCCATGTACGTCTCCTCCCTTTCAATGCCATGAGCTGCATTGTTAGGGCGGCTCAAGGGAAAATGATAAACCATCCCCATAGTGCCGTGATGCAGTTCCAATGAGATGTAACTGTTATTTCATTGGGCAGCAGGATCAGGCGATGATGAGCAATTTTGCCTTCTTGCACCGTTCAAACTGCCCAGTGTCTTCCAGGAAAGAATTTAAATGAGACCTGATATGACTGACTCCCTTCAGCACAGTATGCCTGACCTTGGTTGAGATGAAATACATAGGTGTCCAAGACAGGAAGCACCGCCACCATCGGGGCTCGGATCAATCCGCATTTGGTGTGGTGGAATATAGTGGTTTTCGAAAAGTAGTCTTGCATCAAATTTATGTACTCTTCCAACACTGCATTGTGAGAATCAAAAGGGGTAATTTTTCGTGAAAAATTGTTACGCTGTTAGCAATTATTTTATCTTATCATGGAACAAAACAGAACAATCGGACAAGTCAGATAACCCGAACACACAGTACATCAATAGTTTGACATTTTGACATTTGACATGACGTGAGAAAACACATGGACAACACAATAGCACGTTGGAAAAGCGCGACTACGAATACAATTACATGCGTCTAGCAACATGGAAACGGTATTGTGTTGAACAGACAGTTATACACGCGTTATTGTATTGTACAGTATAAAAGGACAGTAGTTTACAAGATGTACTTTAGCTTTTTGATTTTCTTGAATTTACATTCTCTTTTCAAACTCGAGTCTAATGCTCCTCTTACCGAGCGGCCACTTTGCCCTTGCTGGCCTTTAGTGTGGTTAAGGACAAGATTAGATTTGAGTCTAAGTCGTCACAAAAATGGCATCATAGATTGATTATATATCTTACTCTCAAATTCACCCTAGACATGACTATGCCTTTTTTACTTATCCAGGTGCTGCTTACGTCTTTGGCGTACCCTATCACATCCTATAACTCAACTCAGAAGCCTCAGTAGCGCCGTAAATGCACGTAATCCCTGGCCAGACAACAAAGTGCTCTATTGATAAACAATGTATCAGATACATTTCCCTAGAATATTTGATCACCACAGAATCATTGAGTATTATTCAACCAGAATAGTGGTACCTGGGCCGATTGAACCGACGAAATACAGCACGGTACATTGAGATGAGAACTTGAGGGCAGATGTAGGAATCTTGATTGGATTGACAGCTCCCAACCGGTACGAAATATGTACAATGCATCTATATCAGCATCCTGGTGTTTTTGCAGGCCGCCTCAACTCCTTGCTCTCCCAGCCAGGCTATATGGCTCGTGGAAGGAAATGATGAAAGGTATGTTTCCTCCATGATCAAAACAATAATCTGCTCCAAAACCGAGGCAAAAGGGACATTTTCAATGTATCGCACATTCCCAATGGTAGAATGTGCCATCCACAAGTTCGAGTGTTTGGTGATGGCTACACCGGGTAAGTAGATGGGCCTTTTAGGATATGTTCACAAACTCCAGTTGGTGGTTCCAACACCTGCAAACAGACAGCATTGTGTCATGTATGAATGTGGCGCACATGTCACAGGTGGTCACAAAAACACAAATTAGGTTGTACCAGAGAGAACAGACGTACCTTGGCCGCGCATTATGGTTCAAATGAAGATGATACATTGAGAGATAATGTGGTCCCTCGAGCAGCAGCAAGCATACAGATTTAATGATGAGAAACAGGAAAGGCTCAGAACCTTATGCTATTTGGGTCAAATCGGGCCATAGCGGAGGGATCTCAAGAGACTCGATCTCACTTGTTTGAAAGCACATATTTAGACCTTAAATGGAGGTCATGGACTATCGAGCAGGCCCAAGAAAAATTTTCGGTGAATCGGCCCCCAATTCACCAGATAAAATATATAGGTGTACTCCTGGTGATGTTTGTTGGTCTACTGGCTTAGGTAACAAAAAATCAGTAGAATATTTCTTTTAGCGTATTTCAAGTATAATGGAGTATTTAATAATGTAAGATTCATGTTATTTTATTGCCAGTGAAAAAAGGGGGACTCATATCTGCCACAGGGAACCCTAAGGACTCTATGACACTGGTCAGTGGTGGTTATACTCGTGGTCACACTTAGTAACCGTGATTTACTCTTGGTCCAATAACTCCACAGCAGGTGGGTATTTTCCCAAGCGGTAAGTTGTGAAAAGCTTGCATTTTGAGGTGTCAAGAATCTGGTACCATTTGAATACAGGTGGGTCTTTTGATTGCGGATGTGTACACTGAAGCATGGATTTCCGGAAAAGTGCAAAACTTATAACTTGGAATACAGGTGTCACAGAGCAAATATGATGCATGGAACAGAAAGAGGCCGCTCTTTGGAGTTGTTTTGCACCTTATTTCAAGTCAATCCAACCATTTGTGAACAAGAAATTGAGATGCAAAACTGCCATTTTGGCGGGGAAATGACAAAATCACGGTTACTAACTGTGACCACGAGTATGAGCTCTGGTGATTACAAGCTCTTCAGCATAGGTAAGACCTTCAGGAGCTCACCAATCCAGCATCCATTTGCCCAGCCGAGCAGAGGTACAGAGATAAACTTCTTCCCCTTGACAGATCTTCGAGAGGTCTGGCAAGCTTGATAGTGTCTGTCAATCAATCTATGTGACTAAATGGAAGAAAGTCCGAAATGTACCCGCAATCAAGCGGTCGCTGCTTCAAGAAGCGTGATATCCAGGTTTTCAACACTCCAGACTTTGAGTAATCCAGACAGCTCATTTCGGTTTGTCCCAGTCACATAGCTGAGTCACAGTTCCATTTTGCAAATGACAAGTCAGCATAGGATGCTGTCTCACTGCGGAGTACAATGTACTACGTTTTGCACCAGTCGCATAGCTGAGTCACAGTTCCATTTTGCAAATGACAAGTCAGCATAGGATGCTGGCTCACTGCAGAGTACAATGTACCACATTTTGCACCAGTCACATAGCTGAGTCACAGTTCCATTTTGCAAATGACAAGTCAGCATAGGATGCTGTCTCACTGCAGAGTACAATGTACCACATTTTGCACCAGTCGCATAGCTGAGTCACAGTTCCATTTTGCAAATGACAAGTCAGCATAGCATGCTGTCTCACTGCGGAGTATAATGTACCACGTTTTGCGCCAGTCACATAGCTGAGTCACAGTTCCATTTTGCAAATGACAAGTCAGCATAGCATGCTGTATCACTGCGGAGTATAATGTACCACATTTTGCGCCAGTCATATAGCTGAGTCACAGTTCCATTTTGCAAATGACAAGTCAGCATAGCATGCTGTATCACTGCGGAGTATAATGTACCACATTTTGCGCCAGTCATATAGCTGAGTCACAGTTCCATTTTGCAAATGACAAGTCAGCATAGGATGCTGTCTCACTGCGAAGTATAATGTACCATGTTTTGCACCAGTCACATAGCTGAGTCACAGTTCCATTTTGCAAATGACAAGTCAGCATAGGATGCTGTCTCACTGCAGAGTATAATGTACCACATTTTGCGCCAGTCACATAGCTGAGTCACAGTTCCATTTTGCAAATGACAAGTCGGCATAGCATGCTGTACCACTGCAGGGTATAATGTACCACATTGTGAGACAGTTGTGTCCCTGAGTCTTGGAAATCACAAGTCAGCATAGCATGCTGTACTACTGCGGGATATAATGTATGATGTTTTGAGCCAGTCACGTAGGTGAGTCACAGTACTCTTTTGCAAATTTCAGAATAGCATGCAGTAAGGTCTATGGTGTGTGCTGACATGGTAACCTCCACATCCTGATTACACACATTATACTCCGTTGTACTACAGGGATGCATCAGCAACTCAATTTTTCAGAGTCCACCATTACCACTGCATCAGCATGAGGAGCAGCTCTACCCCGAAGGTGTAGGGACCAATGCACTTGGAGCAACTCAAAATGTTTCCTACACTTTCTGCCTGCCATTCGGTAGCCCATCTCTCAGCATGGTTCATTATACCCCAAAGGCAGGGACTGGTGTACTTACTTGGGGCAACTCAACATGTTTCCCACACTTTCACCCTGCCATTTGACAACTCGTCTCTCTGCATGGTTGATTATACCCTGAAGGCAGGCTAGTACTACAGGGATGTATCAGCAACTCAGTTTCTCAGAGTCCACCATTACCACTGTGCCACCGCCATTGTACTACATGGACATATCAGCAACTCAATACCACTGTGTCACCGCAGGGTGCATTATACCCTGTTGTACTACAGGGATGTATCAGCAACTCAGTAATCTGCAATATGATTACCTGTCACTGACCTGTCAATACTACTCTACTCCAGTACGGTCTATGGTGTACTGACATGGCAACATCCTCACCATAGTGACACCACAGAGTATCCCTTCCTCCTGAATTTAGGGTTTATTAGGGTTTATCCATCCATTAGGGTCAAGGTCAAATGGAACCTGGCAGGTCTAATAACCCTAAGCCTGTTGGATGGACTTCGGAAAATGTGCTGGATGAGGCACCGAGCTTTTTGGTTAATTGCTACCTACGACATCTTGACTTTATCATGCTGCGAGGGTCACATTTGAAAGCGCCACCAGAATCGTCAGAGACTCGGAGACTCAGACGTTGAGCTTGCTACAATTCTACTTGTACTTGTTTTGTCTCTCATCTAGATTTATTGCTGTTCAAAGAATGTATTATGAAAGTGATTGTAGAATAAGTACTGGCCGAGGCCTGGGGAATACACTCGGAAACCATTCCTCGTAGAGACATGACCAGTGACAATGTGTGACATGTGGGTGGCGTACTTCATTCCAGCCTACAAAAACACCCTAGGTCTCAGCTCAGGCTGTAGAGACTGTAGACTCCTCTGGACAGTATGCTCTCCCCTATGTCGGACTACACCAGCCTATACAGGATCAGGGGTTTCCTACATGGACTGTGTCGGGACATGTAGAGGAGGCATGGACTATTTGGGATTTGTGATTTTCCTGATGAAGCCATCTCCTTCATTTCGTCGGTAGCCACACATGCCTCGAAGCGCTCATTTTGGGATGTTCGAGCAGAGTAGTGGAAAACGGCGTCTGCGAAGGTTTTGTTGTAGTTGGGAGAATTAGGATCAAGCCATTGGTCGACGTTGATTTGTGGCTTTTTGGCAGTATTTATGCCTTTCATGCGACTGTATTGACGATATAGGGATCGCATATCACCACGGCGAAGAAGGTAGCGATATTTCCAGTGACGAGGATCGGGAGACATATCCGGATAGCCGTTTGTCTTCACCAGAGCTCGATTTTGCTTCTGGACCTCGCTCAGAGAAACCGACGCAGAAAGCTGGGCCAGAGCGGTCTGAAAGACTGCTGGATGAAGAGATTGACGAGGGACACGCGTCAAAAGCGCGTCTTTACACGCTTCATTGTGCTCAAGAAAGCCACGAATGCGTAGAATTTGCTGAGCTCCAGCAGCTTCGACGTAGGTGACCTCAACGTGAGCTAAACAACCGACGAAAGGAGCGGGAGTATTTCGCTTCACAGAACCGTGGACCGTATGATCATATCCACAGTCGCTGGAAATGGTCAGTATTTATGTATATTATTATTCTTGGCTTACCACTGAGATAGGACGCGTCGCGTCGGAACGGTGTTCTGCCCCGGTGACTTCATTGACCATTTAACACTCCATCTGTTTGCCGGCTCATCCCTGGAATCCAGATCTAGACCATAGCTTGCAAGTAGAGCTGCTGCCTCACGTTGGGATTCAGCGGCGAGGTCTCCATACGCGTAGAATTTGTGGTCGACATTTCTGCCGTTTTGGTAGATGGTATGAATATCCTTTCGCTGATTCTCCGTCAATTTCAATGCGTTCCAGTTGATATCTGTACCCAAGCTTCGGGCATTGAGATTTTCTGGCCTTCCTTTCGGTTTGTTGTTGTAACCGCGAGCTGCTTCCGCCGCGGACACCTCTCCGAAGCGGACATTGTATCCGTGAGCCATGGCGGTCAGTATGGTGGACGAGACGGTCAAGGATAAATTTTGTTGACTGAAAAGTTACTTTCGCGGCCTTGGTGATTAATCGGTTCATTACGTGCTGCGATGTAATTCAATATCTGGATGCGTTGGGTCTGGGCCGCAAAATCGCAACAAAAACATATTCCTAAATAACATACTGAGTAAATTACTGCTCATGTTGTCTGAGTCTTCGTGAACTCAATCGTGCATGAAGCTTTGACAGAAGTGTGGCGATATCGTAAACCGGAAGACGGATACATGACATGCCGAGCTGATAATCAAAAAGAAGCGCTTCCGGTTTAGGCAGGTATTTGTGTCTGCCAACAAACCGAAATGATATGTCGGCGCGCGGGGCTAACGCGGCAAACCCTAAAGTGTTCTACCTCCCTAAAGCAGCGTAAACCCTAAAGCAGACAGCCTAACGCAAATAATTCGTGGAAAAGAAAACAATATTCATTTTAGCAGGCGTTTGCATGGTAACGCGAAGAAGGCTAGGGTTGACAAGTTTGCAGCATGCGAGAGACACCAAGGAAGGATTCACACTCTTGGCTATGATGATCTAGACGTGATTTGCGTGAGATAGTGAAGTCTAAAACAGCTGAACGGCGCAAGGGGGCTAATTTTAAGAAAGATATCAAAAGGAATTGTCATATATAGAGTAATTAGCCTTAGAAATGGTCGAATTTGATGCATGATAGGATTGCTGGATGTCTTCCAAGGCATATGCACGCTCCGAATTGTCGGAGTCAGATACATCGTCGCCTGGGAATCATCAGGTTTGGAATTAGTCAGGTGAGCAAGTAAAATTGGTTACATTCATGTACTCCCGAGATCTCCGGATGCACGGCTGTAGCAACGGGAATTCAAAGAGAATCGGCGTGTCCAACCTGAGTGGAAGCCGTCCACTGTTTCCCAAATCGACGAACGAGGGAGAAAGACAGCCTGTGGGGGGCGAAAAAGTGGCCTTGAGCTGTTACAGCCCTCCTTTTATTATGTTCCGAAGCTGTGGAACTTTTGCAGCTCAAGGCGTCAATCTGTCAGGTGTAGAGCCCGAAATAACCGCTGCAGGGCCTCATGGTTCCATTCAAGGAAAGCTGTTTAGTTAGATCTTTGAACGAACAGACGGACAGCAATGGAACCTGATGTTTAATATAAATATACTAGTTTCAAGCACGAAGCATCGGCGATGAACCGGGCAGTGAACTCTCCCAAAATGATTGCCCATCAGTGATTTCAGTCTCCGCTCGGATGGAAAAGTACTGGAAAATTACTCGTCTGTTTGCAATCTTCTCGCCCCGAGTCCGAACCCGAACCACCTTAAGGTAACACAGCATAATAACCACCGTGTCTGCTATTGCTTCTGCTGCAGGCCATATCTCGAGCTTCGCTGGCTTTTGTTAGATCGCTTCGGGCGATATTGCGTGAAGAGAGTCGTCCACGAATGATAGTTGAACGACAACCGGCGGGATCAGGTTGGCTCCGTCCGCTATGATCTGCATTGACTTACTGAAGGCCCTACATTCTTGCGGTACATCTGGAGCCGCGAATATCCGGACTCTGTGCGGCGCCATGATCAAATATCATTCGATCCGGACATGACAATGACTTACGCTCCGGTTGGCCAGCGATATTTATATGCGATATTTATATGTGGGGAACTCACTTGCGGTGTTGTCCATATCACCCAAGCAGATTTTGTTGCTGATGTTCCCGGGTTTCCTTTTGAATCGACTGACCTTGACTCACTGACCCGGAGAAACGGCTCGAGTAAAGGTAGTGGTAGAACTGAGATCGGCATTGTCAGAGGTCTGAATGCAATATACAGGGTTCCCCGAAGAGTCATCAAGGTCGTGTTAAGCATTGAGCCACCCATGAAGGTGAGTTTCATTGTGATGAGAGTTGGATGGGATAATAGTGGTACAAGTTGTAAAAAAAGCCTGGCAGTGCAGTGGCGTGGTCTTCGAGACCTTGACGTTTGAATTGACAGATCTCTGTTCTCTTTCGTTCTGGCAACGCGGAACGCGGGATCCCATTGCATGGACCAGTTGGATTCCCAGCACATGATCTAGCCTGAAGCGTGTTCCTTGTGATGATTCCAAGGCTGTTGTTTCTTTGAGGTCCTTGACCTTTTGAACTTTCTGCATTGTACAATAATTTGTGCAAACCATTGTTTAAACTTGAACAAAAAACTCGCGATTCCATATGCTTTGAAAATCGCTGTAACTAGACAAACCAAGTGATAAGTTAAGTCGGCCAAGGGTTCCGCCGAGACGGAGGGGTTTCGAAATAGAAAGTGACTAATTATGTGATTATCAGCTACTAGGGATATTACCGTGGAATCCATCTATCTATCTATCAGCAAGGACAAGCCTGATCCGGAATTGATTTCACTTGTCTTGTACGGAACGGTGTAAAATATTTATTTATTTCCGGTGATAAACATCTCAACAGCAGCAATCAAGGTTCTGTCCACCCATTGATCGCACAGTCATCTCAGTCACCAATTACCACTGCATCCCAGGCCCGAGACTGTGCTGCTTTTCCAATCCTCTTCACCCTCATGGATGCAAGGTGGCGCAAAAATCCAAGAGAAAATGGTGGCACCCTCCACGGTCTCGAATCAACGCTCAAAATTCTCAAGGATCTCGGCGATGTTCTTCAAAGTGTTCCATACGTGAGCGCTGTGGCTGTAGTGGCCCTGAGGATTCTCCAGATTCGAAATGTCGGTCCTCTTTGCATTCATGACGTGAAACTGATCTGTTTTCACAGGAAATCAAGCAGAATAAGGAGCTTGCTTTGGAGGTCATCAACAGAGTCGCTCAGCGCTGTCGGGGATTGTTCTTGAGCTTGAGGAGTCTGGCGGCGCAAAGCATTGCTGGTTTGGAGGACCTTAGAGAGGATTTGGAGAGATATCAACAGTGTGTGACGGTTGTTCTCCCTGCAGCGAGCTAATATTCGGAGCAGGTTACTCTCTCAAATTGATATCGAGCTCCAGAAGATTGCTTCACAGCGCTTCTTGTTCTCCATCTTTCAGCGGGAAAAGCACAAAGATGCACTGCAACGGTATCTGCGCGACCTTGCTGAATTCGATGGCAGTTTCAGCGTTCGTTGGCCGGTTACCCATGTTATGCAGAACTGACCTTTTGATAGACCCAACGGCTGACTGCTCTTACGCTTCAGTTCCATACGTTCATGGCGAGACTCCCACCTGAGCAAACAAACATGTAGGCAGTATATCCGTCGATCCGACTTTGTTGAAGGTGTTTCGTAGGGATATCATGTTTCAAGAAGCGCGACCACCAGAGCCAACGCTCTGCATTGGTCGTGAAGATGAACATGCGTTCATCCTCGACCTTTTGTGGAAGAACACAGCTTCAAGTTCACGGTTCGCCATTCTCGGTCCTGGGGGCATGGGCAAGACGACGCTTGCACAGTCAATCCTCAACCATCCCAAGGTCATGGAGTGGTTTTCGGACCAGCTCTTCATATCTTGCGAGACCCTCGACACTGTTTCAGCGATCCTCAATGCTCTGGCGAATGTGCTTCGCATCGCAGACCGGGGTCAGAATCTTCAGCTCAAGATTCTTGATGCGCTACGAGGCGAGCCGAAGATTCTCTGTCTCGACAACTTTGAAGATCCGTGGGACCTCATTCGACGTGACAGCGAGAAGCTCTTGGGTCAGCTCGCGACCATTCCGACGTTGACCATTTTCATCACCATGCGAGGGGAGCAGTATCCGGATGATGTTCCGTGGACCCTTCCACGTTTCCCGCCATTGAAATCCCTCTCTCTTCCGGATGCGACAACTGTCTTCGAACGCATATCAGGCCACAACGACGAGCATGTTACTAAACTGCTCAAGGCCGTGGACTGTGTTCCACTTGCAGTTGACCTTCTAGCGCATCAGGCATTGAATGACGGGACCGAAGCAGTTTGGAAGAGATGGGAGATTGAGGGTCTCAAGCTTTTAGATCTTGGGGATGGTCATGATGATCGAAAGTCGAGTGTCAACGCGTCCATATCACTTTCCCTCTCCAGTTCTCGCATCGCCAATCATCCTTCCGCATCCGACATCCTTCGTCTCATCACATACCTCCCCGACGGTCTCGAGGTTGAATTCACCACCTGTCTCCAGAAGTTCCTCCCGACCTCAGTAAACCTCGCACAGTCCCTTAGAGTTTTGGTTGGTGCTTCTCTCCTCACAAAAGAAACAACAGGCTCGACAATGCGGCATCACATGCTTGCACCAATCCGACAATACGTAGAGCAGTTTGTTCCTGCAAAGGATGAATTCACCACCGCATTGGTTGAAGCATATGTGGAGCTCATGACAGAAGCTGGAGAAGATACAGAGGACCATGAGAAGCAAAAGGTTACCCTGCCCGAGCTCCAGAATGTTGCCAGGGTGCTTCTCCTAGCATTCTCGAGTCCTCTCGACCACAAAGATGCCTGGTTTCGTGCGGTATTCAACTACATTATATGGTACCGTATTCACTTTGCTTATAAAAACATTCTCGGTGGTCGCATCATGGCATTGGCATCTGAACGTGCTCGAGGATCACACTTGACTGCACCATGCTATCATTTCAGCGGGCGCCTGTTGCACGGCATGGAGAAGAACGCCGAGGCTGAAGAGGCCTATCTCAAGGCCTTGGGGTTATACGAGGAGGCTGGGAATCTTTTAGATGAGGGGTCGACTAGACGTTGGTTGGCAATGCTGTATGATGATATGGATCGTCTGGAGGAGGCAGAAAAGCTGGTTCTGAAGGCTCTGGAGCAGCATCGCTCAACAGAGTCCATCTTGAACCAGACAAGGGACACTGTGGAATTAGGAACCATATACCGCCGTCTCAAGCGCTTTGAAGATGCTGAAAACTGCTTCAAGGATGCCATTCTACTCGCCAAGAGCTGTCACTCGAAGGCTGCCGAAGGATCTGCTAGATGGGAGTTGGGTGTTCTCTACTCTGATCATATGAGTCGACCGGAAGATGCAGAGGCTGCGTATATCGAGTCAGCTCACTTGAGTGCAGCAACTGCGCTACCACGGGACGAAGGATGCGACCGGTTACGTCTCGCAGAGCTGTACATGGACAATGACCGGCTCGACGAGGCAGAAGTACAGATGTTACGTACCATCAGCCTCTTCTCCAAATGTCGTGATATCAGTAATCAGGCATATGCGACATACACGCTGGGCCAACTCTACAGCAAGGCAAAAAACTGGGACAAAGCTGCAGTCGCATATCAGAAGGCAGCTCACCTTCACCAGACGGCCAGCGAAGTTGATGACGAGGCCAAATCACAATGGGCTCTAGGGGATGTCTACGAGAAACAGTTGGGACGGCTGGAAGATGCGGCGACCGCCTTTCTCTGTTCCGCGGAGTTGCGTCATCAGTCCGGGGTCTTCAGGCAGGAAGGGGATGCACGGGAGGCTCTCGCCCGAGTCTTCATCGCGCTTAATCGCTTTGGAGATGCAGAAATTCAGCTTCTCCGGTCATTGGAAGCCTATGACTTGGGGGACTGTAAGCCAGAGGTCAAGGGGTGGGCGTCAGGAGAACTTGGGACACTGTATCTCAAGATGGAACGCTGGGAGGCAGCAGCTGATGCATTCCAGACTTCAGTTCGCTTCTATCATGACACGGAAAATGCCGATGGTGAAGGATATGCAAGTGGATATCTTGGCGAGATATACCATCTGCATCTGAAACGAGTGGAAGATGCGGAAGCATCCTACCTTCGTGCTTTGGAACTTGACCAGAAGGCAGGCGAATTCTGGAATCAAGGTTGGGTCAGACAACGTCTGGCAGACCTCTATATCCAGCTGAACCGTTTCGACGAAGCGGAGACCGCGCTTGTCACTGCTATCAAGAATTATCGGGACGCCAATGACCACGCTGAAGAGGCGGCTGTAACGTGTAAGCTCGGAAAGTTCTACAGTCAGCAGAGCAACTATCAGAAAGCAGCCGATACATTCCTCGCAGCTATACAGCTCTTCCAGCAACTGAAATCGACAATCAAGGAAGCAGAGGTCCAAGTTGATTTAGGTGATCTGTTCCGCTTGAACCTTGGAAGATATGCGGAAGCTGAAGCCGCATATCAACAAGCAATAGCATGTTGCTCTGATGAGCGAACCAAGATTCGTGGTGATGCCGAGATGGGCCTGGCGGAACTCTACATATTGAAGATGGGTTGTTTGGAAAAAGCGATCGAGGTTCTGCATATGGTACGTGATACCCACCGGCACATAAAGGCCGTCTATGGAGAAGCCTGGGCGGCAGGGTACTTTGGTGTTGTCTACCGACAACTTGGCCGATACGATGATGCGATAGCTGCGTTCCTCGAAGCCATCGAGTTGAACCAGCAGGCTGGAAGCGGATGGAACAATGCTTGGGCACGGGAGAATCTCGCCGACGTTCATCTACAGCAGTGGCCGCGACGCCTTGATGATGCTGAACACCAACTCACCAAGTCCATTGAACTTTACAAGCAGCATGGCACACCTACAGATGGGGCCAGAGCAACTACGTTGCTTCAGACTGTCACATACTATCGTCAGCTATCTTCATTGCCACAGTCATGGAGTACTGGCGAATGGAATCCACCACTTTCTCCAAATGACAGCATCGAATGGAATCCACCGCTTTCTCCAAACGACAGCGTCGAATTGACTCCTAAGACCACCTCTCCTAAATCTCCCGGTCGCTTTTTCGCGAAAATGAAGCGCATCATTCGTGGAGATGGCCCATCACAATAGCACAAGCTCTCTCGATTCATTTTTATTTGGAATTCTTGTATAATATGTATCCTTGTATATCATGAACACTACTATCTCTCAAATCAGTACTCAGCCACAGAGACGATTGGAAATCTAGGTGCCGCATTCTAGTGAGGACCCAGCAAGGTCAGATCAGGTTGGGTTCTTCAGCTGCCAGTGAACCAGTAACACATTTCTCTATCATGCTAATCAGCTCTCTTTGTTGGAAGATGCACAGAAAAGGCAGTGACGTACCGCCAAAATTGAACCAAAGCCTGACCGTTGGTCACGAACCTCCCGCTGAGCTAGTATACACTCGAGAAGAACTGCATCGCGCAGCTGAAGAGGAAATCAGCAACGGTCCCAGCGTCAGCAACAAAAATTGGTCAAAAAGTCGTCGCACTGTTGCAACACCCTCATTCTCGCCCATTTATGCCGGAACAACATTGGATGAGTTCGGGGAGAGCGTATGGCCATCTCGGCAGCATCATAAATCCACTCCTATGTTTGACCACGTACTTGGTGATCACTGATACAGTATATTTCAAGACAACCGAGCCCTTTGATGCGCCATCATCCAAGTCCGTTTTTGGTCGGCATGGCGAGATTCTGTCCCATCCCCGCTCCGCAGCCCGGCTAGTGAAGTGCGAGTTAACTTGAACGCCTGGATGTTAGATCATTATATGGCTGTGAGCTTCCGTCGAGGCGCTCATCCAGTACAGTGTTCAGAGGTGGCATTTTTGTTCGAACATGGTGGTGGCCTGATCTTATTCACCCTTAGCTTTGGTACATTGATTGTATTGAGATATGTTCCGCAACATTGATCCATAGGTCCATCTACTACAGGCCATACATCGGATACACTGGATGTGATATTACATTGGGATAATTCACCGAATCCCCATCAAGTGAATAAAACACCCAGGCGACGGTATCTACGCACAATGAACGGCTGAGTTTCTTGGCGTATTTTTCAGATATCGAGTATCGCAATAAGGTGTGATGACTCATTTTATCCCGTAAAAGGCTGGCTAGGTCAAAGGCAAAAAGAAAGTGGGGACGTGGGGAAAAACATGTTTATCTCCTACGCAATGATTGATCGTCTGGGGTACGAAAGCTCAACGATCAAGAGAACATTAACTTGACAATGGCCCATTTACAACCATTGGCAAACGCCTTCAAGTTGACAACTGCAACGGAGGTACAGTACATTCCTCTTATACAGAGACAAGGCTGACCCAGGAATTGACGAAAAAATTCGCGAGATGGATGGATGCTAAGTCTCCTTAATAACCATGCAATAGATGATGTCCTTTGACATTAATGACATGTATCATTGACATTATGCACAACCTTTGGCGGTGATCCCAAATGGGCCCCATTGCCAAAATCGGGCAGTTCTGATGAATAGACCCACTTGTTTGATCCAGGGATCCAGGCGCTTCATTGCACAACTCGCACGTTGGTGAATTCATCTCTACTTGAATGTGTACCAGGCACTTTGTGGCATTCTGGGCTAGCTTCTGGTGATTACCTGTCCAGGCCATTCAGAAACCGACATGTCCGCCCATGCACGAGTCCTGCCGTTCGATCTGGTATCACTATGATAAGTCTTCTTGGTGGTACCTTTTAAAATGGACTCAATCTTGCATTGGCATTAACTTGTAACATTTAGGTTTGTATCACCTCTCAATTTTCCTTTCCAAAGCTGATGGAATGTGCGGTTGACAATAGTGGACCTCATCCACAGGGCTTTTCGAGGGAGATTATACCAGTAAAGCATATTGCAAGACCATTCGCATTTCGGGATTGCAGAGTGCAATCATGCCGGTCCGCATCTCCCGTTTGCGTCCTCAACGCACGCACACGCATCCGCATTCGCATCGGCAGCCTCCGTCACTTCCCTCTCGCCGCATGATATCTGCGCCCCCCAACACCTCTGAATCTTCATGATCGCAGCCCACTTTGCCTCAGGATAGATTGAGATCGTAACCTTCAATTGTCCAATAGTTTAGATGGAGAGTTTTTTTTTTTAGTTCAGTTTCCGACGAGCCTTTCCACTGTAGCGCAGCAGAATTCATTCTTAGCCCGTGATGTCCCTTTGGCATCCACTCGGGAGACTCAACACCTTCAGCTCCCTGCCCGATCCAAGTCGTAACCAATCTCACTATAGAATAATTGCAGCTTGTTATTTCCAACTATTCAGTATAGTACCGTAATGGATATGAAACACTCTCCGCATTATTCCATTCTACATTTTATCAGCCAGGGAATTTGTGGATCAAGGTGGGCGAAACATGTCTTCACACGACGAGTAGTCTGGCTTCGACGCGGCTATCCCAAATATCTCCTTGCGGGTCGTGGAAAGGAAACGCGCCTTACATCATGTACCCGCTTCTTTATATAAGTAAAGACATTTATTACAGAACAAGTAAAGCTGCGAAATATTGAGCACCAGGAAAAGGACAAGGACCTGGATATACAGACAGCCATGTCCCTGGAAGCCTTGTCACCGAACCTGGAACCGCATGTCACCACGAATCCAAGAAGTTGAGACGGGACGTCGACATTGAGACACAGGAGCACCTTCCGGTATGATTGCAGCGATTATAGGAAATGGTTTTGCATTGTCTAATATACGACAAATAACAAAATTGAGCAAAAGAAACAGATATGAAACAATCACCAGAATCAACTCTCCATCGACGACTCGCCAGGATCTTTCGTCTCAGCTCTCAGTCCCACCACTGTCCATATCCCAGCTCCATGGCGATTGGTCATGGGAATTGATGTCGACGACGGAAGTTGAACGAGACGCCATGATGGGCAAGCCAAAGGGGAATACTGACATCGAACGAGAGCCTGCGGACCTAAAAGGCGACGATTGGCTGGAAAGAAAGGATTATGAACCAGCTGCGAGAACAATTCAGCGATATTCAGAGAGCAGAGGACAAGGGCACATACCCGAACGTGAAACGGACCGGTCACAAGCTCCCAGCTATCTTCAACGAAACAGTTCCAGGACGCCTCGATGAAGGAGCGGTGGACGAAGTAAAAGAAGACGACATAGATTTAAGGTATCCGCTAAAGGCAGTTTCACTACCAAATGGTACTGAGCCAGGTCAAAGAAAAGAGGAACAAAGGCGACATACCCGAAGGCAAAACAGAACCTCCTTCCTTTGACGAAAACAGCGTTTCATTCCCTGCGCGAAGAAGCCACCGAGGGAGAAAGTGGACACGGAGTCCACGCTTCGAAGAGGACAAGATTCCACTATTCCAGCGAGAACAAAGGAAGAGGAACCTTGTACTCGATAATGACAATGACGGAGATGGCTGAACTTGAGCATGGTAACTATCCGAGGCAAACAGCCTGCCAAATGAGATCAGCAAGGAAAGGAAAGGAGCAAGGCGACGTACTCGAGGTCTTGCAGATTCCACCTTCTTCCTCTCTCCGTGACACATCTCCTCCTTGCTTCAACAACGATATCCTTATCCCTACAAATGACCCAGCTCTCCTCGTCTCCCAAGAAACCTCCAACGACGGCATAAGAATGACCCTCGACAGCCATAGCTTCGGTAGAACGAGACGATTATGCTGGGGAATGGAATCGACCGGGACTTGCAGATTGAACGAAGATATTTCCACAGCTGCGAGGGTACGATAAGGATGAAAAAAAACCAAGGGTAAAGACGACGAAACGCACCTGGACCGCCCCAGATAACAGAAACCAATACCAATAGCTCTAGTCCAGCTCTGTATCAATCAATGGCAAACAAAGGTCGAGCGGCGGAAGGAGTCTTGGCTGCTGAAACGGCTTCAGTAACAGACGAATAAGAGGAGCGAATGAACAAACCTTCCATTATTCGAGAGCATAAGCCCATGTATGACAACAATGAGCTCATTGGCAGAATCATAAACTCCAGAGCAAAGGAGAGCGTCGAGCTCGAGGGCAAAGGACAACGTCGAGCTCGAGAGCAAGGTCATCCTGGAGGAAGGTGAGCAAAGCCCAAAGAGATTCGTGGCTGATTTACGGACCTTATCCGCCATCAAAACCACGTCCCAGACCACAGAATTCCGGAAATGCATGGGTTTTCAACGCCTAGAAAAATCGGTCAATTGTGGTCATTCACGAAAGCAGAGAGCTCACGAAGCCATAAAGAGAACGAAGACCGGTGGCAGAAGGTCCTTGGGATTCGCCAGCTGAGAGCTTCGAAGGCGAAGATGATCCAGTGCGACAAAGGTCGGTGCAGGGAAGAAGCCATAAAAAACCGAAGCTGGACCCGGGTACAGACTTTCGGATCATCGGCGATTATCGGCTCTCAGTCTCGGGCACAAGCCCGATGGGCTTTGCGCACTTGAAATTGCATGAAACCTTGAAAGCAGTTGGACGGGACGGAAGTCCCGGGGGACTTCGTATGAGAGAAATGTGATGGTCCTTGGATACTTAGTTTGATCCTCTAACGATGTCATCTGGAGCAGAATATCGCTGAGTGGCCTGAACAAACGACTTAAATTCAAAGGAAGACTCTCATCGTAAACCAAGCCACTCGTACTTTCCAATCCTCAACCACCTTCACCCACTACGAGGTTTTTAGCCAGACGTGGACATCAGTACTATTTGGGGTCGATCAGTAGACGGGATCTCAGCTACTTGAAGATGGTAGTGATGCAAGGCATTGAAGATTATGACCTTCTCAGCTTAGCGTGTTCGAATCACGTCGGAAGGATGAAATTCTTGTATGACATTTTGTGTCGGAACAAGTGATCATTACTTTACAAACTCTCGATTGGCGCGGATCGTGGGTGGCGGGTCGGTTGCCGTGCGACGCAGTGTTTGGAAGGAATCGTTCTCCGGATCTCGCTATTCACAAACGTCAAGCTCAAAGGTGTGCTTTTGCTTCGAATTCTTGACCGGTGACCGGACTGTAGGGCACCGTCGTAGTGGACGTTGCATAAATAAGCTCCTCAGAATATCGCCTCTGCTACGACCTCTTTCATAGGCCAACCTTTCCATACGTTTTGACGGATGGTACAAGTTCGCGTTTCCAGTCCGCGGTCATTATAATTGAATGCATCTTATGTTAGTGTTCAATGCTAGACGCAATGCGTGCACCAACTATAGCTTTCATAGCCACACCATTAGCTTTGTGCAGTTGAGCGGTCAGAGTGCTCCACTGTCACTAGCTACCAATGCCACTCGGCTTCAGATATGCATGTCAGTTCCCTCGCCAGTACCGACGCCTTGATATGATGATAACAGGCAAATAAGCAGACCCTAGCTGTCAACGGATACACCGATGTTGAACTCCATGGCTAGGGACTCCCCACCGGCGATACGGTCCTCCATTCAGCCACCCTTGCCCAATGAGGATCGCGCTTCTGTCCATGATGCATCGAAACATACCATGTTTTCACGTTCAATCTGTCTGCGACACAAGAACTTGAAGCTTCTGGTGGGTTTCTCTCTACACGTACTCTACCGCTCGACCGAAGATCGTATACTTCCCAACGCGATGCTAGAAATTTGGTCTGCACACGGAAAATAGCACTCCTCTGTATATATTTATAGCTCCCAGAGCACCATGATATTAGAACATATCAGTGACTTACCACAATCGTTTCAGCGCTTCTCGGTTTCGCCGCCAGAAAGCGCATGTGGTGCGGGTAAAATGGCCTTTTTCCCGCGACTTGCTACCCTACAGTTCCATCAAGCCCAATTCGTGATAAACTCTTTGAATGACAACATTAGTACAGTCGTAAAAAGGGAAAAGGAATCTACCAACCTCAGTCTACCGACGTCAAGCAAGCACATGGAGATCAGCTGGATATGATATCCTGATTGCGCTACCAGTATCACTGCAACAAGATGCGAACTAGTATAAGAGCTGAAAACAGTCAACAAGCAGGTCAGTATGATTCAGAATAGAACAGGGAGGACACGTACAGAAAGAGCGACCAATTGCATGGTCAGCTTCGAATGCGTAAGCCACGACAGCTTGTTGATGAGAAGCATGATGCTCCACAAATTCAAGGTTGCATGTAGAATGGGATTGACAAAAAGCGACACAGTGGGCGGATCTTTGCGCTAAATGAAGAGGTGCCATTGGAGCTGGGTCGATGATAAGCTACAAGTCGGGCTCGTCATGGACAGACAGCAAAGGATGCGATATATGCGTCTCATTGATCTTAATGTCGTTGTAGTGGAAATTGACGGTGACCGGTGAAACCACCAGACGATTGCAGCAGCAATTCATGGAATACCCATGAATGTCTGGAGCGAGATATTTCTCCATGTCCTCAATTTATCTCCACAAGAGACGCCTCGTCTCCCTGGCAGGAGCATTCCAGGTACTCTGGGTCAAGTCTGTAGGTCCTGGCGATGAGCTGCAGTCATGACCCAAGGATTGTGGACTTGTTCGGGGGTTATGGGGCATGATACACAGGGGAAGATCGAGTAGGCGCGACGCATGATGGATCTGTGAATGAAGCGATCAGGAAGCCGCTTCGGGTCAGAATAGCAGGCTCTCGAGTCAAACTGGTCGAACTAGGCAAGTGACGGCACTTCCATTCCTCAAATCAGCAGCATCCCTTCACATATTCTAATTCGCGAGTCACGATATAAACCAGCTCCGGTCCTACCTTTTTACCAGATCACCAGGATCGAGATCAAGCTAAAATGCGCCACTCCTACGGTCATGGATGTCCAGGTGACTAACATCGTTGCACTTCTACGTGCTTGCCACAAAATCATACATTTCGACCTCCATATGACACGAAAGCTGGTAAGGCCTTTGGCAGCTGAACTACTACCCGATGATCCTCTCCATCTTGATCGACAGGAGACGTTCAGATTCGTGACGAATTACCAAAAGATTTAATGAGACTTAGAAGCTCTGTACGTCCACATGACGATCAACAAAGGCTCCAACTTGACGCTGATACCTTACCGCCCGTTTTAGGGTCCTCGATAATCATGCGCAGTGTCATTGACAACTGCTCTGGATAGAGGTTAGATATATCAGCGAACAGCAACGGGAGGAACTCGCAATTTGCAACTGAAGAGCTCTGAGATTGGCAACATCATGAATTCTGAGTCTAACACTGCAAACTCGAGATTTGGTTGGGTCACTTCCTGAAGACTGGACACAAAGTTTATTAGCATTTTTGGATTATTCAATTTCATATGTATCTAGGCACAATCTTTGACTCTCTCGCTGCTACAACACTTCTGGCATCGTTTTCTGACTGATCTATGCTCCGTGGATCACAAATATAATCAGACAACGCGTCCGAAACGCGAACGAACGCAAGCTCCAGTTCATGGCGTCACCGGTCACGGGCGTGATCAGTCACAGCTGGCGTGATGTGGCTGTGCAATTGAAAGCCGCTTTCATCAGCGGCCACGACGGTTTTTTGTCTCTGCTTTACCTCTGCTCTCCGAAATTCTCTCTGGGAGGTCACAGTCTCGTTATAATGCATCATTGCATTCGTTCCCAAATTCTCAGCAGCTATGGGCCTCGCTGTCCGTCGTTTTCTATTTGGGCGACTTGTTCGCAAAAGCCCTTTCTTTATCACCAAAGGCAGCTCTGACGATCTTCTGCGCACTGTTTCTCGTCCACATATTATGCACAAACGACCTCCAAATTCTAATTCTCCTGGGTTCGTCGGTTTCGTTGTTCTTATTGGGATCTCCCAGGTCAGAAGAGCGCCAAGAATTCCGAATGAGGCCGACCATGTGCATAGACACCAGAGTCCCCGTCACATAGGAAAGATTCCATATCTTTATCCTCGAAATTTGCCCCCAACTGTGGAGCCGCTGCTTTTTCCAGCCGTTCGCTCCGACGAACTGAATGGCTCTGGCCATCAACGAGATATATGCAACGGAGAAAGACATAAGGCTGAGGCTCAGGAATTGGCATTGATGGCTCCGTCACAGCAGTGATACTCAGCGTCATGAATCACAGTTGAATGGCCCCTGGGAGACCAAGCTTTGCCGAAACGACGATCCGTCCATGTCTCGATTGCGGCCTGTACCTATCGGTAGCTCAATGGTCGCCATACTTGCTCAAGACCAAAGCGTGTAAGTTAGATCAGTCTCACCGCAACAAACTGTCCTAATGAGCGAGTATGACGGTTATAGGCTGGTTACCAGCCTACACCCCCTTCGGAAAACCACGATGTGGTCGCGCCTGCCAACTTGGAATTGTGTTCTCTTGACTACTGTAGCGACGCTGAACATCAGTCAGCCTCAGGGAGCGGTCCGACATTTTCACGGCCGTGAAAATGATCCGCGGACCGCCGTGAATGTCAGACCTGTTCGAATTGGCGCTGACCTCGACTGATCAGGCTTGATACTGCCGTTCCAGGGAATGCATTTATTTATCCATCATCTATCCCACCGAACAATTCTCTCCTCTTCCCATAATGTTTCTCTCTTTCCTCTTCTTCTTTGTCCAGCTCTTCTCTCTTTCGTTCGCAGATGTCACCATATATTATGCTCCTGGACAGCAGCGGCCACTGGCTACCGGCGCTGCCGCAGCAGCAGCCCAGGCTTCCCTGGTTCCTGGAAAAAGTTACGCTGTTCTAAATACAACAGAGTTATTGCCTCCAGCCCCACCGAGTCCTTTGCCTCCGATGCAGTTCAATATTGCCGTCGAAAACAACGCACCATCTGGAGTATCCATCAACCAAGAGGCTGGTTTCCTTGGTTTCTCCGTTGAGATGTCTGTAGCCAACCAAATTCGTATGTATTGTTCCTCATACGTTTGCACCACGATTGACTATGGATATCCTAGTCGGGAAAAATTCGTGCGTCCTGAGGATCTGTTTGGGGTTTGACTGATGTCGATGGAAAATAGGTCCCTTATCGCAGTCCCATTTCTGAATTTGATGTCTGCCTTGACAGAGCGCTCTGGTCGTGTGAACATCAGAGTTGGCGGGAACTCTCAAGAACAAGCCACACTTGTCGATTCGCTACCCAATGGCAGGGTGCTGGCCAAAGCTTCTCGCGAGGGCCCGTCGACTCCAGTATGTACATTCCGAATCTTGTTTGATTACGCTGAATTTTCGCAGACTAATACACCTACACTTGATTACACATTGGACCTCCTGATTTTGATGCGAAGCATCTCAGACCTTGTCAACATACGTTGGTATCTGGGTGAGTCAGCCAGATATTGAAGTTGATTGAGCTGATCAAACGCTCCGTTCAATGATACATCACATTTGAAGCTCGACATCATCGAGCACGGACAGGCAATTCTTGGAGATTATCTTCTTGGCATTCAAGTTGCTAATGAGCCCGACTTATTCGCTAAAGATGCTCGTGCAAGGCCTGAGGTTAGTCTCTCGTCTTTTGCTCTCTTCATTACTGACTTGCCTAGAACTGGACCGTCAACGACTATATCGGGGTCGGTATTACAGACTTGGACATTGGATCAAGGCTGATGTTCCTGTAGGAAATCAGGACCTTCATCGCTGGGGTTAACGATGATGCGGCAATCACCGACAAATCAATGCTTATGGGGCCTAGTCTTAGTGGAAATGGACTCTTTCATGAGAGCGATGTCTGGGCAGCGGGATTCCTCGATGCGGACATACTTGACAGAATGTCCTATCTCACTGTCGAGCGGTATGTCTGGCTGTACAACGAATCACATTTCTGATCTCGGGACAGGTACCTCGACGAGAATTGTGAGCTCTTCTTCGGAGGAAATATTAAGAATCCCCAGGATTTGTTTCCAAACTGTAAGTCCTGTCCCGTCCTCTTGTAGTATTGCGCTCATTGGTTGTAGTCCTGACGCACGAGGCTACGAAAGGTCTTATCAGTCAATTCCTCGAGACGCCGAATACGGTCGCAATTCCGAACAGGAAGCCATATATCATGATGGAGACCAACACTGTTGCCTGCGGCGGGTTCCCTGGAATCAGCGACTCGTTTGGTGCTGCTTTGTATGTCGCTCGGGATCATCGAACCTAGACTGACTGTTTGGCAGATGGGGACTTGATTATGGTATGCAGTTGGCCCATTCCAATTTCTCGGGAGGCATGATGCATGTCGGTGGTTTGACCGCCTTCTACAATGTGAGTGTTTTTCGACGTCTTTTCCTGCAATACATTTATGCCTCTACAGCCCTTCACACGTAAGCCCAGATCTTGAAACCGCTGTCCGAGTTGACCTGGACAATAGCTTCCGCAACCAACGAGTCATCTTTCCACGGCTGGAGTATTGGCCCTATTTATTATTCAATCTTGGTAATGGCCGAGGCCATGGGTCCGACGAATGCATCGCAGATTATTGACCTCAAAGCTAACAATGACAATGAATTCACACCAGCATATGCGATATATGAAAATGGCGCACCTGCTCGTGTGGCATTGTTCAACTATATTGACGATCCAAGTGGGGCCAGCACCTATTCAGCTACGATTTCGATTAATGGCGGAGCGCCACTTTCCCAAGTAAAAGTCAAGTGCGTAATCCCCACTTTCGGATTCCAAATACTAATCAATATGATCTAGATACTTGACAGCCCCTTCGGTCTCGACCAAGTACAACTATACCTGGGCGGGCAAACCTTCGGTGGTGTTTATGAGTCGGACGGCCGAATCAAAGGAGAAGTAGACGTCCAAACCCTGACTTGTAACGGGGGGAATTGCGTTATCAAGGTCCCAGCGCCGGGTTTCGCATTAGTCTTCCTCAGTGAACAAGCATTGGCGGGATCCGATACCGGCACACCGGTAACATTCCCAACTACTGTCTTCACGAAAACACTCAATACGGCGACTGTCGATCCCAGTCTCCTGGCGACTTCCAATGGACATCAAGGATTTGTTGAAGGAGCAGGGGCTGGTGGCAGTACAAGTAGAAGTAGTGTAAAGAACGGTGCTACGAGATGGGCGGTCGCTTTCAGCTTTGCATGGTCTGTTGTGTTTGTGTCAGTAATCGCTAGGATGTTCTTGCAGTAATCAAATTTATAGCTTTTGATTTCATTGATAATAGAGTGTCTCGGGCTCTGTAATACGTGTATTTCATTACCCTGATGGCGCATCAAGCGCATCAAAAGCGGCACTAGTCGGAATTAGCTTGTCCTGATCAGGACAAGCCGCAATCAAAGTGCCCTTCTCTGTTTAAAAGACCCTCACGCACCGCGGAGATGAAATGAATAGCCCTGGTCTCGTAGCTTCCATCGCACCCTGCCTCAAAGATGCTTCATAATACCAAATACAACCAAATACAGCACCACAAGGAAACGCGCCTGGACACGCTGCGAGCGTGAGGTGGCAACTCTAGCCTCGTATGTGCGTTGGGTCTGACAGGAATGAGAAGGTCCGCCAGCTGCCACGTGGACGACCGTGCGTCCGACCACGCATGATGGAAGATGCTCCAACTTTCACCTACTCAACGTATTTCTGCTGCCGAAAAGGCTTTGCCAAACCACTATATTCTCAAACTGACTGGCTTTCCGGGTTCCCCGATTTTGCAACACCGTGGTTTGGCTCCATCATTTCGAATTTCCACCAGCTCAATTATGCTCTATGGAACTCAAAAGAGATTGTATTTCGGATCAGACGAGCGGAGACCATTGAAGAAAGGCTCCATCGTTGGAAAGCACAAATAATGCTGAGGAGGTCGAATCAATGGCAAGAGACTCTCGCGATTGTATGAGTGGTGTAATATCCAGGATCCGCAGGACCTTCTTTATGACATGCAGCAGGAAAAGTCATTTAGATGACCCGTCTCTCTATCCCGTCTGTCGGGGTAATTACATGCCATCTTCTGGGCCTATTTCATCTAATGATTCTCTCTCTATCTGATCCAACGAGCGACACGTATCTGGATGAACTGCATGAAACTTGATACTAGAAAAGGCAAAAGTGTCTTCCTTTCCGAGTCGGCTATCTAGCTCGCGGACGTGGAGCATGACTCTGGTCGAAAGCAAGGTATGCATCACACGCTGAATTCTGAATATCTGTCAACGGAAGGGTCAGACTAAAATTTGAAAGGTATGCATACGTGTTTAGGAGATCCCATAGCTCGGGCTAAAACTGGTTTGAATGTGTGCAATGCGACGGAAGGCAAAGACGTACTGGTGCCGCAATCATGACAACGACATTGCCCAGGTGAAAGACTGCGAATCCGATCATTCTCACTCCATCGAACTCAGTGGATATTGAGGACTCACAGAACTGATAGACAAAGTATAAGATCCCGTCTCTGTACAAGACATAAACGAGCTGGTTTTTACTGCCCATATAGCGCTTATATCCGATCCAAAGTGTAAGGAACATCACGACAGGGATAATTCAGTATATAGGCAAGTTGTGGTAGGAATTACTGACCGGATTCATCGAAAACAATAAGAACGTAGACTATGAATATAAGATTACTTGAACGAAGGGGATAACATCCGGATATGGTCGGTGATGGCGGAAGACTGACTTCAACAAATTATATATCAGTATTGATTGCATCGAGAAACACTCACATTGTATCTCTCTAAGATATTTGACCATAAGGACAACTGAGGGGACGACAATTGCCTTAAGACGATTATGAGTAACAGCAACACCGAGACTGATGGGTCACAAACCAGTGATATTATTGAAAGAACCTTCAAGACTCTCATGCTTTGTCCCCACAATGCCCATGTTCGGAGAAGCAGGATCGCTGAGAAAAATAGGATCAGCTATGAAATAATTGAGACGAGATTGCTGACTCTCTGCTGCTATGATGCCCACCACAGTGGTCCATACAAAATATTTCAGAGCTAGACAGACAGGAAAGAAATTCCACGAACAAATGTTGAAAGAATAAAGGATATGACACCCCTGATACTATCAGTCAGCTGCTGCGAATGACTTCAAAGTACACACCTGTGGTGATAGAGTCCGATTAAGGCTGTCTGAGTAACGCTGAGCTCAAATTCGCCATTCAACGAACGTTGACTCACAGTAAACCACCAACGGCAGGTCCAGGACCGTGATGTACCGGGCCGTAAAATACAGTGATGTCCCGAATCCCATCTTTGCGCGCCAAATCAATCTTAACTAGCACGGGATTAAACTCTCAATACAGTGAGCAGCGAAATGACTACTTCACCATCCATCGTCAACAACGAGTCGTAGATCTAGTCGATCAGTGAGTTCACAACTGTCAGCATGACAAATAAAAGACCGCACTAGTAGCGCAAGGCTACAAACTGTCAAATGAGTGAGATAAACCCACCAATATAGACATTCAGCTTCAATCACCGTTGACATACTGAAAGTAGATTAGATGAATCAGGAAAATACCGAAGAGATACTCACTGTGACCGCCTGTAAGAGTTGCGCAGAGTGAACCAGGGATTCCATAGGCACAGGGTAAGGACTGGATAATCAGTGAAGCTGCTCACCTTATATACCGCAATGATAGTGAGTTCCGCGAACACCGCGGGACAGATCATAGCCCGAGTGCCAGGCTTTCAAGGTGGAGATTGAGTGTTATGAGGATTTGGTGAGGATTGGAGTCTTCATGGAGGTAACTGACACCGCAAAGCGGTGCACTCATACTAGTGTCTGCACCGGCGCCCCATTTCACATCACTGCGGCGTCAACTGATTCTTGAGAACCGGCCGTCGAGAGAAACCGTGCCGTTAGAGGTTGCATGTGCGCGCGAAGGAAAGCTTTGTCGATCCTCGGATGCTTCTTTACAGAAACTCAAAGCTCTGGTTGTCAAGTACGCGAGGCGTCACGCAACCAGATTTTACACCGTGATATTCCAGGGTCAAGTATAGCAATCAAGAGAGTGTGTGTAGGTACTGGAGGGCAAGGTATGAAAGAAGCTTGAGCTCGAGAGGATCGTGAGAGGGGTGATCGGTCAAAGAAAGTCTAGAAGAAGAACGGCCCGGTGACAATGCGCAAGCCGGGCCGAGCTTCAGTCAAGAGGTCACGGCGTGGCCCACCAGTCACATTCGTCGAGGTCAAAGCCGAGGTTACACTCGGAAACAAGTTACGTCTCCCAATACCCTCCCAGAGGCCCAAAAACTTCAAGCTGGCACCTAGCATGGGCCTGCTAATTAGTTCGTGAGCGAACTCCGCCTCTCGATGCTGCAAATCGAGCACAAGAACGATCAAGCTCGGACTGGCTTCTAAAATTGAAATCAGTCCAGCAGCAGGTCTGGCAGCTGCTCCGAATAAAAATGGATGGAGCCCTTTGAGTGAGCTGTAGCGGGATAAGGCTCCTAGGTGATTATCATCGGTGGGCAAATTACCGATCTTCAAAGTCGCGAGAGATGGATAGCAGACAACAGAGTCAAAGGAGATCTGTTGGCGGGACTATCTAGTAAAAGATCTCTGAGTTTCAGAAACATCAAGGTCCTGGGTATCTCATCGGGCGCAAAGTTACAGAAAATTGTGCAACTCTGAAGATTGACCATGTTCACCAGTCCAAGAAAGCCGAGACGCGTATGTGGAGTAGGGGAAATTTGCTCGTGATAAGAACAAATCTGCGTCCAAGACAAATTGCAGGCTCTGAGCGACTCGAATACACCCTCCACTGAATCGAGTCGGGGCGAAGACTGGGTTATCTTCTCGAGGAACAGTTGCGACGACACAATTGACGGCGACGAGCAACTACACTCGATCACCGTGAGCTTGAATATCTCCAGACATGCAGTTGACCTCAATTGGTGAGAGAATAGTGTAGGTTGCCATGTCAAAGCCTATATTGAGTGAAAGGCTACGCCAATGGGATGAAGTTGGAAGGAGGAGACGAATAAGAGGGCAAAGTGGGGAGAAGGACTCGATATGCACGTCGAGAGAGATTCCACTTGTCCTGTGGATTTGAAGAGCGAGCAGGCAGGATTTCCGCAGCATTGCTGTGAAATCCTTGAAATCCTCGTTGAAATCGCCATTTCGGTTGCTGAGCAAGATCGTGGTCCATAAATTGAGACATTCTACCGCAACATGACGCCAGCTCCGAGAAACCTGTGCCACCCTCCGCGGCATGAATTCCTCAATCGACAGCGTCGAACAAGAAGATGGGATTACTGCGGCCTCTGCAGGGGCAGCATCAGCGAGCATGAGAAAGATAAGACGAAGGACATCAGGTGGAACTTTGCGAATAGCGCGAAAAATCATCTTGTCGTCGGCGATAATATGCTCCAGGTGTCGCTCTTCCGTTTTCAGGCTCCCTACATCCCCGTTTGATGTTGCAATATCTCATTTTACGAGGGCCAAACGCGCGGAGTGCATCGCAAGATCATGTATGACGGCTTTCGTCTCTGCATCACCGAGCTCGTCGTTGGAAACATTGAGGAGCTTGCGATCCAACCTAGGATCATGACTCGTTGGCGGATGCGAGCAGTCCAAGTACTAGCCATTCTTGAGCTAATTATGGTCAGTCCGAGAATCAGCTGAAGCCCCTACTGACCTGGGGCGACCTGGGATGATGACGGTTACGCCAAAGCAAGAGAAGGCACGACGTTTCTATAGCTTGAGTGAAGCCGGTTACTTTCCCACGGGCTTGCCGACTCCGAGTGAGTCAGCTTCTGAGACAAAGCCGCGGAGATAGAACTACACGTGCCCGTGAGATCTCAATCGAGACTCCGATTGTTACTCCGAAACACGTCTTCAACCACATCTTCAAAAAATGAAACGCGGCTTCTTGCTCAAAGCTCAGGCCAAGAAGTCCAAACCTGAATCTACCAAGCAAAATCATTCGATAACTGCAGATGCTGACAAGCTGGAGGACAAAATCGCTGGTCAGATTTCATTCCCTTTGTCCATGGTCGTCCCAAAATATGAAATATAGAATAGATAAGGGTGAATATTGTCTAGCAAAATACGGGGTGGTGAAAGACGCTGGTAGTGCTCCATATGATCACCGAAACCCTGGTTCTGAATGCGAAATAGGACCCCCGCCAGGATACGTCCCACTACCAGTCATCGACCCCAGGGAGCGCACTGGCGAGGAGAAATGGAACCCCGACGACGATATCGATGTTATAACGCGAATGCCGCCGCCTGAGCATCCAAATCTGCCCGAATTGGACCAAGCCTTCACGGAATGTCTCATTACCGGATGGACCAAAAAGGCCGCCCTCAGATATCCCGGTTTCCCATCTGCTGTTCCTCGTCCTTCGAAGCCAGCTCATCGTATTGCTAAGACCCCGAGAAAAGGGCTTGCAGTATTTGCGACTCGGAAGCTGGCTGCAGGAGAACTTTTGTTCGCCGAACGACCTTTGATCATCATGCCTTCTGCCTTGCCCGTTCATGGTCCCAATTTGACGGGGTATAGCAGGGATCAGATCCAGCAAATAGCTCTCCAGGATACTGAGCGAATCCTTGAGGTCATGGTTGGGCGGATGGATGAGGAAGACAAAGCTAAGGTCATGGCTCTCCATAATTCTCATACCAAAGACGGTAGCGGTCCTCTCATGGGAAGATTCCGAACAAATGCTTTCGGAGGTGTGAAGGAGTTGCAGCACAAAGGTTAGCTATTTGTTTCTTCGATCGACGGCCACTAATATGGAATTCAGGGCTTTCCAACTATGAATCTGGCATCATTTGCAATGAAGGGTCTCGCTTCAATCACAGGTAAAAGTTTCTTCTACTCTGAAGAACTTCATATCTGACATGATAACAGCTGCAGCCCCAACGTTCAGTTTAAATGGGACCCCGCCTCCTTCTCCATGAAATTCCTCGTCCTTCGTGCAGTCGAAGCTGGAGAGGAGATCACCTACAGCTACTCCAGTTGTGGAATAACCCCGCCTGCTGCCGAACGACAGAAAGCACTCGAACCCTACGAGTTCAGATGCACTTGTGCAGCATGTCTCCATCCAGAGATTTCCGATCCCCGTCGCCAATCGCTCGAAAACGCTTTCATGGACCATAAAATCGACAATGAAGCGAATGCCTGGGTCAACAATCTTACTCTATCCGACGATCATATGGTCTTGATCCTCAAACACCATCTGGATGTCTGTGAGCTCAAAGGGCTGCAAGCTAGCGTCGAGTATCAGGAATGCTGCACTTGGCTGACCACCTGTTATGCTTGGCTTGCCGACGAGGAGAACTGCATGAAATATGCTCGGATGGTGGCGGTTTCTGAGGGTCAAGATCCGGATAAAGTGGACGTGGCCAAGTATAAGAGGGACGGTTTGACTTGGGGATTGAGATTGAAATCGAAGACTATGCAAAAACAGCTCGCTCAGACACTGGATGCGTTGAAGAAGTTGAACGCCTCCCGTGCCTGATCATCGGGATATAATCATTGTTTCGTATATTATCTTGTAACCGCTTAGTTTGCACTGAATTGCGATTGAGGTCCCTGCCGAAGATCTACCGACGTATTAGGCCCCCGCCAAAACTCCGCTTTGATGGCTATTCAACTCCGACGCAACCGAATAACACGCTTCTTCCCTTTGTCTTCCATCTTCCCAGGCGAAAATGAAGCGAGGTTTCCTTCTCAAAGCTCAATTCAAGGATGAGAAACGAGGTCTAGACAAGGCGACCTCGAGCAACGTCGAAGCGGCACCGACGGCTTCTGGTAAGGCTCTGTGGCGGCTCCCATTCTGATTTTGATTCTCTGTCGGCAGAAGGCAAAGACGTCAAAGTGCGAGATGCAGCTGTAAATCGCAAAGGTAATGCCGCTGATTCCAATCTCGAGAACAATGTCTCAGTTGTTCTAGCACCTCCTATTGGCTTCAAACAGGGGATATACGTCAAGGAAATCACCGCACCTCAGGAAAAGCGCAATCCTCCAGACAATTCGCTGATCATGACGACACTGCCGCCTTACGAACATCCAAATTTGCCGAATAGAGAGGATGGCTTCACGCAATGCTTCATTTCCGGTTACATCAAAAAGATAGCACTGAATTATCCTGGATTCCCAGCAGCTGTTCCTCGACCTACCAGTCCTGCTTTTCGAATCATGGAGACAGAGTCAAAAGGGCTAGGTGTATTCACGACACGCAAGGTCTTGGCTGGAGAGCTTCTGCTCGCCGAACGACCATTGCTTATCACCCCTTGTGCCCTGTATTCTCGGGACCCGACTACATATAAAAGTGGATATACCAATGCTCAAATGTCTCAGATTGCTTGGGATGAGCGTGAAAAGGAGCTCGAGATTCTCATCGGTCGCTTTCTCGATGATAAGGAGAGGGCTAGAGTCATGGCGCTGCATAATGCACACCTGGATGATGGTAGTGGTCCGATTTTGGGCATCGTGCGCACGAATGGTTTCGTAGGTCCAGAAGAGTTGCAGGAAAAAGGTCAGCCAGTATGTCTTCTATCCCTTATACTCACTAAAACGGGCGTTACAGGACTCAAAGGCGACGAAGGCTCGTATTCCATTCTATGTGACCAAGGTTCTCGAATCAATCACAGGTAAAGTTACTCTTCCTTCCTTGTATTATCCACAGAACTCAAAGATTTACAGCTGCAGCCCTAATGTAACATTCACCTGGGACACTGCTTCTTTTTCCGCCAAGTTCCAGCTTCTCCGTGATGTCGAGGCTGGGGAGGAAATCACTTTCTCCTATTGCGGTCCCACCCTACTCCAATCTCGCGCTCTACGCCAGAAGGCTCTAAAATCCTACGGTTTCGAATGCACCTGTACCGCTTGTCTCAACCCACAAGTCTCCGATCCTCGTCGTGAAACTCTCCGACAGGCTTTCGGACACATCACTGCCGGTTCCGCTGCCCAAGATATTCAGCAGTGGCTACATCTTCCTGATAGAGAGTTTTTGCGCCTCTTTAACGGATATATGGATATTCTCGAGCTCGAGGGACTCCAAGGGACCATACCTTACCAGGTGTGCTGTCTTTTGCTGAGGTCGAGGTATATCTGGCTGGCGGACGAGAAGAATTGCGTAAAGTATACTCGCATGGAAGCTACTGCTCGAGGGAGGAACTTGACGGATGGCGAGCATTTGACTGATTGCAAGGCAGAGGATCAATGGGGTCACTCCCTGAAGACTGGACACAGAGTTTATTAGCATTTTGACAGTTTCTTGTAGCTTGAGCTTGTGAAATTACAGATTATTCGATTTCTTATGTATCTAGGCGCAATATTTGACTCTCTCGCTGCCACAACACTTCTGGCATTGTTGTCTGACTGATCTATGCTCCGTGGATCACAAATATAATCAGACAACGCGAACGAGCGCAAGCTCCGGTCCATGGCGTAACGGGGGGAATTGCGTTATCAAGGTCCCAGCGCCGGGTTTCGCATTGGTCTTCCTCAGTGAACAAGCATTGGCGGGATCCAATACGGGCACACCGGTGACATTCCCAACCACTGTCTTCACGAAAACACTCAATATGGCGACTTTCAATTCTAGTCTTCTGGCGACTTCCAATGGACATCAAGAATTTGTTGAAGGAGCAGGGCCTGGTGGCCGTACAAGTAAAAGTAGTATAAAGAACGGTGCTACGAGAAGGGCGGTCGCTTTCAGCTTTGCATGGTCTGTTGTGTTTGTGTCGATAATTGCTAGGATGTTCATGTAATAATCAAATTTATGGCTTTTAGTTTCATTTATAACAGAGTGTCTCGGGCTCTGTGATACATGTATTTTCACCCTGATGGCGCATCAAGCGCATCCATCACTTGGCGGAAGCGCATCAAAAGCGGCACCGGTCGGAATTGGTTTGTTCCGATCAGGACAAGCCGCAATCAAAGTGCCTTTCTCTCCGTTCAAAAGACCCTCACGCACCGCGGAGATGAAATGAATAGCCCTGGTCTCGTAGCTTCCATCGCACCCTGCCTCAAAGATGCTTCATAATACCAAATACCAACCAAATACAGCACTACAAGGAAACGCGCCTGGACACGCGGCGAGCGTGAGGTGGAAACCCTAGCCACACGGCCGCTGCTCCACTCCAACGTGCACGGAAGGACACCTGTCATCCAAAAAAGGCATCAATTCCTCGCTTAATTTGAACTCCGAACAATGGAACTCACGTGAAGCTTTTGTATAAAGCCTCTGCAAAGCAAGGGAGCAAACCTGAAACAAACCTCTATTCTTTCACCATGTCCAACCGCCCAGTCAAAAAGTCTTCCTCCAACAGTCGCCGACAGTGCCTCATGGATGACAGATTCACTGTCACCGATTCAGTGAAGCCATATTCTGTCCAGTGTGCTCACTGCCTGGCTGTTGTCCAAGATCTTGGTGGAATGATGTCGCCGTCTCATTATCCTGCTTATAATCCGAGATGGTGGAGAGTTCACAGACAAACCTGTCGCGCCATTCAGCATGTTCTGGACGCCGAAGAGTTGAAGGAGCGCAGACGTCTTGATATTGAGTACTTCGCTAGGCTTGAAGCTCGGGAGAAGGCTCTTAAAGAAGGATGGGCCACTTTGAAGATGAGGAACATATCGTATCCTGCCGAACCGTACTTTTAGCTGCGCCACTCATGGTGGGTACGACTTTCTTTCACATATCCATACTAACCCGTGTCTACAGATGGAAGGAGTGTCCTATTTATGTTGTATTCATTATGCCCGACTTCGAAAATGTTATTATATCTCTGTTCCGCATTCTGCTTATGGCATTCTATTCTCGTAGTCCAAGGATTGGTGATATGAGGGTACTTGATGAAGGGTCTGAGATCCTTTGGAACGAAAATTCCACTGAACTATAGGATAGATAGACAATACATTGTATTCGGCATCGTGGAATCATCGGTGACTAAACCACCATGACTCATCGACCATGACAGCTACCGATAATCCATGTCTATCAAATTTCCGGCGCTCTTTCAACTTCTTTCAACTCTTTTTGAGTTTCATTCCAACCTACGACACATCTCTGCATGTCACACCTCCAACATCTCCGCCCGCACCACTTCTCACAAACGCCATCGCTGCCCTCAACATCTTCGCGCGGGATGTCTCGGCATAGTAGCATGCTGAAAGTCCCTTCCGTTGGCTGGGAAGCAAATATTCTTCTGAGAATATTTTATGTGAAGATAAACTTTTTACCTGGCTCTTGTTCAATACGAAACAACTGGAAATTTACTGCGCTTCCCGAAAATGATGTCCCAAAAGGGAAATAGACCACCCAAACCCATTCATACTAGGGACCTCTCCGTGTAGTATTTATCTATCTATCATAGGCCCTATGCAATACTATAGCATAGTTTCAATGCTTTTAGCACATGATAAAGGCCTCTCCCGTCTATACAATTTCGAAAATCTACTAGAATCAGTCCAAATACTCCATTTGCCTAATTGGGACAACCAAAGGTTTTCGACCATTTCCAGCAAGCCTTGGCTTGGACTCCGTGCCAAGAATGTTTCCATGAATGAGGATACGTACTCAATATGTTCAATAATCATTCAGATAATACTGTGTCAAGTCTTGAAAGTCTTGAACTGGCGAAATACCGGTTGACTTCCCTTTTGGGAAGAGCTTGAGAAAAAAAAACAGACTCGAGTCGGACATTATTTTCGGGAAACGCTGCAATGTTTGATCAACAAAAAAAAAATGCGTTACACGAGAAGGCTCTCTATATAAGGCTAGCACTGCGATTTTTCTCTCTTCAGCTATATATTTGAGGTTTGATTGATTAGACACTTGAGTGTACACATAGATTCTCAGATAACCGGTTTCCAAGGGGCCATTCCCATCCCTTCGAGGGGTCCTGCAAGTAATGTTGCATACTATTGAGAGGAAGAATCCTTGCTAAAATTGTGGACAAAGGTATCGTCCGACATCAAATAGTACAGTCAGAGAGCATTCTCCTTGATAATCCCCTGAAAGACCTCTCGTCATTCTCCGCTATATCGTCGAAACATGTTGTATTTATGAGGCCGGTTCCCACATAATCCCGAGATTATTTAGGATCTTGACAGATATCGATCGGCGCCGGTAAATTTTAGCTGTGGCGGTGCTCCAATCGTCACAGTCTATTGGATAATCCTTGAGCCTCAAGCAGAATTTACAAGAAATGAAGAAGGCCTGCTCAAAGTCGCTCAAAAATCTATCAATAAGCGACAGGAAATGGGGGAATTTTGCTGGAGACGCGGCCGGGCTATTAACCCGTCGCCAGGTATTTGCTTGTTACTTAGGTCCGGTCTCACAGAGAGTCCGACCATCAATGTGAAGAATAGGCTTATTCAGACCCGTGTGGAAAACCATACTTAAGTCTAGTTCGGGTACCGATAATGTATATTCGTTTTCCTTCCTCTTCTTACCTCATGCTTTCTATATTCCTCACGTTCGTTGTTCTCCCAGTCTTTGTGGCTGCTCTTCAGCACAAGCACGACATTTACCAGCGTCACGACCATGGTATTTCCCGAAAGAGTCTACCTAGTACTTGGTACCACCAGGAAGACCACCCAGTTCATGCATTGTTTCAACGAGCCACATTCCCAGCCGTTGGTTCTGCTGGTACGTCTGTGATTCTTTCACGATTCAGTTTCAGGATAACCATGTTCTAGAATGGATAAGCAACATGCCTACTGCGAACTGGACGACCCCTCCCGTGTCCAATCTTCCTAGCGCCTGGGTCGAAGTCTATAACGCCGCAAAGGCCCGTGGCGCCATACCCGATATCCCTAAATCCACTAGCGTCAAGGGTGACACGGTATATCCGCCAGGTGTTGATCCAAACAGCAAGGAGGTCTGCTCCTCATATGAGCAATGCCGAGCTCCCGGAGACCATTGGCAGGCGCCTAACAAGACTCTGGGACTCAATTTCGATGATGGCCCCACGGAACATACCACCAAGCTCGTCGATTTTTTGAGAGCCAACAATGAAACAGCGACGCATTTCATGATAGGATCGAATATTCGGGATTATCCAGACCAATTCCGTGCTGCATTAGATAATGGAGATGATATTGGCGTCCATACGTGGAGTCATCCACAGTTGACTACATTGAGCGATTTGGAGATTATTTCTGAGGTACATTGTGATTTATAGTCGGGAAAAGGCTTATACGATTTTTCAGCTGGGATATTGCATGCAAGCTATCCATGATTCAACGGAAGGAAGAGTTCCCAGGTACTTTCGACCTCCAACAGGAGATGCGGACAATCGAGTAAGTGGCCAGGTCCGTAAAGAGCCTTGTCTGATCGCAATTCGAGGTTCGGGCGATTGCGATGGAGGTATTCGGGCTTGAAATAGTCATGTGGAATCAAGAGTAAGTCCGCAGCCGATGCCGTCAAGGTCTCATGTTTGACGACTCATCAATCAAGTACCGCTGATTACACAATGGACTCGACTCCCCCGGGAACTCTCCAGTGTCTTTAGCGATGTTGGCCCATGTTGTTGACAGTGTCTTGAAGTACCTGATGCCATGGATGAATTCCACTTGTCGAGTTTCCCAGACTTCGAGAGCCCATTCATAGTCAGCTTCAGCTCGGAACCATCGGACTCTATCACCTGAAAAAGGCTCAGTCTCTGAACGATTTAGATTTCATTGCCTGTGCTGAAATTAGATACTTGATGACCATGTATTCATTTTTTTCAATAATTATAGCCCTTATGACACCATACTAATTGTCGACAAGTTTCAAGTCTTTCCAAGTTTTCATGTTCACTTGAAATTCAGTTTGTCTTCATGTGCAGTTTGTATTCAGGTTGTATTCATATTCACTTCCCATTCAGTGCTCTTCATATTCACTGTGTCTTCAATTGTGTTGTCAATTTGAATTCCGTCAGTATTCAATTCAGTCCTACTAGTGGCTGGGTCTTGTGTAGTGCACTGGTATATGTATTCATATTGTATTCATGTGTTCAAATTCAGTTTCAGTCAAAAGTTGAATAATTCAAAAAATATCTGTCAGGTTCTTGGATATGCACTGTTGGACTGCATCTAGAGAATCAATGTGCCTTGGCAGCAGTCTGGTGAAGTCATCTTGTCTTTGAACGTCATGCTTTCGGTTTACTTGTCTTGTGTTGCTCTCATCCATCATTGAGCCAGAATGAGCCCAAGCCTTTCGAAGACTGAGCCTTTCCTCATTTCACTGAGATAATCACACTGTTCCCAGTTACACATTCTCCGGTATAGATATTACGAATCTGTCAGTCCCATTCTATGCCACATTCCTATGTTACCCTGTGCTTGACCCATTGGGAAGCAGAATTCTTGAACACCAGTCAGAGCTTAATAGGTACATCTGAAAGACAATGCAAGTTGCATGGCCCATGTAAGCCAAATATGACTATAAGAATGACTTGAATCTCATTAACAATATCAGTCATCAGTCATCAAGTGATCCAAATTCAAGGACAGTTTAATGGCAACTAGTTAGTTAGCATAATAGGCTTCTTTTTCTTGTGATTATGCCGAATCAGTGAAGCAGCAATAGACTTGACAGCTGGTTGTATTTGACTCCCATTTTCCTTTGCAAATGAATAGTCATCAAAAAGGACAAATGCCAGCAGTGTCATCTGCTGGCTATAAGTTTAAATTGAAGATTGAAATGGTATCTGATAACTTACTTTACGACTGGTGGTGATCTGACCATCAAGAATGAACTGGATCTGAGGAAGAATTTTGTGGATCAGAAGATGATTGATCCATGCTTTCCAGCAGATTCTTCCTTTGGAATGAACATCATTGGTCAGTTGAGCCAATTTGAGCTGCTCATAAGGTGACTGGACAGCCCAGAAAGCCCGGCAATAATTCATCACTGCTGGAAGTGATTCATTTGGGATGGTGGATGTAGCATTCCACCATGGATCAAATGGTGGAATCATAGCTCCAGCAATTGTCATGAATTTTGGAGCATACCAAAATGAGTCTGGATATGCAGGATTTGACAGTGCCAAGAATATGATATCTGGAGACACCATTGCTGTTGGAATGGAGTCACTTTGCCTTATATATTTTTTCAACCCATATAGGAATCCAATTTATAGCCTCACTTGTTGGAAGAGAGTGGCTTTTAGTCCAGGTACATCCCCCAAAACAGGAATAAGTACAGCTTAATGCCTGGCATGTCTACACCTCTACTGCCTAATATGCCCCATGCTGACATAGTAACCCACATCTGAGAGTGTGATCATACACAACCTGAAAATTAGATGTCTAACATGAGATGACATGCAACAACTAACTAAATTGGCTCAGAGTTCATCACATTGAAACCTTCCAACAAGCCACAAATCAGGTAAAACTCTGCTGCTAACAATCCTTGGACATGCCCATGTCTTTGACACAGAATGGTTGTGATACCTGGTTCTCATCTGACGGGCATATTGATGTCACACTTGGTTGCTGTTCACCAGCATGGTTGTTTATACCTCATCAGACATACAGCCTTCATATTCGGACTTGTCATTTTGCAGCTCACTGTGACCTGATGACATATTGATGTCACACTTGGTCGCTCTTCACCAGCATGGTTGTTTATACCCCATCAGACATACAGTCTTCATATTCAGACTTGTCATTTTGCAGCTCACTGTGACCTGATGACATATTGATTTCACACTTGGTCACTCTTCACCAGCATGGTTGTTTATACCCCATCAGACATACAGTCTTCATATTCGGACTTGTCATTTTTCATGTGCCTGTGACATGATGTGACACTCCACTGCTTCCCACTGATTGGTATGTGCAGTGTGGTATAATCAACCCTCTTTTGAGAGTAAGGATGGGTTACAACTGTGAAAATTAGGTCGTCTAGGATTACTATGTACAGTATGGCTACTGGATAAGTTTGGACAAGTAGACATACATTGCTACAATCACATGTGATAGCAGTGTATCCACTGTGTCACTGCGTGGTTCATTATACCCCACCAGCGATGGTACTGCAGTGGAGTGCAATGATCAATATGCTGACACAGTACTGACCTGTCATCACTCTCAGAATCACATGTCCAACTGGACGTTCGGTGATGGTACTGCAGCAGGGCAAAATCTACCCTGCAACTACTTGTAAGGTACGGTCTGCAATATGATTACACCTTACCAACCTGTCAATACTACCACACCCAGTACAGTCTCTGGTGTACTGACATGGCAACATCCACACCCTAGTGACACCACAGAGTATCTCTCCCTTCTGAACTTAGGGTTTATTAGGGTTTATCCATCCATTAAGGTTAAGGTCAAATGGAACCTGGCAGGTCTAATAACCCTAACCGACGTCAACCTTTAACGCCAAACCATCCTAACCCTACTCAACTCCCCCTACACCGCCCTCTTAATCGTCTAACCCTATCCCTACAACTCCTCAACTCACCACCCTCCAACCGCTCTAACCCTAATCACTCCCGCACCTTCCCCGGCTTGTTCCGCGTTCTCCCGGCTCTCCCGGGTTGTCTCTGACACATCGTCTGCCTAACCCTACACTCGGCTTGTCCTGGGTTGCCCTCCATCGTCTTCTTAACCCTAAAAATCTTTTGCTTAATATCTCCTTAACCAACAACATTTTTCTATACCATCTTGACAAAAACACTCCAGTATAAGACCTTGCCTATCCATTTCCGATCACTTTCCTTTTTTGGTAATATTTCCTAATATGGTAACCCCTACTCAGTTTGGCTACCCACAGCCACCCCAACCAAACGGACAGCCACCCACAAGCTCTGCCATCATCCTGACAAATCCGGTCTCTTTCCTTTTTCGGAAATATTCCCTAATTTGGTAACCCCTACTCAATTTGGTTACCCACAGCCACCCCAACCGACGCTCAGCCACCCACACCCTCTGCTGATCTCACCCTTCCAAATCCGGACCCTTACCTTCTCAATTTCACCAAGTCCCTAGTCCGAGTCGCCCCTCCAAATTTTTCGGAGCGACTCCTACCCTTAGTACCCTTATTGAAGTCCTTAACAACTTTTCTTAATGTCCTTCACTAACTATTAGACCTGCCCAACCAATAATGGCGGTCGCTAATAGAAAAATCGTGGAAAAGAATAAAAATAATAATTTGGCTGTTAGTAGAAGGTGAATAATGAAATAAGATAGATAGGCAAACAGTGCAAGGAAGCACATGGTGGGATCGGAGATGTGACCCTCTTCTGGATCATCTTTGGCTGTCCAAAGTGTGCCAAAGAGCGAAAGGAATACAGCATGCAGCTCATTGAAGCCTGTCTGTGCTGCATCCTGCAATGATGTATGCAGTGCCCCAATAGCAGTGTCAAGGGTTGGATTGGTTGGGAATTTGTATCCTGGAGTGGAATGAGCTCTGAGGAGTCCAGCAACCAGATGAGTGACTGTTCTGCAGTAGGCTGGCAAACCAAAGTTGAACAAACTTTGTGTATCATTTAAAATGATTGACAGACCTTGGAGTGATGCTTCCTGTTCCAGTCCATGCAAAGGTGTGTTGTTAACTGCCCTGTGGAAGTGTGAGATAGAGAGCAAAGATCGAAAGCCTGCTTGATTGAAATCAAGCAGGACTGGAAAGGACAGGAGATGGAAACAAAAGGGCTGCTTGATTAAAATCAAGCAGACCTGGAGACGGAAATGAAAGAGCTGCTTGATTAAAATCAAGCAGAAGAATGAAATCGGTCTGCTTGAATATAACCAAGCAGACTGGTCCAAGATGCATTATAAATGACTCACGTTTTTGCAATGTCTTTAGTGTTCAGCTTGCACAGGATAATGTGGTCGATTGATTTGAGAGTCGCTTCCGCTTTTTTGAAGTATGCGATAACCGTAGCACCGAGTCGAGGGAGATCTTTGCGCACTGATGGAAGTGCAACAAGTTGCCGGAGGTCTGCAGTGTCATGGTCTGCAACATGCAAGTGAAACCCGTTGATCTTCAACCAAGGCTGAACCAGTCGGGCATCGGTTTCCGTCTTGTCAACCAGATTTGAGATGTCAAAAGTCGCGAAGAGTCTTTAGCAGCGACTTGAAACCTCCAGGTGCGGGAGGTGGCGGCACATTCCTGACAGTGACTTCGAAGAGTGTTTTGTTGGAGTTATTGAAGTACTGAGCATTGTATGTGCCCTGTGGTGTTGGTGCTGGTGTTAGACCTTTGTGAAGCGCGCTAATGTGGTTTGTGATGGTCTTCTTCTTGACACCAAAGAGGCGACAGGCAGAACAGCTGGTGACCGTTTGCACTCTGAGACCATCTATGGCATCAATGATGTGAGTTGTATCTGGATAGACCATTGCCATGTTGTTCTGGGTGGCCAACATATCAATGAACTGTGGTATTGGTGATGGACCACCAGGATGGGCGGTGCTTTTGGTGGTATGTTTCACTACACTGGAAGTCAAGAGAGCAATGTTGCAATCTAGACAGATCCATAGGTGATGCACTTGATTAATGGCAAGATTGTAGGACATCAGCCAAGCATTGGAAATTAGGTCTGTATGACCTTGCACTGGAGTGAGAGGGGTAGTGGGATCAGTGGACATTGGATCTAAAAACTTGAATCAAAGTCAGAACTGAGCAAAAGATCAAAAGATCTGCTTGATTTTAATCCAGCAGGCTGACCAGGTAAATGTTCAGTCTGCTGAATTAAAATCAAGCAGATAGGTCATGTGACTGCCAGCAAAAAATGCGCCAGAACCATTCTTGACACAGCATACTCACTTTCTATGAACTGCTGGATGCTGGAACAGTTTAGAGTCTGCCAACAGTGAAAACTATTGACCAGGTGAGATGGGGGGGAAAGGAAGAGAGAAAGAGACAGGGAAGCTGCGCTTTATATAGGATTGTGGCTGTGCTGTGGGAACAGAACCCATCAAATGTTTCAGATCTTATTATAAATCCCCTTAGCACCGCTTTTTGACCTTTTTTTTCTTGGTGTTCTAGAAATGATTTCTGAGCAATTCCAAGCAACTTTGGGTTCACCTTTTTTTTTCTGTCTGTCTGTGCCCTGGATTTTTGAAAGCTGCTCCGTTTTTTTCAAGCAGCTCATTGTGTCCGTTTTTTTCTGCACCGGATTGCTTGATTTTTTTTTGAGCAGCTCGTTCCGTTTCCATTTTTTTTTTGACACGGATTCTTCTTGCCGTGTCCGTTTTTTTGACACGGATTCTTCTCGTCGTGTCTGTTTTTTTGATTGCTTGATTTTTTTTGTTCTGTCAAAATGTTAAGCTGAGTCATGCAGTCAAGGTTGGTCGGGCGCAGTCAAGGTTGGTCGGGCGCAGTCAAGTTTGCTTGGGTTAAGCTGAGTCATGCAGTCAAGGTTGCTAGGGCGCAGTCAAAGTCGTCCGAGTTAAGCTAATGCAGTCTCTATTGACGTTAAGCAGTCTTTTCGACTTTCATTGGTTTAGGCCGGTAGGGCGGGTTGGCTGGGCAAAACAAATCGTGGAAAAGAAAAGTTATATTAATTTGGCAGGCCCTAGGCGCCTAGGGCGGATGTTATATTATAAGGTGCAGGAGGGGGTGGTAGATTGTTGACATTGACTTCAAACAACACCTTGTTGCCCTGATTGAAGCACTGAGCATTGTAGGTGCCCTGTGGTGTTGGTTTCAGAGTCTCCTTCTTGTGATCCTTGAGGATATGGTTCACAATGGTCTTCCTGACACCAAACCAGCGACAGCCAGAACAGCGTGTGACCTGGTGTACTTGAAGACCATCTACAGCAGGAATGGCATGAGTGGTATCTGGATAGTGGGTTGCAATGTTGTTCTGTAAGGCCAAGGCAGCAATGAAGGGTGCAGCTGGTACTGGACCAGCTTCATCACCAATCAGATGGGGCTTGGCTTTGCCAGTATGCTCTGCCACACTGGAGGTGAAAAAAGCGACCTGACAAGGTATGCATATCCACAGGCGATGGACTGTGTTAATGGCAAGGTTGTAGCTCATCAACCAAGCATTGGAAATGAGGTCTGTATGACCTGGCAATGGAGTAAGAGGGGTGGTGGGATCAGCAGACATTGGATTGAATTGATCTGTTGACAAAGGATTGTCAGCTTGAGTTTATGGAATACAAGGATGCAAGATAAAAGACCTGCTTGAATAAAATCAAGCAGGTCAGCCTGTTAAAGTAATGACCTGCTCAATTAAAATCAAGCAGGTTGGCCTCCTATGAAAAATGAAGTAACAACCTGCTTGATTAAAATCAAGCAGGTCAGTCTACGAAAAATAACATGACCTGCTGGATTAAAATCAAGCAGGTCTGCTTATGTAATACAAGTAGACCCAGGCAAGCCAAATGAAAGCAAAGCAGATGTCAGGAAGCTTGGACACACCTTGTACTGATGATTTAGGGTCTCTTGGGCCAGGAAGGTCAGAAGTAAAAATCTAGTGACAAGGGGGGAAAGGAAGAAAGAAAAGGGTCAGGGAAGCGGTGGTATATAGCATGCCACTGATGTGGCTGTGCTGTGGGAAGCGTTGTTATGGCATGTTTCAGACCTGATCTATTTATAATGTACCCTGACTGCATGGTGGACAAATGTTTTGGCTCATAACTATGTGAGTTCTTGACGGATTTCCTTCGTTTATGGCTTGAAAGACTCGTATTCATGTTTAGAATTACACTGTGCATGAGCCCAAATGGGTCCTATACTCCGGAATAAACACTGGAATAAAACTTTGCCCAGGTGAAAGTTTGAAGTAATTTCAGTCATATCTCTTTGAGTTCTTGTCCGTTTTCCACGATTTTTGATTCCCCAGAGTCGGAATCAAGTCTAGTTTGACTGTGACATGATGTCACAATGTCACCGGTCAAATATTCGTTTTTCTGAGAATTTTTTTCTGTACACCCATACATGATTTCCAAGTGATTCTAAGCAACTTTGGCTTCAACTTTTTTTTTCTTGGTCTGGGTCGGATTTTCAAGCTGCTTGATTTTATTTCAGCGGGTTGGTTTTTTTCAGGTACATTTTTGTTCCGCTTTCATACTTGAAATCCGTGCCCATTTTTTTTTTTGGCCTGGGTCGGATTTTCAAGCTGCTTGATTTTTTTGGATACATTTTTTGTTCCGCTTTTATACTTGAAATCTGTGCACATTTTTTTTTGCAGTCAAAGTGGCCCGGGACGGTCGCAGTCTTTTCATTGATAAAGAGCTAGGGAAGCTTAATCCCTAGCTATTTCATTGGTTTAAGGAGCTAGGGATAGCAGTCAAAGTAGCCCGGGACGGTCAAGATTGCTATTGCAGTCTTTTCATTGATAAAGAGCTAGGGAAGCTTAATCCCTAGCTATTTCATTGGTTTAAGGAGCTAGGGACAGCAGTCAAAGTAGCCCAGGATGGTCAAGGTTGCTATTGCAGTCTTTTCATTGATAAAGAGCTAGGGAAGATTGATCCCTAGCTATTTCATTGGTTTAAGGAGCTAGGGACAGGAGCTAGGGAGAAACAAATCGTGGAAAAGAAAAAGTTATATTCATTTGGCTGTCCCTTGGTACCAAGGGAGGATGTTATATTATAAGACCTGGCACTGGAGTAAGGGGGGTGGTGGGATCAGACATTGGATTGGAAAACTCGAAAGGAAGGGTGTGTTGCTGATGGAAAGGAATGTTAGCTTGAGTTTAGAACAAAGAGCATGACATTGACCTGCTTGAATAAAATCAAGCAGGTCAGACTATGAAAAGTAAAGTGATGACCTGCTTAATTAAAATCAAGCAGGTTGGCCTCCTATCAAAAAACAAAGTCTGCTTGATTAAAATCAAGCAGGTCTGCTTATGTAATACAAGTAGGCCCAGGCAAGGCAAATGAAACCAAAGCAGATGAGAGGAAGCTTGGACACACCTTGTACTGATGATTTAGGGTCTGTTGGGCCAGAAAGGTCAGAAGTAAAAATCTAGTGACAAGGGGGGAAAGGAAGAAAGAAAAGGGTCAGGGAAGCGGTGGTATATAGCATGCCACTGATGTGGCTGTGCTGTGGGAAGCGTTGCTATGACATGTTTCAGACCTAATCTATTTATAATGTACCCTGACTGCATGGTGGACAAATGTTTTGGCTCATAACTATATGAGTTCTTGACGGATTTCCTTCGTTTATGGCTTGAAAGACTCGTATTCATGTTTAGAATTACACTGTGCATGATCCCATATGGGTCCTATACTCCGGAATAAACGCTGGAATAAACCTTTGCCCAGGTGAAAGTTTGAAGTAATTTCAGTCATATCTCTGTGAGTTCTTGTCCGTTTTCCACAATTTTTGATCCCCCAGAGTCGGAATCAAGTCTAGTTTGACTGTGACATGATGTCACAATGTCACCGGTCAAATATTCATTTTTTTCCGATTTTTTTTCTGTACACCCATACATGATTTCCAAGTGATTCTAAGCAACTTTGGCTTCAACTTTTTTTTTTCTTGATCTGGGTCGGGTTTTCGGGCTGCTTGATTTTATTTGGGCATGTTGGTTTTTTTTCATACATTCCGGTTTTGTTTTTGTGCTCACTTGAAATCTGTGCGCATTTTTTTTTTTTGGTCTGAGTCGGATTTTCAAGCTGCTTGATTTCATTTGGGTGTGTTGGTTTTTTTTCATGCATTTTTTGTTCCGCTTTTGCGCTTGAAATCTGTGCGCGTTTTTTTGCAGTCAAAGTAGCTAGGGCGCAGTGGATTGGCTTATTGCAGTCAAAGTAGCTGGGGCGCAGTGGATTGGCTTATTGCAGTCAAGAGTTAAGACGATTTTGCAGTCAAAGTAGCTGGGGCGCAGTCAATTGGCTTATTGCAGTCTTTTCATTGATAAGTAGCTAGGGCAGCCTTAGCCCTAGCTACTTTCATTGGTTTCAGTAGCTAGGGCGGTCTTAGGGCAAGTAGCTAGGGCAGATTAAATCGTGGAAAAGAAACGGTTATATTCATTTGGCAGGCATTAGGGCCCTAGGGTGGATGTTATATATATAGCGTCTCATGTCCTCTCATGTCCCAAACCGTCTCATATCCCTCAAACCGCCTCCTATTCCTCAGTCCATCTTTAAAAAACTCGGATTTGTATCTTTTCATTGATAAGTAGCTAGGGCAGCCTTAGCCCTAGCTACTTTCATTGGTTTAAGTAGCTAGGGCGGTCTTAGGGCAAGTAGCTGGGGCAAAACAAATCGTGGAAAAGAAAAGTTATATTAATTTGGCAGGCCCTAGGTACCTAGGGCGGATGTTATATTATAAGATTCTCTCTTGGGCTCAGATCCCCAGTTAGAAATTTAGCGATCGCACGAATCTCTTTCTAATCCATTGCTCAAGGTATAATGTCCCTCCCGCCATACGAATCCTGGCCCAATGTCGCGAAAAACCGCTAGCTGGATGTTGTCCAGCTGGACAACTTACTAGCCACGGAAGCTACATCTCACACGCCGAAATATCTTCAGACGCAATGTAAAATGGAAAGTAAATCGGTTTAACTGTGTAGGTCCAACTAGATGCTTAGACAGGTTCCGTCGCCTGCTGTCAGCACGTTTCCGGTCTGGGCGAACCAGGCGTAGACGTACTTGTTATGCATGAAAGGTGTATGATTGTAGAGCAGGTGCAATGTATGCCCGTCTATAATCATAGAGCATTCAGGATGCATGATGATGGGCTGGCAGCAAAATGAGCGGGCCGTTTGGCTGAATCTAGCGGGTTGTTGGGCACAAAAAAGCGGGGCAATTGGGTTTTCGGGATTTCTCGCGCCTCTGGCTTTCATTCGGGGTTGTAATGTTGTTCTTCTTTGGAGATTTGATCGGAGCGGGACATTTGTTCGGTTTTACTTCCGTTCATCAATTAAAATTGGCGCCGGTTGATGTAAACCAAATGCGGTTAGGTCGTCTGATTGCTTCCGCGGGTTCAATTTGCTCGCGGGTCATTCGTTCTTCTCTGTTTTTGTCATTGGCTAGTCTGATGTCTAATAGGTCCCAAAGCACAGAATAACACTACTAACAGTGAATTCAATTCTGTCCAATCAATGGACCAGCTTGATGTCAACAAAGATAGGACTGACCGTTTCATTGGGAAGAAAATGGGTATCCCTTGGCTAGATAACATCAACAGGAATGTAACACCAAGCAGGAAATTTAATCGACCATAGCACTGCACTAGGAATATCACAGACATCCCGAATTTCTTGCAATGGTGTCATGGAAGATGTATCAGTGCTCACATTTGATTGTGGCGCAAGATAGCCCATGTGATCAGGGGACAAGAAATTGACAATGCAGCACCATCCATGTAATTCAGCACAGGCATAATATGAGAAATGTACCATCATTTACTCACAGACAACTTTGGATAGCGGCTGCGGAGAAATCTCGGAGGTTGATCTTGAGAAAGATTCGAGGCACATTCTAGATGGTGAATTGACTCGAAGGCTTGGATATTCTGGAAATATGATCCAACCATTGGATCAAATTTTTTAGCCCAACAAAATCACGATCCGAGCATTTTTGAAAAAGTCAGACGACGGGGGCTCAAAATCTGGGCAACGCCTCACATTGACTCAAGAGGAATACCACCAACAGGGCTTATATGGCTAGACAGTTACTTTAAAAACTTAGAATCTGTCTCTGCAATGGAGAAATGTGTTGCTAATCAAGTGCAAATTATTCCTCGTTGTTGATTGCACCACATCGTTGGCCGCCGTATGTTTTCCGACTTCCATCATTTTGGTTGAAAGTCAAGAATATCATTGCGGACATTGCATTGGAAGGTATCAACTGCTTGAGTGACTACTTATGATATCATTTCACCCTTGAGATCACCTTCAATCAAGTTAGCACTACATGAAAGCCAGATCCCTTCATGACAACGTCCTTTTCTGTCGAGCTTTCATATCTGGCTCACAGAATAGGCCAAGGCTCATCAAGCTCCATGGATATTCATGATACATCTATCACCTCAATACTCAGACTGTTGAATATCGAGCAGAACACCACTGCCGTGCTGATAATCCGTTTTGGACACGACCCGATGTCGCCGATCCGATCTGCTCGGCGAATGGTCCTGCCAAAAGCTCTCAGGTTTCGGCGCGAGCCAACGGTACTCTTTGTGCTTGATTTCCGATTCATTTCTCGCATTTTTGAAGGAAAAACCCTCGCTGGACATTTGAAAATCACCTATTTTCGTGCATTTATTGAACATTTTCCGAGGCCGCGGACGCAGCATTGGGAGTCCCGGTTCCATATTTTCTCACATTCAGGCAACGAAAGGAACGCTTTTCAAGACGATTCTCCAAAGACATGAAGTGCAATCTTTTCAGGCTTATTTTTCAATTACATTTAGGCCTTTCATTGTGGCGCAAACTTGAAGATGCTGTTGACGGTCGGAATCGGCAACATTTCCATTTCCTATGCTTCTCCGAGTCCATTGATCCTGAATTGGTAGCACAATGGGACAAAGATGTCAGGGCTTGGGAAAGAAACAATCAATTGGTCAACCCTTCGAGCCAACGCTGGAGCGTGAGTTCCATTCAAATTGCTTATATAATCTGGCTGACACAATCTACAGCCATTACTCTAGCGAAAGTACGTCTTGAGATAGCTGCTCGTGAGGCTCTTGAAACACGCCAGATTCAACACACGGTCTCACCTGGTGGCATGATCGTGCAGGGAATTGAGATCGAGGATTCTCAAGGTCGTCTCCCCAGAGAAACTGGTGCTCTTGGTCCACATTCGACAGATCTCCAGTGCGCCAAGGTGATCGAACTTGAAGCTGATACCCGCTTACGTCACAAGATTGAAGCTTGTACGACATTCAGCATGTTTAAGTACATGCCCGCCGTTGCCCTTGTCCGTCAAAGAGAGGAATCAAATGCGTCGAGTGGGATTTATGTTTCGCGCAAGCTCACGAGGCCCTGGGTAGGTTTGATGACTACCATTTGAACATCACTGAAAAAGGCCTACCGTAGGTGAAATTCGGAGATAGCTGCTTGTTCGTACGAGTCGTGCTCGAGCCGCTTCCTCGAGATCGAGCAATGTAGGAAGCGGCCGATACATATGCCCACCGTCAAGCAAAGATACGGGTTGATATAGGCCATCATTGCGAAGCTCTGTGGGCTTCTCAAGACGCCCTCCAAGACGCCCTCATGGCCAGTACAAAGGTCATTGACAAGGAAAAGACGAAAGGGGGAAACTAATGTTCACTGAACTATAAAATATATATCTGAACATTTTGAAATTTACGGAAAAAAACATATCTGAAAAAACATATCCGAAAAAACATATCCAAGCGATAACGGAGACGCGGGAGGCATGGCAGCGTCAGCTGTCATCAACACATCAGAAATATCAACCACGATCAACCATCAACGGATGAATACAAGGAACCGAACATACTTTGATCCCAACAATCCATCACACGGAAATAGTACCAGTCCTGTTCAAGAAATGCACCGAAACGTGACGCCCGACGTTGTAGAAATGAATGAACTATCCTAAATAATAATAATAATATTGTGCGCTCTCTTTTCCCGCTCACCCTGCCTGAATTATGCCTGCCATGAATATTCTGACTGATCTACAATCATAGACGTTCATACATGGCATGTTCAGTGTAATTGTAGAGTATCATGCATGATACCTACAGCTTCAGGTGGGCGAACCAAGCCTGGATACGGCTTCTGGCGCATTTCGATATCTTCAGACATGATGTGGAATGGTTAGTAAAGTGGTCTCACTCACCGATTCCAGCTAATTTGGTTGCTTCGTCCAGTTTCCGGCGCCCTGCCGCAGGTTCTCTGCCCGGACGAATGAAAGCCGCATGCCGTCTCTGACACGTCTGCATATTGTCAGATATGCTATACAATGGTTTGTGGAATGGTTTAATCCCACAGCTCAAGCTAATCGCTGCGTTCGGTCAGCGACTTTTCAGAATGGAAGAACAGAGGCTGGATGCGAATCTAGACCTGTTTCTAGGCTTATTATACCTACTATAAAGGTGCGTATGTCCGCCCGACCATGTAAATCCGCGTAATTGGCCTGTTTAGTTCAGATTTGCCCTTGGCGAAACGACGGGAAACAGCCTGGACGACCGCGCTTCTCATCTTGCTCATTGTGTGGTTCCTAACGTCTTCTAAGTCATGAAGATGGAGCACCTTGACTCAAGCTCTGCCCGTTGACATCTGGTGACGAATCTCGTCCATATTGTCGCGCACTCGTCTCTCCGGCGCCAAAGCTATCCAGCGATCCTATGGCCAGAGCCTTTCCATTAAATTTGTCAGTCAGCCTTGGACCATGGCGAGAGGTCTTCCGGATCCGGTTTTTGTACGGGAGGACCAGGCTGACCCAAACCATTCTGTATTCATCATGGTCAGTAGAACCTTTTCCCCTGCATTTCATGATACTCAAGTCGCTTGGTTCAGAATCGCTCTGGAACCGATGAACCGGATTCATCCAGAAAATATGGCCGTCTCTCCCGTCGACGTCATAGTCGGAAGGACGAAAGGAAGGATCAGTATCTTTCCTTACTCGACTTCTCTGACAATCGGCGTTCAACAAACAGTGAAGGATACGATCCCCACCGCGCTGCGTTGCAGAAATCGCATTGCCGCCTTTTTTTCTCCGTTGGTGCTACGACGGTCGTCCGTCATCGATCCAACGTCCTTAAGACCCCCTTCGGTCGCTTTTTGTCCCCTTGGCTCTAAGATTCACCGCTCGCTCCGACTCTCGACACAATACTAGGTATTACAAGGGAAATCCAGATTGGACTGGTTGGGCTTTTGTCCGATGGTCTTGATCTGCCAATTGTTCAGACATTCAGAAGCTTATGTTGGTACGTCGCATCTCCGTCCATGGTCCCGCCTGATGTCGACGTAGATTTCTTCTCGTTTTTATAGACATTCCGCCCGTGGAGGAGGCTAGGAGCGGTTCGGCGGATTTCTGGTTAATAGGGATGAAATCAAATCGGCGTGCTTGTACGTCGCCTTTGTTCCTCTTTGTACAATGGGCAATGAATGGCCCCCCAGGGTTCTAAGTCCTGCTCCGCTCTTCTCTGCTGCTATTCATCTGAACCCGAATCATGATTCATGACCCTGTTCCAGATCATTAAGTACTTAAGATCTAGAAATGGGGCATTACTATCCTTGAGTGCTGAGGGTCGCGTGTTGCTAGACCATTCAAGTTGTTACATAGGTACCATGGACTCACAAGAGAAGAGGAATACGAGTAACTGGGAAATGGTCTTTGTCAAATGAGAGCATATAGAAGGTTGCTCGAAGACAACTCTGAACTATGGGACCCCGGTTCGTGATCTCGGTAGTGATGTATTGATCCTGGATGACCAGCCTGCGGCTCCGTAGGTCCAGATACCTGAAACGCGGGCCGCGAGCCGATTGCCACGTGTTTCCTTTCTGTTCAAAACCATCATGGCGACGCATCTCGATCCCTTGGCTGGACACACACTATCCGAGCTAGTCCAGAGATCAAGGAAAGATCCTATTACATCCATCCACCTCGTAAAAGTTCTGCTGCGACATCTCTCCATGGAACCTCGTCTCCAAGATTTTCGCGAATCGCTATCGGCGCCATCGAGCCGGGCAGAGATCGTGCTGCAGTGCATCAGAGGCTTGAAATTTGCATTGCACTGGGAAGCCATCGATTTCCTCCCCACTCTCTTCGAGAAAAATTCCTGGGAGAGTATTTGGCGGTATTGTCAACTCCTATTCAACGAGGTCGTCGAGAAGGAACCGGTCACCGGGGCGGGTGAAATATTCCAGTCTTTAGTCTCGGAAAACCTAGCTGGATTCCTCGCAAACCTTGTCTTGGTGATGATCCCCTCACCAACTTCGGTGGCCAGGACAGTCATGAATACACCGGGTTTCAGGCCGATGCTGCTCACTTTGTGGCTTTCGGCTGCCAGGGATCAGAAACGTCATCTTGGTACCATATCAAAGGCCTTACCCTGCCTTATCCTGATGGACCCGAGCTTCAGTCAGATTTCTGACTTTCCGTCGTCGACGACTCAGGATGGCAGTGACATTGTGCCTCTTTGTGTCGCCCAAATCAGGTCAGCTGTGCAGTCGCGGAAAGTACCGTTCTATCTTCTCCATGGAGCCGTCTATCTCCTTTACATCATGACCGGCGAGTCGAAATTCAGCATGGCGATCCATAGGTCGGGGGCACTTTCAGCTGTTTGTGGCGCCCTTGTGCGGATATTGAATCCCACTACAAAAGCTCAACTAGACCCAGATTCTGAGGAATTCGGAGTCCGCAATTCACCTTTGGACCTCCAGATAAGATCTGCAGCCACCATAGACAACTGTGGCTCGATCATCCATGACATAATGGACATGGCCCCCGGACAGGCGACGATCATGGAGGTTGTAGAAGCTGGACTCCTCCAATGTATTGTCCAGATACCGGAGATGGATCATAAAAATTGCGATTGGAATAAAGTCCTGAAATTTGTCGCCATGAACACCATACATCTCCCGATTCTTCGTGCGGTAGCTAAATCTCTGCGCCACATACACCTGTTGCGACCTGAAGGCCTTTCATCGCCGCTCCCTGACCATATTGCATTTTGGGATCATCTCGAACGTATCACTGCCTCTAGAATGGCATGCAAAGCCCGTTTTGAGCAGCGAGAATGTAAATATCTCTGTAGTTTCTCGCAGGTGAGTTCCATCTGTCTGATTCCAATAATTCTTACAATGTGTTCCAGTGTCCAGCAAACCTACTGTCATATCATGACATGAGGGAATGTTCGGCTTGCCGCAATGCTCACTATTGCTCTCGTGAATGCCAAAAGAAAGATTGGAAAAGTCATGCGGTCCATTGTATACAAGATATCAAAAAGCGTCAATGTATGTCCTCTGACCTTTGAACTCGATCAAGATCACTGACCACCTTTTACGCAGGGGGCATTTACCATAGATATCCTTCGCCCATGGAAACCTATCACCTTCAGGAAATTTTCTCCGACGAAATCCCTCTCATTCTCGCGGATCATTGGGACACGATCGAAGGCCTAGAGCAATCGATCATCGAAATCGACTTCCGGGTCCTTCCACCCAATTCGGCGATACTTTCGTTGGAGCAGTTTCGCAACAAAGTCATCCGAGAAAGCAAGATGAAATTTCCCTATGCATCTGTGTGTGATATCTTTCCCGTTTCAGATGGCCCCTCGCGTAGTGATTACGGAGAGCCCAAGGAGAATTCTATCGACCACCTCCTTGCCAAACTCGAGTTCATATGGGAACGCGGCGCTCTGGGACTGTTATCGATCATCATGCCAGGAACTGTATTCCGAATCGACGTCGCACAATCTGGGATCTTTGCGACCCTTGATAGTCAGCGGAGATTTGTAGGTCTATTTCCACGCTAGTTCAATTACGAGATCTACTTGTAAACTTGTCATTTGTTTAAACCAATTCTGACACCGACCACCATCATCGAATTTTGAAATCTGTGTTTATAATGTCCACCCTAGGCGCCTCGGGTGGGCCAATTTTTTTTTCCTCCCATTTTTATTTGATTTTGGTACCCCTGCTGTTTGCATCACAGTCTTGAGGAATCCGTATTGTGAATGTTCGTCACAATTGCTGGCTCAGGAAATTGCGAATCTCTCCATCTGAAACAATCCTAGAAAAGAGGCAGATGAATAGAGCAACGTGCATGATACAAGCTTGACTGACTAGGCAGGTGGAGATCATAACCGAATGCTGCAGCAAACTTTCGGCGCATCGCGACCCAATTGCCATGGCGAGCCTCCACGCATATTTTAGTCAAGAGGTTAGGTCACAGGCTAGCAGACATACATACCTTAGACCAAAATACCAGCTCAGATAATGTGAATTTCACGATGGAAAGCGTTTCTCTACTTAGTAGAAACGTGAGGTGGCTGTGCTGAAACCAAACAAACGGCCAAATAGTGTTCAGCTGTCCGCTGGCCTAAGCAATTGCGACAGAACAATAGAGCAGAAGCCAGCGTATAGCCTGAATAATGATATTATAATTCCAATGATTCGTTGGGGAGCTCGATGGCTTGTACGCCCGTGTCCTTGGCAGGTTTTGGTAACTGGAGCCATGAGCCAAAATCGCCGAGAAATGGGCGTCAAGGAAAAGGGCGAAAGGCCAGCTGAACGAGGTTGGAAAGACGATATGAAGCTGGCATGCAGCAGTATCTTGTCTCCAGAAGGTCCAAAGCTGTCGACTAAATGGTGGCGGCGACAAGGTGACGAGTCATGGTGCTGGGCCGGGATAACCAGAATGTCGAACAGACCAAACATCTCTATGTCATCGGTGGTCATTTGAGGATAGCAATATCGCCAGCTTTCGACGTCTGCAGCAATGGACGGTGCGTCGACATCATCCGTCGAGTTGCAGAGATCATACCTATTCGGAGCATTGAGAAAGGTATCTCTTCGATGGTGATAATGACATACCATTTCCCGAATCGTAGGAATGTTGCTCTTCGTTAGCTCATCGTCTTCTTCAGCAATGTCCAGTACTATTCATTGTCTTTGCGCGTGCACGAAACAACGTCGCATTGGTCTCGCCTCCTCGCTCTTCATCTGGAGGAATCCTTTCTGAAAGCCCAAATCGCTGCAGTTGCCGTAGTTTTGACGTTGAAGAAGAAAGGACCAGACAAGACAATCTGGTTCAACTTGGCTGGGTGTAGAAAAGCGAAGCAGCAGCATGATGATGGTCGGCGGGCGATAATCTCGATGCGAAAGCGAGACTGGACATGTTGAAGTGAAGCGGGGATTCTGCGGCGACGCTGCTAACTGGCTGCAATAATGGTTCAATCTGGGTCTTCCATGCGGGAAACAGACATACCTTGAGAGTGAAAATAGCCAAGTACGTCGTCCAGGACCGAGTTTCAAGGAGACTTGCGAGCAAGCTCTATCGATGATTAAAAAAATTGCTGTGGCTGTGCGGGAACCAAATAAAGGACCAAACAGCTTTCTCCTGGTCCCTGGTGAAGGCAAACGGGACCGCAACAAAGCAGCGGAGACCGGCTCATATCCTGAATAATGGAGGTAGCATGCCAATGTTTCGTTGGTGACCTCGACAGCCTCCAGATCCTTGTCTCCGACTCGTCCAAGGAAGGTGGTGCTGTGAGCCAAAAGCAGCCAGAATTCGTTTTCAAAGAGGAGGATGGGCAAAAGGAGGTCCGAAAGAAGAAGGAAGATGAAGATGAAGCTGTTATGAATCCGCGTCGTATCGCTAGAAGCTCCAAAACCGTCGACCCAATAATGGTCTGACTGACGGTGCCGACGATTCGTGGTCCTAGACCTGGAGGACCAGAATGGAAATCTCTCCACGATAAAGAATGATTCTGGGTGATTGGAGCAAAGGAATCGGGCGCTGCGACGTCTGATGTTGAATGGTCGATCGAGTTCTGTGGACATGGCAAGAGCGAATGGAACTGGGAAACTATGGAGATGCTTTAGATGCCGTTAAGCAAGGTGTCTCTAGCAAAAGAGATAACGTACCTTTTGCGGAATCGTCGTGTCTTTCTCTGGTTCACCGACGACAGCCTAGGGCGAAGACGACTTGAGCAGCTGCTGAACGGAATTGTTATATATCCCGAAAGCATTCGCGTTGAGTCGTTGAGGCACAGCAATGAAGGACTCGCTCTCTGAGTCGCCTCTGACAATATCCATCATTTCCCTTGTCTCGCAGACCCGTCGGACCAGAACCGAATAGCACCCATTATGAGCTTGCTGATTTCGAGCCTCGAGTTGACGAGTAAGAGAGGAAGCATTTGGTTCGGCTTGGAACCTTCGGCGTCGGAAGGCAGCAGCGCTGACTGGATAATGGAGAAGGTGGAGGAGTGGGGGTGGCCCGGGCTCTGCGAAAGAGGTAATGTCCAGTATATGCATCTGAGACCAGTTCGACATTTCGTTGGGAGGTGGTCGAGCAGGGAATGGCTCACGACCATTTATATGGGCGATGAAAGAAGATTTCGCGAATGGATCAGATGAGATTGCTGAACGTGGGGAACAGAACTTGAATGGTGTGATTCGTCCGAGGAAACGATGAGAATGTCGTCCTTGGTGCCTCCGAAACAGTCGCTTTGCACTCAACTTTGTCTTTCCTTTCTTTCTGGTTCGTCTCTTCTGACTGCTCTTGCCTTCCGACGACCCTGGTTGTATCTTTTTCACCTGTTTCGTCCTCTGTCTCCCAACCTTCTCTCCTCTGTAATCCCTGAGCCTGCGTCGGGAGGAGCGGTCCAACGGTTGCCGGTACAAAAAGGGGAGTGGCTGAAGGGATTCATAATGGACGACGATGGTTGAATTCCTTTGTCGAACTCCCTTCGGTCATGCTTCTGTGGCATAGGTATAGCCGGTGGCTCTTGCGGGTGACGCTGAAACCAAAGGACCTAAAGCTTGGTTAGCTTGCGAGAAGCAGAAGCAAAAGCCTTTACCTTTTCACGATTCTCTACACCGTTCGTCATATCCCAGCTCTCCCATACCAACCCGTTTGCGAAAACCTCGACTACTGCAAGCGCATTGCATGGTGGTTTCGATTCTCCAGGCTTGCTGTCTTGAAGCAATTGCGTTACGGAAAGCGCTCTTAATAAAGCGCTGCAGAGAAGGTCAGGGTCTGCTGACAAGAGCGTTGGACACGAACCTTTTCAATATCAGGACCTCTCCTGCAGAGGTGAATGCCAGGTCCTTCAGATGTAAAACCAATGGGCTTCCCTCAATCACGTCGACGCCTTTTTGACGGCGATGTGCTGGTAATGTCGATGGGAGACGCGTGTCGAGGGTTTTCCAATGGATGAGGGTCGAGAAAAAGTTGGGAACCAATGGCGATAGAAGTCACAACAAAAGGAAGCTGCAGGAAAGCGAACATGGCAAAAGGGATCATCCGGCGTAGCCATGCAATAGGCATGTAATGATAAACAGAATCTGCGAACGTGAACCTGGTCAGAAAAGCAGAATGGGCCGAATGAGAAGCTGACCATGGCTCCAATGTCGTCTTTATCCATCTCGGCATATCTGTTATATTCGTCTCCCAGAAATGACAAGCTGGGAGTCCAGCGGTGCGAAATGGTGAAAATAGCAAAGGGCAAGCGAGATAGCGTCACGAAAAGTACGTCATCTAGCACGTGCAGTCGGACTTCGGTCGCGATTGCATTCTTCGCGCAGTCCATTTTGTCTTGCATATTTCGAGTATTCACAATCCAGACGCTATATATTTGCTACCCCTCATGGACTACGGCTAACGGACGATGAGCCACCTGGTGACTGTCACTGAAAAGGATAAAGTCGTCAAGAAAACACGAACCTCTAGTTCTTGCTGACCGTCTGCTGAACTTCTTTGACCTCTGTAAAGTGAATTGCCATTCCCGCTTGACGGAGGTATTGGACGGCCTGTAAAGGCCGTCGTGGCAATGGCCTATATGTCGTCAGCGAAACGGTCCGTAGACAAGCTGCTTCGTCAGGGTCTGCAGCAGCAATCGCTCCAGGCCTCCAACGAGACCTAATCATATCGACGAGTGATTGTTCCGAGACAGATCCTGTCCCGCCATGGAGCTGGAGTTTAAGATGTTCCAGACGTGGAACAAGGACTCTTGGAGACGAACCGTGAACCTCGATCGTATGGGTATTCATGGCGTGAATGATACGAGAGATAAGCATAGCTGATTCGGAGACTGACTTGGAGACCTCGAGGATCGTCAAATCTATCAATCCAGGTGTGCACTGAAGGATGCTTTGTAGCCGGGTCGGAGAAATCCAGACGTCTTCCAGGTCTAGGCACGTCAATGTTGTTGCACTTCGAGAAAGAAAGAGGGGAAGATTTTTAATGAGATGCTTAGTCGCTGGCACATCATCGACTGAGGAAAGGTGAAACGAAGAAAGGTGAGTAGTCGTGATATTGGACAACAGGTCATTGATGACTGCTGCATCCTCTTCGTCGGTGATGTTGACGGACAAAACACGAAGTGGACTGACAAAGGGGAGATTGACACCGGCAGGATCCGGTGTAATACCATCGATGTCGACGGACCGAATGTTACTGCACCGTGACCAAACGTCGAGGAAATGCCCAATTTTGCCACCTTCGTGTCGGTAATGCTGAATATTAGAGTAAGGAAGAAGGATCTGATTGGGGTAGCGGGATTCGATGGCAAGATCGCGCAATTTGGGTGCAATTTCGAAGAGATCTACAGAACTGTCGGTGCCGTGAAATCCACAATCATGCGGGAAGTTGACCATCAACACCTCGAGATTGGCAAGATTGGCGCGTACCGGTGCTAAGAGCACCAGAGCCAACTCGAAGGGGAGGTCTACCTGGAGGCTTCGCCATTGGTTGGAGCTAGTCATGAGAAGGTCTACAGCAGGATGTCTCTGAAGGCTGTACTCGGTGTCTACAGATTCAAACAACGTAATGTCAAGCAGCGAATCTCCAGCTCGTTCCATGAGCGCTCGGGTTGCTGCCAGCTGTTTTTCGCCCCATGAGCGCACGTCGATTGATATAGAGGACCAAAGGACACCCATCGACAAGGCGATATCCCGCCAATAGGTGCATACTCGTGCAAGCTGGAGAGCTGGTATATCGCTGGCTTTGGGACAGTAACCCAAAGCAGCTTCCCGGAAGCATTCTTTGTAGACTGTCCGGATGAGCTCTAGTGGGAGCTTCCGAATGGGAGCGCGTAATGATTTACATCGCAAGACCTGCTTGTCAAATTCTCTTTTTGCGTTTTCGACAGCAATGATGCGGCTATACAGCCGGACGACTTCTGCATCGTACAATGCTGCTTCAGATTCGGCAGCGGCAAGGAGCTGGGAGAGCTGATTATCGACGGAAGAAGGTAGGTTTTCGTTGGTTCTGAGGCGTGGTAGCACGTTGAATGACCTTAGCTGGGGCAAAAGCGTGAATTTCGCGTCGCACGCGTCACAGTTGTCAAAACGACCAGCCATGACTAGAGGGACCGAGTTATAGGGAGGATTTATCAAAGAGACTGCGCTGACCGTTTCTTAATTGAATGTTGCTGTCCGTGATGGCGGTGACAGCGGAAAAGGGACCAAACAAATGTACACACACGCAAATGAGTCATGATATCCACCATGTGATCTTGGCACGCCTGGTTTCGCACGATCATTTAGTTGAGCAACTGTTTCGATCGGCTCTGGATATATCAGACATGATGTCCGTAGTGAAAAGTCATCCGGCGTCTGTGTCGGTGCTTTTATCATGGGAGGTATGAGTAGTCGGCTCCGTTTCCCAGATAATTGACCGACTCGATTCTCCAGGCGGTGTAAGTAAGTATCTTTGAGGCTATCCTTGCTGAAGGTTGGAGACTCGCCAGCTTACAGTCATGTGGGGAGGAGCTTTATTCTTCGACATTTCCCTGGCACCTGCTCTGCTCGGTAATCTTGTCAATGTGACGAGCAAGCTTGCCATTGATCCCACTGCCATGACTGCAGTTTCTCTAGTCTACCTCGCTGCACAAGCAAAGTGGGTTATTTGAACACCAGCCATCTCTTTCAAACCGATGGCTTTTCCGTTGATCCTTGCAGAATTGGAGAAGTTTCCTCCGATCCTCAGCACAGTGAGGTACTAGTACATCAAACTCATCGAGTCGACCGATGAAATCCATAAATCAGCTCCTGAAACTCCTGGAGATCGAGCTCCATCGTTCTCAAGTTCTTTCATCCTCAAATTCTTACACTGGCCAAAGGTTTTTCGAGTCTTCCCTGAAGAAGGATGGGTTTCAATGGGCTTTGACAACTCAGTCACTGAATGTTACGCTTACCAGAGTAAGAAGGCCGCGAATCGCTCGACGCCCGGCCTAGGGCTGCAGTAAGGAGAAAGAAGTCATCAACCGAATATTTGATTCTGAAAACGAAAGGTTCCTGAGTTGCGTAATAGTTATCATGACCGTGGGATTTGATGAGCGGATATAAATCGCCGTGAATTTTTTTTTGCTTCTTTACAGTCACCACGTCCTCCTTTTCTCCTGTTGCGTTCGATTTCCTTGAGCGCTACACAAGCTGGACGTGAAGAGGAATATTTATTCGAAACTGGGCATGCCGTTTATTGTCTGTTTTCTCTACTGATATAATGGCTAATCAGTTTCGCGTACAGTACAAAATTCTTTCGCGCAAACGTAGATCATTTCCGCCCTTCTCTCTCTATGAATTCTCGTCCGTGCTGTGTCCTGCCTGGCGTCGAGCTAAGAATCTCTTTTTTCTCCCGCTTTTTTCGGGGCTTTTTCTGATCGCGCCTGGCGTCGGACGGGAGCTAATTCTCTACTGTACAGCCTCGGCATCGCCACCAGGCGGGATTTGCTTTATTTTCGCCTCATGAGTTTCACGGGAGCGCCCGGTGATGGATTCCAGATTTTGAGATGTGATTTCAGGGAGTTGCTGTCAGTTGCTCTCTCGGTCTTGATGTCGTCGCCTCTTTCTCCACAGATCCCTCGGACAGCTCGAAGAAAGATGGACTTCAATCGCAGCTTTTGAATAGATGCGGAACCAGAGGAACTCCACCAATGGTGGCTGGTTTCGCAGCCAAGTTTCAGCGGCGTACAGCCTCATGAACCATCAGTGGCATCGATTTGTGGATATATTTTCAAGGCAGGGATTCCTTCTTCAGACAGAGGGCAGGGTTATACAGTGAGAGAGGTGCCTCAACATATTCAGACATTATTTCACAGGTCGTCAAGACAACCATTCCAAAATCTTCGTCCAGACGACCGCATAAACCCTCTTTCTGATATACCGTTGTGGCAGTGCTAGCGCATATCTCCATGTGACAAGCTTTTTAAAGGGCTTTTTCGCAATCGACATGAAACACCTCGAATGCCCTTCTTCAGCCGACGCGGTTCGTGTTCTTTATTGCCTCCTGGAATTAATGTATGTTGATTTGACGCAGAAAGCGGGTCTACGATGTCGGGCTACGTAACGGCTTTCGATACCCTCCAATTCTTGGGGCTCTTTTCGACTTTTGGTATTGTTGTGACCGCCGTATTTTCCTCCAAGATTCAGCGGGGCATGACCTGGTATTTCTTCATGGCGGAGCTTGTCGTGTTCTGCATTGCCTACCTCTTGATTGTCGGACACCAGAGTGGGGATGATCCCCCTTTTGGGTGGTGCCTTTTCCAAGCTGCGTTGATCTTCGCTGTTCCTGCCATGTACGTGCTTTATTCTCTGTTTCATTTCATTCTACCAGGCTTGAGGATTCTCCATTGGTCTTGCCCTATCCTGATTCGTCTCGCGTTTCTTACACTGTCACATCCACAGGTGCGCGTTCAGCGCGTTAGCAATGGTTGTCCAGGTTCGGCTGTTACTCCTGAATCATATATTAAAGCTCATGAAACATCCAGCTCTACATCACGATGTCTGCATCCTTTACCCATTTGTCGGATAGAGTCCATGGGATGATAGACTTTTCAGTGAGCATAGAAGCCTTTCCAAATCCGTCACTCCTTCTTATCTCTGCAGCTCCTTGCTTTTCCTATATTCATATTCTTCCTCGTCGTCGTCGAGGTCACCGCAGTAGGTCTTTTGACCCTCCATGGCGTAATCTCTGACAAAGGAGTCCAGGCCGGACTAGCGAACCCTCCGAGCGTTGTGCGCAGCAACTCCGGCATGTTTTGTACCGTTACCGGCAAAACATCGTAGGCGGCCGTCACACGGTCCACATTTACATGCTAACACCGCCCAGAGGCACAATTACAGCCGTCCTGGTCGTCATAGCTGTTCTATTGATGTTAATCTGTGAAGGTATTCATAATCCATCGACATCGGATGCAAGCTTATCGTGGTTCTAGGTCTGATCATATCAGTATATATCAAACGGAGGAGAGCATCGAGCAGATTACACGACGGAGACACACTTGTTTCGCTCCCTGTGATTGTACGTGTGTCCGCATTCAGCCTACTGCCAGCTATAGCTTTATTGTGAGTCCTAATCTTCCGAACTCTTGTTGCAAATCCTTCGCGTCTCTATTCCGACATTTCAATTTCTTTGGTTTCTTTCGATACTGATGGGTTTGGTCCAGGGTCACCGTGGCAGCTTCGTCTGGAGCAACAACTTGGACTTCGACAACAACTAGTATCGCTTTTCTCGGTGTTGCTTGCTGTCAGTCTTCTGGTTTCCTCCCGCATTGATACTGATTCCTCATTAGTACCACTCATCACTAGCGTAATATTCGGATCTCAAGAAGTAATTCCCGCTCCTTTTTGGCTGCAATTAATGTTGAATCATGTCAACAGGATATGCTTCGTGCTTGGATGTTCTGGAAGAGAGCTTCTCCGGTGCGAGAGCCATCATGGGAACCATCCTGGCCAGCTGGTGGCGCAGCATCACTGACCCCGTCTGCCCAACTCAGTTATCGGGAGTTGGTCGACGACGAGCTGCAGGTTCGGCGCCCCAAGTCGGGCTTCGATGAATAATAGATGAATGACACAAAGCCAGCTCTCGATGACCTGGACGGAAACGACCTCGACTGTTATTTAAAAGGACATGATTTTATATTTACTACTTATTCAGATTACAGTATGTGTACGTGTATATATGTAACTTATCGTGGTAATAATAGCTCGACATTAAACAAGCAAGGATGTTCGAAATAATCTCCCCAATTCCTGGTCTTGTGCAAGTCTCCGTTAACGATGGGCTTATCTCATCTCTGGCGTTATCTTATCGCATCGATCCGGTTTCCGATTCAGCTCCGCAGTTCACATGACGTCTTACGCTTGCTTTCTACCAATTGGCTGCCACGGGCGCCTGGTAGCTCTGGCTTTCTTCACGACCTCCGAATAATGCTGAGACTGCTGCCAGCCTCCCTCAATGCCCTTCTGGTTGCGTTTCTGTGGTCCAAACCCAACCTCGAGACCGATGTCAATCCAAGCCTAGCCCGATCTTTTGATTTCCAGCTGCGACATATCCATGCAGTCTCGGAAGAGAACCGAGTTGTATTTTCTGACATTGCTTCAGGTTCTCTGCAAGGTATGTCTTGCCTCAGCTCCTCTGTGACCCAGGTCATGAGCTTCTCTCCAAGGTGCTGAATCGTACCGTGTGCTGACGCGACCAGTGACGACGCACCAAACCTCGTCCTTCGCTGCATTCTCGGCTGCCAGAAGGACACGTCACGGCTTGTCCACGAGTTCTTCGAAGGCTTTGACCTGGACAGGCGTCGAGGTCCCTGGACCTGATATCACCAGCCGGGAGACTTTGCTCACGTTGGCCAAAATGACATCCAATGCATATTATGGGACCCAGGACAAGGATTGGTATGATCTTGGCCCGGATTGGAACAATGTATGTCAGCATTCCTTTCTTTGCCTTTTCTCTCTCCGAGCTTTCTTGGACCTTGCATTCCTTTTTGCTTTCGTTCGTATGAGCTCATGTAATTCTAGTCCTATCCCTATGGCTGGGAACCGGACGAAGACGGTTTTCGCGGCCAGGTCTTTGTTTCCACCGACCAGTCGACCGTAGTACTTTCTATCAAGGGGACCACGGCTCCTTGGATAGCCGGAGGTGGCGGCCCAACGACCAGGAAGGACAAGATAAACGACAATCTCCTCTTCTCGTGCTGCTGTGCCAAAGTCGGCCCCACATGGTCAACGGTATGCGGATGTCATCAAGGGGGCTGGAAATGCGATTTAGGATGCTTGGAAGAGAGCTTGGTCGAAGATAGTCTGTTTTATGGCGTCGGAACCGTGAGTGTTTGCCCCCGTTTCCTTGCTTCTGATAATCCATTCCAATTTAGAATCTCTACCACAATATTTCGTACATGTATCCCGAATCCAACATCTGGATCATTGGACATTCGCTGGGCGGTGCTCTTGCTTCGCTGCTGGGCGCCACTTTTGGTGCTCCGGTGGTCGCATTCGAAGCTCCTGCGGAAAGAATGGCGGCGCGAAGGCTGCATTTACCGTCTCCGCCCTCATTGGACCATATCACGCACGTTTTCAACACGGCCGACGTAAGTGAACTTCTGTTCTTAACGAATTCCCTACATCTTAATGACCTTTTGTCTTGTCATAGCCGATACCCATGGGCCAATGCACTGGAGTAACCTCTGTTTGCGCTATCGGCGGCTATGCTTTGGAATCGCAGTAAGTCTAATCGTTTCTCGTTACATATTTGGCTAACCGGACAGGTGTCATCTAGGCAAGATAATTCGATATGATACGGTCGGTCTCCTGGGCTGGAGCTCGGCAATTGGGAATCATCTGATCAAGACTGTCATTGAGAAGCTTTTGGCGGAGGATTGGGATAAGATGGTCGCGAAGAAGGTAAAGAAGGGTAAACCTCATCCGCTCGTTCGAGCAGTCCCTGAAGCGGTCGATGAGGATGTAGATTGTCAAGTAAGTTGAATCGGTTTGCGGATCATTACCTGACTTTCCCTGCGAGTAGGACTGTTTCAAATGGGAGATTGCTGATTTCCGTGGCCCAGCGAAGGTCGAGGCGTCGTGCTAAGGATTCCGGCGCTCTTTTGCTCCTGCTAATGTCGCTATTCTTTCAGCTTGTTTCCATTAGATTGTACATGAATCCAAGCTGATTCATTCTCGTTTTATCAAACTGAGTCCCAAAACAAGCTCTGTTGACACCTTCCGATGGTATTTTGGTCTATATCATCTTCAAGTTTCACGATTCATTTCTTCATTGGCTTCGGAATGAGAGTGCTGGCGGATAGGTTGTTGTTCCAGCCGAACTGTCAAATCGTTTGTAATACAGCTCTTGACGTCGATGACCGAATAACGAAGGTCATAGTAAAACTCGGCGTCCCGTCCAATTCAGCACCAGCACCCAGCTCTGATAGTCCCCGGACGCTAAGAAAGCGCTAGGCTTCATGGCAGTATCATTACATTGTGGTGGACTCACTCCCGATGGTCTGAATATGTTTCATGATGTCCCAACCAAGGCATTAACAAGCTTGGCTCACCGCCGCAGCGATGCCGCCGTGCATTCCATTCCTTACCGAAGATTCACCGAACATCTATCATGTCGATATCGCGGCTACACTCCAATTTGAATAAATGATATTCAGAGTACGAGAGTTTATTCTGAAGTGGCAGGATCCTTGATCCCTTTCATTTGAAAAAAACCAGAGTGGTGCAGTCCTCAATTTCATCAAATAATTGTCGCACAGCGTCCAGCAATAAACGAAAACCCGAGTCCCGATTGATCGGAGTTGTTTGTGACAAATTGGTAGCTCTCCCGCGGCCCCACTTCGCTAGCTTCCCCCAACGGTTCTGGGTAGCTCCAGAGTTCAGTACATATGCTTGATATCGACAGTCGATGCTCAACACTTGAATGAGTACAAAAATGCCTCGATCTCTCGATTTTGCCTACTTGAGCCTTTGGATGGCGGCCACTCCGAGATCAACGAGGACTAGACAGATCATGGATCCCCCGCCGCCAGTGTCGGATATATTTGGCAGACGGTTTACGCCAAAAGCTAGGTGCCTGACACCGGAAGCGGGACGATCTGGGGCGTCTGCAGAGATACTGGAGTACAGCAGTACAGCTCTCATAATCCATTCAAATCTGACGCATGGGCGTCAGGCTAGCCTTCCCGCTTCAAAGGCGTCGGGGAATATGAAATGCCTGGGGGACTTACTGGAACTCTATAAAGCTAGAGGAAGAGGAGAATAGTCTCTCCAGTCCCTCGACATCCGAAGGCCTTTCACTGTTACTTATCTCTCGAATCTCTTTACTCTTTAGCAATGAAGTTCACTTTCACCAAGCTGGTCATCGCTGCCATTATGGCTGTGACAGCTACTGCTGCTCCTGCCAGCGATGCGGTATTTCATCTTGTCATCATCCTTTTTCCAGTTCACTCACTCATCTAAACAGCCCGTAGCTGTCCTGACAGTAGCGACCGGACCCAATCTCACTGGTGCTCAAATCACCTTCACGGACACAGTCCCCCTCAATGGGGCCTGCCACAACTTCCCCGCTGGATTCCAGGACGACATCTCGAGCGCTAGGACCACCGCTGTTGCTGGCTGCGGTCTCTTCACGTCCGTCTTCAACTTATTCCTTTCTTGCATTATTCTGAAATTCCGTGCACAGCGATTTGAACTGTTCTGGCCAGGAGATCTTCATTATTTCTGGTCAGACGGTCAACTTTGTGGCTCCGTTCGACAATGCTCTCTCCTCTTACTTCTGTGTCAATGCTTAGATTGGCTAATATCAACTCTAGTTTAAGCCTGGTTGTAGTTATTCCGAGTGTACATATAGTTTCTCTATACTTGATACTTGATTTTTTACGAGCTCATTTTGCCAGGACTCTTGACAATGTGGAAAAAGTCTGATCCGGCGTCTGGACGAAATTTGGGATTTTGGCCTAGTATGCCTGGTCCAGATCCGGCTAAAATCGCGGAAGCGCAGACCTTGATCGAAATCCGGACAAATGTCTGCCGAAATGGTGAAATTTGGCTTAGAAACCGTCCGTAAAAGGGGAATCAATCTAGAAAAAAAAGGAAAACGGATCCGGCCTAAATTGCGGAACAGAGCAAATCTGAATAGCATCCAGCTGACCAGTGGCATAATGGACCACTCTCTTATCTAAGAATTTGTTGAACAAGTTGTGTCAGAATGAATCTTGTCCCTCGAAGGCAAGCAACCCGCTTGAGAGAAGAACGATTAAGATAATATTGCGGGAGCTCAAAAGGGTAAGATACGACACGCGTAACTACGGCTTTATGTACGAGAAACCGTGTGAATAAGTACCGCGGATCCTGTGATAAGATGCCCAAAGAAACACGAGGCTTGAGCTCGCTCCGAAACAAGGCAGGAATAAACATTCCTCCTGACAAGTTGGACTCTGAATAAGAAATGTGGCGTTACTACAAGTTTCAATGTCAACAATTTCACCCAGCAGGCCTACATGGCAGAGGTATGGACTCACCTGATTGTCCTTTAGCAAGTCTCGCTCTGTGCTACCTTGGTTCACAGCAATGAACCCTCAGTGGATGGGGGCCGCAGGTGCCGAAAGCTTTCTACAAATGGTCGACTAGAATAGTGATATCACGTACCATATGCTGACTTTCTTATCTCTAGACATATTCAGTGCACTTCTGCTCATGCACCCTTTGCCTGGCTTATAGACTGTGAGTTCTGCTTATTGACAGAAAATCCATTCAAATGGCTTTATCGGAACTCTCAAATGAGCTCGGAAAACCTTCCATATTCACTCAAGTATCTCCTCATTTCCCCTAGTAAGTCCCGCAAGCTTCGAGTTAATCCATTGTTGACCAATCTTGAAAAACTTGATTCCAGAAGGATATAACCGGTAAGCCAAGTCTAGACTAACCCTGGAGTAGATGCTGTGCTCCGCTTCAGAATGCCCGGCCTCGGAATAAGTATCTCTGCATACCTCCTCTGGCTTGTTCCAATCTGCTTCACCCTGGGAGTAATTCGGACCTGAAACGTAGTGTAATGAATGAAAAGCCGAGTCCCGATTGATCGGAGTTGTTTGTGACAAATTGCTAGCTCTCCGGGGGTCCCGACTTTGCTATGGATCATGGATCCAGCGCCGTCAGTGTCGGATATATCTGACCGACGGTTTACGCAAGAAGCCAAGTGCCTGATACCGGAAGCTGGACGATCTGGGACGTTTGAAGAGAGATAAACGAAGCTAAACTACCCCTTCAAGTCTCAGCAAGCTCAAGAAATGCACCGACTGGAGTCCAGCTCTCATAATCCATTCAGATCTGACGCATGGGCGCTCCATACTCCAAAGGCATCGGGAAATATGAAATGCCTTGGAGACTTACCCGAGCTCTATAAAGCTAGAGGGAGAGGAGAATAGTCTCTCCAGTCCCTCAACACCCGAAGGCCTTTCACTGCTACTTATCTCTCAAATCTCTTTACTCTTTAACAATGAAGTTCACTTTCACCAAGCTGGTCATCGCTGCCATTATGGCTGTGACTGCTACTGCTGCTCCTGCCACCGATGCGGTATTTCATCTTGTCATTATAATATTTCCAGTTCACTCACTCTTCCAAACAGCCTGTAGCTGTCATGATAGTAGCGACTGGACCCAACCTCACTGGTGCCAATACCACCTTGATGGACACAGTCCCCCTCAATGGAGCCTGCCACAACCTCCCATTTGAACCTATATTCCAGGACAATATCTCGAGCGCCAGAACTACCGCTGTTGCTCGCTGCGGTCTGTTCACGTCCGTCTTGAAGTTGTTTCTGTCAGGAGGAATATTTATTCCTGCCTTGTTTCAGAGCGAGCTCAAGCCTCGTGTTTCTTCGGGCATCTCATCACAGGATCCGCGGTACCTATTCACACGGTTTCTCGTACATAGAGCCGTATTTACGTGTGTCGTACCTTACCCTTTTGACCTCTCGCAATATTATCGTCACTGTTCTCTTCCTCACGGATCTGCTTGCACTGAGGGACTAGATGCATTCTGACAGTTTCCTTCCTATATTATTCTGAAATCCTTTGTACAGCGATTTGAACTGCGTCGGCCAGGAGACTTTCATCAATCCCGGTCAGACGGTCAATTTTGTGGCTCCTTTCAACGACACTCTCTCCTCGTACCTCTGTGTCAATGCTTAGATTGGTTGAGATCAACTCTAGTTTACTAAATTGGTTGTAGCCATTAATATACACATGATTCCTTTGCCTTGAGCTATCGCATCGTTGTCCAGAGGTTCGGGGGCCGGAGCCCTTCACAAGCGATCTCACGAGACATGTGCCCGATGACGTAGTTCGCGTGACGTCTTGGTCCTTCATTCTCTTTGAAACTTTCAACATTTTCGCCACTCCGTGCTGCTTGGCTGCACCTGCTCTCCATTTGTCTAGCTCTTTACCTCCACAGAACCTGAAGATCAATGCGCCCTAAATAAACCCAATAAGTAGATCCAGGGTGAGTAATATTTCTTTCTGGCCAATCTGTTCAAAATATCAGGAAATGACTGTACTACTGATTGTCACGTGAAGTCGAGGGACGCGGAGATCAGACTACGCGGAGTTACGGACATACACGGAGATACGCTAAACGCGCGCGCATCTACACCACGCACGCACGCAAAACCATCATCCTACTCATCTCCCGCCCGCCCCCTCCTCCCCGCCAAAATATTTACGGGTTCAGAGCACTGAATGCTGTTCATAGCTCCGGTCTCACCTTAAATTCGAGCATCATATTTCCGTTGTCTTCAAGAGATGCACTGGCCATAGGTTCTGATAGTGTTTGAGGTATGGATTCTGGCTGGTCTAATCTTGAGACCACCATGTACCGCCTTTCGACACTGTATCTGCGGAATTGAGAAGGAGAGATACCGCAAGGTGCCCCAAGGTTTGTCTAGCGACCTGATCAGTCAAGACCTATGCTGACGGAAATCATCAAGCTTTCATTTCGGCAGAATCGAGTACAAGTCACGAACATTCAGTATCCGTTTACTTATCCCGGTTTCAGAATAAGCGCCCCTCGTCAGGTTCGCTAGAGTCCATCTGAAGACCAGAAACCACGATAAGTAATGTGTACTGTAGAGACCCTCTTGCGACGGAAATCTTTGGCTTGGTGAGCGCTCTCCGTCGATTGCAAGTCATCAGCGCTGACGATTTGTCCAGTCATAGTTTGGATCTGAAAATTCAATGCAACTAAGGGTTTTACACGGTGAAGTTCCTGGTTGGCGCCACAGAAAGCTATTCAAGCTCACAGTCAGTCTATCTTTCCGCAAGCATCGAAAGAAGACTAAAGTTTTCTACAGTCTACCCCTGTTATGTTTATTCAAGTCAACAATACATCTATCTACTATTGAATCTCTGAGTCGGTATCTTGAATCGATTCTGCAAGATCACGAAGCTAAGGGTGCAAAGCAGAATGCGGGCTCGTTTGTCCAACCCGCCGTCCAAAGGACTCTCCGGTGAGGTTAAATACTGCTGCAGAAGACCCCCAATGTAACTCCAGTTCGCCCATCCAAGTTTACCGACTGTCTCGACGGTGAGCCTCTCCTTTAAAAGTCGCTGCAGCGGCGTAAGATCCACGTTGTTAGAACGAGCTATCGGGACATTGTACTGCGACTTCTTGGCCTGGTATATCTCATCCGTCACGAAAGGCCTGACTGCTTCACGCAGGACCCATTTCTCGGTGAAACTCCACTTGCCGCTATGGAGTCGAGGCATCACTTTGACGCTTCTAAAAAGGGGAAAGGTGAGTTCATTGTAGATGGTTCAGGAAACGACAAAAGCTCACGGGGGCAAAGTATTAGCATAATCCACCACATGGTGGTCGAGGAATGGGGGTCGACCTTCGATAGATGACGCCATTTCAGGACGTTCGCCGACATAGTTCAAGATTCCATTGGACAACATCGTCTTGGTGACGGTGTACTGGGACAAAATCAACAATGAAACGCGTTTCAGAGCGGATCTTACAACGTACAAGAGCAGTATTCAATGGATGCCATTCTCCACCGACAGCTTTCGCTCTAGCTTCCGCTCTGGTGCCTTCTGCAACGGTTCGAGCATGATCTGGACGCCCGAAACGCGTCAATGCCTCCGAGCTAAAGATCTCTGCAGGGACACCAGTCGTCGCCCAGACCCGATGAGTGCTGATTCCGCCAAGCATCGCTCGACCTTGCAGACTATCGGTGAAAGACAATTGGCTGATGGAAACATGGTCTTGTGGCGGCTTCATGCCTTCAAGCACCTTGACCATAGCTTCCAATTCGGTCGAGTTCGGAAGGGGAATGCCGAGCTGGGCGGATGCAGGATCTGTGGCGCGAATATAGTCGAGGAGAAGGAAAGAGTAGCCTCCGAATGTCTGATGAGGAATCAGGTACTGTTAGTTTATCTTTGAAACAAGGGACAAACTTCATCTGATCCTTCGCCACTCAATACGACCTAAATAGTCACAGTAAATGAATGCCCGGAGAGTCTAGTTCGTACTTACTTTATAGCCCTGTTTGCGAACAAACTCTGACAGGATGATCCTTCCAGAACCATGGAGTGTCAAGACAGGTTGCTCGGCATGATAAACGGACTGTTCGAAATAGCGAACCAGGTCATCCTCGGTCGGAGAAACCATGTGAGCTATCGCTCCAATCGAATCAGCCATTCTCTGAGCAACGGGACCTTCATCCAGATCCGCGCGTCCTGATATATCCCTCAGATGCCTCGAATCAACAAGTAGAAAGAAGCGCACCTGGGAATGCTAGAGTAAATGTTGCAAGCTTAGCATTGGGATCCTGCTCTTTGAGGAGCTGAGCAGCTATCCCTGCAACACAGGCACTGTCGATTCCCCCACTCAGGTAAACTCCCAAAGGGACATCAGAGCGAAGTCGTGCTCTGACTGAATCGACTATTCGCTCTCTGACGCCCAGAATCATCTCCTCGATTGTTCTGGTCTCAACAGTTTCGGGATGAGGATACGCGTGATCCCAGTAATGCTGGATCTTGAGCTGACCCGTACGGCGGAAGGTCAAGGAATGAGCAGCCGGAAGCTGCAAGTCCGTCCATTCAGCATCCATATTTCGTGCACTAACACAAATTCTGACCTTGTAGACGCCTTTGAAAATCGTTCTGTCATCATTATAGTCGCCCATGTTGATGATACTATCGACATCCCACTCTGGCTTCCAGCCAAGCATAGGCAGAGCCTTCATCTCGCTGGCCAAGAGAAGCCGACCATCGACAACCGTGTAATAGAGAGGTTTAATGCCGAACCGGTCACGACCGGCAATCAAGAGATCCTTATGAGAGTCATACAGCACGAAAGCGAATTCTCCTCGAAGGTGGAAGAAAAGATTTTGGCCGTAGATTCGGTAGCTGAGGGACAGGAAAAGAAAATCAGCATGGAGAGAGATATGAGCGGCAGAGAATCACGCACAGATGAAGTACCAATTCAGAGTCGCAGGACGTTTGGAATTTACATCCAAGCGACTCGAGCTCTTGACGAATGATACTGTAGTCGTACAATTCCCCAGTGACTGTCGCATGAATCTCATCGACATGCATTGGCTGCTGCCCGCCTTCGAGGTCGATGATGGAAAGACGAACATGGCCAAGGCCTGAGAGACAAGTCAAGCAAACTCAACGAGTACCAGCGGGCGCTTACCGACGTGACCATCGTCTGCCACATATATGCCCGCAGAATCGGGACCACGATGGCCTATAGCGCTAATGGAGGCTGAAATCTGATCATAGAGCTCAGCCTTGTTAGTTGTAGAGCAGGTCGAATAGCAAGCAGTGAGACCACACATTGTATGCGAGAAGCTGGGTTATAGGATGGCCTGGGTGATTTTATATAACGACAACACTGTCAACAGTGTGGGACGGAAAATGACGTCGGCCCAGTTCTAGTTCCGTGCGGTATATAGCCCTTCTTCAGCGAAATCAGGACAATCCGGTCCGGAGGAAGTTATTATTATTATTAATAATGAAGGAGACAGTGTAACTAAACTAACGGCCCAGTAGAGAAATCGTGACTCTATACTAGAGGATATACAAACAGCGACACAGTACACATCACGGTTTGTGACAATTTGTGATCAGCGACACATCCTGATTCGGACCTGCCCGACATCCGAAACCAGCTAAGTTAAGTAATTAATTGATGTAAAAAGTCACACCGGAGGCAAAGTCCGCAGCACTCAAAAATGAGTGCCTTATGAGGAGTATTGAAGCACTCGCCCGATCAGCCAGCTGTCACTTCTAAGTTCTGGCTCAGTGGGAAACTGGGTGGGCACGTGATTACAAAGGCTGAGTTGAGCATAGCGCTGGATAATGACAGCGGGCTGATCGGCCGAGTGCTTCAATACTCCTCATTTTGTGCTGCGGACTTTGCCTCCGGTGTCACATGTGTCGCTCTTCTACCCGGGTCAAGTGTCGCAGTTCGGTCATCCTGCTCTATACCCAAGTCTCTGCTGATCTCCGCGTCGTCTTGGTCTCGAGCGTCGCTTGGCGGTCGCCGACCGCCACCGCCAAGTCACCGTACAAAATACTAGCCTGAGCCAGAGTACTTATGAGGTCGTAGCTTGGTGGCGCAAGTCCCTTCTATTTGTTTAATTTCTGTGACTGACGTACATTCGAAGTCGTCTGGCGTCATTTCCATTAGTTTGTGTACTAGTTATCTCGGGACACGGTGTTCAGGACGTGGAACATGCCGAAATGTACTTCCTTCCTTCCTTCCTTCCTTCCTTCCTTCCTTCCATGTCGAATTACTCCTCGCCGCGAGGGTGTGGCTATTATGGTGTACGATCTTGTCGCTAAAATTGAGCAATTACAGTAGACGAGGTTCCGTACTGAACCTGGCGAGGACTTGGAGCAGATACATGAATTACAAGTTAGTAGATAAATCATCCGAAATGCGATGCATCCAAATACTCAACATGTTCGGATCAATCAACCTGGCGTGACTGAAATAGTTACTAGCAAGCATCTGTTACTATTTCAGCACGCCATTTGCTCGCAATAACAAGACTGTCACTGCGAGCGAAGGATATCGCTCACACGAGGCTTGTTTCAATTGCGATTGAGCAGGCGATTGACAGCGGCCACTCAGTTTGCATCCTTACACAGGGGACTCATCAAATCAACGAGTTGACTACCAGTAACTAGTACAAGAAGAAAGAGAACCAAGACTGCTCTATGATTGACGAACGGGGTTAATCCTCGGGATAATAGTGGTCTGTCAAGCATTTCCGGTCTCTCCATGAGCCATATATATGATGCAACCCTTGCCATGGATGATCTGGACGTCTTTTGGGCATGTCATCGGCAAGGGTAGTCCCCAAGGAGGCGAATATGGGGCCCCATGTCTGAAAGCGAGTTTCAGAGGCTTCTGAAGCGGTGGAGGATTCAGCGAGACCTATGCAGCAATGGACTAGAGGGTTTTCACATCGCCCAATAGCTCGAGATTTGATCAACTCGAGTGTCAAGTCCATTGCAATATTGACGCAGTTCAAGAGATGGAGGGAACTGAGTCTAGGAAGTTCGCGCGAGACAGAAAATGCCATTTCGTCAGTTGCAATGCGACGTGGCTGTGTCAGGTAGATGACAAGGGCATTATCTATTATTGGCTTGTATTCCAGGAACTGCTGCTCGGCAATGCGGAGGTACTGTAGTTGCGGATTTTGGCGAAGATACAAAATGATATCTGAGGATCCTTCGCGAAGAGCTACCGATATGCTAAGTCGGAGGATTGTCGGATACAAGTAATTGAGATGGTGGAAACCTTGCTGAGGCAATGGCAGGTGAGGGCTGCCTCTGCACGACAGAACAAGAGTCTCCATTTTGGGCATCTCGAGGAGCTGCCAGAAGGCTGGAATTACGCTCTCCGAGTCAGTTTGAAATTGCCGGTGGGAATTATCATCAATCTCGAGATGCACCAGCTCACCAAGATGGATGACGCCGCCATGAGATCCGGAGCCACCCAGTCCATCCGTCCACCGTTCATAGATTATCCGGGCGATGCAGACCTGCAATGCTGGGCAATGTCGTAGGACTGAAGATAAGACCACAGAGGGTATTTGACATTCGATTCTCAGCACGGTGAGGCGAGGACCTGGGAGAATATCCAGGAGGAGCTCTGATTGCCATCTCCTCCGTGACTCCGCGTCCGGGTCAGCGTATCGAGGCAACCTGTGGCATCGGACATCCTCGACCCTTGGACCATGCAATATCCCTCGTACAGCCGTCCGATTCACCGCACGGAAATATGGGATGTACACCCGAGTCAACATATGAAAATCCTGGCTCGGGATGTCCAATAACCCCCAGTTGAATCCCTCTTCGCAAGTAGGTGTGAACATCAATGTCTCCCATCTATGCCTGAATGGCAGGATTGTGTTCAGAATGTCCGTTGATTCGAGGCTAAAGGATGCCAGTTCGGGAATCGTAGGCGCACCAATGTGGATAACAATGGTTAGCAGCAGGGCAGGACCAGAACGTTTTAGCCAAAGCTTGAACATTCTGTGTATAAGATTGAATGAATGAGGGAAAAGCCCTTTAGAGGGTAGAACGAGATAAACCGAAGTCCATAGCGATGGTGTAGAAATTGATATCTCTCTCCACTGCTGGCACACCAGTCCAAGAAGAACAGGCGCTACCATCGGCGACATCACGGGAATACCGAACAGGCATTCCTTGAATATCTCTTCGAGAATATCGCGTGGAATTTTGCGTATCGGTGAGAGCATGGCTCGGTATTCCGTGATCTTCCTGAGCTGGATCATGTTTGCGCTGGTGAGCTCTTTGATCTGCTGTACCTGCCGCATATACTCCGCATCCGCTGCTTCTAGGAGTCGAGAGATATCCTGGACCTCGTCTATGGCTGGTGGGCCATGACGGCTATCCAAAAGATGCTGAAATTTCGACATGATTCCCTGTGAACACACAGAAGACCGTCAGATTCCAAGCCAGTATTCAATCTCAACAAACAGACCCACGAATCTATGTCTATGATGAGTTATAGAACAACCAAGGGTGAGTTCGACTGTTCCACTGTTGCTGCACAAATCGATCGATGTGGTACGATAACAGCAGAATGAGCGCTCGTGGGACACGTGCGTTGTGACGTGCCACCGGTGACGTGATCCTCCTTGGCCTTGTTTTCAACTTGTTTTCAGACCTTTTGTGCGGCTTAGCTGCAAGTCGTTTATGTCGCACATTTCCTGAATAAGATATTCCGCGGAGGATTCATTGGGGCCATGGTCAGCACCCCATTCGCCCTGTTCTCAGTTCTGCTCTTTCTGATCAGCTTCACGTTCGCAGATTTTCGTTGTTCCCCGACTTTTCTTCGAGTTCTCCACCTCATCCATTGACATAATCTCTCGATATGCGCTTCCGATCGACATTAACGACACCATTGCCGTTGGTGAGCCGCTGACGTGATTCAGAGGAACCTTACTTGCCGTCGATGCCTTTTGCAAGACCTGGCTGAATTCGTCTCATTACAGGACTCAACTTCTCTGCAAGAAAGGTCCCGTTCAGGAGCTCGAGCTAGCTGCATTCAAAAAGGTCTGTCTCTATCCTATCGTGCTTTTCCTCAGAACCTGACCTTCCACAGCGTCTTATCGCCGATCGGGGGCTATTTGCATCGACCGATTGCTTAGGCGACAAAAGATCAAATTCCTCGCGCAATTCGTCCGCAATGGTCTGAAACCCATATAAGTAGTATGAGAGCTGGGAAATGAAGGGAATCCAGCGAAGCGAGAACAGGTATTAGGTAAGGGCTTTTGTTCCTGATTCCTCAAGCTAATCAACCTTTAGGTTCTTCAAGCGTCTTGCCTTCGCAGGCTGATATTCGAGACCGCCACAAATCATTCAAATCACCATTCTTCTCAGGTGAGTCTGCTTTTGCTGGAATACAGTCGTGCTCTTCTTTGGCCTTGGCCACCTTGTTGGCGTCACATTTGCCGCCACAGGCAACGGAACAGTGTTTGGTTTTTGTTTGGTTCAGGCACAGCCACCTGTTTGGTTCTTCTTTAGACTCTGCACAGCCACCCCGTATTCTCGACCGTGCTCGCAATCGGTGAAGGTCTCGATTGGAGTCGACGAGCCCACTAGGTTCGCTTGGTCAGCGTGCACGTTGCTTTTCACCTTTCTCCATGACAGGCTCCTTCAAAACGGAAAGAGCTGCAAATCCCTCTGGCAGCTGGCTTCATCCGACAGTGGGGCTCGTTTACTTTTTCTCATTGGTAGTGTTTTCATTCTGCTACAGTTGATAGATACTTCTTTCTTCATTAGATAATAAATGCGCTCTGATTGTTCCCTTTTCGGGCTGATTTGTCAACTTCTAGCTGCCGCAAGGCAAAAGGAAGCACTCTTCTCCACGTGGTACTCTTTGTGCCTTTAAAAGGACAGGTTTCAAGCCCCGACCTTCTTCTTCCTTACCTTCCCCCACCATTTCGCTCCGTCCAGGACCTTTCCCGTCCGTCTTTGCGAGTATTCCAATGACTTGACAATTTTATCCCAAAGACCTTCTACAGCGAGGGACCTGTTAGTCTTCTGAATTCCACAATCATTTCTTCACCATCGTCGTCGTCGACCAGACCGAGTCCTCCAAGCTTCCTGAATGTAGACAAATGTCATGTCGCTTCAGATGATATATCCCAGCCGTCCTCGATTCATCTTGATCAGAAGAGAGTCGAGACGCCTGTATACGATTCCTGCACCAGGATGATACCAGACATGACCAACGTCGATGCAAAACTATAATTCCCTGAACAAGTTGAACTCTACACGATCAGGATGATACACTGTCGCATTGCTCGGACTAGCGAACGACTTACCGACCAAAATCCACGGGAGTTTTTGATAGTGGAATGACACGAGGGGATTTAAATATCTCTTTCTTCGTCATGGTGTGCCATCTAGCACGCGAAAGATTCTTGTCGTCGTCAAACCAGTACGAAACTGCGCTGGCTTCGTCGGGGTCTTTTCCATCCATCCACCGTCATCTCCAGGTCACCCCGGGGATCGAAACAGAGATAACCTAACACTGTTCGCACTGACATCAAAGGATCCAGTGGACTGAACCTTCAAGCGAGGACATTGCGGATCTGGCGACGAGGAGACTCAGTCTCTCTCATCGTCGGACGTGTTTTTCAGAGCGCAGATAGGCTAACCTCGTACGGCTTATTCTTTCAATATTGTCCTCTCGACCTCCTTGAAGCAACTCTAGAATAACTTGACCAGGATAAGCCAATCCTGCAGTCTCGTCGAACCTTTTCCCGACGTCATTGTCTACGGACCCGACTCGGATGACCCGATATCTATCGTGCACGATAGCATAGCTGCTGCATATGAACCCTGACTATTGAACGGACAAAGTCGCGACGAACCTGGGTATAGGACTGATCTTTTCGACGCTTTCGGAGACATTGGACCTCTCGAGGTCTAGTGGACCGGGCCGGGAGAATTTTTCACTTATTTGCTCTCTTCGGAGATGCTTCCCTTCTTCTCTTTTCGGAGAGCTTCTCAATTGCCTCGAGGCAGCGTTTCGAGGTATGCTCCACGTTTTATTATGTATTGGGCCGCACTGAGCTCCGTCGGCAGGGAGGAACATCAAATCTCATGACATGGGCAATTTCTCTTGCATTAGTAGTCTCCGTAGTTTAACGCTCTCGATACTTGGTTGGTTCAAAGGTGTCTGATGCCCTTATACGTACGGAAATGAAGCCTGCAACCAAGTAGCAGATATGAAACGAATTCTCACCGCTCTGAGTCGTTTGGTCACTTGTTTTTCCAGAGTCGAGATGACCGCTTCCTCCAAGGTCTCGGTCCCAGAATGGCATCTGAGACTTGGATATCATATGATACATGGCCTGGAGCGTTTCTAGTGTCCGTGAGTCACGAATGAGACCTGGCTCAAAAAGCTGAGAATGACGTACACGTCTGTGGCTCATCTGCGACAGTGGGAATTTGGACGCGTATGTATCATGTGATGCGAATTCGGCGTTGCCGGCACCGGATCACGTTCTGAGTCAAGACCCCGTCTTAGTCATTTGTCCTTCCTGCGTCCACATTGATTTTAACGACTTATTGGTGAGCTCTATTTTTCAAAATCCCTTCATTGTATTCATTGGTTTGCTCAGACATGTCCTCCGATCAATCATGCTCCTCCGAGCTGGCGCCTGAGTCTCTCTGCTACATCAGCAAGATGACAAATAACTTTTTTGACTTGTACAAGTAGCTACAAGTAGCACAACACGTAAAAACATGCAAAAATACGCAAAAAGTGCAAAAAGCGCAAAAGCACCAATGGACATGTCCATTTTCCCAAAAAGCGCAGATTTTACTTGTTCATGACAAGTGCAAAAAGTGCAAAAAAGTTGTAAAAAGTTGTAAAAAGCGCAAAAAGCGGGAAACGTGGTGGGGACATACCAGCACCAAACACCTATATTTTGAGAATGAACAAGTTCTTTTCATTTCCTCATTGCACATCAGCAGTATTTGGTACTCACTTATCCACTAGGTACATAGTACTAGAGTCCGCTTTTTCCGCTTGCCGCTTTTCCGCTTGTAACAAGCGGAAATACGGAAAAAGCGGATAAGTGAATTGCAATTTTGCTGATGTACTTGGAATCCTGTCGTTATGAGACGGACTTCTCTAGTCGACAACTCATCGATAATTCTAGGCGCAATATTCTCCCTACACAGACAGAGATCGCTGAGCACAAAGCCATCATTGCTGAAAATTTGGAGGTTGTTGATGTTCTGCGGCAGCGGATTGCTGTGATCAAGGAGGAGGTCAAGCGTTCAGAAAGCGTCGTGGAGCAGGAGGCCAAGCTTAGCTTGCAAAGCTGTAAGAGCCCTGGATAAAGTCAACGAGCCTGCCAGCATCCCATACATCGATGTCGACAATAAAGGATGTCGCGCAGACTCCTTAATAAATTAATATATGATGTAATCTTGTGTAGCTGATTCAAAGTGGTTGGCATCGTTGGCATTGATCGGTTCCCAGCACGTGAGCCACGCGTCTGCCGATTTGCTTAAATCTCACTGTCGGACAATCTTAACCATCGGACCGGCTAGCACTCTCGAACAGCTCCCAGAAAGCCTCGCATTTCCGAGGAAATGAGACGAATTTACAATCCGAGATATAGAAAAGTCAAAAACTGAATTCATGATCAGCGGGAGCAGGATGCATGCAGAAGTTTACCCGCATCCTCTATGCTGAAAGACACTAACATGCTCTAGGGTAATGCTTTGACTCGTAAAAATGTCCACCGCTATCAAAGAATGGAACTTCAACGATTGTGAAAAGCGAAACGACTCTAGGGATGTATTCGAACATCCACGCTCCTTGATGAAGAGTCATTGCCTGGTTCTGCAAGCTTCCAGGTATCTGTGTTGGTCATCATGGCGTGTTAGTAGTGCTGCCAGGCTGGGGGAGCTAATTAGGTTGCAGACACCACACAGAAACATACCAGCCACTGAGCCACACTTCTCATCATACCTGGGAAACTTTGGATTCCCCGCATTGTCGACTTCATTGTTATTGTCTTCAACCTGATTCCGAAAAACCATCTGCCGAGCGCCTGCGATACACGTGGAAGAGTCGTCATCGCACTAGACAGGCGGTGAACTGGAAGCTATCGCAGCATCTCCGACATTACTCGTCACTTTGCGTCCGAGACCTCCATGTGTGTCGATCTCGCCAGAACTTTCAACCTCTTAAAGAAGAGCAATGTACAAGGAGACGTACGACGTTAGGTACTTTGATGATGCATTCCCCAATTTCGCTGCCTCCCAACAAACGAGACCCACAAATGGGACTCGTAATCCAATGCCCAAAAAGTGAAGAGCAATAGAGGTCTCAAAAATGGCCAATAAGCACACCACAGCATTTAAGAAAGGGGCCAAATCAACAACACATCAGAGTAATCAACAATATGAATAATAATATGAAACTGAATGAGTAGAGAGCAGTAGGCACACCGGGAACACACTCTAGATATTGAATCAACAGGCCTTGGACAATCAGCCAGTCCCGTGCCATGGTGCCGCCAATTCTGTACTCGAACCAACGCGTGACTTGAGCGCCTAATCCGGCGCTTTCAACCTAAGACACAGCCACCAACGTCACCAACGCATCATGTGGCACGGGGAGGTTGTCCTTCAAATTCAGTGAAAGAGGTGTGAGTGCTTTGATACCGCTTGTAAGGCACTCATTTTTGAGTGCTCCAGTCCTTGCCCCTGGTGTGGCCTTTTGCTGGTTGTCAGTATAATATATCCTATCCTAGAAATTTTAATGTATCTACCTCTACTGTTGGTGATTGCCGATCAAGTCGCGATGGAATCAATAATGATTTGGAACTCGGGAAGGAATGGATGCTGTGGAACTCCAGTAGTGATGGAAGGCTGGGGGAAATGGTGATGCTTACAAGGAGATGGTGATACTTTTGTAAGATGTCTGTGGACAATCATTATCGTACACAATGATAGTTACCTTCCTAGGTCCAGCAAGATGTGGCTGAACAATATAGTGGGGACTCTGCCGCCGTACTCATTGCCCTCTATCATATCCATTGGTCCTCGGAAGCAATGACATATACCAATCCGGGAGAATATGTATCGATCCGGGAGCTCATGTAACAATCCGAGAGATCATTCTGTAGTGAAAAATGAGCCACCCAACATGGATCAGTCAGCTGCCTACATATATCAATACAGTGTCAAGGAGCCACGATCATGATTCATCACTACAGTACTTCCTTGAGCTGTCAGGCTATTTCATCACCAAAGATCTCGTAAGTACTGTATCCTGCTCCCGCACAACGAAGACGGGCCTGATTGAGATGAGATATGATGACAAGTTTCCAAGGATTTCTACAAGCTGTACTAGGGCTTGTGGTGTAGCTGTTAGCCTCAGGCGGAACGACACAAGAAACTCCTGGAGGCCCGATATAATATAGCCATAGAAGGATGAAAACATGAACAGGCCATCACCAATCAGTTAATTCCCGTGAGATTTCCCGTAAAGACCATTGGTTCCGTCTCTTCTCATGCGTTGCTATAGAGAGTGAATACATTTTTTCCTGATGAATCTCACAGTGCTTTGCGGGTCTAGCGATGAGCACAGAAACGATCCAGGGCTATAAAGCATCATCATCACTATGTAGAAGAAACCATGGACTGCGAAATTGAGAGGCAGGAATGCCGTACCTCACCTAAAATTGGGAGGATATCAGTCAACTCATCGCGGCACCAAAGTCATAGAAACAGACCCAACAAATGTTAGGAAAACACATTTAAAAGTTTGGTTAAAAGTAGAAGACTCAGCTTATACCACCCCCTGGCCGCTAGTCATGGCATCTCAGTCCTCAGAGATCTACTACATTGTTGATAACACTGCCGAAGAGGTTGAGTATGACAACGGCAGACTTGGTATGTGACTCATCCAGCTCCATTTTTTTCGGATGAATATTCACATATTTTCAAAATCGTGCAAGATCCTATAATATATGAATTCAATGACACAACCACCATTTTCTCAAGCTTGCAGATGGATTTTGATGGTACATAACAGGCTACCGGCCAAGTGGCAGGTTACATTTGACTAAACGTCTCTGTCAGGTACATCAGTACTTTTTATGGGCGACCACGAGAGATCTAGCTCCCTCGTCGTCACAATAGATGATAATGCTCCATCTTCCCTGTTACTCCACTCTTCCGTCTACGGGCAGTTCTACCAGTCTCTGAGATTGGATGACACTGCAAAATTACACACCATCAATGCAACAGTTGTTGGTCCAGTGGACTCCATAGCTCTTGACTACATTGCGGTTTCACCAAGAAAAGAAACGCCGTTAATAGGGAGGACATTGATGATAGATGACATGTACAGTGACCTCAGCTTTGGGAGTGGTTGGGTAACCACCACAGAGACGGTCTTCAACCTCTTTGATTTTCTGGTATTCCCATTTCAGAACACAACACATACAACTTCAACCCTGGTTCTATGTTTAGTTTCTCCTACACCGGTAAGCAGAGCATCTATCTACATATTTCAGATTCATTGTTATAGCAAAATCTATTATTTGAGGAAATTACATAATATCCGCTGCGGGACAGGTACCTACTGGCAGGTTTCCCGCGGTCCGCGTTCTCGGATCAAAAATGATGAATACACCATAAAGTTTCTGGAACAGAAAGTACCAAATACCAGGGTACCACCGGCATCACCTGGAATAACATAATCCGCCCCTATCACACCGAATACCTTCTTGCTGACTTCCTGCATACTTTCCGCTCACTTCTGGCTATGGGAAATACTTCCATTCTTCTAAATAGTTTGTGTCCATGGTCACTGAATGGAAATATGGGGTCTGATAATGTGTGTTGAGTAATCTTTTTCCCTTGTGATACTTATTACCGACCAATCTGAGTGATCTAATGCAGAATATCATATATCCTGGCCCTCAGATCTTCTCAACATGGTGTTTTGATGGTCTGGGGGGCGTGTCCATGCGCCACAGATTGATTTCTACAAAGTTCCGGTACTCTCGAGGACCTGGTGTTGATATTGACAATGATTAGTGTCATATATAATATTGCAGCTATTGTTGTCCATTAGCAGCACCCTTATTGGTCACTAGTGCCTTGTTGCTGTCCCATGAATGCCTATAGTAATTGAAGTTGAATCACAATTCCAAAGCATTCTATTTCACAATCAACTTGAATCAAGGATAAAGGAGAACTCAGGTGTAAAGCATACATTATCCATGTGAACTTTAGGCAACCTGAGCTACTTGAAGGCCACTGAGATGCTCAACGGCCTTGCAGGACTGATTTTAGGGGCTTCCCAGCCGTTTGAGAGCCTTCTTGAGGTTTTCAAGACTAGCGGTCGGGGCCATGGCGCTCAACAAGACAGTGGTTCGAGAATGTTCACGAAATTCTTGACTAAGGGTACATAGTCTAAAAGTACTATTCGGGACCAAATTGCTCCAAAAAGGTCCGAAAATCAGCTCTACCATAACCCATACTCCCGCCAAAATTTTCGGCCATCGGTATAGGTTATGGGGCATGACAAAGTGATGCGTTATGTACCCGATTTCCCCGTCTACCAACTTGGTGGATCATGGGTCCTATGGGCTATAGCAGAGTATGGGTTACTAATAATCTCTGACAAGTATCTATTAGTGGGGTTCCAATAGGCCTTATAATAGATCACGTACTAGAGCCATCTATATATAGCCCTGATATGTAGTGATACAGCTCATTCTACCACATCCCCGATTGTCTTATCTACCTGCCAGAGGTGGTCACTTGCAATGCTGGTCTGGCATTAGAGCATGTCATCTATTATGTTTTTTCAGAATGGAGCAGCAATCATGGGAGGGATTGGTACCATCCATACTCGTAGGGATTTCAAGGCACTGTATGATATTTCGGAGGAATCGGATGCTCAATGTGTCATTGATGATGATGGAGCATAGGAGAAAGCGGACATAATGGGGACGGTAGCGGTGGCTGGATGGAATTTTCTCTTTTTTTTTTGACAGCTGTCAAGCAAGTTGCTTCATGATCTTTACAAACGAATTTATTCTGTTTTTTGGATTGAGATCAGCAGACCACTTCTCCTTAGGGTATCCCGGTAACCAAGTTGCCTATCGAATACATAATATATAACTCACTGTCGGGGCCTAGGAGCCCAAACTTCCTTCCTGCCTTACTGGACACAGACCGGACCACCAACAATGTCTGGAGACAATGTTACTATTGCGATCCCTGACTCGGGCGAGTTGCCTTCTGATTATGATTTCGAGCGCACTCTCATGATTGGGAGTTTTCTTGGTTGCATGGCCTGGGGTATGCTACCATGGAAAGCTACTCCATTCAACTCCGATTGATTGTATTTCGTTGCAGGGGTTCAGCTTTCCACATATGGTGCCGCAATATACTTTTTATTCGCCAAGCTCGTGCAGGCTCACCGGCTGCAGCGTTCAGCCTTTTGGTCCTGGGCACTAATGCTGTATATGACCATTCTTTTGGCAATGTCGACAACATTTATAGGAACAACTATTCAAACAAATGGTCAGTCAATTTGTGTAAAGCAAAGGGTGCTAATAATGATCTATAATCCTCAGTTGATATGTATATCACTCATCGGAATGATCCAGGTATGCTTTATCAGCCGATAATATCTGCTATTGAGCTAAATGTGTGTAGGAGGACCACTTGTGTATGCTCTCCTCACATTCAACTCTCCAATGGTTCTAGTTGGCAACAATATATGTCCTGTCATCTCTATTTTCCTGACAGATGCCTTGATGGTATGTTCTAAACTCCATGACAACTAGTCCGCCTCAACACCCTCTAGGTTTGGCGGCTCTATGTTATCTGGGGTGTATTTTGGACATTAGTTCTCCCTGTTCACATGTTCCTAGCATCTATTGGTAAGTCATATTTCATGAATGAAATACTACGTCTCTAATAGCGGGTCAGCGATGGGTATCCTTCTCATCTACACCAGTGCAGTTCCAGGACATACTTTCAACTCTCTTGATGCGGTTAAATTTGGGACAGCTTATTTCTCTATTAGCCTTTCAATGAGAGTCCTTGTCACTCTTATCATTGTCTTCCGGCTGCTCTATCTACAGCATATGACTGCCAAGGCTCTTGGACATGCACCTGAATACCAGGATCACTACATCTCAGCATGGACGATCCTCTCGGAGAGTTTTACAATATATGCGGTGGTTGGTTTCATCTTTCTTGTCTTGTGAGTGTTTTTGAGTATTTATTGGTGTACTATATCATTGACTCCCTATCTAGGTACAACATAGGTAATGCTGTCTCAAATATCTTCCTTCAATTGATGGTCCAAGTGATGGTGGGTTCTCTTTTTACTTTCTCATGATGGTAGCTCACAAGAAGAGTACAGTGTATTTGTGCTGATATTGTCATTCTCAAGGTTGCCATGGGCAGTGCTTGGACAGCTCGTCAATCTGAGAATATCACCTCGGTGGTTTTCAGACAGCACAGAGTCGTCAGTCACGAGGATTCAGTCTTCACCCAGGAACAAGACAGCCGAGTCGCCTTCTCGTCCTCGGTCGACTGATCTGGAAGGAAGGAAGGAAGGAAGGAAGGAAGTATATCTGACATGGTCAACATATTCAACCTCTTCAGCGGTTTCGTCGCATGACTAGCGCCCAAGAGTGGTATATGTTGAGGATTCTGCTTTCAACCAACCTTTTAAATGTATTTTTGCATCATCTGTTGGAATATGCCATCATGATTTTGGTGTAGAGGTATTCTAGTCCCGGCTTTCTTCTACATAGTGACCATGCTGTAGTATCTATCTATCATATCTGTGATCGTGACTGGACCCGCAAGGCACTGTGAGATTCATCAGAAAAAAAATATATATCGACTCTTGACAGCAACACACGAGAAGAGACAGAATCAATGGTCTTTACGAGAAATGTCATGGTAATTAACTGACTGTTGATGGCCTGTCCATGTTTTCAGTTTTCTACAGCTATATCATATCAGGCCTCCAGGAGTTCCTTGTGTCCTGCAGGCCAGAAGTTTCCTGTGGGCTTGTAGAAATCCTTGGAACCTTGCCATGATGTCTGGGGTCTCATCGCAATCAGACCCGTCTTCATATACTGGAACAGGATACAGTACTTACGAGATCTTCAGTGGTGACAAAACAGCCCCCAGTTCAAGTATGTGCTATAGTAATGAATCATGATCACGACATCTTGACATAGGGAGCTGACTGATCCTGTGTTGGGTTGCTCATTTTTCAATGGAATGATCTCCCAGATTAAGTAGTATGTGTCACTGCTCCCGAGGACCAGTGTGATAGAGGTCGACTTCCCGCGGCACAGTCCCCATTATATTGTTCAGCCACATCTCGTTGTTCAGCCGTATCGTGCTGGACCAAGCTAGGAAGGTAACTATCATCATGTAATTGCCCGGAGACATCTTACAAAAAGCTTCGCTCTTCCCTTTTGGCTTGCTTTTGATGTGGCGAATCAATTTCCAAAAACATCGTCAATTGAAATGAAAAGTAGAACCATGTTATATACAATCTTCATCAAGTACAACACAAAAATTACGATGCCAAAACACAAAATTCATTCTACCTCAATAAAGTCTGATAGTCGCCTCGCTCCTCTGTCCCTTTCTCCTCTTGCTGCCTTGCTCCCTGTCTCTCTTCCGTCTTCTCTCCTTGCTCTGCTACGCCCCAATGGAAGTTCAGTTGCTTCGCCTCCCTCTCATGTCACGATAACCTTAACCAATTCCCCGATCTACCTCACCTGGGATGGCTCGCATGTTGAGATCTTCGAGGGCTGTGAGGGTATTCTTTCCAGCGTGGATTGAGACCTCGTTGCAAAGAGACTCGCTTCTCCCGGCACCGCGGATCAAGCTCTGATCGTCACTCAAGCCCCTTAGAGACGTCACGGACCCGATTGTCGCTCCGAGTTAGACGGAGAAGATACTGAGAGTGCCGGAATTGGAAGACTGCACAGCAACCTATACGACATCCGACATTGAACAGATGATGGCAGGATCTGAAGAGTTGGCGAGAACATCTTTGATGCGGTCGGAGAGGGTGTCGTTGCTGATGAGGTGGGATTAGTGAGCATTTAGGGAGAGGGAATCGAGCATTAAAAATACGAATGAAAGAAGACAAGAGCAATAGAGATGAGACCACACAAACGATGGATGAAACAACTATGTATAAATAAAAACGAACACAATCGCACCAAACGAACAGCGACGGTCAGCGCGAACCAAACAGGACCGATGAAAACAAATAGACAAATAAACCGAAGAGACCAACGAGACCAAGACACTAATGGAAGAGAAGAATGAACGGAGACAGAAGATATCACACAGAAACGACAAAAACGAATATAAGAAAGAACAAAACGAGATGAGAAGAGGAGAGAGAAGGGAAGACACGAAACGAAAGAGCAGAGATGAGATGAAGGAACACAGACCAATGAAGAGAATGAAGCCAGACAACAAATGAGATGCAACAGAGGAAAGAGAAGCGAAGAAACTGATGAAACCCACCTCCCCCAACGCCCTCCGAGTCCCATCCTCATCCTCAACCTTCATTCAAAGCCAAATCAGCAACCAGACCAAAAAGCACCTCCGTCTCCACCTCATCCGCCTGCGCTGAACCCAAAATCGCACTGACGAAGCTGACGGAAAGCAAAGCTGCATCGGAGGAGTGGATTCAGAGGAGGAAGGGATTCAGAGTTTAAAGAGGAAGGACCATAAGAAGAGGGAGAATAGCTTGAGGAAAGGAGCGTCGGATGAAGGATCAGTGGCGTAGAAAGAAGACGTACCATATCCCAGCAAAGAATCAGTGACACCGCATTCCCCCAAAAGCCTCCGATAATCAGCTGCCGAAGTCGTCAAGGGGACCAACGCCAAAAAGTATTCTAAAACGTCGAAGCGGAGGCCAGAGTGCTCTTGGTATTCGTTTGACTGCAATGTCATTAGTCAGATTTTAGGGAAGAAGACTGAAAGCTCACCTCAGAATACCTCGCTGTCTCTGGACTCTTCAACATCAGCCACACGCCCGAGCTTGGAGACACGCAACAGCCAACCAAGCAATATGCGCCTGAAACCAGATTGTGTCTTGATTGTGTCTCCTTGTATTCGGCCAGCCTGTCAGACAAGGTCTCCAGTGATTGGAAATGCTGGTAATACACGGTTGACAAAAGCGGCCATATGTCGAACAGAATGGATTTTGTTACATTATATCGTCTGCTAGCTTCATCGTGCGTCTACGGCTGGGATGAGATTAAGACAATATGGGTCTGGAGAAGGAAATGGCCCACTTTTCAACACCTTATTATCCTCATAACCACTGCTGCCAGGACGACATCAGCGTATCTTCACGATGCCCATTGGTCGAGGATTGGTCGAGGATTGGTTGGTCAAGCAGGTAGGTCGAGCCTGTTCGTTCTGTTAGATTGTCCTATTAGGCCTGGAGGAAGGGGAGATGTACCGTGATACCAGTGGTTGACATTCTGGAGCACCCCCATCGGGCCTTGGAGCGCTCACTGCTGCTCATTTAAGCAGAGATTGAGCTCTAGAAGGACAAGACAAGCTGCCAGAAGCGACGGGTTCAACAAAGCCATCAGGAACAAAATGTGGAGAATTGGGTCAAAGGGAGGATTGGCGAGCTGAGCTAAAAGAAGCCAGACAGGGAACAAAGAGCCATGTGTCAATTTCATCGGCGCTATCTATGGATAGCTGGGATCGTCGAGCAAGGCACCCTGGTGAGAAATCAACCGGAATTCTGAAATGAGGCAAAAGCGGCTTACTTTTGGCTTACTTTGAACCTCGCTCATCAACCATGATTCTCCGATACGGTGCTCTGGACCCAGGATATCATATCTCTGGTTCTGACCATACTGAAGCCGTGATTGAGCTCGAGACGAGAATCTCGAAAAAACGCGGAAAGAAGCGGGACAAGGAAAAGTCGGTCACGAGACCAAATTAGACCGGAAGTTCGTCACACGTTACATCGGGCTCTGAACTGAACTCAAAAAGGCGTGACGTCACGCCGGATTTTCAGCTCATATCCAGCACATACTTATCCACCCAAAAAAACTTTGAACATCTTGAACTCGGCTGTCATGCTCGGCTCCGGTCTTTGAACTGGAAGAATAGCGCGACATGTCATGTGATGGGCGTGGGAGTGAACTTCCGGTCAGAAAACTACAGTACGGTCTGACCAAGACCACTTAAAGCTTAAAGCTTTGTCCGAATGTCGTCGTCTCCAGCTCGATTCAGTGTTCAATGTCGGTCTTGCTCTGGTATGAATTCTAGTCTGATTTGATGCCAGATTCCTGATATTTCACCAGGCCGAGCGCAGGCATCACTATCAATAATAATACCGAACCAGTTGGAACCAAGTTGGAACAGATTGTCTTCACCGATCTGCGCTCCAGCATTCTGGTGCCACCATTCGACCTCATTCGACCTTTCTTGGCAGAGCTCGCTGGTCCAGCGAGCCATAAGGCTGAACGTAAATCTACTTACGTGATGAAGAGCAGAATCCTCAGATGGGCATTCAGAACCTTGCCCATGGGTTATGACATAGCGACCTCCTCGATGCTTTATTTGCACCCTTCGAAAGCCCGTCTGCACCGGAGAGTTGCTCACCCTGGCTGACGTGTCCGATTTTGGATTTTGCTACTTCGGCCGAGGAGACCCGACTTGATCCGACTGATCTCATATCAAGTATCGGTGAGTATCGGTGGCGGCGTCGACTCAGATCGCAGTCACAGTTGCACTGAACTATGTAGAGCAGAATCCAGCAGAATCCTTTCTCTCCAGAGAGCTATCTACAGTAGTTGGGTGGATGAAGTGTGAAGTGGGTAAATGTTTCGCAAAATTGTAAGAGTCAGCCTTCCCGGAATTGATACAAGAAACACCTCATCGGGATAACAACAATGAGATATCCATGATGGAGAAGAATCAGACGACAGTATAGAGAATACCTACAACAGTGACAAATGAGTGAGTCTGTCTCTTTCAACTGCTCATTGGTCAAATCTAATAATAGGGTTTATTTGCAGACAGATCAATATGATAATTTCACTATGCTTGAAGTGAATAGGTTGTATATATTCCAGGTTCCGCATGTATTTGCCCAGGTTACTTACATGAATAGCATTGCACAAATCTACCCATGTAATAAGGGGCATGGGTTTTAAAGAGTCAACTGAAGAACGTGAAGAAAATTGAAGAAAATTGAAGAGTCGAGAAAAGAGTCCTGAAGAGTCAGTGAAGAGTTGAGAAGAGTCAATTGAAGAGTTGGGAAAAAATTCAAGATGACTCTGGGAAGCCATTCAGAACATGCCTGAAGCATGATATTGTTTAAGCCATAGAGGTACTAGATGTGGTGTTTGTGAGCAGTTGAACGCCAAGATGCAAGTTGACGTGACAGTCACAATAACGTGACCTTGAGAAAAATTTCACCGCTTGTTCCCGCCATCGCGTCGCTTTTCTATGGTGCTCATGAGCCTTCATTCTGTCTGTACTCTGTATATCTTTCTGCCCTCTGACTCCAGCGGAATCAAAGGCGCGAGCCCGGCTGCAAGTGAAGCGCAGGAAAAAAGGTCTGAGAGGTTCTGATGCCCATTTGGCTTACATTATGAACTACATTGTATCCACGATATTCTTGATGCATTTGGTTTGACACATCAAGAAAACGGCTCAATGGGCTACTTTCTGACTAAGCACAAACAATAATTCAAGAAGTGTGGGAATCAACTGAAAAGAACCTCGAAGAGTACTGAAGCGACATTGAAGCAGACTGAAGAGTCACTTGAAGAACATGAAGAAAAATTGAAGAGTCACAAAGAAAGGCTGAAGAGTCGTGAAGAGTCATGAAGCGATGGTAAAGAGTCACAACAGAGTCTGGTTTAAGTCAATCTTATATGGTTTACATTGATGAAACTGATTCAATGGTGCTTCAAAATGTCAATCTGTGCTGCTAAAGATGATTATCGAGAGAATTTGGTCATATCATTGCTTATGATGGACTTAGAGTGGGATAACACTGTGAAACAACAGTTACAACCTGTCAAATAGACCTGTTAAGGTATCTACACCTATTCTAAGGACTTTTAATGACTGATGAAGCTTGGAAACTTACTCGATAATGATGCAGTGAAGCAATGAACTATGTCAACAATGATGACATAATATGGCCCAAAAAGGGAAACCGAGAATCGAAGAGTCGAGAAGAGTCAGTGAAGGGTCAAGAAGAAATTTTGCACTGCTTCTTCACCCTTACTCTTCAATTTATCTTGTCCCCATTCATCCGAGCCACTGCGCCACTTCATCCAACAGCCGTTGGTGCCTTTTTGCAAGACCTGGAAATTCGTCTCATTACAGGACTCAACCTCTGCAGGAAAGTCCCGTTCAGCAGCTCGAGCTAGCTACATTCAAAATGGTCTGTCTCTATCCTATCGTGCTCTTCCTCAGAACCTGACATTCCACAGCATCGTATCGGGGGCTATTTGCATCGACCGATTGCTTAGGCGACAAAAGATCAAATTCCTCGTGCAATTCGTCCGCAATGGTCTGAAACCTTGCTGAAACCCATATAGTATGAGCACCCCATAATGGCACGGTGATTGATCATTACTGGTAGTATAAGCCGTTTCATGATTGATCCTGTTACTTTACTAAAGCTGAGTTTTAATTCACTGGGGATCGATCCTCAACTACGAGCCTTGCTAGTCCGCATTTGGAAAGTGGCTTGGCTCAGCTCGATATGGCCAGGAGGCGCGCTAGTTACGAGATGCAGGATATCGATAAGATGTCAAATTATCTTATCCTGAGATTGTGACGGGTATCACGCCAGCGGATTTTCAACTTGACCGTATAGTTCGGAGACGGCAAGCCACAAAATCATCGTCGGGGACCTCGGTCGAGCGAAAAAAAAATGCGCGGCAGCGCTGAAAATTTTGGAATTCAACAAGGAGAAATCCTGGCTCCTAGGTCCATATTAATGCATAATAGAGCATCATTTTATGGTATTGAAAATTCTGACAATGATTGGGAAAGCAGCCTTGAGCTCTGTGCAGCGCGGCTTGGATTTCGTGACTGATGGAGCACAATCTAGTCGGTAGTCGTAATCTAGCAGACTGTCTGTGAGGGATTGCGACGCAAAAGAAAACCAGATGAACAGGAAAGGAAAGTACGGGGTTCCAGTATGGTACCACTGTACAGCACTGTACCAGATCTTTGTGCTCCAAATTGCAGCATGGACCTGTGGATATAGAGGATATCGAGCTCACCACTGCACCATTGGAGGGCTATCTCTATCATCTAAGTCCTACGATGGCCTTGGCCACCTTGTTGGCGTCACATTTGCCGCCACAGGCAACAGAACAGTGTTTGGTTTTTGTTTGGTTCAGGCACAGCCACCTGTTTGGTTCTTCTTTGGACTCTGCACAGCCACCTCGTATTCTCGACCGTGCTCGCAATCGGTGAAGGTCTCGACGAGCCCACTGGGTTCACTTGGTCAGCGTGCACGTTGCTTTTCACCTTTCTCCATGACAGGCTCCTTCAAAACGGAAAGAGCTGCAAATCCCTCTGGCAGCTGGCTTCATCCGACAGTGGGGCGTGTTTACTTTTTCTCATTGGTAGTCTTTTCATTCTGCTACAGTTGATAGATACTTTTTTCTTCATTAGATAATAAATGCACTCTAATTGTTCCCTTTTCGGGCTGATTTGTCGACTTCTAACTACCGCAAGGCAAAAGGAAGCACTCTTCTCCACGTGGTACTCTTTGTGCCTTTAAAAGGACAGGTTTCAAGCCCCGACCTTTTTCTTCCTTACCTTCCCCCACTATTTCGCTCCGTCCAGGACTTTTCCCGCCCGTCTTTGCGAGTATTCCAATGACTTGACAATTTTATCCCAAAGACCTTCTACAGCGAGGGACCTGTCAGTCTTCTGCATTCCACAATCATTTCTTCACCATCGTCGTCTTCGACCAGACCAAGTCCTCCAAGCTTCCTGAATGTAGACAAATGTCATGTCGCTTCAGATGATGATATATATCCCAGTCGTCCTCGATTCATCTTGATCAGAAGAGACTCGAGACACCTGTATGCGATTCCTGCACCAGGGTGATCCCAGACACGACCAACGTCGATGCAAAACCATAATTCCCTGAACAAGTTGAACTCTACACGATCAGGATGATACACTGTCGCATTGGTCGGACTAGCGAACGACTTACCGACAAAAATCCACGGGAGTTTTTGGTAGTGGAATGACATGAGGAGATTTAAATATCTCTTTCTTCGTCATGGTGTGCCATCTAGCACGCGAAAGATTCTTGTCGTCGTCAAACCAGTACGAAACTGCGCTGGCTTCATCGGGGTCTTTTCCATCCATCCACCGTCATCTCCAAGTCACCCCGGAGATCGAAACAGAGATAACCTAACACTGTTCGCACTGACATCAAAGGATCCAGTGGACTGAACCTTCAAGCGGGGACATTGCGGATCTGGCGACGAGGAAACTCAGTCTCTCTCATCGTCGAACGTGTTTTTCAGAGCGCAGATAGGCTAACCTCATACGGCTTATTCTTCCAATATTGTCCTCTCGACCTCCTTGAAGCAACTCTAGAATAACTTGACCAGGATAAGCCAATCCTGCAGTCTCGTCGAACCTTTTCCCGACGTCATTGTCTACGGACCCGACTCGGATGACCCGATATCTATCGTGCACGATAGCATAGCTGCTGCATATGAACCCTGACTGTTGAACGGATAAAGTCGCGAAGAACCTGATCTTTTCGACGCTTTCGGAGACATTGGACCTCTCAAGGTCTAGTGGACCGGGCCGGGAGAATTTTTCACCTATTTGCTCTCTTCGGAGATGCTTTCCTTCTTCTCTTTTCGGAGAGCTTCTCAATTGCCTCGAGGCAGTGTTTCGAGGTATGTTCCACGTTTTATTATGTATTGGGCCGCACTGACCTCCTTCGGCAGGGAGGAACATCAAACCTTGTCATGACATGGGCAATTTCTCTTGCATTAGTAGTTCCCGTAGTTTAACGGTCTCGATACTTGGTTGGTGTAAAGGTGTCTAATGCTCTTATACGTACGGAAATGAAGCTTGCAACCAAGTGGCAGATATGAAACGAATTCTCACCGCTCTGAGTCGTTTGGTCACCGGTTTTTCCAGAGTCGAGATGACCGCTTCCTGGAAGGTTGATGCCATGGTCTCGGTCCCAGAATGGCATCTGAGACTGGATCCCCGAACTCTCCGTAAGGAGAAGAGGGTACTCTGTAACCCACGGACAAGCCCGAATGTACGATTGATCCCGCTTATATAAGACTTTCTGGAACTTTCTATATGACTCAGCGCAACGGCCGCAACTCAACCTTTGACTCGACGTCTCCCTTGAGCTGTTCTTCCTCTGCATTACCGATGTCTTTGCTGGATACATTCAGCTCTGTCTGCTCTAGCTCTCCTTGATCTTTGCGGCTATCTGTCTGGTACCAAACATATTTTGAAGAAGAAATTGATCGATGTCCTTGGTAAACGAATTCAGGACTTGAACCATCGAATCAATGCTGGTGAATTTCTCGATTTTAACCCTGATTTTACATTCGCAGTGCCGCAGGACCAATATGCTCAGATATCCGCTATATTTATCTCGACATTGGGTGAATCTGTAGCGGAAATCATTCGTCATTCATTGGTTTCTTTATCTGACTCTATCGGAGGCATTCCCACTTCTTCCTGGTCACCTTTGTCCGCAAAATTGAAAACTCTGGACAAGGCCTTGATTTCCAACATTGTGGAAGCACGCAACGCACAAGCAAAGAGGAGTGATGCATGCAATTTTGTTGATAAGTTTTTCTATCTCATCTTCAATTCTTGAACTCACTGCTTGCTGCTAGTATGTGTGAATATTTTCTGGCTGTCTTTCCGTTTGTTCGGTATGCTGGATATTCATATGGGTCTGTCATATTTTCCAGACTTTCCTTTTACCTTGAGTTAACAGACATCCAGACAGCATCGTCAAGTCCGACGACACCTCAATAAATCATTCAAGAAAGACCCGAACTTGACTTTGGTCCTACATTCTTCACTGTCGCAGTCAAATTTGGCTCGAGCGAAATTCTCCACCTTGACATGATGGACGACGCTGAAGATTTTACGTGGATTGCCATCTTCAGAGACTTTACGGGGGGATATTTCTATGCACCACAATTTGGCATCCATATTCCTGTCTTCCCTGGACAAGTCCTAGGTGTCCTGACACGATGGATCGCTCATTTTCGATCCCCTTTATGAGTGGACACTGTATTGTATACACTTTATTCTCTGATAAATTCATCATGCAGACAACCAAATAGTTAGAAACCTGTAATATTGAATTTTATTTTGTAACAAGCCCGGAGAGTGAAGGGGACTGGTGCGAAGCACCGCTAAGGATATCATATGATACATGGCCTGGAGCGCTTCTAGTGTCCGTGAGTCACGAATGAGACCTGGCTCAAAAAGCTGAGAATGACGTACACGTCTATAGCTCATCTGCGACAGTGGGAATTTGGACGCGTATGCATCATGTGATGCGAATTCGGCGCTGCCGGCACCGGATCACGTTCTGAGTCAAGATTCGTTTTAGTCATTTGTCCTTCCTGCGTCCACATTGATTTTAACGACTTATCGGTGAGCTCTGTCTTTCAAAATCCCTTCATTGTATCCATTGGTTTGCTCAGACATGTCCTCCGATCAATCAGGCTCCTCTGAGCTGACGCCTGAGTCTCTCTGCTACTTGGAATCCTGTCGTTATGAGACGGACTTCTCCAGTCGAGACCTCATCTATAATTCCATGCACAATATTCTCCCTACACAGACAGAGATCGCCGAGCGCAAAGCCATCATTGCTGAAAATTTGGAGGTTGTTGATGTTCTGCAGCAGCGGATTGCTGTGATCAAGGAGGATCAAGCGTTCAGAAAGCGTCATGGAGCAGGAGGCCAAGCTTAGCTTGCAAAGCTGTAAGAGCCCTGGACAAAGTCAACGAGCCTGCCAGCATCCCATACATCGATGTCGACAATAAAGGATGTCGCGCAGACTCCTTAAATTAATATATGATGTAATCTTGTGTAGCTGATTCAAAGTGGTTGGCATCGTTGGCATTGATCGGTTCCCAGCACGTGATCCACACGTCTGCTAAATCTCACTGTCCGACCATCTTAACTATCGGACCGGCTAACACTCTCGAACAGCTCCTAGAAAGCCTCGCATTTCCGAGGAAATGAGACGAATTTACAATCCGAGATATAGAAAAATCGAAAGCTGAATTCACGATCAGCAGGAGCAGGATGCATGCAGAAGTTTACCCGCATCCTCTATGCTGAAAGACATTAACATGCTCTAGGATAATGCTTTGACTCGTAAAAATGTCCGCCGCCATCAAAGAATAGAACTTCAACGATTGTGAAAGCGAAACGACACTAGGAATGTATTTGAACATCCACACTGCTTGATGAAAACTCATTGCCTGGTTCTGCAAGCTTCCAGGCGTCTGCGTTGGTCATGGCGTGGTAGTAGCGCTGCCAGGCTGGAGGAAGATCTCCTACTGCGCTCTTATTGCGTCGTCAGAAATTAGGTTGCAGATACCATGCAGAAACATACCAGCCAGCGAGCCACACTTTTTGTTATACCTGAGAAACTTTGGATTCCCCGCATTGTCGACTTCATTGTTATTTTCTTCAACCTGATTCGGAAAAACCATCTGCCGAGCGCCTGCGATACACGTGGAAGAGTCGTCACCGCACTAGACAGGCGGTGAACCGGAAGCTATCGCAGCATCTCCAGCATTACTCGTCACTTTCCGTCCGAGACGTCCATGTGTGTCGATCTCGCCAGAACTTTCAACCTCTTAAAGAAGAGCAATGTACAAGGAGTCGTACGACGTACCTATTTGGGACCTCGAGGTTTCAGCCAGGTAAGCTGAAGCTTTTCATATGATAGAATATGTTTTCATGCTCAGCGCCGCTAAAATTTCAATCAGAACATGTCAACGACTCGAGAACAGTGAGACGGACCGCGTCAATACAGCCTGCGTCAGGACAAGTAGGCAAATCAAAAACATCGTACGTAGCGATTCAATTCCACGTTGAACTGGAAAAGCGTCGTCACGAATATCGCCATTATTTGTAGTCGTATAGAGGAAAATGTCGCCCGCGAGCTGGTGGTAAGGAATAGGAATGTTTAGGCGGATTAGGCAGCGGTTTGCACAGCCATCATGACACATGGACCAAAAAATAATGCCGAAGGTCCGAAAATCAATTCCGAAAGTCCGAAAACGGATGGCTGAGCCTCGGAAAACAATGCTGGAAACGGAAAAATAGTCAATGGATCTCGTCTGATTATACTCCCATAAATGCTGCTGAACCTTGACCATTAATCATGCCTGTTTCTTGTCTTCTTCAAGTCCAGATATTCCTTTCCGAATCCGAAATGACTGTAGCAATTGAGACTACCTAGCTGGCTCTCGATACAGTACAATATTTTATTTCAGGAGAGGAAATAGTGACCGGTTCGCCGGTCCGACGATTACAGCATCGTGGTAGTGATATCGAGCAGTAAAGTTATTTCAAATAGTCCTGGATCCAGATATTAAACAGATATCTACCTACTCGACGCCACGATTGTGATAGACGTCGTTTTGGGGTATTCAACTATATATACAAGGCTATTAAAACCTTGCATCGTGCAGCCGGTGTGGTTGCCGTTGTGGGGGCGGCGTTCAAGGTTATTTCGTTATGGTTTAAAAAAACTTCTTGGCGATGAGATGCCGGTAAGTAATGTGAGCATAAGATGGCTTCTTCAAGCTTGGCTTTCTCCATATCCAAATTGCCAACTTCTCGACGCTCTGCCATTGTTTTTCAGCAGCCCGGCATTGTGACTCACCCGTCTCTTGGTCGCTGGGGTCACTTCGACTCCGAGAGAAATCAGCCTGAAAGAACATAAATGCGTGCTCAATGGTCGAGGTACCATCTTGTTTCGGCTGATGTATTCAATCCATTAACCCCCATCTGGCCGCTCCCACTGGATATCACGAATTCCGGTATGCACCATGTATTGCAGGTATCGTCAGGTATCGTCCACATCCTAAAACATCTGAAAAATTAGAATGATCAGAGGGACCGCCGTTTCAGATCGACAAAGAGCCATTGCAAAGATGCAGCCCCAAGGTTTTTCTTCTCTGGAGCTGTTGCGGAAACATACACGAACGACCAAGGATAAATTGATATCCACATCATTGACTTTCTTTCCCCACATTGTTGGATTCCTCAAGTTTACCTATAGTGTTGACTTGATTGGCAAGTGGACAACTTGAAGATGGTGGCTGGGAAGAGCTCGTTCCGCCACTACGAATGATCAAGGAGATCCGAGGATGCAAACGAGCGAACGGCCAATGTTTCCAGGAACAAACCTGCCATTCCCGCTGTCAAACGACAAGTTTGACATGGAGAATCCAGATCCACTTGAGAAGCAATCGACTATTCAGTAGATTTAGGCTTATTAGATTCCTCATTGGATTATTCCCCTCATACAGTACCTCATCGAAAAACATGAGTTGATTTCCCTGAAGATAAGCGATAAGAATTCATGACGGCAAGATAGTAGCCCATTTCATCACTGGTAATGGGCATTGAGGTATTTCGTAGCTGCTAAAGCTCCATATTGGTCATTGGCCCTATATGCCAAGAAAAGCAAAGTTGTATTCACTGGTAACGGCAGTGTATTTGTCCATCCACCAATGGCTACTTACAGTGTTCATAACAGTGGTTTGTCGGACAAGGATTTCGGAGCCGTCTAACCTAGGGTCAGAGTAGTAAGTTTCACGACCCTGGATTCAGTCTCTCAGCGCAGCACCTGCGCTATAGCTGTTCACCGAGGAAATGCAAAAGCTCAAGTGCACAGCAATAATTTGGCACTTTCAATACTACCGCGATGAAGACGATGGCCAGTCGAAGCCGCCCCCCAGCAGCGGATATGTTCCACCCGACGAAACGCGAGGTATCCACGTTTAAAGCCATCCAGAACAAGACCAAGACGGCCAACAGGGATCAGCAGGCCAAATTACGACAAAATAACGAGAAACCAGACTAAAATTACGAGAAAACATTACATCCAGAGGAACGGGGTGTAATCGAACGCCACTGAATCCAACCTAACCTCCCTGATTCTGGCCGGAGAAAGTTCAGGGAAACCAAGCAGAAACGGAAGGAAACGGCGATTGTGGAGCGTACTTACATCGGTTGTAGCAGACGTACAGCGGCAATAGCAGAGAGATCAGTTAAACTTTGTAAGCATAAAAAGAACCCCACGATTGCCTCATTGCAGGATTTAATAGCATTGCTGACCGTTGGTGACCGAACGGGAATAAGGGACAAGAGACCGTGGGAATGAAAGACAGAGCCCGTGCACTATATTATAAAGCCCGTCGGGTCCAATCAAAACATTCTTGTTTCTCCCACTGACGCTTCCTTGTTTCTCCCACCTCACGACGTTTTCCCTTTTTCTTACGACGGTTACGACGGTTCACGACGCTGTCCACAGACGTCCACCAGCGCTGAGGTATTTTCGCCATTCGCACCTCGGTATTATTCGACATTTGGTCTAGGCCATGGCTTTCCATCCGGTCCGTCTTCCTTTCTCTTGGACTATGATTTGGTCTTATCGGTTTGGTTTTTCAGTTCGAGGTTTCGATTCCACATGTCGCATATGCGGTTCTGGGTGGATTCGTCGTGCTGTTTGGCATGTTCTCGCTGTTTTTGCGTGAAAAGGTGCGTCAGATATCCCCTTTGGATACACAGAACAAATTCTAAATTCACATTACTCAGCTCTATATCGGAGAAGCGTGCTGGGCGTTTCTTTTTGGCGTCATAATAGGTCAGACGTCTTTCCTGCCAATCCTTCTTCTCGTTTTCTTTGGGTTTTCTCTGACCAGGTTCTTTGTCTTTCCTAGGACCTTACGGCGCCGACATCTTCGATCCTCGCGGCTGGAGCCAGAATGAACAGGACAGCAATACGATTGTTCTCGAGGTCTCTCGTGTGGTTCTGGCTATCGGAGTATTTGCCATTGGAGTAGAACTGCCGAAAGCATATATGGCGAGACATTGGAAGAGCCTGTTTTTCCTCTTGGGCCCAGTTATGACATGGGTGCGTTGTATATTCCTCATCCGTGTTTGTAGATCTGATATCTGACCGTTTCCAGGGCTGGTTCGTCTCCGCCGGCCTCATCTTTGCCCTCATCCCGGACCTCAGTTTCCTTTCTTCCCTCGCCGTCGCTGCCTGCCTCACCCCGACCGACCCTATCCTGGCCGCCGCCGTCGTGGGAGGCAAATATGCCGACAAACACGTGCCGGCCCATTTGAGACATTTGCTTGCGGCGGAGAGCGGGTGTAATGATGGGGCGGCATTTCCTTTTTTGTATATTGCGTTATACCTCATTATTGATGGGCCTCAGAAGGGCAAGGCTATTCGCGAGTGGTTTTTATTACTCTGGTTGTATCAAGTTATCCTCGGGGTTTGCATTGGGGCTTCCATAGGGTTTGCGTTTCGGTATTTGATGAAGTTTTGTCAAAGGAAGAACTTGATTGATCGGTGCGTCATTGTCTTCTTGTCTTCTATCTTGCCCATATCGTATCTTTTATCTCTATTCATACGTATCTTACTCATCGTAACATTCAGCCATTCATACGTCGCCCAATACATCAGTCTCGCCATGCTCACCATCGGCGTCACGACGCTCTTGGGCTCCGACGACCTCTTATCTGCATTTGCCTGCGGGACCGCCTTCGCCTGGGACGGATTCTTCAATAGACAGACTGAAGAATCCGTATTTTCTTCCGTCATTGATCTTCTATTCAACATCGCTGCATTCGTCTTCGTCGGGGCTTGGATGCCCTTTGCCCAATTCCAGAATCTGCAAGTTTGGAGACTTGTTGTTATTGCAGTCCTGGTGCTGTTGTTGCGGCGGTTGCCTGTTATGATGGCATTGTATCCGTGGATACCGGATGTCAAAACTTTTAGGGAAGCGGTCTTCAGTGGCCATTTTGGGCCTATTGGTGTCGGTATGTCCCTTTTTGTCGTCGAAACTGAACTTCCTGTATTGATATTTTTTGGGACAGGCGCAATATTCATATCGACCTTGGCGGCTCAGCTCCTGAGAGATAATATCGAATCGCCAAATGACCAACAGACACTGTTGGCTGATTCCATTCAGCCGATTGTGGCGTTCATGGTCCTGTGCTCCATCAGCATTCATGGACTTTCCATCCCGATGTTCTCTTTGGGAAGGAGGGTTCGTACCGTCTCGAGGACTTGGTCGAGACATGCTACTCAACCCGAATGGGCAACACAAGCCAGGGTTGTAGAGCGTGGCGGTGCTGACATTATTATCAATAGAGATGTTGAAGACGAGATGGAGCGTGGGGAACTTGAAGTCGAAAAGGTTGATACGGATAGCACGAAGAGTGGTAGTGACAGTGGGATCAAGGCCATTGCTCAGGATGACGAGCCTCCAGATGGAAACGACGTCCTTTCGGAATGGCAGGAAGGTCCGCATAGGATTATCGAGCGACGAGCTGGTCCTGGTGAAGAAGTATGTCTTTCCTTTTTTTCTTTGTCCTACCTTTTTGTCCTAACGCCATTTCAGGTCGAAGTCGAGGTCATCAAAAACTTTGGCCTTGATGATTCCGCCTCCACCAAATTCCGCGTCACGTCGGAGCAATTACACATGTATCTGGACAAGCTCAAAGAAGCCCTCGTGCACGATATTGAGAAACTCGAGGAGCACGTTGATCGCATCATACGAGCGCTCCAAAGTCACCACGTTCACCATATCTCATCAAATGATCCCCATATTGCATTGAATCACGCCCATATTTCATCGAATCACGTCTCGTCGCCCAGTACCTCCACCGACATCGAGGAAGAAGAAGGCTGGGCTTCGGACCAGAGTCAACCATCGACGTGGAATCTAGAATTGGCGCGCAAACGATCCAAATCGCCAAAACAAAAGTCCGTGATCGGCGGCCAGTCGCCGAAACTGAAGCCCGTAATCCCAAAACTGGGCACCCCGCCTCCAGCAGCCCGAAAAGCCCGGCGAAGGAACTCGATTCGTCGGGGTGTTATGATGCGTGACGAGGGAAGGTTCGCGATGCGAGATGAAGAAAGAAATCAGGACCGGGGTCGCATGGTTTCTGTGGCGTCTACCTCCACGAATTCCCCCTCGACCTCTGGCTTCAACACACCTGCGTCAATGCGTTCGCGAGATCAATCTCCAGCTCGGTCGGTGCGTTTTAGCAGTGGGGCCAGTACGCCGAGAGGAGGGAATGATTCGGCTTTGCCAACGGTGGATCTGAACAAGGTCAGTTTTGAGCTGCCGGGGCTGAAGCCGTAGTGCTTTCGTATTCGAGATAATCGTCTATTCAACCAAAATCCCTCGCACTCGACACCAAAACTGTTGGACGGGGAAACCTTACACCACCAAAACTTTCCATGATTATTCACGATATCTTTTATGACCGATCTTCCTTTCCCTTTACTTTACCATGCTTCCGTATCATAACACATTTTCTCATCTAGATATATTTGGTCCGTGTTCCCTCAAACATGTTTTGGTTTTCAATGCCCTTCCTACTGTATTTCACTTATCTTTCTCGGCATTTGTATATATAGCAGCACGCCCAAACTACATAGATTGTATATGAAATGCATCTGCTTTGCTTATAGACGGGGTTTCTCGCTCTCGACATGAATGGTTTCGTATGTGGACACGGTGTTTAACGTTCAAAGAGGTTTCAAGGAGATCATAAAGATCCTCAAACTCACCTGGTCATACTCGCAACCTTGATATAAATGAATGGCCCCTCTCCGCAGGAAGACAATCCGGAAAGCCATGGTCCAATTGTTATTTCCAGACAGATGATAAATATCAAATAGACGCATATGACACCGAAAACAGCCATGTTCTGAGCAATGACATCAAGGAAGCAATGAGCAAATCTGCTCTTCAAGAGCTCCACGTCCAAGCGTAACCTTCACTGCAGGACACCAGGCAGCATGAGAGGCTTTCATGCTTCGCTCCCAGTGTTTCGTCCCGATCTTCCGTTCATCCGGTGTACCTTTAGATTCTCCACTCGTCTCAACGTTGAAATCACTTGCATCCTTGTCCGTAGTCAATCCGAAGACCATTTCATTCGAGAATCTCCGCAACGCGGAAGCCTCGCACCATAATTATGTCTCCTGCCTCGAAGATCTTACCATACAGGAGGATGCTTCGAGAATACTGCCTCATCTCCGTGTTCTGACACTTCCCCAGATTTCCCAACCGCCCGACTTCGTCTTGGTCGCACCGCTCACCTCGACCTGGTTGAAATCGAGGGCACCACTGTCAGTTGGTTCAAGTGGACTGGATCCTTCACGGTCTTTTTTTGGAAGAGGCCACTGTGAAGCTGAATTTAGCGGAAAGGGCGGATTGCCGATATGAAATTACAAGGTTCAACCTTTCGAGTTTCATTTCTTCAGCCTTAAACCTCTTTATATCTCTGGATTTCTAGCAACGTTCATCGCGTTCCATGAAATCCATCTTGAACCCGTTTATATGTATTGCACGTTTACAATGGATTCAACAGACAAATTCTACTTCGCAAAGGCCACGATGGAAGACATCCTCAAATTGGTGTGACAGTCGGAAGCTCGATGCAAGGTGCTTCGTCTCGAATATGAGAGCCGTAAATCTTGACGGTACAAAGAGAATCGGTTGTCCTTACATGTGGATGCTCACAGTTACGCGTCCTGGCAATGAACGCGTCGGGGTCACGTGATGGGAACGCTCGGCGTGACATCCGACTCGGCAACCCTTCTTCTTGACATCAACAGCGAGGGAATATTCTGCCCACGGAGATACAAATCGCTGAGACCCAAAACAAAATCGCTACGGAATTGTCTTTCATTCACAGTCTACGACAAAGAATCGCTGAGCTGGAGGAGGTAGGAATACGCCTCCAATGCTTGGAGGATCTCAGGGTTGGCATAGCGCCAGTCAAGAAGCTCGCAATGAGACCCTTTGCGAAATCTTGCAGCATGCTATAGATCTCGAAGATCATACCACCCAATGTGACTGATTTCAGTCGTGGACCAATGCGTCTATCGCGCGTATGTCAGGCATGGAAATCGGTTGTGCTTTCACACCAGGCGCTTTGGTCAAACTTTGCCCTCTGTTGCGCAGGGGTAGACAATTCTGTAGCCAGTCTTGAAGGAACTCCATCTGCAGTGCAGAGATTCTTGATCCGTTCTGGATCTCACCCTCTCAAGATCCACTTCGCGAATGTTCAGCGTGCTTCACGAGAGAGGCAACAGAGTCTTTCGGGATATCATAGCGCTCTTGCTCCAACATTCTTCCCGCTGGTTCTCTGTTTTCTTCGCCATGCATATACATGGTTGGCACATTCCCCAAGCTGCTGGTCCGCTTTATGCCAATGGGTTAAACACGCTCACTATAAGGGTTGAAGGTGAAGTTCCCAGCCAGACAGTGGCCCTCGATATTCACGCGCCGAATTTGCAGCACCTCAATATTTCTTATTTTCCCCCACAACTGCATGTTCGATTCCCTTCTGTCCGACTCACCAGTCTCACACTCGCGATGAACGTCTCCTCTCTTTCTTCAATTTACGACATCGAGTCGCTGACTTCCAAACTTGACACTCTCCGATTCGACCTAGGCTATGGAGGGCTCTGGGACACACTCGCCCCGGACTTTTCCGAGTGTCCGGTCATTCGAGTGGACCATTTCGGAGCGCATTGTCACCAGGACTACACCTCACAATTGGCTGGCACTTCCGTCACTCCCTGAGCTCCGGATACATGGAGAATTCGATTGGCAAGACCAGCTATCATTCACTGCTTTTCTCGATTCATTCGAATCATTCGTTACGCGCTCTCAATGCTCCATCGAGATTCTTCGTTTAGATGATGAAGCGGATGTTGTTCCGAAGACCAGTACTGGGCATCATCATGGATTGGTCTCACTCTTCCAAAAACTTACAGTCAATAAATCCACTCCGATGTTCCTCCCTCAGTTGAAGGTTCTTGAGCTACAACTTTCTCTCTCTGATCCAGACCAGGAGCTCGTGGACGCCTTCCTCGAGATGGTCGAATTGAGAGCTCCACTTTCCGATGATTTCGCACAGCGAGATTCTTCTCAGGCATTCTTGGAGGAAATAACTTTGGAGCTAGATTTGGAGGGAGACACCAAGGCACTCGAACGCGTCGTACGTCTCAGGGCCCTTAGAATCGAGCTCAATATAGATGTATAAATCAGCGGTGATGGTTTCTGTTTCCATTGGCTTAGAATTTCGAGTTTATATTGCCTCGTACGTATTGTGCATATTCAAATCAGCCCTACTTGTTCAACTCTTGCGGAGATCGCTCCCTGAATTTAATCTTTCTCTCATTTACAAACTGTAGAGAATCAAAACCCGTTCGGGTAATTGCAAGTGTAAACACTGGGCGATATTCCTGTTCTCAGCTCGTATTCAATGGATGATCATTCTGGATCCCACTGTGGGAATACATTCAGCTCTCGGAGAGCGGTTCCAGCACATATTCCTTGAACAGGTGTCGCTCATTATAACAACCACGCCAGACTTCCCGAATGCCAGATTCAAACACCACACGTGCACATCCGTGAAGCAGTCTCTTGACTCAGACCAGGGTTCTCTTTTACAGTGACAGCCAATTTTAGACCTACATTTCGGTAGTCGGTTGTTCTAATATTCATTTCCCTTGCTGAGATGTATATCAGGCAAATGATGTGCTCTCCTGAGCTGCGACCTGTCTCTCAAACCCTTCATGGCACCTTGCCCTCCCTCCCCTAATTAATGCCCAGAATATTGTCTACGCTTTCCTCCGGATGATTGAGTCGAGGGCACCTCATTCTGGTGCTCCTACAGATCTCGAGTCATTCCTGGAAAAAGTGACGGTGAAAATGGGTTTGAAGGGACACACCGATTCTCTTGAAAGGGGCGCTCATCTCAGGAGTCTCGGCAGAAGTCAATCTGGATGAATGAGGATACCGGATTCAATTCACTCTGGATTTGGATATGGTCTTTATTTCCGTCATCTTTTTAAGCTTTCTGATTTCTATGTACTCGTATGTACTCAGTTGAATGATGAGTCATTGTTGTGCTAGTACTTTTTGAATATGTTCCCTTCTATGCAATTCGCGAGGTCGCCACTCCAAAGGGCGGGAGAACTTCAAAAAATCTGAGGGGTTCAATTTGTGGCTATAGCTCATATATAGGGGAGAGAGTAATACCACATTTTATCTTCATCGTTCTATGGTGCAAATGACTTGGTCACCACCACTTTTGAACAAGCATTTTGAGCACATGCAGGAGAGCTTCAAATAACTAACCATCTTACAGAAACATGTATTTTTATGTCTAGAACAATTTCCTAAGACCGATTGTCCCAGCTCTCAAAACTCGCAAAGTTGATGTTTTGGATTTGGCCACCTTCCTTTTTTGGAATATTATATAATACAGATCAATTAGTAATATTCCTAATTTGGGATTACACATCAAACTGAGCCGCCAACATCTTGGGAACTCATCGGTGGGACTTGAAGTTGTAGCAGCCTCAAGCTTTGCTTTTTGAGCCTTTGTAGCCTTCTTTCCCATGAATAAGTATGAGCAGAGAACCAAGGAGCATGTAGGTAGAATTCTTGTTCCATAATATTAACATTGGTCCAATATTGATCCACGTGACCTTTTTTTCGAGACCTCGGAAAACAACTTTTCCTGTCAATCTAGATTTTGAAAATTTCTGGCCCGATTTGGCCACTGTTCGAAAGTGGTGGTGACTAAGCCATTTGCACCATACAATTATGTCTCGCCGAGAGACACGGCCTTGCTCGGACGCGAGCTTCGAGGAGTGCATGTAGATGCGCAATCGACCACGGAACCATTCATCGGACAGCAGCTTCGCCAGGCTATTATGAAGACCGATATCTCGATCTTTCATATCACTCTTTTATCAAGAAATTCGAGCTCCGGAGGGGGATTGCGCTTACCATGACTGTGAACAAGCTACCGAAAGGCTCTTGAAAGGATCCAATGGCACACCATACTCCTATGTCTCGATTGGCAGCATTTCCCCTCGGACTCGAGACTCGAGAGTATTTTGGGCAAGAGAAAGGCCCTGGTGCCCCTCGACCTCAATGTAGTAGATGATAGCGAAGAAGCAGTCTGACAAAAGGGTCATGAGCATACGACACAATAATTATACATACTGAACCGACTTACTTTTTTTGACTTGTTGCGCTTTTCGTACTTTTGCCGCTTTTTTTTGAACCAGGTTTCGAGCGCTTTCATGACAAACAGACTCATCTTTTTTGGTATGCTACTTTTTGCGTTTTTTGCGTTTGTTTGCGTCTGTACAAGCGCTACAAGTAAATGGACAATTTACTGATGAGGCTACTCATGATGTATGAAAGGGCTCGATACTTCTCGAACTAGATACACTATTATGATGTAAAATACAATCCAGTTCACAATCCAGTTCAGGAGCTCTTCGACTCCCATGAGAATCACGTATTTTCAGACACATTAGTTCGGAAGCCACTGCTTTCCGCTTCTGTTATATTCCGGATACCCTGGGGGATATTTCAACACAAGCATGGAGTCGAGAAGAAGGTGAATTACCTTTCATACTAGGATCTCGACATGTTTTACTATATGCTTTACGCCAATGTTGCTTTTGACATCTTTGAGAACAGTAGAACCTGATTTGACATCGGCCGCATGCCTGAGCTTTTGACACGAGGACATTTTGGTCGGTGGGACACTGTTTATGAGAAATATGCGAAATATACTCGTAGAGTATAAAAAGGAGCTACCTGTGGTCCTGAACATATCTGTCGTATCTCAGATGGATATTTCTCGTGCGACAGAACGGGGCGTTCGACCAATTGTCGCATAGCTTTCCAGGAGACCCATAATGGACAATCGACATTGGGACGCGGACGCGCTTTTCGTCTGGTCCGAGAGCATCAATCCTTTCCAAAGCCCGTCGAACGCATTTGTCGATTTGCTCCACCCGAATATGACGCTCTGTCCAAGTGATGAACATCCCAAGTGCCTCAAGACATTCCTGGTTCACGAGATCGTCGCGTTCGAGAGCTGTACATGGAGGACAGGAACAATAGATGATATGAGTTTCTCGTAAGATTGAATCGAGAAAACGATGGTCGGGGTCGAGAAGGTGCAGCATCCAATGAACATCCCCATCGGGGTCAATGTCATCGAATTCTAGCATAAAGTCGTCCGAATCAGAGTTGTAATCTGGCTCATCGCTGGCGAGGAAATCATCGCCGTAGAAGCGAGTGCTATTGAATGAGGCTGTGAGATACAGGGCAGCCATTTCGATGGAAAGACGGAGACGTTGTTCTGTGTGTCCGCTTCGTGCCATAGGTTCAAACTCGGCAGACGGTCTGACAAGCCTACTAAGGACATAGGTGACCGCACGAATAGACCCGTGTTCAAGCAATTTGTGGTGAATATCAGGATCTTCACTAGCGAGGGAATGAAGCAGCTCCAAGGTGGTATAAAGATAGGTGAGCTCAATCTCCTTGCGCTCTACGATGCATGTGAGTTCGTCGAGCAGTAGTACCGACATGAAATCGGGGCATCTTAGCATCGTTGACTTCATGTCTGCGAGATATTCCCCGCTCGGATTATCAACGATAGCGCCAAAGGCACAAATGAGTTGACCTGCTCATCAATCCTATATCTCCTGCACAGAAGCGGCGAATGTCGGCTATCCATCGCAATGTTACTGTCGGAATGATCCCTGGCGTCGAAAGTAAGGCTTGTTCCCTTCGCAGCTCTTGAACAAGGATGCCGATATCTGATAGGATTTCCCCAATGACGATACGGCAATCTCTCTGGAAAGCATCGCTTTCAGATTCAGGAGCCAAGACGGCTGACACATCGACAATCTGCAAGATGAACAGATGTATCCAGGGCCAAATCGACATCCATTCATCTAGGATTTTGCTACAGAACCGCAGATGTTGTTCGCTCTGCATCCAGTGGCGAACGCCGGCTCCAAGCGCGCGTAAGCAGTAAAAACCAACCGATAGTGCGTCAGGTGGGTTCTGCAGGTTTTCCGCTGTGATTTTCGAGAGAATGGGAAGGCTCTTGACCAAATCAAGCACAATAGGCCAGGTCTGCCTGAACACCGTGAACTTCGCATCCAGTATATGATGTTGGCGAGCTGATTCAGCGCGCCCATGCGGTCATCGACGGGCTTCTTGGGCGATTTCACAATGGGCCGAAACCGTCGGCTTCAGGCCAAGCCGGGGCCGGCAAACCACTATATTCAACAACGACAAACAACCGCTTTCTCACAGTCCGCTTTTGGAGGCGCTCGGGGCAGCATTTCGCGTGTGTAATAGGTCGCAAAATTTTTTTTTGGTTCCAATTCTAGGACTGGAATTGTATGGTGTTGGGCCGATAATATTCCAACTTACTGGAGGCGACCGGTCTAAAACCATGCCGTACCGGTGACGTCTGAAACTCCCACGCTCACCATGTCATCGAAGCCCAAGATCAAGCTCACAAAAATGCAAATTGTATACAAAGGTCTTGTCGAGCGTTTCTTACTCCGCAGTCTCCGTTGAGATGAGATTGGACTGGAGCAACTTGAACAAAGTTCTTCGTGTTGACATCATAATTCTGAGATTCTCCCCTGTTTACTTCTGATTGATGGTTCGTATTCTTTTTACGTCAAGATATACTTCGGACATGAATGAAATCCTAGCAAGGCCAATTTGGATGGATACAGCCACAATGACTAGATACCATCTATCGAGAGAATTGGAGTCGGGGAAATCGTGCCGTGAGCTGTGGGATTAGAGCGGGAAGAGCATTTCCGCAGCGTCTCATGACCATCATGCCGAGCCTTCAATTCCATAGGATACTCAAGTGGGTTCTGACAGATCATCATGTGGCGCTTTATATATAGTCCGGGTTCATGTAAATTCCTCTTCCCGCTCTCTGGCTCCACCTCCTTCGTTGTCTCCACGACGAGCATGGAATCGACGGACACATTCAAGAACCTTCGCGTCTATTGTACGACTCGCCTTCCAGTGGTCTCTAAGAAATCTCACAGTCTCCATTGAATAGGGCTGGCATTTGTCGTCTATTGGGGAATTTTCCTGTTTGGCTATGACACGTACGTGCTCCTCGCTAAAGCCTTCGAATGAATACCAACTGGTCCTTGCAGCGGAATAGCGTAAGTTCCATCAAATCGTCTACTGTTCCGAGCGTCAACTGGACGTCTAAACAGTGGAGGCGTGGTTGCCAATCCATATTTTCTGCAACAATTCGGTTTGTTGGACGCCACTGGGGCAAAAGATGTTAAAAAGTCAAATGCTGTCTCGTCCAACGTCGTATCAGTGCTACAAGCCGGAGCTTTCTTTGGCGCATTGGGAAGCGCTCCACTGAGTGGTGCGCTGGGTCTCCTCTCTTCTGCTCGAGAACCATTCTGATCGATACCGGTTTCAGCGAAGTTCGGGAGAAAGTACACCTTGTTGGCATTCTCCCTCATATTCCTTGTTGGTGCCATCTTGACGACCATTGCTGATGGAGGCAGCAAGGGCCTGGCCGAGATCTACGCTGGTAGAGTGATATCTGGCTTCGGTATCGGTGCCATCTCCGCTGTCGCTCCCTCATTCGTGTCAGAATGCTCTCCGAAAGCTGTCAGAGGGAGAATTACGGGATGTTTTCAGATCATGGTTGGTCTCTCATTGAGTCAAAATCGGACTTTTGTATTGAGTTGGACGTTTTCAGGTCGCCTTGGGTGTCATGACTTCATTCTTCATCAATTGTATGTATTCCCGACTTCGCAGCATCTTTGATTGACTATTTTGGCAGATGGTGTTGGAATACACATCCCAAAGGGTGTCAATGTCTGGCGAATTCCATTTGGGATGCAATTGGTCCCAGCTGGAATCATGGCCTTTGGTCTCTTGACGGTCAAGGTTTGTCTCGTTCATCTCATGTTTCTCACTTTGTCAACGTACTTGGCAGGAATCTCCGCGATTCCTCGCCTCTGTTGGGAAAACCGAACAAGCTCTCAAGAACCTGGCATTCCTGCGGAAGGAACCCTTGACATCGGAGAGTGTACTCCATGAGATGGCGGAGATCGAGGCAGCCATCAAGGAAGAACGGGAGGCGCGGGCCGGGCTTGGTTGGCGGGAAGCCTTTTTTGGAAAAGGAAACTTTCCGAGATTCGCTATCGCGTTCATAATTTTCTTACTACAACAATGGGCGGGACAGAATTCAGTGAAGTGCGTTTCCATTACCCGAGTCCATGAGGTGACAGCTCACTTATTGGTCTCAACAGTTACTATGCGCCACAGATCTTTGCTTCGGTGAGTTGTTACTGGTGAGGTATAGCGGATAATTGCTGACTGTGATTTAGATTGGATATGTTGGGACCAAGAACTCGTTACTTGCTAGCGGTGTTTATGGTAAATACAAGATATCTTGCACACTCGAGTCCCTCTGATCCCGTTTCTCCAGGCGTCATGAAAGTTGCATCAACAATCGCCTTCATCTCAGTTGGAATTGAGACGCTCGGTACGTCTGGCTTTTCTCCTCGCTCTCTTTCCTTGCCAAATACTCTGTCATGCTCATCGACATCTACTTCTAGGCCGTAAAAAGTCGCTATTCATCTCGGCAATGGGGATGGGAACATTCTTCTTCATCATTGGCGCAATATTGAAAACACATCCACCTCCAGCTGTCGATGCGAACCATGCACCACCGAGTCCTTCACCAGCATCGCGAGCAATGGCTGCTATGCTTTACCTCTATGTCTGCTTTTACTCTATGGGATGGGGTACGTCGATGCTTTTTCTAGACTCGAATGAATCGCTTATGGTTTCAGGTCCGGTTCCGTGGGTTTACGTGTCAGACATCTTCCCCACCCGAACGAGGCATTACGGTTTAGCAGTGGCCAGTGCTTCACAATGGCTCTGGAACTTTGTCCTGAGCAAGCAGACACCTCAGATGGTCACAAACTTGGGGTACAAGTTGTTCCTGATGTTTGCGACAGTTAATATTGGGGCGATGGGACTGTTCTCTCTGTACGTATCTATTTCAGATTACTCGAGAGAAACTTCACTGATTGACTCAACTCTGTAGGCTTATCCCAGAGACTCAGGGACGTAGTTTGGAAGAAATGGATATCATCTTTGGGAGTGTTACGGCGGAGGAGAGGAATGCCAGGATCAAGATCGAGGAGAAAGGTACATATCTTTTTTTTGTTCGTTGAACGAGCTTATGCTTTGAGCAGAGCTGGACAAAGTCCACGAAGGCGACGAAAAGAAGGGCCACGACGGATCAGATCGGTCGGTCCATGGCTCGGACGAGAAAGTTTGAGCATAAAGATTTGAGCTTCGGATGAATAGCAATGATGAACCTGGAATATGTAATTGAATTGGACCTTTGATGTGCGAGCTTCAATGCTGTCACAGTTGCGCGAAGTCTTTCTATTCCCATCTCGGTATAGATTCTCAAATACTCTCGACTTCGCCTTCGTGGCCCGTCAGACGTATCCAGCTCAATATCTTGTAAATGTGAAATACGCGCAGTAATCATAAGAAAATCGTGAGGATCAGATGAGTCTCAAGTTACCACATACTATCTTGAATGATGTAGGCACTGCCTTGCGGCCTTTCTGAATCCAAGACAGCCCAAATCACACACCGTTCCTTCCGGTCCTTTCCCATCATGGGCGATGATCTTCCAATGGAGCTTTGGCTTCATATTCTTTCATTTCTGCATTTTGTCACGAGGGTTATTTGGGATTGCCAACTGGGAGTCAGATTTTGCAAACATGAGGTACTGTCCGTCATTCCGTGTTGTCGACTCTGCACTGAGATAAATGCAGCGACTCTGATATTATGACTTCACGTCGTATAAGATATCTCCACATTGACTGTGACGCGATTCAATGGCGAACAAAAATTCCCGGAATTCTAGGAAAGATCAAAGTCTGGAGAGTCAATGTATTTTGCTCGTCGCCGAATATGGAAAAGAACAGTAAAGGAGCTCATCAACCTTCGGCATCTCACCATCGACTCGGCCGACGATCTGAAATCAGTTACTCCATTCCTGAAGACCATTCTATCCCTACCATACCGATCACTATCTATACTCTCCATTTCCATCTCCTGGGAGCATTTAGACAAATGCGACACTCTGTTCTCCTTGCACTACCCCATAGTTCTGGAGGCATTGAACTTGTCTGTGACTTAAGCCGCAGCCGGAGAAAAGTCTGATCTCTTCACCGAATACATCAGAGCACTTCTGCTAGGCCAGGCGACAAGCTTGAAGTCATTTTCATTTTCGTGCCAAGGAATCCCAGATTTCGCCGACTTTTTCACTTATCTAGCCGACCCAGCCCTGCTTTTGAGTCTCGTTATGGAGTTGGATCTTAGGCAGATGGGAAGCGCTAATTGGCAGGCGCTGAATCTGCTCCTGAAGTCTAGAGGAGCGAGTCTTGAGAGTATAGCCATCCGTGCTTTCGAAGGCTCGGACGCCCAAGAAGAGATCATGTCCCAGTGGTACAGAGACTATTTCGCGCGCTTCGATTTTCCCTGGCTACATACCCTCGAATTCGGTGTCGCCATAAACCGACGTCAGTACTGGGACTCAATCCAACGCATGTCAGGAGAATTGCACTCACCTCGCTTCCCACTTTCCAGTTGGATTCCTAGCCTCACGACGCTGTTTTTGTGGAATGACCTTGACGTCAACTTTCCCCAAAATGCTGGAAAGATTCTCTGACGGCCAGTCTTTCGTTATAGATACTCTTGGGATCGGCATCCAAAGATCCGAACTCTCTGACCTCATCGACCTCAGGATCAGTTTCCCTCGTCTGCGTCACCTGGAGATTCGTCTTGTGGGATAAACTTGAAAGCGGAGTGCGAGACAATGGGATCCCCACTTCATCGATGTACACTTCGGTCATGGTATTCGTTGGGATCTGCATGAGATTACAGTCGTGCAATCTTGCAAACGTTGTCTGAAACCACAAACGAGCTTACCTTTCATCTCCAAGATCATTGCAGACCTGGTACCTTCAGCGAAGGAGTGGGTTGGCATGATGGCTGATGTGCAGCCTAAGAAAGCCACGAGATGCCGGTGTTTACCAGTTCACAGACCTGTCAGGTAGCGAAATAATTATACCATTCCAACTCAATTTTCGGATAGTCTTACTGTTTTTTTCAAGTTCCGTCATTGCAGAGGGAGCGGTTATACTAATCTCATTACAGTACTCGTGTAATCATCAAACGGGACTCAGTTATCAAAAACGCACCACCACCAATTGCAGAGTATCTCGGATGTATGCTGCCGAAGCGATTGCAGGTGCTAGACTCCAGAATAAGAAGGAATAAACTTGATGACTCGGTTCATCTGCGCAGTCCACACAAAACCCGAACGACATGTAGGGATGCTACCGAAGGAAGTTGACATGCGTTCTGGAACCGAGTTTGATTGCTCTGCTCACTCGATTGGCCATCCATAGGCACGGCTCAATCTACTAGTAGCGACCTACATGCTTGCTACTCCGGTCGCTGTCATGGCCATAGATGTCCCTCCCGGGCTCGGTGGCCCTCATTGGATGCCATAGTCCACGCTACCAAAACTTGACGGGTGACTGGGCACATCAGGAAACAAACACATGGCAAGACTCCGGACCGATCGCCAAGGTCGGGTTGATACTCTCAAACATCCGACTGCACCTTGTCCATCGTTATGTCTTGTGGGAGGCGCGGAGATGGTATCTCACCTTTAATCGGACTGGGGGCATTATTCCCCGCCGTGGCCGAATCTCTGTCAAAATGTTATCGAAAGATCAGGGGATGAACATTTATTCGAGAGATCTCCCGATAACCATTATTGTGAAAATCCGAATATGAGTCGGTCCTTCACCTGATACTATCTACTATAAAAGTATCACCCATTGTTATGCGTTATTAGCCTGTGCCGGCGTAGGCGGCCGCTCCGGCAGGCCTTGGACGTTACGGAGTTCGAAAAATGTGAGTTCAGATGGCCCTGTTACGCGTTACGAACATGTTCATGGGTGCCTGTTACGGCGTTACTGAATTTACGGTCATATTTTTACAGTACACGAGTTTGCGCACCAAGAATAAGCCATGTGGTAGCTCCCATGGCTTTTGCACAAACAGGCTATTGCCGCTTCGCACGTAGCTTCTGCTATCTTTTGTTTCCTAGCCCGATAGAGCCCGTTTTGCGTCGCGCGTCTGAAGCTCTTCTGTGACAAGCATATCACCAGGTTTGACGAGGTTCAACGTCAACAATGGCTTTCTCTTTCAGGAAATTTGACTTTGAGAATACATTCCACAGCCTTCAAAATCTTTCACGAACAAATTGCCACTGGGCCATTCCAGGGAGTGCATCAATATCTATCATTGAATGCCCTCAAACTCAAGGTATGACCGGAATCCATCCATGGAAATTTGATCATCAGCTACTCCACTCGTCATTTTCCGGTACGCAGATACAAATGTAGCAGTCCTTTTAGCAGCCTCAAATAGCCCTTGAGCACAGCTTGGAATTAATGCCACAAACTGTTGCAGTGCGTTCATCTATTAATATCACTGCCATCATTGATCCAGTGGATGGATCGGAGTTGCTGAGTAAATCCTCGGATCCGCGTCTTTGTTCGTAGAGGCTTTCTGCACCGTGTATGCCTCAATTCAACCTTTTCTTCGTTGAAGTTCAAATTGAACATTCAGGTCTTGACGAACAACGCGGACATGTCACAATTGCAGATGTTTCAAGTCGAATGGGTCTGCCCTGATCCAATGCCCCCTGACGGCGATCATGGAGTACTCGTTGAAAATCGGCCGGATGTTGCTCAAGTCTTGTTTCACAATTGAAATTGGAGGAACTGGCATCGATGCCGACGCGTCATAGTATTCTCAAGCTGGGACATTTCCCATAAAATACCAGCACCCTCCACTATTTTCCCCACTTCGTCCTGGTCACCTCTCACCCACATAAACCTATATCATCCATTTACTCGATACGTTCTCTCATCATGCGTTCGTTAACGACATTTACTGCTCTCTCTGTTATTCTCCTTGGCCCTCGTTGTCGCAACTCCTTGCATCAGTTTTCCTCCCGTCGTCATCCTCGATCCTGACGTTGTGGTAGCTTGAGACCCGTGCTCCTCCGGGTACCGTTCAAAATCCGGCTCATGAAGAGAAGAATCTCCAAAGTCTCAAGAAGGCGGATAAGAATGTCAAAAGCCGGGAGAAAAATCTCGCAGCCAAGATCAAGAAGGACACCAAAGCTGTTGGTCTTGTCATCGTACAAATTGGAATTATATTGATCGTGAACGAAAGCGCAAGAAGGGCGCAGTCTCGAGAGAAAATAACGAGCTGAAGAAGCTCAAAGCCAAAGACAGCAAGATCAAAAAGAAGGAGCACAAGGTCGGCAAGAAAGTCAAGGGCGATATAGAAGCACTCAAAGTTCTCGATGAGGTAGGGTTAGTTTCATCCCAATAGCAGGTACAAAGGAGCTTGTTCAAAATCTACCAACAATATTACTTGAAGTCTTCGTGGCATTGGCTTTCAGATCTGAGCCCTGGTTCTCAATTTATCTTGATGAGACAAGCTCACCAAGTCAAATTCAGCAAAGATCTATTACTCATCATTGCTTGATGACAGTATAATCATACGCTAAATCCATCTGTCGGCAGTGTCCTCTATGTTTCTGATCCTGACCGGGATTAGTAGAAATTCAGTTTTCTCATGGAAGCTCTTCGTTTTACCCTTCAACTGAACACCCATGACCAGAATGCTCCACACACTGCTGGCGCTCTTGTAGGTCTCGCGAGCTAGGAGACTGTGATCCAATTTAGCTCATTTAGCTACTACTAGTTGGCATTACAGATTGTCAGTCGCTCTTACTTTAGCTATTCAGGGACCTTTGGCCGTGGCAGATACCAAATTTTGACATAGACGTACTGAGTTCTCGATATATCGAGTGATTCAATGTATGTCTCGTATCCATCCAGGGCACAGGTGAAGGCTTCGCGCGGTTGACTGTCAACACATATTACAGCCAAGTTCAAGAGGGATTTAACCCCAGTGGACTCATAGGTAGTGGTACTTCGTCATCTTCCTCCAGCGTATTTTCGCGAAGCATTCATACATAATTAATCAAACGATAAGAGCGAAATTATGCGGAGAACCACTTGAGGGCGGAGCGACAGGAATACCGGCCCGGACCGCGTGCTTGTGACCCCACTGATCACATGGTGTGACTGTGACCTCAGTGTGCCTTGTTTCGAACCATGTCGTTCCAGCAGCTCGATCTCGACTTGGTCATCACCATAATGACTCACTTGGACGTCGAAGCTATTTCTTTGTTTCGTACTGCTTCTCGTCCACTGTATATTGCTACCCAGAATACTGTCTTTTTTCGACCACAAGTTCATTCCCACGCTCATCACATGACATGTCACACTATTTTTTCAGTTCAAAGCTCGGGATAGAGTGTGACATACTGACATATCAGTTCATCGTCATTTTTTTTGGTGTCATACAGCATCATTGACCTTGCTTCTGTGTCTTTGGAACATGTTAATATAGCTGAAAAACTGAATTGCATGGCTTTTTGGACTTTTTGGAACCGCTTTGAAGGAAAATCGCCTTTTTTGGTGCGTGGGAATGTCACAATCTCTAGTTCAGAGCTTAAGATTTGGTGTGATGTCACGCCATTTTCAGTTCAGTTCAGAGGTCCGTGTGACGTGTGACGAACTTGTGGTCGAAAAACTACAGTAATCGTCATTTCTGGGTCTTTTGGCATCGACGGCTGTTTCCCAATGTCCAAGCCAATGCCTACAGTCTTGCAGAGCTTCAGCGTCGCGTCCAACGTGGCTGCAAGATCCCAGTCGTCTGGACAGCGCCGAGGGTCCACTCCAAACATATCCAAGCTAACGATATTGCCCTGGGCTCTTTTCTTGCTGACGGGGAGACACTGTTGACGTTCTCCAAGGATGGTTTCATACGTCTCATCAGTCCCGGAGAGTCCGAGCCATGGACAGCAGATTTAATGCCACTCAATAATCGGCCGTCGCGCCCGGACATCGTCGCGTTGACGTCGCATCAGGGTCATCAGCTCGCCGTTATTGGCAGAGCCAGTTGGGATGATTTGTACGTGTCTTTCTTTTTTGCTCAGCATCTTATCATTCAATGGGCTTATATCAGCTTGTCTCAGATCCTTGTCTACCGAGTCAATTTTGCTTTTGGCGCTTCGCCCTTGGAGCTTATACGCTCTTTTTACCCACCGGGTATGCCCAGAGACCGAAATCTCACTGCTGGTTTTGGTCTGGTTGCATTTGCATTGCAATGTCCGCCCGCCATATATACCACTTCAGTCTACATCCAGACTGCTCTGCCCAGTAACGATGGTGCTGTGAGACACGCGGAAATGTCATTGCCCGTCCGAGTAAGCCTTTATGCAGCAGATTTGTCTCTCTCTCTCTGACAGATTTTATCCCAGATATTCCCGAGACACTCGTCGATTACGCTACTGTCGTCGAACCTCCTGTTGATTGCAAATCACCAAGGACTGAATGTCTATGACATTCCGCCGCTTGTTTTCGACATTCACAAAATGGCAGTTCCCGTCAAAGTCCAGCCACGGCTCACCTTATCCGTGGACCGCGAAACAATGACCTGGCAGTGGCGGTACCATAGAGTTGGACCTGTTTCATACGATCCTGATCGTGACACTTACAGGGCGGTCATTGCGACGAACATCCAGGCCCGTGTCGTGGAGATCTCATCGACCTCGATTCTATGGACTGGCCAGCGCATGAAATTCCCCCAGTATATCAAGTATCTCTCCATTGGACGTCGATTTGGACTCTTTACCAGGCGGGAGACTATGACCTCGGAGACACCTATTGCCCAATTATTTCGCTTACCCGATGGAGAACACAGTCACGACGGTGGTACTGAGGAGGCCATCGTTAGCGCCGCTCTCCTCGACCTATCGCTTCCGCAGGACGCCGACTGGGTAGCATTCGATGAAAGAAGTGGTCGTATTCTAATATCACAGAAAGATGGCCAAGGGCTGATTGTGGAGACCGTGACATAGCTCGTTAGACCACCAAAATTTGGTATATATCTTCGCATATCAGCAGCATACTACATTTTCTGTCCTGAAGGGTGTTTCAAGATCAGGACACAGATAAAGATTATCAAGTCTAATAAACCTGCTATCTAAAACTGTAAGTTAGAATCAGTAGATTTCGGGCACATGATGTCTCGAGATCTTTCTGAACACGACAGGTACCGCAGCGTCAGTCGTGTCACTTAATTCCTCGAGACATTCTGCAAATCATATCAGCAGAAACAGTTTCTGAAAGGATTTGCCCTGCAGGACTTCCGGTCACCTCAAAGAGCGAAGCAAATTATAGACCACAACTCGACGAAGCGAGCGCTCATGCTCGAACAGTTTCTGGGTCTCGGGGATCACAGTGAAACAAATGGGTTAGACATATCCTCTACATTTATCAACCTACACCAAAGATACAACGACGGAAATCTATCTAGGCCAAGGCATCAGCGGCTTGTTGACAAAGCAGAATCAGCGAGTCCCACTTTATCCCAGTGATGATTCGTGCGACGCAAAACATCTTGAACCTCTCGAAAGCTCGTCTTCGCAATACCTGCATCTGATCAATCAATGCTCGACAAGGGAACAAACGGCTTACTTTGAGGATTTGACATGGAAAGGAGGTGGCGTTCCAAACAGCAAAAGGGTTTGGTACGAAGCTGGGAGTGATGATTGGTCAACGTCAACCGCAAGCAAGAACGAGAGTGTTCTATACATACCAGAAAGCGCTCAAGATCGGAGTTGGTTGCGATGAATAATGGTCGCCTCAGCAATTGGCTGAACCTTGCTTGAGGGAAGTCCCGGATCCGCCGAAAAGAATATCTGTAAGACCGAGAATGTGACGAGTAAGGTAACAGAAGCAAACCTTGATGACATATCCACCAGCGTCCGCTCTCCGCGTGATACGAGGCTCTCCGAGAGAGTGAAACGGCTTGCTGACAAATGATCCATCCAACCGCGTTTGGATCGAGTGCCTCTAGGCAGGTTCTAGAGCTTTATCCAGAGCTAGGAATATTAGCCGCTAGCTGGAGGGTCGATTTAGAGCTTGACCACCTGTGGAGAAATTCGTTATCGTGGAGATGTGGCGACGTGCTGATGTGATTGATGGGACCTCCGGGAAAATTCCACGCCGATCATTCCATCACAAGTTTCACAGCCTTCCACAGATGTGCCGTTTTGCTGATGTCATTTGTCGGTGATACCTTCAGCAAAGGGATTGAGAAGATAGAAAACTGCGAAAGAGCGAATGAAATCGTGCTGTGTGTCGAGGACAAGCAGGGAGAATAGCATGGGGGCGTCTACAAAAGACATCAACAGCATTGGAGCAAGAAAAGAGAACGACGCACCTGGTTGCTCTTCGTCTCCGTCCACAGCTTGCCTATTAGAGTCCAGGTGCACTGAGGTTCAGCTCCATTCCCAGACCGCTCCACCTCTCTAGATAGCATTATCCGGTTACGCTTCCTTAACCAGCTTCTCCACTGTGAGCGCTGTTATTCTCTTGATCCGGTCATGGTTTTGCTCGGTCGACACTCGAAAGTATGGGTTGGACGAATGTAATGCACGGTAGAGGCAAAAGACGGGGCCACTGTAATCAAATGAGACCATCGTTTGCACATGGACAGCGACCAGCACAGATGCAACGATCTTCTTGTTAAGCTTCTGTCCCACTCTACTTACCAGTGGGTTAGAGGCCGTCCTCCGGCGGCATTCACGAGTCCCCAATCCCTTCTTTTCAACTTTGATTCACAATCTCTATATCACAGACACAATCAAACGGAGGAACCTCGGATGCAACGCTGTTGCCATCAGCCATCAAACAACACCTTATTTGGATTGTACACGCCCAGGCGGTAGTCTCGAGATAAAGTCCAGCGAGTGGAGTGGATTTTTGTGTCAGCAGTACATGTGCACTAGGACATACATTATGTCTTAGATGAACTGTAAGAAGCTCAGTGATGATTGGATGCATTATTATTCAAGGAACACTAGAGAGTGAGGAGACAGGTGCGATGCACCGCTATGGCATGAGATTACCCAGATACAACCCCAGAAATGGCTCACCAATATTACTTATACGGCGAAATCCGTGCCTGTGTAAAACGGGTCATGTGAATATCCGCATTGGGCTCTTTGATGGGCGTACCCACAAAATAGCTCACTCCCAACAAACGAGCCCACAAGTGGGACTCGTAATCACAATGGCAGGTGGGCCGTTTGAAGTCGCCAGGTCGGATAGTGTGACCACGGGGACACAGACCCTGGCCGTTATTGATACCGCAGGTTACGTATGCAAATATGATAAATTACATCAATTTCTTACTCATTGCTACTTATAAGGTCATACATTCTTAGTGCAGCAGGCGCCCCCGAGCTTGCTGCCATCCAGGACTGGGTACGAATCCTCTTTCTGTCATCGCAAGTATCTGTTGAATAGCCTCTGTAGAGGTGTAAACACCGGAAACTTGGGATCAAGATCCACATCTGGTGTTTCATCGTGAGTCCCAGACGCTTCCTGATCATATAAAGTGCTGAACGTTAGCGAGTCCACTGCTTCTTCAGGTTTCAACGGAACACCAACCCGTTCCCCAACCAATGATACAACGGCAAATGCTCGAAATTCTGCTCTCATCATCGGAGGATGACAAATTCAATCAGAATCTATAAAAATCCCAACACCATTCCCCTTTACAAGTCTTACAGAACACATGCGTGAGTTCAAGCTTGAAGCAGGATCTCGACAGATGTTGATATGGGTCCTGCTAGAATGTCGCTTAGAAATTACCCTCAGACCGTTGTAGTATATGTACCGGTCGAGGAGTACAAGAGATTGAAAGGAGAGAATGAATGGTTGCGGGATCAAGTACACAGTGCCTCCGAAGGACCCCCGGCAGATCCTGGCGATGCAAGTCCTCGAGAGAGAGATGCAGTGGTGACGGAGAGTTCCAAACGAGGATGATTGTGCCTCACGTCGTTGTGATCTGCTGATTGGATCTAGTTCTTTTATTTATGATGCTCATTCAAAATGTCAGTACAATGGTGGAACAAAGCCTGATTATGTCCAAGACTCAATGATATCAGTCTTGCACTCGAGGTTCGCCCCTAAGATCGGGCCGCCCTAGTGACTATCAATCATTTGTTCCAGCACTTCTATTTCACAGCGCCAGTCAAAGAATACCAAATTCATTTCGCTCAAACGACGCGATTGTCTCTAACATTTTACTGCGGTCGAATCTGTCAGAAACAGGACTGGCAAAACCATCGACACCGATGTGGTCAGACATCATTGCGCGGTACAATATTCAAGCTACTTAATTCTCACTGATCTCCCTTATCCCACCGGGTACATACTTCCACTACCTGCTGCGATGGTTTATCAGAGGAGATTCCGAACGTGAACGCCAGAAGATAGAGCATGAGATTCAACAAGTCCAACAAACTTTACCAGTTGTTGTCACCATGGATTATGCGACCCATCCGCCTGTGCCGACATGGGTCACGGCCGGCGAAACCTTTCTGGCCCAGCCCGATCCCTCACTTGAATTGGTTAAGGTTGCCCTCACTGGCAGGCGGCCGATCTCACTGCACGCCACTGGAGTCCTGGTATTCGCAGTCTTTCCTGAAAAGGATGTTTCATGTGTTGTGACCGCATTGATAGACTTGATTGAGACTAGAACTTCATTGAAATAGTACCAGGGACAGACAAAGGACATGACAATACACAAGAGTTGGAATCAAGTAATTTTATTCGAAAGAACTCAAAAGGGATAATAAAGTGCCAGAATGAATTGGATCAAGTGATATCGGTGGCGCAGTTTCTATCAGTTGGAGCTGACATACTCGGTGGAAATCTAGAAAAATAGATAAATAACGGGCCAGAAGTATTCAATGACAGATTTACCAGCCGCACACATCTATACTTCCGCATATAATAGGTCTGGCATCTCGGATAATCTGGACTGAAAAGACGATCGGGGCCAGAATATGCCGCGACGCTGTCGCAAATGTGGTTACTCATGACAGAATTTTCAGTCAGACAAACAAGTGTAAAATATGGTCCACGTACGGGCGGCAACTACCAGGAAGATGAACCGGAAGCGTTTGCATTGCATACTGTTTGGATGAAAAGGTATCGAGTTGCATGCTAGGGATGATATTCGCAAGGAAATTATATAGACTTCGAATTATACCTGGAAGTCACAATTGGCAGTAAAGATGAATGTCCAGATAGGCTAATTCGCTTGAGGCACCGCACTGCAAAGCAAAGGATAGTCTTGGCCAAGCAGAGTGTGCCTGTACTACTAGCGCCATTATAGATACATTATGTAGTCGGAACTAATGCTTGTACGAGCGTTCGGGGTTCAATAAAACCTAGCCTTGGCGACCGAATTGTGAATGCCGTCACGGTAATTAATGGCTCAAAACGGGATATCGATCTTTCAGTGTATACCGTATGAAATGTCGGGGAGAACAGGTCTTTTCGGGAGCGTACAGTACATGTTCACCACTCTGGAGTCTTTAAAATTCCGATGTGTCTAGGCTTGTACACGACAATGATGCCAATTCCTGCGATGATCCTATTCTCCTTGATCAGTGCTAGTACTTCCCCGATGCTAAGTCCTTCTGCTACGGACCGGGACGCCACTTCTCGGTGACACCAGTATATTATTGATACTTGAATCAGCTATGTCTGTATCATAAATGACCGTTTCCCGACTCGGAGGAACTGGTAACTTCTGTCATTCTGTCACCAACTAGAATACTCGAGAGTCAGTGAACAGATGAGAATTAAGGATGGCGTCATCGCAACAAACTTTGTACAAGTATGGTTTAGTCATCATGCGATCTTCTTGGTGTAGGCTCTGCATCTTGAAGCCTTGGTCTGGTGGGCTAAGGTAAAGTGGTGCGCGCGCGCGACCTTCGTAAACGTGACCGGCCACGTTGGGTTAGCTTGAAATTCAACTTGGCAGGCTGAAATATTACAGGTGCATTGCAAACTGTACAAATCCAAGTTCCTATTGATACAGTATGTGATTTTTCTTTTTTGGTTTTTATTTCGAATCCGATACCTTTTGGAGCGCCGCATTCGGTGAAATGAACCCTGCACTCGCAATTGGTCTTCCCTCCTGTCCCACATCCACCTGTGCAGCACCCTCAGCAAACCTGGGCAATCCCCTCTTCACGGGTGTATACACAGGCTAGAATGCACTCTTGGGTACTCTCATATCCTTCCAGAATCTCACCTTGTAAATCTCGCATGATTCTGGTGGCAAAGCGAGTTTACAGGTGCTGAGGGCGTTTTTGATTACACGGCCAGTAAGTTTTCTAGCCTTTGTAGCATGGCTCCCATTATGGAAGGGTATAGGGTGCCTTTTATACGGTCCAGGTCAGCGGTAGTTCTTCTGCTCATGGCTTCGACACCCTTGGAATTCTCTGGTATACCTGTGACAAGTCGGCTCCAGCCTGACCCTTTCACCGTTTCCATTCCAGAAACTAGCATCGTTGAACTAAAGGCGCTGTTGAAACCTTCACGTGTGGCTCCCAGAACCTATGAGAGCTCTTTCAAGCTTAAGGGCTGGCGATATAGGCTTACTAGCGAATGGGTCATGCAAGCAAAACACCATTGGGAGACTGAGTTTAACTGGTAAAGCACCGAACTATTATTAGTTGTAAAACAGAAGCACATATCAACAGTTTTCCCTAATCACGAGCTACAAAATCCACTTTGCGGCAGTGTTTGGCAAGAAATCTAATGCCATCCTAGTCGTACTTCTTCGAAGTCTCATGGCTGGCCAGTTGGAGTCCTCAAGATCCGTCTTTGTCCTTGAACTGATCTTTGGTACAGGTAGCTTCCTCGAGTTCCTACTAATTCTTCAGCTTAAAGTTGCCTGTTACAAACCCTCAGAGCCTCCGTACTACATCGTCATTCCATCTCTCCCCGGATATGAGTATTCTTCACCCCCGTCACTCAACAGAGACTTGAACTACAAGACATTGCAAGGGTCTTCAACAAGCTCGTGGTTGGCTTGGGTTTTGGAGACAGCAAGGTTGCTTGCATCATGGCTGCTGATCAGGCAAACTGCAAAGGTTTTTCGTCCATAATCTGATTTCATACAACGTTGACATATCTCTCCAGCCGTTCCTATCAACTTCTGTTATATGCTCGAGCCGAAAGGCATTGATTTGGCTTCCATGAATGAGGTGGAACGTATTGGCTTCAAGCGAGGTTCTGCTTTCGGTTGGACTGGAAGTACAAATATAACGCAGAGAGATAAAAATATGAACATAGGGAGATGCCCGCAAACACCATCTCAGCAACACCTCCATGCTGAATACTCCTCTGCACAACATCTCTGCCTCCTATCTCCAAACATCACTACCCTCTCCCCGCACACCCCCCGCCAAAACATCTCCGGGTGAGTTTAATTTCCTCTGTGAGCCTCACTGCGACTCAAGCCGCGACTCGGCCAGCTACCATGCCGATGAGATGCCGATGAGTCATGCCACAGCCACAGTCAAAAAATAAAATAATGATTCCACATGATTTTGAAAATCACTGTAATACTAATACAAAGCACTACCACTGCGAAGGGGTGCTGTAAGAGTTGTAGGAGGAAAGGTAAAAGAGTGAAGAGGTGCAACCAAGTCCGCGGTTAATATTCCTGTTCCATCTAGTGGCTCCTGCTCAGCAGGAGCCTAACGGCCAGCAATCCACTGCCAGCGATTCCGAGTGCCCCGAATTGTAGCAATACAGCGGTTTCCGGTCGTTGCTGCTCCGCAAATGAACGCCATGTCCGTTCCATGATGCTCAACCCAATTACAGTGCTCTCAGCTTGAAGGGGCACCCCAATAACAGAGTCTTCGATTTTCCTTACACACACATAGCACCGTTTACAATAACGACCTGTATTCCCACGTGTTGGGAATAAGCAACATTTGTTTTTGAGCGTCCGCTTTCCGCGGGACTTTGGCTGAGCATCTTGAGCTACATTGCAGAGAGACCTGATCAAGACATAACTAACCGTCATCGGTCCAGCCAGTGATGCTTCCAAAAGCTCTCCATCCTCTGAATCTGAAGCAAGCACATCATCGCTAGGTTCAAGGATTGAAAACGGGGGAGATGGTGTCCTCGCAAATAACTTCGCCCGAATGTCCTGGGCCAATCGGACCTCGCGACGATTTGAGATCAAACTAGCTGTCCGCCAAATCAGAATTGCTAGAATAACGTTGCAGGGAACCTGAAGCCTCCAGCGATTTGAATCCTCAGTATCTGCTTGGAAATACAGAATTCCTGGGTTTGGAGATAGTTTCCACGCGTACCGGAAGTCAAAAATGCGCGCAGCGTCATCTGCTGCATTCTTATTCTGGGTTGGAAGGTTGCAATAGAGCTGTATAGTGGTTGATTCCTTAAGAATAGGAACTAACAGATAGTTGTTCCGGTATGGCAACATCTCTAGAACCTTTCCCTCTTCAAAGTTGGAAAGTAACTAGAGAAATCGTGAGCAAGATCTCAGATAGCTTAAAGAAGCGTACGAGCCTTCCAGACCGGCTGCTGTGATTCATCGAGCGCTTTTTCCAACCACTGCAGGAGCTCGATGGGCGGAGACAGAACTAATAGCCCTGGAGTGAAGTATTCCAAATGACACGTTGGACACACTGTGTGTTTGATATTGTCATTGAAGAAACTGCCAACACCATCTGTAGTACCACTCACGAACGATGCCATTATACGCACTGTCCCGGTCGTAATTCTTGTTGGGACTTGGATCGAGAATTCCTAAGGAGATCGCAAAATCGATCTTCAATGATTGAGTTATATCACAACCAGCAACGCGAGGAGGAACAAACCTGTTGTTGGCCGACAGATGAAGTATCGAACAGATGTGCACAGTGACTGCCCGACTCCGTCAACTTCTTGAGACAAATGGCGCAGGTCTGATTGTAATTTCCTCTGATCACTTTTTTGGTGGCAGCTTGAAAGGGCATTTGGTGACATAGACCGACCGCATTATTCAGAGTTGAGTCTTTATATATCGCTTGAGATGTGGGAAAGGGCAGCAGTGCGCTTCTCTTTTCATCGACATGATAGATTGACCCAGGCACCAGTTATCAAGCGTTTCTTTGCGGCCCCCTGTCGCTTCTTGATGTTTTGACAGATTGGCCGTCACAGAAGCACTATCATTCTTTGCACCGTTCCCGGCACTGAAATACTGTCCAAGGGCCTGAGGCCGCTGAAAGGAATTTATCCGCATCACAAAAAGGAAATGATTCTCTTAAATGGTAATCTTATATAACAAGCGTGCGTTTAGCGCCCAAACTTTCAAAACGACCAATTTTATCCACGCAATCATGTTCCCGTACGCCAAGATGGCCAAATCTTGCACCGTTATATGTGCCGTATAGTGCCGTGCGCTGTCAGAATGGTATACAAATCTCATGGGATCATCTGTCAAGCGTGAACTGTACATAAGTATCGATAAGTACTAATAGATAGATAGACAGAATGACACGGCGATGAGGCAACAACCGGCATGAAGCAGGCTAGGTAGCATGGTCATATCCAAGTAAAGACTATAGCGAGCGACACTCAGTCACAACAGCTAAATATCCCAGTTTCTAGCAGGGTGAGTCTGATGGATTCAGATAGAAGGTGACCAAATAGCAAGGCATTGTCGCATGCTGATTCGGAGCCTTGAGCATGTTCTTGCTGGAAGCCTGGACTTGCTGTCAGCTGCAACGCAAAAAAGAACTGCACTGAGACCGATCGTCGGCAAAATCCGAGCGCTGGGGGGCGGAATCGGAGTTGGGCGCTGATCCGTGCGATATTCGGGAGAAGGTGATTCCGACAGGCCTAAATTTGTTGAATCTTGTTTGACGCCAGCAAGCAGGGCATATATTTCTTTTCGTTTTTCTCTTTGAAGCTATGGAAATGGATTCCAGTGAGCTGAGCGGTTGCTATCCAGCGAAAAGACGATTTGGAAAATTTGATGGTGGTGGCACCGGATCAAGTGCCCGACTTTCTCTTGGACAGCATTCTATGTGAAGGAATGTAACGTAGTGTTACCTAGTGTTACATACCTGCTTTCACGGGTGCGCGATTTCATCATCATCATGCGGAAGCTCGCTGCCCAGCCACCGAGAACACTTTTTCTGCCCCAGAGCATTTGTTTCTTGGGCCCGCTCTCTACAATCGACACAGAACTGGATTTTTCCGAACTGCTCATAGTTCCCGTCTACAGTGCCTACCAATGGGATTCAATAAAAGAGTCACCACAGGAATGTCAGACGGGAATAAATACACATCGCAAGTAGTAATCGGTTCAGTTCCGAGTACTGTAGTTTCGCGACCAGAAGTTCATTCCCATGAGCATGATGACACCTCAGTTCATTGTGGCGCAGAAGTCCGAGCTGGGGAATGTTTGTAGGTATTAAGCCTGATCCAAATTTAAAATGTAGATTCTTATGTGTTTATCTACAAAGGAATGCAAAATCGGATTTTTGGGGGCCCAGGAGGATTTTCCAGCGTTAATGTCCTTTTCTAGGATCAGCCAGCTGCGACCTGTGATGAACTTCTGGTTGCGAAACTACAGTACACGCCAGCAGGATTGATTGATGGGCGTCCGACGAAGAATTGGCGCTCACATGGACACCAGGAACAAATGATATCAACGAAGGTATCCTGGGCTCATATGGGTGTATATGCGACTCTGTCCATCAACTGTATTGCATGCTTGGAATGCGAAAGAGATGTAGTATAGCCGTAACAAGACACAAACCTTCGTGGATTGGCTGTTCAAGGCGGAAGTTCATTAGTTCTGTCACAAGGAGCAGAAGGAAAATGACCTAGAGCTTACTCGGAGAATGAAAAAGGAAGAAGAGAAAGCTCGTAAGACCCGGGAAGAAGCTAACAGGCTTGGAACGGTTACGCTGATTACCTCTGTCGAACAGATCACCGCCCAAGGGATGACAGTGGCAAAGCTTCAAGACCAGCTGGATGTCATGAAGAGCATATGGAATGATAAAGAGATCCAGGTCAAGAGCCAGATACCCAGAAAAGCATCGCATCAGGGAAACATGAAAGGCTACATAGTGGACACCTAGACAGATAGCATTGCATAGCATATAGCTCTCAGATAGTGCCAGATAGCTCAATATAGCTAGGGGCTCTCAAGTAGCACCAAATAGTGATACATAGACACAACATAGACAGGGGCATGCTTTCATAGCATATGCCATGTTGTGAGATACCTTGGGTCATTTTCACTGGGTATTGTGGCCCTATGGATCATGCAAAATTCATAAACGGTACAGGTAAAATGACTGGTGTCATTTGCGGCCACGAATCCAGAATCGGGGCAAATTGGTCAAGTCACTGAAATTCACGTTCAGTGGCATATTATATGCACTCTGACACTGTCCTCGGATATTTGCAGACTCTGGAAAGTCCTGGGTTCACCGAGATCAATGACTTGATGGACTTGGCAGTTCAAGAAACGGAATGTCACACATGTGACAGTGACGTTGCGTAACTTTGTTCTCAACGACCACTGTGTCATACTGGCCCAATTCTTCTCCTTTGACTGGTTCTGCCTCAATCTCACCTAAGAATTATCAGGCTTTTTCTTAGCAGATCTCATGCTCCAGCTTATTATTCAAGCGAGCTACAGCTACCGTGGGCAGTGACCAGACGACAAGTGTGCCAGCAAGTGACATTGGCAGAAGCTGGTACCGATTGGCAGAGAGGTGGAACCATTCATTTGAGCCCTAGCACAGTGACCACCTCTCAATTGCTATTTTACATCTGACCTACAGGCTGCAAGACACAAACAGTTGACAAGCTCGTCTTCTCGTCCTCTTTTCTGGCACGTCTTCTGAAGATCTTGATAACAGGCTCTGAGATCTGCTGGATCATTATCTCTGCAAACGAGAGCTTCTCGCGCGATATAAAATACTTCCATTACGTTTGGCACAGGATATGTCACCTTGTGCTGCGCTCGCGGCTATTATCTCGTTGTCATTCCATCTTTCTCAGGATCAATTGTCTGTCGTTCAGTTCTTCTGGGCTGGTTGGTTTGTCATTTTTGGCCCAGTTTGTGCTCGCCAAATTGTTTCAGGCTCATTTCTCCTCGATATCTCCATCAGTCGGCTTCCATATCTTTGGTAAGGCTTTTTTTGTCTCGCTGTTATTCTCGCTTGCCCATTTCTTCTAGTTTCCAGTCTCAGCTACTTTTTGACATGTCTTAAACTTGTGGTATGTTTCTAGTATTGTCCTAGATTTCCTTCGCTCACTGATGTTCTGCACAGGTCCCAGGCAGCGTCATCCGGATCTGTCTGCGTCCCGCTACCCTTCAGCATTTCTCATGGTATGGTTCTAGTCTCTCATCTTGTGTTCCTCTCGTTGATTCATACTCAGTAGGTTCAATCAGCTAAAAGGATACCTGGTGCTTGATGAGTAGTTATCAGGTAGGGTTCATGCATCATCCCTTAAGTATAGTGTTATCATTGTATGCTTGCTGTCAGTTAATATTATTCCTTTTGCATACTGAAAATCTGGAAAATCTGAATGAATGCCCACTGGCGCCACCTTTTATCAAATAGCGATATCTATTGGGCTCTATATAATACTCCCATAGCAGTGATCTACAAATATCGAGTGCTATATAGCGCTATCCAGGAAGAGGGGTTGCTATCCCACACTTTGTAAAGGGGGACTTAGCTATCTGGCTATTCAGACTATCTGGCCTATGTAGCACACAATAGCAGAGTCTTTTTTCCCTGATGCGGACAAGCAGGCAGCTTTATTGGAGGCATTCCATCAACACGAGACACGGTTGGTGACGTGGCAAGGTCCTCTCAGTCCAATCAGTCCAGACTCTTGAGACCACAGAGATGGGGCCAGAGGACCCAGGATATGATGATTTGTAGCACTTCTGCGCTATCATACTGTACAGCACCCAGAATTAGTTTTATTGAGTAAATGTCATCTACTTTTTATTTACCAGGATAATATATAGTATAGCATTGATATTTGACACAGATATCAAAGACAGAGTCACCAAGGACTCAGTTTCCCAGTCGCAAGACCGAGCGGCTAAGATTTCGAGTTAGCCGAGCGTGGGAGCTTACTAATCATTACCAAAGCCGAACCGTAATGCCTACCACCATACTTCAAGTACACGGTCACTTCTGATGTCCACATGAATGCTCATGCACTAGGGCATATTTGAATTAAATGGTGGTGTGCAATCAGACAGTGTCACGCATGATGTTTAGCCCTATTTGGTCTCCCATCAAATGCTGTCGCCGCTTGTCGCCAGAATGCTTTGACATTTTCTGGACGTTCCATTGACTTTTGCGGCAGACCTTTACAGTAAAATATGCTTCTAATATAATTGGGATTCCATCTATCCTGAAAAATGGGCAGTTCAAGTTGAGCAAGGTAGATCCCCTCCACGTCAATATAATATCATATCAGCTTTGATTTTGATTTGCCGATCATGATCCGTCAGATCCGTAAACGGAGGTCGCGTGACTGTAACTACGGATGATAATCCTCGCAGGGCTGGGATCTTCGAGGAGCTACAGTAATGAGTAACGACATGCAAGTGCCGAGCTCAATACATTTTTAGAAAAGGAAAAAGACGAACCTGACGACGTTGCTCGGTCATGCGAAGGCGCTGACAATGACAGGTGTCACGGGCGCCTATAGAACAGAAGAGAAGATATCAAGAAGAGCAGTCGAAATGCTCGGGCAGAGCCATTCGACCGAAGTGTTAATTTTTTTTATGGAGTGCAGAACAGCAGAGATCAGCGAGCAATGAATTTAGGCGGCACCATCCCAAGGGCAAAGCTCACGATTTGCTTTCCAGAGACCGAAGGAACCAGAAATTAAGATGGCTGGGCAGATCATGCATGCATCTCACCAGCCAGGCGGCAATTGGACAAGAGCCGACGCGAAAACGCACCTCTCGACCTAGCACCCCGAACACAACCCGAACACCGAGCCTCCTGTCTTTCTATCCGGAACCCAGTCGGTCCAATACAGGACTCTGTACATCTCTTGATCTTATTCCTACTACTCACCTCCAATGAGCTAGTTTATCGGACCCAATTCAGCCGACAGGTCAATTAATGCAGCTCATCCTGGTCTTCCCTCGCGTCCGGTCAGAGTTGGCCTCTTTTACTCTTCATTATAATAGACAGCTATAAATACACGGTCTCATTTGTCGCTATTCAGCAAATCTATCCTCCACAACGATGCTGCTCGGCGGGCTTCGCATAAAGAAAACAGCGTCTCCTTACTCCCCGGCACAGATCATCCAATGGCTCAAGGTCATTGGGTATCCGGGCATTTCTCAGTTGACCTCATTGGATAATTTCCCCGTGAACATTGATATTTTGACGACGTTGACTCTGCTACATACCGTCACCTTTCCGTTCGAGAACACCCAAATGCACTAGTGAGTGTTTTTCCCTGAAGAACCATGCTACAACTTTGACCTTGGAGGTTTCATCAGTACCGCAAGTCATTTGGCAAAAACAGACCCAGAAGACGTTTTTCAGCGTTTAGTTGTCGAGCGTAAGGGAGCCACATGCTCTGGGCAGAACCCCCTGTTCATGGGAATGCTTCGGGGTCTCGGGTATAGGTATGTCCTTTCAAGCCTGACTTAAGTCTTTCTCTTCATGATACCATAAAGCCTATACAGTAGCGTCGCGTTGCGATCAAAATTACGGTAAACCTACCTCCACATCGGGTTACACGCCACCATCACATATAGTCCTGCTTGTTCAGCCCTCCCTTGATGACAGGATCACCCACTTGGTTGATGTCGGATTTGGAGGTCCAGGTCCAGCGAGACCCATACTGCTCTCCGACTCTCCGGATAACATCGTAATGGGTACAACCCCTACACAGTGGCATCGTGTGACAACGTGAAGATTCCAGTTTAAGTTCGTCAATTATATCTTCCCCGGGTCGATGCCTCACTCTGGACCAGAATCTCTTCCCAATGGGTCCAACATTGAATGGCAACTCGGAATGCTAAAGCAGAAATCTTAGCGCTGTAAGTCTGACTGACGTCGACATACGATCAAAATGATTGGTCCATTTTGGATAGGTCTTCTGCTCGGAGACATTAAATACTGTACAACCGAAGATTAATCGACTTCGAGAGGAGCGAGATATTGGACTCACGGGGGTGGGCTGGGAAAGCCAGGACCTGTTGACGGATCAACATGAAGAGCGTGAACAAAGGAGTATCTCCCAGAAGCTCGTTGTAGTTGAGATGAGTATGATCGTCCTCTTCGGGCAGACCGAGATCACCGCGAGTTTTGGGAACATAGACCTCATCACGTTCCATCGAAGCATGATTGCTGTGGTGACGGTGATGAGAGATCTTCCAGCTGAAGTAAGGGGTCCAAAGGAAACTATAGGTGATCTAAAGGCGATATTTGAGCATGAGAAGAGTGAAGGAAGGGTAAGGACTCACGAATCCGATGATATCGTTGAGGATTTTGTGGTCGGAGAAAGCACCGTGACCACACTGGAACAAGCGACGTCAGTACATCGACGTCGCAAAGGGAAGAATAACAGACTTCGTGACCGATGACCCAAATTCCAGTAAAAATGAGACCTTGGAACCACCAGCTGTATTCCAATTAACGATTGGAAGATATCATGTCTTTTGCAACGTACTAGACACCCCGGCCAGCCCACCGCGCAATCTCAGCACCCAAGGGCGTCAAAAGTTCAATGGTATCAGATCGCTTGAAGTAGGGATCGATGTACGACGCGAGTGACCAGGCAATACGATATCCCGAGCAAGATAGAGCAATCCTCGGACGGTGTCTCGTACAAAGAGATGAGGAGGAATGACATCTCTGATCTCTTTGAGGGTCCTATGAAGGCTTAAGTGTTATGTCCGTGGTGGATTCAAGATAATCAAGATGTGTCAAGTGGCTGAGGCTATCATGGTTATTGTAGTGTAGTTGTTGCAGCGACTGTCAAGTGCCTTGTGTGTTTTTCTGCCTGCCGCAGCCACGGAAGTTCGAACCAGGCTGTTAAAAAATCCCAGGGAAATTTGTTTCTTTCTATGCTAATTAATACAATCATACTTTTGCCGCATTCACAGAGAAATTCAGAAGGTGCACCGGGCAGATGATTTAGCAACCACACAAATATATCCAGGTAATACAGCTCATTTGGAGACAGAGTGCCGGTTCTGAGTGATTTATCCAGCACAAAAATCAGGTCTCGAGCGCGTATCCAGAAGGTCCCATTCTTGTAACATTTTGGCTTCCTCAGCTTGTCAATCTCCTCGACTATTGTATCCTTGATGCCCTCAATATATTCCTGCAAGATTCCCTCTCACACTTCTTCTTGTTCCGCTTGCTTCACTGCTGCAGCACGTACCCCTTTGAAATCGTTTTCCCCGTCAAACAAGCTATCCTCAATGGAAATGTCACAGTCAGTGTCCATGTCGGGCGTTGGAGCTGGTTCGAAGCTTGCGACATTATGGCATTCACATTGAAAGTTCTCCCAATCAAGCATAGAGAGCTCATCTGCGGGTGGCAGAGACCGAGATAAGGATTCTGGACCATCAAGTGTAACAGGTTCCAATGAATTGGAATCTGTAAATTTTCCATATGGTGAGCCTGGAAATCATGTAATAATGGGTTTTTCATACCTGAGGCATTTGACTGGCATGAAAACAATAAAGATCGATCTCCCGGGGTTCCTTTGACTGACCATGTGTTCTTTGTGGCATTATAAGAAGCGATTGGATGCGCTGAATCAGAGGATCCGTCTTTGCAAGCATTCAAGGGCTGTCCAGCACCAGGTTGAGCTCACCCCAATTACGACCAGGCTCAGCCATTGGATATCAGGAATTTTTTAGGCAAATAGAAGAGCAGCTGGATTGGGTGCAGTTCAACTGGCGTGAAATTAGAGCAAGAGCGAAGCCTTGGAACGGAAGCCAGTGGCCGTTGGTTGCATGAGAATATATTGACTTGATTCCACATTTAGGACATAACATAACATAACACAAGCTTTAGGTTCCTCCCTTCGGTAGGAACCACAGCTTGTTTTCTGCCTCAACTTTGCACTGCCACCCGCCTCGGGCGGTGTCTGCGCCTTTGGCGCTTAACTTGATTATGTCAGTAAAATAATTTGTCATTGCTTTGTCATTGCTTTGTCATGAATTAATCAGCATCAGGTGACCGATGTGTTTTATATCATAGAAGAGAAGAAAGAGAAGAATAGATTGATTGATTGATTGATATTGATTGATAACAACCACAGACACTTCAGCCCCTATGAAATGAGATGAACCAGGTCTGAAGGATGCATGGGAAAAGGATTCACCAAGGCATCGTGTATACAGGCAAGTCATCCTCGTCGTAAGGTTTTACCGCTGCTTGAGCCATCATCGCGATATGGTGGGCCAGGCGAGATTCGAGGGCTTTTTCAACGGTCACCCGAAGAAACCCAAGTCATGCCTGGGGTAAGATGGGGCCAGAAGGCGGTGGCCCGGCCCTGGCTACATAAGCGAACAACCAGCTCCATTAGTCATTTGCTATTCGGGGAAGAAGCTACAGAGCGGCTGTCGATTTATTAATGACCTGGGAGAATTTCGAGAAGCGCAGACTTTCTAGTCGTTTTCTACTCGGCTAAAACCTATGGAACGTTTGTGGAAGTTTCACTACATAACGGCCTGGCTACTGATTCGAAGGGGAAGTGCGAGTCAAGATCGATTACTCGTGTTCTAATCGGCTGATAATAGTACAGAACGCCTTCGAGTCTCTACCTTATCGCCCACGTTCAATGTTGTCCCTCTTTCATGACGGTCCTGAATATCAACAGCGCAAGGAGATCCCGTTCAAGCCTACCAATAGGGTCGTTCACAGTAGATGATTATTGTACGATTATTTTGTCAATTATTCGCTGATTATTGTGGTTTTGGCGGTAAAATGATGTTAATTGACCAAATAATTGAGCCGATAATCGGCCAATAATCGCTACTGTGAAACCCCCCTCCCGCATTTTTCGCATTAATCGGCCATTAATCAGAATAATAATCAGTCCCACGGCTCTCGGCTCCTTTCGGCACACTGAGAAAGCTTGAAGCTCCGCCAATGATGTAAGCATGAAACGGAAATTTTCAAGTCCCTTGTTCTATGCGGCGAGGCTCAATCCGCAAGCTGCGAGGTTTTGAACCACTGTATGACCGAGAATAACATGATATAACAAAAGCACCATTATATTAGCAGCATAATAAGACATGCAGAGGGCAGTGACTACAGCGTACGCTAAAGACTATGGCGCCTGCCTCGATAGAACTACAGAAAGCGCAAATGATTCATTTGGGATGCCGCTAATGTAATAGAGCTGAGGTTGAACAAGAAAATAAGGTCACCAGGGATGTCCGCACATCACCAGCACTGAGCCAACCATAATTCGAGCCCTAAGTGCCTTGAAGAGACCCAAAAACGGCACTAGGAAAGCAGTATGAGGGAAGCAGGTAACAAATTTGGACATAAGATATGACTTACCGGGCTTGTGCGTCATGGTGGATAATGAGGAAACACATATCGGAACGATGACGTGGCAGTTTGTGATGAGCTGGCATCCGGCGGAGATTGAAACTCTAGCAAAATAATCGAAATGAATAATCAACGCATTAATCAATTATTTTTGCATAATCAGCTTCAGCGCCGATTATTGCAATAATCGTGATTATTTTCCAATTGTTTACTTGATTAATCAAATCAATAATTAGCGAATAATCGGCCAATAATCGAGAAATAATCAGTACAGTTAAAGCCGGAGGCTAAATCTGTAGATTGCAAAGTGTATCCATTGTCTTTAATCGAACAGGAAAATTTAAAAGAATTCCTGGAAGAGAACTTGTCAAGTGGACAAATCTGACCATCGAAATCACCAATGGCGTCCACGTTCTTCTTCGTTAAGAAAAAAGACGGATCCCTATGCCCAGTACAAGATTACCGAAAGTTGAATGAGATGACGATTAAAAATCGTTATCCATTGCCCCTTATCTCTGAGCTCATTAGCAAGCTCCAAGGGGCCAAGATTTTTACAAAGCTTGACATCCGATGGGGTTACAATAACATACGGATCAAGGAAGGTGATGAATGGAAGGCAGCATTCAGAACCAACCGGGGTCTATTCGAACCCTTAGTCATGTTTTTCAGGCTAACCAATTCGCCGGCCACATTCCAGACAATGATGAACGATATACTCAAAGATCTAATCAATGAGGGACATGTCATCGTTTATCTGGATGATATTTTGATATTCACGGATTCTATCGAAGAACATCGTCAAATAGTGAAACGTGTGTTAGGCCGACAAAACCTTTGAAGTATTTACAGATCACCAAAACCTACAATACTTCAAGCAGCCCCAGAAGCTCAACCGCCATCAAGCATGTTGGGTAACAGAGTTGTCACAGTACGACTTCACTCTTTCACATCAGCCTGGAGCGCTTAATAGAAAAGCAGACCTGCTATCTAGATGCGCTGATCACGATCAGGGAAAAGATGATAACAAGGATGTCACACTCCTAAAACCTGAATACTTCTGAACTACGGAGTTTGAAATCGAGGGGATTGATAAAGACCTAATCGGTCAAATCGAATCTGTCACATCCATTGACACCTCGGTTAAGCTGCCACTTGAGAAATCCCTACCAGGTTGGAAGAGAGAAGGCAACTTGATCTTCTATCGGGAATGTATTTACATACCAAGGAATGATGAGTTGCAGGAGCATGTCATTAAGCTCCATCATGACACTCCACTTACAGGACACCCAGGTGAAACAACTACACAAGAGAAGATCAAAAGAAACTTCTTTTGGCCCCAATTGGGAAACCAAGTACGGGAGTACGTTCGCACGTGTGAAGACTGTCAACGAACTTGGGTCAAACGGTCAAGACAAGAGATGCTTAACCCTCATAAAATAGCCAAGGAACCTTGGGAGGAGGTGTCAATGGACCTTATTGGTCCCCTTCCAGAGAGCAATGGCTTTGATGCCATTCAAGTTTGGGTGGACACATTTTCAAAGATGATCCATGTTGAACCCACGAACATGGAAGTAATGAGCGAGGGAATCACACGTCTAACATGTGACCGTGTCATCAGATATCATGGTATTCCCTGAAAGATAATTTCAGATTGCGATCCTTGTTACATGTCCAAGTTTATGTGAGAGCTTAATAAGCTCCTCGGGATAGAAATGAACCCGAGTACGGCGTATCGTCCCCAGACGGACGGTCAGACGGAACGGATGAACCAGGAGATAGAACAATATCTCCGGTTATATGTTAATTTTCATCAGTCAGACTGGGCTGAATGGCTAGCGCTAGCAGAGTTTAGTCATAATGACAAAACTAGCGCTTCAACAAAGGTGATGCCATTCTTTGCAAACATGGGACGACATCCATGGAAGGGTCACAAGGGAAAGTCAGACAATCGAAATGAGTCCGCTCAGGAGTTTGCCAACCGAATGAAAAAGATTTGGAAGGAGATGACAATGACGCTTGAAAAAGCGCAGGCTAATATGAAACGAAACTACAATAACCATTGAAAGCCTGCACCAGAGTTCAAAGCCAGAGACAAAGTCTATGTAGAGGCCACGAACCTTGATACAGGTCAGCCTTCTCGGAAACTTTCAGACAAGCGTCTTGGCCCCTACGAGATAGTAGATAAAGTGGGCCCTGTGAGCTATAGAGTTCTGCTTCCAGGTAATACTCGGAAGTATAACGTATTTAATGAAGCGTTGCTTACGCCATACCATGAGCCTCCCACTCATAGAAGGGATGAACGACCACTGCCAGAAATCATTAATGATGCGGAGGAACACGAGGTTGAGTCTATTCTAGACTCCCCACAATGCGGTAAGGGATATCAATTCCTTATCAAATGGAAAGGCTATCCGATGGCCGAAAACACATGGGAACCAGAGCATAATCTCACAAACGCATCTGAGTTATTATCGGAGTTTAAACGAGACAACGGCATCCCTACCCGAGCTGTTCATTTCCATGTCTCGCCTCCAATTTTACCTGCCGGAAGTTGGGACGAATACCTCAAACACTTTGTACACAAGCAAGAGGCAATGCCATACCACCGTCGACACCTCTTTAATGGGTCAACTGGTGTATTTGATCGTATTCATGATCACGACTTAGACAAGAAACACGAACCAGATCTCTTCCTAGCTGACGAGGACGTCAGCCTTAAAGGGGGGTAATGTTATGCTATTAACAATTATCTTATCTTATCACGGAACATCGGACCAAACAGAATGATTGGACAGTCAAACACCAGAACGAAAAAGACACGGCATGACAGTTTGACATCTGACGTTGACATGACGTGAGAAAACACATGGACAACACAATAAAATGTTGGAAAAGTGCGACTACAGACACAACTACATGCGTCTAGCGGCATGGAAACACTATTGTGTTGAACAGACAATTATACACGAGTTATTGTATTGTATAGTATAAAAGAACAGTAGTTTACAAGATGTACTTTAGTTTTTTGATTCCTTTGAATTAACACACTCTTTTCGAACTCGAGTCTAACGCTCTTCATACCGAACGGCCACTTTGCCTCTGCGGGCCTTGTGTGGTTAAGGATTAGATTAGATCTGAGCTTAAGTTGTCACAGGGAATGGGATTAGATGGGATTAGATTGGTCAACCGAGTAGGATCATGTGTAATGCTCTGGTTGAAGATGGGAGGGCTCAGATATTGGTAGGACTGGTGGGATAGGATTAGGATAGGATAAGATAAGATAGGATTACATTCAAACTGCAGTCATCCTGCCTGCAAAATGAGCACTAGAAGATAGGATAGGATCAGATTTTCATCCTAGCTCTGCACATTTTTGTGGATAGGATTCAACCAATGATATGTGGCAATTGCGATTTGAAACATTTGCAAGGATACTCGGACTGAGGAGCATCTCATGAATTCTGGAATCCTCGGGTTTTATAATTGAATGGCCACCGAATCGATGTGATGGGGCAAATATGCAGTCTCTCAAGGCAAGGAATTCTCTCTAGGCCAGGTCTTATCTCTACGGCACTATACTAGTTGTTGCATCAGAACAGATGGTCGTGCTACTCACTTTATAACTGGAATAATCCTTTGTCTTTGCAACTTTTAGCATGTCCGTGACACTCCCTAGCCTGCGTGATATGTTTCCCGGTATGGAAACTCTCTCTTGGGACTTGCACTGTCTCAATCACTCAGAATATTTCGATGCGTGCTGTTGATTTGTACTACAGAGGACTAAATTACTTTAGTATGACGGCCAATATGGCTCAGATGGATTGCTCCCAAGGTGCTCGCTGCCGCAAGAGCATCCGAGCCACAGCAGAAAGTCTTCAGATTCTACTCTATACTCCTCGAATAATGCCAGACTGTTGAAATCTTTGGGAGCCTGTTCGAGCTTCGCTGAAAGCTCAAGGAGATGCCCAATCTACCTCAAGTTTCACTCTAATGAATTCGAGAGCATGGGACTCATTGAGCCTTTGCTTGCCTGGTGGCATCTTATGTGGACCGATTTGTCTCGCATATATGAGACGCACTGGGGAGAGAACCTGAGTCGGGATCCCTCAACCATGAGTCACAGCGCCAGAAAGATTGGACGAGACGTGCCTCCTAATCTCAAGAAGGTCGATTATTATCCATCTATTGATCTTGGATACCTCATTTTGGATGTACGCATACTAGATTGTTGGAGGCGCGATCAATGAAACTCGTTATCTCCTCAATTTGACTTACATGTCACGTCTAGGCTGTTATTCAAGCAAACCGACTTGTTTGTATACTTTCAAGAGCTCGCAGCCGCGAAGAAGCTACCACCGATTGAAGAACTTGAATCCAAAGCACGTGAGTTGTTCCGGGCGTATTCAACAAATCGGGGTTATCATCAAGCTCTTCTCAAAGCCGATGAAAAGTCGAAGGTCATCCCTTGCGGCACTCCTTGGACTAGTGTCATCAATGATGAACCCATTGATCCTTCAGCCCCACTGCTGATCAAGCCAGTAAAGAAGCCGAAGAAGCTGAACGCGAAATCAAAGGTGAAAACCGCTTCAGCGACGACTGAGAAGCCTGAACCGCCGCCATTTATGGGTGACCGTGTTCTTGCGCGATCAAAGTCGCTCATGTATGACCTCCTTTACTCGCGAGAAGCAGCAATGGCTGTCGCAAAAGGTGACATCAGGCGCTTTTATGAGGTCCTCAAGGTATGTGATTTATTATATTCAATATCTAGAGGCTACTAGTAATGATGTTAGATCTTATTATTTTCCTTTACGGGATCGACTCACGGAAACTATGCCAACTACTTGCTCGAAACACTGGTCAGCTTTGAGCTCGAGACAAGCGAGAAGCTTCGGAAAGCTCTGCTGTCCATGATGGTTGTATGTCTGAATGGGAGCGACTGCATCCCAATTGATTTACTCCAGGGGCACTACAACAAGATGACCGAGTTCATGGTTGAACGGAAAGGCAAAGAATTTGACTCACCCTTCATCCGCAACATAATTTCTCGGAATCTCCAGCATTTCAGTCATGTCAAGAAGGATCTCCGAGAAGGTATAGGTCTTAAACGAAACGTGGCAGCTCATAGTGCTCCTCACCAACGTGCTGAGCTGAAGATCCTTTTAAAGCAATATGCTATGCACGAGCTTCATAGCCGTCGTGCTGGGAGAACTGTAGAGACGTCAGACGTTGATAATTTTGGACAGGGATGGCAAAAACTGGCAAATGGGAAGCTAGCAAAATGGGTAGCTGCCCAATCCACAGGACGGAAAGGAGTTCCAGATGAGCCGCAGGAAACAGATGAGTGTCCGCTGCCTGCTTTTACCTTTGGCACTATGCAGATGGTTGACGGTGAATTGGTCGTTGAAACCCTTGACGAAGAGGAAATCTTCTCACAGATTCTGGCTGACGTGGAAGAGAATGAAGAGCTGACAGATGCGGCTCACGTGGATACCTTCATTGCGGTGGAAAACGGCAAAGTAGATAGCTTGTAAGTATGTAATATTGATGGACTCATTCTACCCCTCTGGATCGTACTCCTCATCATCACCAATGTTTGAGTCCTTCAAAGGCACCTTGGGCGCACCACCTTTCACTTTCTGTCCCGCTCGTCGCTTCTTTTGGGCTTCTTTCTGCTTCTCTCGAGCTTCCTCCTTCAAATAAGCGAAGTCGGCTCGTAACTATTCCACCAGTATAAAGATTAAAGGGTATTGGCCTAAAAATCGTGGATTTCCACCCAGAAAAGGTCCCAGATCGTCAGGAGTCTCGAGATGATCAAAATGGTCAAGGATGGCTTTGATCTCGGCATCGCTGAAGAATGCCTGTGGCAGTAACATGCATGTTGCGTTTGCATCCGGCAATTCAGCAGCATTCTCCCATATCTCCTCTCTGAGCTCGAGAAGACGTGCTGTTCCATGATCTCGCATGGCCTTGCTGATCTTTTCATCAGGTAGTGATATGTCTGGGCCGTGCTTTTCCGGTTTGATGATCTCGGGAGGGATATCAGGCATACAATCACTACAGTTGCATGGAATTGGACGAGATCGACGCGGGTTCTGAATGCATGTTGGGCATCTGCAGATAGTATCAGTTGTCGGGTTCTGGTATTACCGGTCCTGCTCGTCCACTTTACAAGGTGCCAAAACCTGTCGTGCAACACTCGGATCCATTACGGCACTGGTGTCAGAGTCAACCAGCGTCTTTCCTGCCTCTGCTTTGTTCTTGGCATTTTCCAAGGCCTTCTCTGCCCTTTCGTAACATGCGACCTCTCATTTGGATCTCCTCATCCTCATCACCAGGGTCACCAAAGATGATCACATCTTGGACTCGAGATATATCCACTCCAACTGTCAGCGTGCCAGATTGCATATTTCAGCCTGAACAAGTTCTCGTGTATCGTCGTTGAATGAAGCCCAGTTGAGTGCATTGTAAGCTCTAATTCGTCGATGTTTGGTATTTGGGTTACCCTGATCCTTCTCCCACAGGTATCCCTGAACGCAAGAGCCCAGCTTGAGAGTGCGTACAAAAATGATGGTCACACGACCGGACTCCAGTATCCAGTCGAACTCGGGAAACTCTCGGCCTGTGATAGGAGAGCTAATTTCACGGTGAATGATCTGTATATCGTGTCGCATGTTGGATTGTCATATGAGATGGAACTCTCCTGTCTTCAATCCAAGGAACTGGCATACAGAGTCGAATGGTGCGCCAGCCTGCATAGTAGCTGTTAAAGCGATGAGGACTACACAATCAGAGAGACGAGATCGTACCAGGCCTACCTGTTGGAAAGGCTTACGAAACTTGGCACCCCAGGTCAACAATAAATGTACTTCGTCGACGCCAAGTGCGCAGATACGGTCCCAATATCCCTCTTTGTCTAGAAGATGAGCAAAGTTTGGTGAAACCAGCCGCTCTGGTGATATGATCAGAGCCGTGAGGTCTAGTTGATCTCTCGCCACCTTCCAAAGATCTACATCTTTGGCATGCCGAGCTTCTTGAAGGGTCTCAGCATTGATGACCAGTCCCTTGATGCTGTACTTCTCTAGGGTTCCTTCCTGATTATCGGGTAAATCCATGAACATAGGTAGATGAATATAAGCTACTCACAATCAGATGTTCGATGTAAGTCGTGGGACAGATAGCCAGCAAGACGGGATTCTTTGGGAATTTTTTCCCAGGGCATAGAGCGGAATTTTCCACCAGCTTTCGCACGACAATCATGTACATGTAAAAAAGGCCTGTCTTGCCAGCGCCTGTTGGAAGGATTGCAAAGAGGCTGATTCCATCCAGCGCTGCAGTGATTCCATCGATCTGATAGTCGTGGGGAGTACATTTTAGCACAGGCTGCAGAATCTGGTGACAGAGAGCTTTTCCAGCATCAGATCTGGAGGAAAATGCTTCAGGACTGTTTTCGGGGGCCATCTGGAGGAATATTCACGTTCAAGACGTGTGAACGGTTGACTGGTCGCGATAATAATTAAGCTGACGGAGTTTGAATATATGCATGTGATTCTACACGTGATGATCAAATCGAGCTAGGGCCTTGATGGCGCGACGGAAACTAGACTACCGCATAATGGCGTTTCGCTTCTCCGTACCTCTCATACTTACCTTGAGAATAACCCGACATCCGTTGACCGTGGCCATCTCTGCCCAGCTGCAGCCCCTGAAAAGCATTGCCATCAAGGGTTTTGACCTAGTAAAGTGCCAGTTTTGATTCTATAAAACTTTCTTCTGATGACAAGAAGTAGTTCGGTACCTGCTACGACCAATCTCGCACATTAGCGCTGCCCTAAGATATCTCCCAATGTCAGCAGTAGTGCCGATAGCCCAAAACTGACAAGTTTTGATATTGTGAATCCGGTTTTATTCGAAGCCCACCCGGAGATGTTGAGGTTATCCGCTCGGTGATACCAAGTCTCACGATTATCAGTATTCTTGTTCCATCTCAATGGTCTGCCTCGAGGGATGTTCAATTCCGATTCTTTGAAGCCGGGTTGCCGAAACACGTGTCAGGGCCCATTCCACGCTGTCGGGCGGGAACTCTTCGTTGCCCCGAGCTTTCCGAAGACCGCTCTCAGACCTGTCTTTATCTATTTAGGTCATTGGCGCTGGCGATCAAGTCTCTATTTGGCCGAAAATAACGGGAATTCTACAAATACATCCACCTGCATCTATAACTGCCAGGACAAGCAATGCAAGAAACCATAGAAGATTAAGAGCAGAAATAGCTGATCGAGCACAAAGTTGAACCCGACACGCATTGATAGGACACGTGTTTCGGCAACCCGGCTTCACATGAGTGGAGTTGCGATTGCGTTGGAGTCGAATGCCCTATAGGCCGCGAGATCCGTCTCCAAGTATCTTTTTTAGTCCAAAGATTTGCCAAAAAACAATCCAGACTCCCAATTGGGAAATGATGGCCTGATGATATGAATATGATGGCCAGTCTCAGCATATTACAGCATGTTACCGCAGCAAACAGCTCGTGCATTCCACCTGTCAATGTCGGCTGACATAGTCCATCTTTAGATGAGGATTGACAGACAGATGTCCTTACGATTCTGGCCCTCTCACGCCTCTTTGTCTCCCGTCCATTGCAATCATGGCACCCAAAGACCAGAAATCACCGTTTTTCCAGCGCATACGCACATTTGGGAAAGGCAAAGGAAAGCATGGCTCAAGACCAATCAGCCCGGCCGTCCCAGAAAGCTCTTCGGATCCTAGCAGTCTATCCATTGATGCTGAGCCAGTAACAACTCATCAGACAACCTTGGGGCGTGGTATCATCAAAGCTGCACAAGTTGGAGTCACAGCTGTGGGGGGATCGGCAGGCAAAGCAGTACCAGTGCCATCCGAGTTGGAAGTTCTGGCCGATGGCATTAAACAGGAATTGGAAATTGCCAGAGATGAAGTTGATTCAATCCCTGCCCCACCCAATTTCATCAGTGTTCTGGAGAAAGTGGAGAAATTTGTCAACATTGCTGGTGGCTTTGCAGAGGTTTGGAAAATGACTTATGATGAATTTGTGGTCAATGATTTTTGCAATTTAGATCCATCCTATTGCCAAAGCTACTGTGAGAGTGATGTCAAGCACCATTGGGGTGAGTATTCCCTGATACATCAGAAGAATTTTTATAACCATTTGCCATAAGATTTTCACGCAGCATGCAAAAGATGACAAGAATCTTCGTGATCTCTTGGAAACTATGCAAAGTGTCTTTGAATTTGTACAAGATGCACAGCCAGCAGCGGTTACTGAGTCACAGAGAAAGACCCTGCATCTCATTCTGGAACAAACTCTTGAATGTGCAACAGTCATTCGAGAGTACACCAAAAAGTCTAAGAACTTTGGTATGTCTGACAGTCTTGCATATATATTGAGGATGTTATTAATATTTTGCCTTGCACAGTGGTTCAGGCCATCCAGATGGCTCTTTCAGACATGAGCAATCAGTTTCAGCTTTACACAGGAACTTTTTCTGCTCTCAAGAAGGATTTCATGGACAAAACCAATCTTGTCACTGGCATCAAAGTGCTGCATATATCAGCTCAGCTTGAAGATATTGGTAAGAAATCATCATTGTTCAAATACTGGCATGTGTAACATAATACAGACACTGAAAATGTACTGGATGATATGCCATATGCAAAAGGAGCATCATATCAACCAGAGAAAGGTTGTCTGCCAGGCACCCGTCATGATATCATTCAAGAGATCATTGACTGGGTGTTTAGTCCTGATGGAGACGATACAAAGCGAATCTTCTGGTTGAATGGGTTGGCCGGAACAGGGAAATCCTCCATTTCACATACTATTGCAGCACAGATGAAGGGATTGGGCCGTTTGGGGTCCTCATACTACTTTGACAAGGCAAATCAAGCTGAGCGGAAGCCAAGCAATATGTTCATCACTATTGCCCGTGGCTTGGCTGATTTTGACCCCTTGTGGAAGCAGGCCCTATACCAAGTGGTCAAGGCCAACAAAGAGCTCCGGACAACACAATCAATCCAACTACAGTTTGAACATTTCATCCTGGAGCCAACAAAGCAGTTCACTGCTATTGGTCCGGTGGTCATTGTTATTGATGCACTGGATGAGAGTGGTGATCCTTTGGCTCGGAAATGGCTGCTTGATACTCTGAGCACTCAAGCTCACAAACTTCCTTCCAGCTTTCGCATTCTTATCACATCCCGTACTGAGGATGATATCCACAAATCTCTTTCCAAGACAAATCTCATTTTGTCCAAACCAATGCATACAATTGATCCAGCTTGCACTGATTCTGATATCAAGGCTTTCATAAAGCATCAACTCTCAACTATGGATGATAAATTCAAGTCCAAATGGCCTGGAAATGTATGGCTTTCCCAGCTTGTCAGCAAAGCCGGCGGATCATTCCAATGGGCCTATGCGGCTTGTCACACCATTCTAACGGACTTTAACGCTGCTCCAATGCCTACCAAGCGCTTGGAACATGTGCTGAATAGTGGGGCTGGGCTTGATGACCTATATAAAGCAATCCTGGGGCAAGCATATGGAGCTACTTCTATCAATTTCTTTGAGGGCTTTGGTGCAGTCTTTGGGTGTATTCTGGCTGCAAAAGAGCCCCTCACATTGTCCATATTATGTGAGATGCACACAGATGATGACATGGAGTTTAAGGAACTGGCTAATGCCATTATAAAGCCACTGGGCCCACTTCTTAGTGGAGTCACAGATCAAACTATCCCTCTTCGACTATTACACACCTCATTTCGAGACTTCCTAGAGAATCCAAAACGTTCTGGAAATTTCTTTGTGTCCACCCATGACTATGAAGCTATAATGGCACAAAGTTGCTTCCGGATTATGAAGGAGCCTGCCACTGGTCTTCAATTCAATATCTGGGACCTGGAGACATCCTATCTCCCAAATCACAAAGTGCCTATGACAGATCATCGAAAGAATGTGATTTCACCACAACTCTCCTATGCTGTCCGCTTCTGGGCTCAACATGTGAAGGCTGGCATTTCAGATACTGAGGTTATTCTACAACTCAGCTACTTTATGAGAGTCCAGTTTCTTCATTGGCTAGAAGTCATGAGCTTCAGAAATGACTTCTCTATTGCTATCAATGCTCTGTATCTGCTTGGTGCAGAACCCAAGGCAGGTCACTCTTAAACTAAACATCTATCTATATATTCTGACATTGAATTCAGATTGGTCAGCAAAACAAAGAGCTTGAGAGTTTTATACAGAATGGAATAAGGTTTTTAGCTGCATTTGCTAGGCCAATTTCACAGAGCCTGCCTCATATCTATCTCTCAGCATTGCCTTTCAGCCCATCAGCTAGTTGGGTAAAAACAAATTTTGGTCCCCAATATTGCCGAACTGTGACACTGGAACAAGGAGAACAGACGCATTGGGATTCAACTTTGAATGTACTTGTTGGACACACATCTAAGGTTAATTCAGTTGCATTCTCTCCAGATGGCCACCACATTGCTTCAGGGTCATCTGATGGCACCATTCGTGTTTGGAGTGCAGCAACAGGTGCTACAGTGGCTGGCCCATTTGAGGGACACACTCACTGGATCAGATCAGTTGCATTCTCTCCAGATGGCCACCACATTGCTTCAGGGTCAGATGATCGCACCATTCGTGTTTGGAGTGCAGCAACAGGTGCTACAGTGGCTGGCCCATTTGAGGGACACACTCACTCGATCACATCAGTTGCATTCTCTCCAGATGGCCACCACATTGCTTCAGGGTCATCTGATTGCACCATTCGTGTTTGGAGTGCAGCAACAGGTGCTACAGTGGCTGGCCCATTTGAGGGACACACTCACTCGATCACATCAGTTGCATTCTCTCCAGATGGCCACCACATTGCTTCAGGGTCATCTGATCACACCATTCGTGTTTGGAGTGCAGCAACAGGTGCTACAGTGGCTGGCCCATTTAAGGGACACACTCGCTCGATCACATCAGTTGCATTCTCGCCAGATGGTCACCACATTGCTTCAGGGTCAGATGATCGCACCATTCGTGTTTGGAGTGCAGCAACAGGTGCTACAGTGGCTGGCCCATTTGAGGGACACACTAGCTGGATCACATCAGTTGCATTCTCTCCAGATGGCCACCACATTGCTTCAGGGTCATCTGATCGCACCATTCATGTTTGGAATGCAGCAACAGGTGCTACAGTGGCTGGCCCATTTAAGGGACACACTCAACAGATCACATCGGTTGCCTTCTCCCGCCACCACATTGCTTCAGGGTCATCTGATCATACCATTCGTATTTGGAGTGCAGCAACAGGTGCTACAGTGGTTGGCCCATTTGAGCGAAACACTGGCTGGATCACATCAGTTGCATTCTCTCCAGATGGCCATCACATTGCTTCAGGGTCAGATCATTGCCATGTTTGGAGTGCAGCAACAGGTGCTACAGTGGCTGGCCCATTTCAGGGACACACTGGCTGGATCAGATCAGTTGCATTCTCTCCAGATGGCCACCTCATTGCTTCAGGGTCATCTGATTGCACCATTCGTGTTTGGAGTGCAGCAACAGGTGCTACAGTGGCTGGCCCATTTGAGGGACACACACACTGGATCACATCAGTTTCATTCTCTCCAGATGGCCACCACATTGCTTCAGGGTCAGATGATCACACCATTCGTGTTTGGAGTGCAGCAACAGGTGCTACAGTGGCTGGCCCATTTGAGGGACACACTCACTCGATCACATCAGTTGCATTCTCTCCAGATGGCCACCACATTGCTTCAGGGTCATTTGATCACACCATTCGTGTTTGGAGTGCAGCAACAGGTGCTACAGTGGCTGGCCCATTTAAGGGACACACTCGCTCGATCAATTCAGTTGCATTCTCTCCAGATGGCCACCACATTGCTTCAGGGTCACATGATCACACCATTCGTGTTTGGAGTGCAGCAACAGGTGTTACAGTAGCTGGCCCATTTGAGGGACACACTAGCTCAATCACATCAGTTGTATTCTCTCCAGATGGCCATCACATTGCTTCAGGGTCAGATGATCATACCATTCGTGTTTGGAGTGCAGCAACAGGTGCTACAGTGGCTGGCCCATTTGAGGGACACAGTGGCCAGATCACATCAGTTGCATTCTCTCCAGATGGCCACCACATTGCTTCAGGGTCAGATGATCACACCATTCGTGTTTGGAAGTCCTCACAAATCTCATCTGCTGACTGTAAGCCTTTTCTGCTTATTCCAGTTGGGTTAGGGTATATTGAAAACATTTTTTACAGATCATCACTGGCCATCGCCTGCCAAAGACACCTTAACAGATGGATGGATTCTGGGTCAGAATGAGGAACTCCTTCTTTGGATCCCTCCAATTCACCGTGACCATCTGTATTATCGAGTCAACACTCTTGTCATTGGCAAAAATGCAACAAAGCTCAACTTCAACCATTGGGCTCATGGATGTACTTGGACCCAGTGTCACAACATCTAGTATTAGATCCTCTTTCTCATGCTTCTAGATAATCTTGAATGACATGGTTTCACATTCTCCACACAACTTTGGATATGTATACATTGAGGCTCATTGATAGATCTAGATCCCATCATACTATAGCCCATAAATGGTGCCACAATCTTCCTGTGAAAGAGTTCAGTTTTTGAAGAACCTTAGAGTGGCCACACATGCTTGCCATAATCTGTTAGAGCAATAAGGACAAGGGGCTGTATATATCTAGGAATATACTGGAGCTGCTAGTTGTGAAATCTTGAGCAGACCAGCAAAGAAAATCAATTGCAATATCTGGATTCTGATGTGGTATCATACACTACCTACACTACATAAGCCCAGACCATCCCTTTTGGATTCTCCAATGCGACAACTTTTGCTCCTACCCAACAAATGAGCTGATAAATTGGTGTCGTTAATGGGGCACCTTTTGGTGGGGCTGTCGATGCAAATGGAGTCTGGAAACAGATCTATAAAGATCTATAACTAATAATCCAAATACACACTAACTCTCTTTTAACACCCTAAGTAATTCGGGCAGCTACTAAGAAAGAGAAAGCCTTTCAACAAAGTTGTAAGGTTTCGATCGCACACTACTGGTCTCTCGCAGACAGAAACTTAGCTTAGTTCACTTTGACAGTGAACCTTACACAGTTTTTGTAATGATTTTAATTCGCAAGGAATATAAAGGGGCTAGGTGCAGGGCTACTGCTTCAATGTGTTGTCAGGTTATGACTGCACTGGTTACGACTTCGATGGGTGCAGGGCTACTGCTCCAATGGGTGTCAGGCTACAACTTCAATATGTCTTTTCAGACGAACACAATTTTATTGCACCTCGGAGCACCACATCCTCGCATACACACTGGCACTATCACTGGGTTTGTACCTCAGATCACCACGTCCCCGCGTACCACAATAAAATGAGATAAAATGTTCCACTCGGACTCTGCTTGTGGGCTGAGCTTTGTGGGGTACAATTCACTGGCTACTAAAGATACAAACATACTAGTTTTATAGTACTTCCACACTTATTTCAGAGTCTGCTGTGTTGATAATACAAGTCCTGTTTGGGACCTCGCCATATGCAAGTCTTCCTGTTCAGGCTCGACTTCGTCATCTGCCAAGACTAGGTTGTCCCTATCAGGCTCGCTGCTTTGTAGCTCTTCCTGATCAGGCCAATCCCTAGTCATCCTTGTCTTAATCCGGCTACCTTGGGTAAAGCTGATTCATTGCTGATTCTAGGCTTTACTCGTGATAGCGCACTGCTTTCCTCGTACTCAACTTTACTCGCATAGCACTGGCTCGAATATGTATTATAAGAATTATTCTTTGCTTTGCATGTGCTGAGACTTCATATGAAACAGTGTCTTTGTACTGTCTGGTTTTCACCAAGTCACTCAATCACATGTGGACGCGTTTATTGTTTGTTGTTTGGCTACTTGGCTCTGCACGTCCCCTTGAGTTTCGCTCACAGAGTAAGTTGCTGAGTTTCTCAAGCATCGAGTATTTATCCTATGTTTCGACCGAGTAGTGCAGCCCGCTTACAGACGGTTTACTAGTAGAACCGCTGCATTGGTTGTTATGTTTCCCATTGAGTATTCAAGCAAAACGCTGTTCAAGCGCTGTTGCTAGATTCTTCTAGGTGCTTGCTTCATGATTGGCACTGGTACTGGTACTCTTCTAGACAAGTCGAAACTCCTCTCTAGGCAAATAGTGTCCCATTAATAATCAGGAAAGATGGTCATATTTACTAGATATGCCGAAAATACAGGGTGGAACATTTCCAACCGTATTATCGTGTCTCAGCTTTGGCTGAGCATGGAATGAGCAAGTAGAGCATCAGATGATTGGCAATTGTGAGTCATTCGCACTCATGACTCACAAGTTTCAAGGTTCTAAAAGTCAGATTTGTACTTGTGGGATAATTGTACATTAGAATATTCATACTCATAAGTCTGAAACCCATGAGTAGCGAGTACATTCATAAGTATTACAGACTTGTGAATAACCATAAGTAGCTGTACAAATATTTGCAAGTAGTCACAAGTGGATTCCTAGAATTACTAGTCAGAACCATAACCAGAGTCAGAGTCAGAGAGATCGACCAGAGGTGGCATGCCATCATCACTGTCAGACTCACTGTCAGAGTCAGAAGTGTCATCCAAGTCTCAACCAGCCCAAGCTGGGATCTTGTCTTGGGAGGATGAACAGTGAGATGAATGACACCACAGGGAGTAGCAGGAGGAGCCAAGACAGTCTTCAAAGACATTGTCATTGACTGCAAAGAAACAGAGGCCCAAACAATAAACTTACCTCAGTCACTGTATAGTGTAGAAGCATGTGTTGGACCACACTCCATGTATGTTGGATGTTGACAGTGTGGTCAGAGAAAGACCACCCAATGGAAGCTTCATTAATGTATGGCAAGGTCCTGGAGGCAGCTATTGGAACCTAGGAATGAATTCAGAATGAAGAAATTAATAGAACATGATGGGCCTACTAAAACTTCATCAGGAATGTTGTCAATGCCATTGAAAGGCATTTGCTCAAAGCAATACAAGTGAAACAGAATAATGGCATTAGCGCATCTGGTGTTCAGACCACGTTTGAAGTTCTGTGGAGTCATTAGCAAATGAAGAAAGACAATAAATAATTGTGCACCATTGTAAACTCAAGTTGATGAGGGGAGGCTGGTCAAAGAAGGTGAATTGAGAGAATTCTGAGGAAGGAGAGATGAGCAAGAAGGCCTTTTATAGTTGCACAGGCCAATGATCATGACCAATCAACAAAAAAACGATCAACAAGAAATTTCCATTGTCATCAGGCTCACCAAGAAAAAATCAATGAAAAAACAACAAGAGTAATGGAATGAATCAAAAAATCAACCAAACAATGCCCATTGTTCTCGCCATTCAACCCAAATGGGAAAATAAAAATAAAAATACATTATGACAGGCATGAGGTCCACCCTACCGAAAACAGAACAATAAGTGATTATGACAAAGCAACTTGTCCAGGAATGATTCACAGCACATCAAGTTGATGAGGAATCATCAGCGGCCCTCCAAAATAGTTGAAGAATGATTGGACATAGAGGATGATGATGGCTTCCTCTGCTTCAGTCATCATTTTCCCTGGTTCATCAATCTTGGCATATTCAACCAAAGCATCCAGACCTCCAGAGCATTCCAGCATTAACCGCATGGACTGTCACAGTGGAGGACTGGGAAGCTATTGGAGGAGCTTGCTCAGGCACATGAGGCAAAGGTGTTGAACTTTTCCAATCCGAAAATGGATCCTTGTCATGCAGAAATGTGTCAAGAAACTTTTGGATGGCTAGACCCTTTGCGGGGTCAGTAGAACTGCCATTGAAAATGACAGGAAAAGGTGGTACAGCATTATCCTGGGTGATTTTCTTAAGTTATTAACAAGAAGGATAGAGCACATCATGGAGGGAGTTGATTTGAATGTGAGCAAGTTTATTGAGGTTGTGAACTTGCCAGAATGGTAAACCAACATTGAAGAAGCCTTGCGCCACCTTGTTTTCAAAGGCAAAGGTGCCCACGGTTTGTGTGACTTCCATCTTCTCTGGTGCTTTGACAATTCCTGACAGCATTGGTTGATATTTCTCCACCCAATCAAGCACTGCCACGAGCTTGAGATATGTTCACTGAAATTGCATGAGGTGTACAAGGGACCAGCATATGGTCATTGGAAGAGATTTGAGATGCTCGATTGACTGGTTGAGTGCAAAGAAGAGCGACATGATGAGCTTGTTGGGAGAGCCAGAATGAGCTGCCAAATACCCCTCATAGCGGAGATGAAGCCAGCAGCATGTAGTAGTTTCCTTGGGTCAGTTCCATCTAGTGGCTCCTGCTCAGCTGGAGCCTAACGGCCAGCAATCCAGCGATTCCGAGTGCCCCGAATTGGAGCAATACAGCAGCTTCCGGTCGTTGTTGCTCCGCAAATGAACGCCACGTCCGTTCCATGATGCTCAACCCACTTACAGTACTCTCAGCTTGAAGGGGCAGCATAATGTCAGGGTCTCTGCTTTTTTCTGCAAGCACATAGCACCGTGTACAATACTGCTTTGTATTCCTACGTAATGGGAAAAAGCCACACTTTTTCGTCCGCTTTCCGGGGGACTTTGGCTGAGCGACTTGAGCTACATTGCGGAGAATACCTGATCAAGACATAACTTACTGTAATCAGTCCAGCCAGTGATGCTTCCAAAAGCTCTTCATACTCCCGATCTGGAGCAAGCAGATCATCGCTAGGGTCAACGATAGGAAATGGGGGAGATGATGTCCTCGCAAATAACTTCGCCAGAATGTCCTGGGCCAATCGGACCTCGCGACGATTTGAGATCAAACTAGCTGTCCGCCAAATCAGAATTGCTAGAATAACGTTGCAGGGAACCTGAAGCCTCCAGCGATTTGAATCCTCAGTATCTGCTTGGAAATACAGAATTCCTGGGTTTGGAGATAGTTTCCATGCGTACCGGAAGTCAAAAATGCGCGCAGCGTCATCTGCTGCATTCTTATTCTGGGTTGGAAGGTTGCAATAGAGCTGTATAGTGGTTGATTCCTTAAGAATAGGAACTAACAGATAGTTGTTCCGGTATGGCAACATCTCTAGAACCTTTCCCTCTTCAAAGTTGGAAAGTAACTAGAGAAATCGTGAGCAAGATCTCAGATAGCTTAAAGAAGCGTACGGGCCTTCCAGACCGGCTGCTGTGATTCATCGAGTGCTTTTTTCAACCATTGCAGGAGCTCGATGGGCGGAGACAGAACTAATAGCCCTGGGGTGAAGTATTCCAAATGACATGTTGGACACTCTGTGTGTTTAATACTGTCATTGAAGAAAATGTCAACACCCTCTGTAATACTACTCACAAACGATGCCATTATACGCACTGTCCCGGTCGTAATTCTCGTTGGAACTTGGATCGAAAATTCCTAAGGAGATCGCAAAATCAATCTTCAATGATTGAGTTATATCACAACCAGCAACGCGAGGAGGAACAAACCTGTTGTTGGCCGACAAACGAAGTATTGAACAGATGTGCACAGTGACTGCCCGACTCCGTCAACTTCTTGAGACAAATGACGCAGGTCTGATTGTTGACATAGACCGACCGCATTATTCAGAGTTGAGTCTTTATATATCGTTTGACATGTGGAAAAGGGCAGCAGTGCGCTTCTCTTTTCATCGACATGATAGATTGACCCAGGCACCAGTTGTCAAGCGCTTCTTTGCCATCACCAAAACTGACCTGACCATTCCATGCATGAATCGGTCCTGTTCTGCAGGAAGTGGCGACAGTCTGCAGGCAGAACAAAAAACTGGACCAAAAACCAGCGAATGCCTACCATCTGCATGATTTGGTCAGATTCTGCGGAATTTTCCCTCGGTTTGCAGAATCTGCCAGATTTGGTCAGATTCTGCAGAATTTGACAATATCCCGCAGTATTTAGTCGGTCGCCAAGTGTTAGAAAAGACAGGTCACGCGAGGCCAGGGCATGTGCCTGAGCACGGAGGTCAAATATACAGTACAGGCGGGACTGGAACATCGGACATTCGGCAAGGCCACATGCTAAGCGCACGCGCTAAACCAACTGAGCCGTGAGGGAGCATAAAGGTATAGACCACCTGTGCCTTATATACCACAAGATGTCCTGCAGCAAAGTATCTTTGAATGGTGGCATTTTTAACTAGAGAGGTCCTCAATGTGTTTATTGACCTCAGCGCCATCAGACGGCAAGAGTTTTGATCCGATCAAATACTGCCGGAGATTGTTACGTTTGCCGAACATGTCCCAGATTTGGGTAGCGACTGCAGAATTTTCCCAGATTTGCTTGCCCCTTGCAGAATTAGGTTTGGTTTAGCTGGCTCCTGCAGAGGGATGCCCAGATTTGGACGGAATCTTGAGGACTTGGTCCTGTCGGTTTTGGTGATGGCGGCGCCCTGTCGTTTCTTGATGTTTTGACAGATTGGCCGTCACAGAAGCACTATCATTCTTTGCACCGTTCCCGGCACTGAAATACTGCCCAAGGGCCTGAGGCCACTGAAAGGAATTTATCCGCATCACAAAAAGGAAATGATTCTCTTAAATGGTAATCTTATATAACAAGCGTGCGTTTAGCGCCCAAACTTTCAAAACGACCAATTTTATCCACGCAATCATGTTCCCGTACGCCAAGATGGCCAAATCTTGCACCGTTATATGTGCCGTATAGTGCCGTGCGCTGTCAGAATGGTATACAAATCTCATGGGATCATCTGTCAAGCGTGAACTGTACATAAGTATCAATAGGTACTAATAGATAGACAGATAGAATTACACGGCGATGAGGCAACAATCGGCATGAAACAGGTAGCGTGGCCATATTCAAGTAAAGACTATAGCGAGCGACACTCAGTCACAACAGCCAAATATCCCGAGTCTGATGGATTCAGATATAAGGTGACCAAATAGCGAGGCATTGTCGCTTGCTGATTCGAGTCTTGAGCGTGTTCTTGCTGGAAGCCTGGACTTGCCGTCAGCTGTAACGCAAAAAAAAAAACTGCACGGAGACCGATCATCAGCAAAATCAGAGCGCTGGGGGCGGAATCGGACTTGGGTGCTGATCCGTGCGATCGGGAGAAGGTGGTTCCGACAGGCCTAAATTTGTTGAATCTTGTTTGACGTCAGCAAGCAGTGCATATATTTCTTTTCGTTTTTCTCTTTGAAGCTATGGAAATGGATTCCAGTGAGCTGAGCGGTTGCTATCCAGCGAAAAGACGATTTGGAAAATTTGATGGTGGTGGCACCGGATCAAGTGCCCGACTTTATTTTGGACAGCATTCTATCTGAAAGAATGTAACGTAGTGTTACATACCCGCTTTCACGGGTGCGCGATTTCATCATCATCATGCGGAAGCTCGCTGCACAGCCACCGAAAACACTTTTTCTGCCCCAGAGCATTTGTTTCTTGGGCCCGCTTTCTACAATCGACACAGAACTGGATTTTTCCGAACTGCTCATAGTTCCCGTCTACAGTGCCTACCAATGGGATTCAATAAAAGAGTCACCACAGGAATGTCAGACGGGAATAAATACGCATCGCAAGTAGTAATCGGTTCAGTTCCGAGTACTGTAGTTTCGCGACCAGAAGTTCATTCCCATGAGCATGATGACACCTCAGTTCATTGTGGCGCAGAAGTCCGATCTGGGGAATGTTTGTAGGTATTAAGCCTGATTCAAATTTAAAACGTAGATTCTTATGGGGACCGGGGACGGTTACGCTGATTACCTCTGTCAAACAGATCATCGCCCAAGGGATGACAGTGGCAAAGCTTCAAGACCAGCTGGATGTCATGAAGAGCATATGGAATGATAAAGAGATCCAGGTCAAGAGCCAGATACCCAGAAAAGCAGACAAGCAGGCAGCTTTATTGGAGGCATTCCGTCAACATGAGACACGGTTGTACGATGATTTGTAGCACTTCTGCGCTATCATACTGTACAGCACCTAGAATTAGTTTTATTGAGTAAATGTCAGCTACTTTTTATTTACCAGGATAATATATAGTATAGCATTGATATTTGACACAGATATCAAGGACAGAGTCACCAAGGACTCAGTTTCCCAGTCGCAAGACCGAGCGGACAAGATTTCGAGTTAGCCGAGCGTGGGAGCTTACTAATCATTACCAAAACCGAACCAATGCCCACCACCATACTTCAAGTACATGGTCACTTCTGATGTCCACATGAATGCTCATGCATTAGGGCATATTTGAATTAAATGGTGGTGTGCAATCAGCCAGTCTCACGCATGATGTTTAGCCCTATTTGGTCTCCCATCAAATGCTGTCGCCGCTTGTCGCCAGAATGTTTTGACATCTTCTGGACGTCCCATTGACTTTTGCGGCAGACCTTTACAGTAAAATATGTTTCTAATATAATTGGGATTCCATCTATCCTGAAAAATGGGCAGTTCAAGTTGAGCAAGGTAGATTTGAGTCTGGATCTCACTGGATGGGCTCTATAGAGTTTTCCCTCTCAATTATCAAGTCCAAAACAATTAGCAGAGCCCTCAAATTGATTCTAATATACACTCCAGTGTCGAATTATCCATAAGAATCGTCAAAATTTTATTTCTTTGTCATCTGAGTCCTGTGGACTCAGGGCATTCTCAGCAACGGCACCTTCTTCCATTTCTTCGTCCTTCTCGGAATCTATCACTTCAGGATGTCTCTGGAAATACCTGACAATAGCCGCCGCTCACATCTCCCGCTTCTGTGCCATGTTTTTGCCGTGACCTTATCACGATTCACGCAGGCTTCCCGGCTCACCTGCTCAATGGAGATCAATTTAGTCGCATAATTCTGTCGCATTCAAATCGTCGAGTTCAGAATAATGTTGATAGAACCTAGATGAGCTTTTGTTGCTGCCGCTGCTGATTTGGTCTTTAAATCTCCTCCCGGTTCTCCGAAACTCTGACCTTGGTGGCCTCGAGGATAGCGTCATGTTCGACACATAAAAATAGTAAGGGGAGGGCTTGACTTCTTTATGTTAATAGAAGTACACCGCCAACCCACTCTCATCTTCTTTCCAAGCTTCGACCATTAGGTATCGGTGACCCTCCATGATGTAGAATTGGTCCATATGGGCCTGGGTGTTGTTTCGATGGAAGGCAGCCTGAGCTGAGAGATGCTCAGAAGTGGCTGAGCCAAATCAAGGAGTGAAGATTGGGTGAATGAAAAGACTGGCTACCTAGGAAAGACAGAGCCAAATACATACGTTTGATACCAAGGAAATACGAGATAAGCAATATCTGTTCTGATTCTAAATGACTCAGACCAGCCCAAACAGTAGAAATCAGCGAGCAATGAATTTAGGCGGCACCATCCCAAGGGCAAAGCTCACGATTTGCTTACCAGAGACCAAAGGAACCAGAAATTAAGATGGCTGGGCAGATCATGCGTCTCACCAGCCAGGCAGTGAATTGGACAAGAGCCGACGCGAAAACGCACCTCTCGACCTATAACCCGAACACAACCCGAACACCGAGCCTCCTGTCTTCCTATCCGGAACCCAGTCGGTCCAATACAGGACTCTGTACATCTCGTGATCTTATTCCCACTACTGTACGTGAGTGTACGGATGAAACCGTAACGCATAACGCTGCCCCGGTTGGGTTTCTTAATTTGCGTGACATAACACTGTTTTCCGGCCGAGTTTCCAAAAAAATAGCGTTACACCCGACATTTTGGTCTAAATGGGCTAGGGAGAAAACGCCTCTTGATCCGGTACAGTCACCTTCGACAATCTTCCCACGGCCTTGGCCCAGCCAGGTCGTCACGAAAGGGTGCTCTACTGGGTTCAATTTAGCGTAGATCCTGTCCTTTGCTCGTATAATACCCTCTTTAATTGCAATCTCGCTCCTTACGCGCTACATTACCGAAAATACACGAAATAATAGCCAAGAAAGCCAACAAGACACCAGCTCAGAACACGACGATGATTCCCCGTAATGTGACCAACGACCAGCGGAAGGCCGACCTGAGCGTTGTTGGAAAGCGAGGGGAGATGGAGCTTATGGGCCTGTCTCCGCCAACGGGCATTCGGGAAGTCTTCGAACCCTCTGCTGAACAAATTCAAGCTGCTTTAATCTTAGCAGAAGAAGCGCGAAACCTTTCACAGGATGAGATAGCTAGACACTACGACTATCCAGACACCTCATTCCAGCCCAACCCTACCCTAGACACGCCCAGAGACCAACATGCGAATGAACCAAATAGGCGACAACCTCCTTGAAAACTCCAACTTGTCGAAAACCTCAGCCAAGGAACCACATCTCCCCATAATGACAGCAGTCTCAGTTTGCACAGCGCTTCCTGTGGCACGGAATGCGACCTGGACGATTCTGCCAAGCGAGGGGAGGGAACTTCTGCAAGGAAGCTCTCTCCGCCGTCGTCAGATGGGGAAGTGGATTCTGATTCATCATATCAAGCTGATTCTCTACAGAAGGACAAAGGAAAGCAGCCGATTCATTCGACCCAGGTCCCAGACTTGACAGTGACGCGACCAAACACCAGAATGAGGCCCACTGCTCCTGTACCCAGCATATATCCTCTACCGCAGCCTCCCAACCAGGCGTTCGGGAGTTGCTTCCTCTATACTGATAATATTTCAATCGGAGCTTTTATGTCATCTGTCGGAATTTAAAATTTTCACACACCACAACTTTAATCACGGAAGCAACTACCCGAACGCCTGGCACATTTCCCGGCGTGCCTTGTTTGGCCTCTGTCACGTGCGACGGGCGCTCGATCTTTAATTGGGTGATGCGTCGATAATCCATCGATAGCGCGTCATTTCTTGCTCTGATTCCCTGAACGATATCATGGATCTTCCGACAGTGCACGACCATGTTGAAAATGTGTCTCGCTGCCTCGAAGAAAACAATCTGACTATTTTCAGTTATATCAGCTACCTCTTTCAGCTTACTTTGCTTTCCGAGGTTGTCCAAAGCACAAAGGACCAGCTCATCCAGGATGCTACAGCCATTTGTAACCTTCTCTGGGGGAGCTCTTTCTGTCATGATGGTATCTTCCAGTGGATCTTTGACATGGTCACGGAGCGCCTCTGCGAAGAAGTCTCATGACTGACGGATCCGCGTTTCAAGCTCAATTTCAATGCCGGAAAAGCTGAGCTGAGCTTCGTAGATGGCTCCTTTATGGAAAGGGCTGCGGAGATTATGGCAGAGGTTGCACCGTCTCTGTGGAAGCTTGTCCGAACGCTTCTAGCATCTAAAACTGACTCCCGAGATGCAGATATTATGATGGATGAACCGGGACATGCTTCCTTGGATGATGAGGTTGATCTTGGGGAGATTGGAGGAGATTCCATTGGCCAAGAGAATGAGTCAAAGGAATCCAAAATCAAGAAACGAGCCAAGTTGCGGAAGACGGCACTGGTTACTATTGTAAGACAACGACTCAAATCCTCTTCTTTGGCTGATTTATCTTCAGAAATCAGTTGTTATTGTCAGCATCATTCTTCATAGTTCCAATCAACGGTGCAACTACCTCCAAACGATCCTCGGCATCTTCTTTCATTCAACTTCTGTTCCCGAAAAGGTTATCGAGACCCTGTCACATGCTGGAATCTCCGTTGCGCTATCTACAATCCATAACGCAGTGACCAGTCTCTCCAAGGATGCAGCCAACAAGCTCAAAGCTGCAGCTCGAACCCTTACAACTGGCTTTGCATATGATAACTTTGACATCAAGTTCAAAACATCGCAACCAACAGTCGAGCATCGCGCAGAGTTTGTCAGTGCCACATCTGCCACCGCTATTCCTTTGTATGGAATTACAGATGCGAACAAGGATATGCTACGATGGTCAACGGAATTCTGGCACTGAAATCCACTTAATCCTTCTCCCGATGCAGAACCTCTGATCTTCACTCAGGATGAGTCAGAGCTTCTGAAGAAATTTGTTGGCTCAGATACACGCAAAGTACCTGGATCATGTCTTACCCCTCAATTCCAGCGCTTTGCCTGGCATATTCGTGACGTTCTCATCAAGAACCGTGGCGAATTCAAGAGCTTTGCTCTGAATCTTGGCGAGCCCGTTGCCATTCACATTATTCCCCTCCATAAAACAACTCAGATACCATGTCGGGCCATGAAGATCAAACAGTCAACGACAGATGGTAACATTCAAGTCATTGATGAGCTCCATGAACAAGGCGGCATTGGAGAACCAGGTGATGTTGGATTTATAGTTGCCTATGATGTCGACATCTCAGAATGGGTCCTCATCGCTCATGGCGACTTGCTTACTAAAGAGCGCTTGGACTCAATCATGGCCTCTCGTTCAATTGAGGCCACTCCCAAGAAACGATTCCAGCACATTATATTCCTTCCCGGTCTCTTTCACTACAAAATGGCTTGTGCAGATGCTTTGTGGCGCACTTGGGTAAAGCCTAAAGAGGCACGCACTGACCCCAACAGCCTCATGGAACATGTCTGTGTTCTGCGTCCTGATGATACTGGCAAGTTTGGGTCTGGTCCAGGCTTTCGTATGATGCATGACACAATTCATTGCGATCTGCAAGCGTCAATGCTTGACGCTTGGACCACTGAAATCAGAAAGTCTGCTGGACATGATTCTTTGGAGGCCTGGGCAGAGTCTGGGCCATCTTGGGACGATATCGTCAAGGCATCGGAGGACATTGCCTTGACATATGTCTCGACTAGCATTTCACATAGCGATGCCCAGGACAGAGCATCAAAAGATCGGGATGAGGTTTTTGAGAATCAAGCACTCCGAAACCGCGATGAACTCTTGTATGTTGATATGTGCCATGCTATGAATGCTGGTGATATTGGTCGTGTCGAGGCATCCTTTTTACCTTGGATTCACATGTTTAAAGCGACTGGAAAGCACAAATATGCTTCTCAAATGCTCAAATTCATGTTGAATCTCAAGTATCGCTATCCACCAGGTCTCAGGTCTGCTTGATCCTTTTATGAAGAGAAAGTCATACTTATATGTCTGTTTCAGCGAGATTATCCGTCTTAATTGGCTTGTCAATACAACGGGAAAGCCCCATGCCTTCCGTGGAGTTGATTGGCTAGTCGAGCTCAACAATCTGTATACAAAGGTTATTCACGCTGGAGGCAGCTCAAATCGCATGATAGATCACATCATCAAGGAGTCTCCGTTGATTGAACTCTACCGCGAATGCCATACAACAGTCGAAAATGGTTTCCATCTGATGCACCGAACTATTCGTCATCAACCACCCAACATGCGGAAAACCCTCGATACACTTGGTGGCATTATGTCTGCTGTTCAACCTCACAAGTTCCTGGCTGGTCGGAAAGCAAATTACTCTGTTCCAGACCAGATTGCTGTCGCGATGAACCTTGTGATGAAGAAGGTGACAGTGGCGGAATGGACAGGAGACGAAGACGACGAGGGGACTGCGGATGTTGCCCCAGAGGATCTGGCTGACGGATAGGAGGGACTGCATTCTCCTTGTTTTGTTGTTTATATTTGGGACATTTGCTATTACTAGCTGTAATACCATTATTATTCAAGACCGAATAAAGAATGAGAAGGTCCACATACAAATATGCCCAGTCTGACCGCATGAACCACATTTTCGGCTCGTAGGTCGGGTGGGCTGGGTAACCAGACGTTGTCTTGTCGCAAGAGGTGACATGGGGATTGATGAAGCTGCTGAGCCCGGTTTCGCTAATGGTGTACGTGTAAAAGGGGAAGGTGGAATCACTGGTGATGGTGCATGAATCTCAGCAAGTCGGAGAATCTCTTCACCATATTCTAGAGAATAGCACCATTTTGTTTGGTCCAGCAAGCCTTGAGGCGAGTCCAAATGACCATGGTGTACCAGCCCAATAATCTGGTCACGAATCGGGTTGGGAAGAATGAGCTGAGGGCCATAGAACTCATCGTCTCCGAGACCGCGCTCCTTCATCTTCCTCTCGCGCCAATTGTTCAAGCTGGCGTGAAAGGAATTGTCGGTTGATGACATGGTGAATGGTGGGAGTTTGATTTTGTTCTTGCCGCACTTCTTCTTCGGTGCAGGAGGGACATCCAGCAGCGGAAAGTCGTTGGGACTGCAATGGGCACAACAGAGCCTGGTTTGACGTGGGACACATCGCTGTAAACAAGGGCATGGATTTTTGGCATTTATAAAAGCATCCATTGCCGCTTGATTGCCGCCTCTTCATAATCCGTTGCGCTCATATCCTTCCAGGAAGGCAGAATGTTTCCCTGTACCGGTCGGTGTGTCGTAAGAATAACAGCACTGATGTTATCGGCATCGGACTCCGATGAGGAATCATCTTCTCCAACAGGAGGCGCCACGACAGCCTGAGAGCTCCCTGCCAAAGGCTGTACCTTGCGCTGTTTGGCAGCTGGTGCTTTCAGTGACTTTCGTCGCTTCTTTTTCTCAGCTTTCGCAGCACGTGTAGCATCAAAATGTTCTCCTTCTACAAAGTACACAGCTCTGGCTTCGATAAGCAGATTTCGTGCAGCGCGACCAAGACGTTGTAACAAGGTACAGAGCGACAAAACATATCCCCATTGAATGACAAGGGTAACGTCAGAAACGTCAAGGCCCTGCAAAAGTCGCGTCAGTTTCAGCCAAGTAAACATAATAAAAGAAGCACTGACCAGCCCAGCAGCATCGGTAGAGACTATGCCCCAAATTTCTCCCTTCCGTAATCTCTCCAATTGTACTTCGCGGAAATGGTCGCTCATGCCCGAGTGAAACCAGACTACCTTGTCGCGCATTTCTGCCGGCAAATCTCTCCACCAGTTGCGCACTATAAGCTCTGTATCCTTCCTTTTGTTGCAGAAAAGCATAAACTTTTCAGGAGGATGCTTGGGATCTAGTTTTAGGAGCCGACTGAGGTCCCGCATGCTGCTTTTTGAGCTAAGCATTTCGACAACCTGTAGATGAATATTTGGTCGGTTGTTGGAGATCTGAACAACCTCAGTGAGGGAAGGAGTCAGACGGAAGAAGTCTCGAATCTCCTGCATCATGAATGGCGGAAGGGTAGCGCTCGCAAAGTGAAATGGAATTTTGTCAGGAATGAGATGTCGAAGGAGCTTGATTTTTTTGTAATGGGGCCGGAAATCATCAGTGCTCCATTGACTAATACATTGGGCTTCGTCCACTGTGATATTGAACAATTTGGACGTGAATTTGGGGCTTTTATACAGCGCACGGAAAGATGGGTGGTCGGCTAAGAGCTCTGGACTGGAGACAATGACCCGATATTTCAGCTCCCCAATTTCCTGAAGATATATGAGCATGAGTTGAACAAGAATTCAAAAAAGTTACGCACTTGGAATACTTTATGGCCCGAATTTTTCCCCGTCACATTTACCCCCTCCATGCCCAGCTTCTCCAGAATCTCCTGCGCATTCTTCTCTCCGAGGATATTGAGTGGAGTAATGATTATCATGATGCCAGTATGGTTGAAGAGGAGAGGAAGCCAAAAGGTCCAGGTAGTTGACGCTATTGACCCAGCAGTTTTCCGGGAACGTGACCTCGGCAACTTCCACCGGCCCAGTGATGGGGCATATAAAAATTCAGCCTTGTTTTCATACCAAACTGGGCAGTTTGGCATCTCTTTGACTGCTGGGACGTTGATGGAGCGCTAGAGCCGAGCTTCAAGGTTGCTAGTAAGAATGTCAAGCGTTAACAAGTGTCCGTGCTTTGTGTCTGTACTTATCAGCCCAGAAGGTACTCCTAAGACCAAAGACGGCGCGCTACGACTACAAGAAGAATAGCGGTGTTCACATAATGGCCGAGACTGAATACATGACGAAAACCCTGCGAGCCAAGATGTCTGTTTAAGACTGGAGGACTTAGCACTGTGAAACGGCGATGACTCCTTAGTACAGACTAAGCGGAGCTCTAACCGGACCATTGTCATAAGGATTACATGACCGGAGCTTTGACCGATGTCACTTGTGGAAACCAAGATGATTGCGGAACGACCAGGGCAACCCACAAGGGTACCCCTATATAAAGATGGACCCACAGTGTGGACAATTGTTCATACTAAGGGACGTGCTTTTGACACAAGACGAGACGATGAGAATCACATAAGAGAGTACAGAAGGGACTAAAGGACTTGTCTTCTTTCTGCACTTCTCGAAATACCTGATCGGCAAGAGACTCCACTAGGAGGTTTCACCCGGTTGTACTATTAATAGCAGGATGACTGATGTCGTGCGGCCACCTTGGCAATCCGACTCGGAGACCCCTGTGAATGACTCAAGAACATTATGTTATCATTTCTGGACAGTATTTAAGGACTCTAAGTTTGTAGTAAATAGTTAGAACATTGTAGGGCATTGAACCCAGTTAGTAACAAGTGACCGCCTGACCAAGGCTGGAAGCTAGTAGCTGACTTGTGGATAAATATTACTTTGTTTCTCGGACTCAGTTACCGACGTTTTGGCGAATTGAACAAGTTTGAACAAGTCTAGTCTAGTCTAGTTGCTTAGTGCACCCTCTAGTCTCGAAAGAGAACCTCTAGTCAAGTCAAGTCTAGTTCTAGTTAAGCTGCTTAGTGCAAATCGCGCTTCGGTCAAGAGACCACAAACCCTAGTGTTACCACACTTTAAACAAGCTATAACCCAGTTAAAAGCTCTCAAAGACGACCAGACGTAAGACACTGAGTACGGACAAGTGTTTGTGCTTTGGACTATCTCTATTATAAGAAACCTGAACTTATCGAGGATATAAAGAGTGTATTGGTGTGTTGGTGTTGTTGTGTGTGTTATTCATTTGCATACGCTCATATCGACGTGCTTTCCGCACCGTCCGCAAGGATCCCTCACACCGGTGCACATGACTCTTCCGCTGTGTGTTCGATGACAAGTCTCTTCGTTTCCAACCATTTTGCCCCTTGACTCTGTAGCCTTAGAAATATGATTTTTGTCTCGCGATCCTTAATTATTGAGGATAAAATAGCTAGTACTGACTTCGGTTACTCTCTAATGCTGAATTTGAAATAAATCACAGTCACAATATCAACAAACTTTCACCATCCCTTCATCATCCCTATATGTCCACCCAAAGGTGCAGCTCTTGCAAGACCGACAAGCTCCTCAATTCCAACAATTTCACTGCCAAGGGTGCCGGCTACCGCAGGACCTGTAATGTCTGTAATGGACGGAAGAAAGGCACGAAAAATAAGGAGAATCTCCAACCCGCAGTCCCTCGAGCCGGTCCTTCAACGTCATCACGTCTGGAAGAACCATCTATAGATGCCAGAGATGAATCTGTCTTCATTGATTTGACAGAAGTCGGCCTCGGGCCCTTTCTGCGGTCATTAGCGACATCGGGGGACATATTCAGCTTGGCGGCATGCGTGAATATAGCTGAACTGGAAGGTGACAGGAGAGAGCGAGCAGATAAATTAGCTACAGCCATCTGGGACCAGATGAAGTTCCGTTTTGTGTGAGTCACCGATATCAATGGATTGTTCAGAAATACTTATCTTTTACAGCTACCACAGCAAATATGATCACGTTCGCACTGACTCAACGCGATTCATGTATCATTGTGCCCAGGTTGATGCACGTCAGCATAAACCCAAAAAGTCAAAACTCCAGCCCAGCGCTGAACATCGCGACAAGGACCAAATGCTGACATTTGAGTGCAACGGTTGGTTACATATCACCTTGTATGAGGGCAGTGGCATTGCATATGTGAAGATAAAGCACAAGGACGACCATGCACCGTACTATGACATTGATGTACCAGCGGATATCCGTGAGTATGTCTTGAGCAACCCCGACCTAACCCCCACAAAGGTCAGTTCTCCGCGATAAGGCGATGAATATTATTCACCATTTAATAGCTCTGGTCCGAGATCTTGAAGAAGACAAATGGAAAACCAGGCTTTGCTCAAAGTTCAATCTACCGTCTCTGGGCAATGGAGAATAGCAAGCGATGGAAACACGACGAGGATGAGGTCAAATCAGCAAGGATACTGCTTGAAGAAGCAGCGAAGCTAAAGGATATTCCGGGCAAGGCATTGTATGCCATGGACCCTATCAATCTACCACAGAATCAAGATGATGGTTTTACAGCCATCACCTTCGCATTACCAGAGACTTTACGAAAATGGGGTGGTCAGATACGTGAGGTCGCACTCGACTCTGCCTGTATGTCTCTCTTATCTGTCACCAACATTATCGGCTTACATTTGTCAGGGAAGACAAACCGCTCATCGTTTGAGATCTTTGCGCTACTCGGCGAGGTCTACGGCTCGGGTCTTCCGCTTGGGTACCTCCTGATTCAGTCCAATCAAGGAGAGGCCGGAGGGAAGGAGCGCTATATCTCGAATCTTCTGGCCTATTTCAAGAAGACCTGGAAAATTTGGGCCATAATTACCCTTACCGACAAAGACTGGTCGGAAATCAATGCCTTCCTCAAGAATTTTCCAGACGCCAAGCATCAGTTATGCTTTTGGCATTGTCTTCGTGCCATCAAGAAACGACTCAGCATCCTGCGGCGCCAACCTGCATTCTACAATGTTGAACAAGCTCACGAGGAATATCCAAACTGGATTGATCTTACTTTTGTTCCAGTCAAGCAAGCATTGGTCCCTGCTGAGGTAAAGATCCATTTCCATGTACATTTCATGTAGCTGACAAACTACAATAGATCATGCCTGCTACCCAGACAATGTTGCCACGCTTGACAGTCCGTGTCGGTGGTGTCATCATTCAACCCCCGAAACGCCCTCGACTTTTTATCCGCATCAATGGAGCACTTCAAAATGTTCTTCCAGGTCCAAACAGAAGCACCGATGACTCTGAAATGTCACCGGTTGATGAGTCGATGTTCGACGAAGATGGAGACCTTCTTGATGAGGTTGACAAAGCAATTGGAAAAGGAGACGAATCTGATGATGAAGATGGGCCAGACTGGATGTTTGATGAAGGAGAAACTGTTTCGAAGGACAAAGAATATGTCTTTTGTCCTGCAGTGCATCGGCGTCAACTCCTCCATCTCTTTACCAAGCACTTCTGTCAGCATACTCTTTTCGTGGAGCGAGATGGAAATCAGTCGGCGGAGACTATTCGTGACAATGCTGTCTATGAAATGTATGGATTCTGCAAGGGACGTGGTTTGTGGGAGGTTTGGGGCTATATGTGGACTTCTTGGTACTCACCAAAGGTCTGGAAACTCTGGTCTCGCTCCAGTTCACCCTATCTCTCACGACTTCGGACAACCATGACCATCGAGAATTTCTGGAGACAGCTCAAGTATGACCATCTTCACCATATTACCCATCCACGGCTTGATCAACTCGTATGGATCCTGATCTACGAGGTCAATCCGGGCTGTCTTGCACGATCAGAACTGCTTACCAATGAGCATCGCCTAGGCCGCTCTAGAAAGCTCACGACATTCCAGAAAGCTTTCAAAAAGAATTGGCACTCGCTAATGAAGGTTTCAGTCAGCGGAAAGGAATACACCACAGATACAGTGACATGGACTTGCAATTGTGGCCAGCAAAAGTACAATATGCACCATCTGTGCAAACACCTTGTTCGAGCAGTACCAGCCCCATCCATAAAATTCTGGCAACAAGTTTCCCGTCGCCGTACATCACCACTATATCGTCATCCTGAGCTGCAACGGAGGGAGAATGGTGACCTCGGAGAATATATCGAGCCAAATGGTGGGAATATCACCGACGGCGACGACCAGGTATGGACTGGGGATGCAGAGATGTTGAAAGGTGGAAGGTGGCGAGATATAGGCACAAATCGAGTACTGGGAAAGTGGGTGGCAGATGATGACCTCGATATAGAACCCATTCAGCCCTATCGAAGCTCGTCTCCTGCTGAATATGGCAGCGAAGACGAAGAACAGGTTAGTCTGCTATTCATTTCTGGAATTGTTTGCTTAACATGTCTTTATTAGTTCGACAAGAATGTCGAGCTCCTTCGTCGTAGGGCCAAAAAACTTGTAGCTGCTGCTGAGATTATCCTCAGTCAAATTCCTCACAAAGACCGCCACTGGATCAATAGCCTTGCCCGCCAAGACATTGGAAAAGATGTTGAGGATTTGGTTGACGACATCAAGCGCTTTGAGATCACAGGAAGAACACGAGATAACACATGGGCTAATCCAGCCAGCAGAGTTGAAAAGCGAAGAATGGCGAATACTATGGGATACAGAGCGAATATTGCTGCTGTCGCTGTCGATGGTGTTGGTCAAGGGGCAAGTGGCTCTGCTCAGCGAACCGAATAGAGAGCCCCCTTATTTCCAACCCTTGTTTATGTCATGATCAACTTTGTGCAAGAAAATCAATTCTAATTACTCAGACCGCTCAGTGACCGTTTTGTTTATATGCCGTCTAGTCGGGAACTCTACATTATTGACGGACTTGCGTGCAAATTGAACATGCAGAAGCTCCACTCCTTAAAGGGGAACAGTTGAGCGGCCCATTTGGAGCCTGCCGAAAGTCACGTTCCCGGAAAACTGCTGGGTCAATAAGGCTTAGTGGTCCAGGTCTTCCCAAACCCAGTCCGTGCTATGGTGAAGACATGCTTTTTCTGCAGCTGGTACCGAGCTGACATAAGCTGTACGGTGCACGGACGGAAACCAGCGACCTGCTCAGATTTTGCGGCAAGCTCATCGAGACTTGGAATGGGGTAGGTGGAAGAACAAGGCAGCGTCATAAAAAAGACGCATGAAATGGTCACAAGATTTGAGCCAAACAAGGCACGCCGGGAAATGTGCCAGGCGTTCAGGTAGTTGCTTCTGTGATTAAAGTTGTGGTGTGTGAAAATTTTAAATTCCGACAGATGACATAAAAGCTCCGATTGAAATATTATCAGTATAGAGGAAGCAACTCCCGAACGCCTGGTTGGGAGGCTGCCTCTACCGTCGAAAACATGGACGACTGTCGAGGCCCCAGCTCCAATGTCGGAATCGATTGTCTCTCCCCATAATGTCGGCAGTTTCGGTTTGCACGGTGCTTCCTGTGGCAAGGAAAGCAGCCTGGACGTTCCTGCCAAGCGAGGGGAGGGGTTTTCTTCACGGAAAATCTCTCCACCATCAGACGATGGGGGAGTTTTCGATTCCAATGCACCTTACAAAGCTGATCCTTTCCCCAAGCCTCCTACGAATCCAAAAGTGGTTCCCAAGTCGAAACCGAAACCAGCTGCTGCTCCGAAAGCGCCAATGTCTCTCTTGGACAAGATCACGACCTTAGGGCCCGACAGGAAGACCACGGCTCACCAACTCGTGACCTCTATCCATCCTCCAGACCTTAAATCTACGGGATGCGTCCTCAATGCCATCCGCCAAATCACGCTGCTAGCAGACAAGAAGAAAGGACTAGGCCCAGAGGCGACGAGGGTAATAGCTGACTTGGCGGAATGGGGAATGATGTGGGCAAAGAAGGAAGGAGAGTCGAAGAAGGATGAGGAGACGACTGGATTGCCGCAGAAAGAGACACCATTAGGAGAGAGGATGGGACAGCTTCAGAAGAAGCTCGACGAGGTCCTCAAAGGTTTATCGAACCAGCAGCAACCGCCGCCAGTACCCCATGTTCACGACAACTGCCGCTCACAGCTTCCACCACATTCAAAACCAGCTATTCCCTCCTCTTCATCATCACCTTCCCCTCGTCACTCGGTCTCAGTCTCGCTCATGAAATGCACCAAAGCCAGCAAACTTCGTAACATGCCAAACCAAGAACTGACAGCTAAGATCCAAAGCACAGTTCGAGGGTGCAATTCGGAATCACTAAACTCGGTCACCGTCCAAGCTGTCAGTTTCAAGGGCCGCGACCACTTGAAGATCTTCGTCAAAACGGAAGATGAGGCCCAGTCATTTCTTCGATTTTCAGAGAATTGGCTGGCGGCGCTAGCCCCAGGCGTCACTCTCATCACCAAGGTCTTCAAGATAGTGATTCATTCGGTCTCGTCATACCACAAACCGAAAAGCGAGTCCAGTCGAGCTGAAATCATTGATAAGAATCCAGAACTTACTGAGGGAAACTTCATCGATGACTGCTGGCTCAATGAAAAGGCCATCTCCAGCGGGAAGAAGGCATCGTCATTAGTCATCTCGGTGGCGTCGGAAGCAGCAGCAAACCATATCCTGGAACATGGCATCATCATCGAACAAGCGATCTGCTACGGTGAATGGTACCAAAGCGGTCCAGAACAATGTTACCGCTGTCAAGAGTGGGATGGTCACCGGTCTTACCAATGCCCTCGGAAGACAGCCATCTGTGCCAGATGTGCTGGTCCCCACCAAACTGGAGCTTGTCCTTGCCCACATAATGGCAAATGCAAGTCGGTTCGCGACTGTCCAGTCACCCCGAAATGTACCCTCTGCGAAAGTGTACAAATTGGCTCTGGAAACCACTTCGCATTCGATAAATCATGTCCTATCCATCAGAAAGCTTTCGAGGAAGCACGTCTAGGTAGCAGCTCGAGCCATGTCTCGCTGCACTACAGCTCATGAATCAAACACCATCCTCAGCGATACCCACACGAATTAGAAACCTAAACATCGGGAAATCCACTACAACCTTACACTCTCTTCTTCAGACTGTCACACCGGCCAACATAGACTTCCTATGCATCCAGGAATGCCCGAGAGACATGGGTCTACCATCTCTTTCGCCAAACCACTAGACCAGAATCACCCCGATGAAGAAACCAGGCGAAGACGGAAGATGGGGTTGCACCCTTTACATCAGCAACCTCATTAACACCTCTTCCTGGTCTCAAATCAAGGTCGATAGTACTGATTTTGGTCTCCATTGGTGGCAAATCCTTTTCACTATACAACGTATACAATATACCTGACTCGAACAAGACTATACATGAGCTCAGACGACACTTTCACCTCCATCCTGAGGCAAACCCGGTCATCCTATCAGGGGACTTCAACAAGCATCATCCATGGTGGGCAGGACCAGGCCATTCTAAACGCTGTGACGCGAGTGATACTGAGGACTTCCTGAAACTCATTGCCTCTCTCGACCTCGAGCTCTGCACCAAACCAGGAACTGTTACCTTCACATCTGGCTCTCACAAAACGACGTCGACAATAGATCTGGTGTTTGCGAATAAAGATACGCTGGCGATGTGTCTCACTAAATGTGGGACCACATTCGGTGAGGGATCCTGGCACGAATGCACAGTAACTGACCTCGACCTTTCCCTTATGCGAAACGAGCCCATCTCACGACCACTTCTCAAAGGGGTAGACTGAGACTCGTTCAGCAAACAAGTCGAATCCAGCATCGTCTTGTCAACAATGGTGGCCAGCATTCGATCAGCCACTTCGCCAATCGAGCTAGACCGCATCACCACTGAACTACTCAATGAGGCCCAGTCCATTCTTCAAAGTGAAACAAAGATGTCCAAGCCGTCCAAATACTCGAAACGATGGTGGTCAAGAGAGCTGTCAGATCTGAGAAGAGAACTCCAGGATAGTCAGAGAAGTTGGATGCGGACAAAGATGAACACGAGTTGGGAAAAGATGAAGAGAACGAAGAAGGAGTTCAAAAGGGCAGTGAGGAAGCAGAAGAGAAGGCACTGGAGGGAATGGCTCACGGAGATACTTGACATGGAGATCTGGAAAGCGGCCAAATATGCTACCGATCCAGGGGAGAAATCTGGTCCTGCCAGGATGCCTGAAATGAGGAAACCCGGGGGACAGGCTACAACAGACCCTCAGGTAAAAGCTAAGCTTTTTGCTTCCACCTTTTTCTCTGACGACCCTGACGTTCGACCCTGAGAATCGACTCGACCATGAAAGTCTATCAACATGCCCATCATTCTCTTGGAAGACGTCTATTGGGCTATAAACAAAGCTAAGCCATTCTCAGCTCCTGGCCCCTTAGGCATTCCGAACATTGCCTTGCAAAAAGGAATCTCTATCTTTGCTCCCATCATTCACGCTATCTTGATTTCTTCAATCCATCTCAGTCATTTTCCAGGTCCATTGAAACTCTTCAAAACGATCGTTTTACGAAAGCCAGGTCGAGACGATTACACCATCGTCAAGTCATACTGACCCATTGCGCTCGAGGAGACAATAGGGAAGGCGATGGAAGCAACAGTGGCTGAGGTAATGACTCGAGCTCTGGAAGATGCCAAGGTCTTGCCAGAGCATCATTACGGAGGAAGAGCGGGCCATTGCATGATAGATCCCTGCTCCTCCTCACTCAGACAGTCAAAGACACCTGGCGAGTAGGGAAGGTAGTGAGTGTCCTTTACATGGACATCTCGGCTGCATTTCCAAACATTTCGCATGTTCGCCTACTTGAGCGAATGGAGTCCCTGGGCCTCAATGGCGAGCTCATTGCCTGGATGAAGAGTTTCCTTTCAGACAGGTCGACGTCTCTTATATTCGATGACTTTACATCACCAGAAGTTCCCGTCCCAACAGGACTTCCTCAGGGATCACCGTTAAGTATCATCCTTTATCTGGTCTACAGCTCAGGGCTACTGGAAATAGGAAAAGACATCCTGGGGAAGAATGACAAAATTCTTGGCTTTATTGATGATACAGCCATGGTCGTCGTTGGGAACTCAGTTGGGGAAAATGTAGAGAAGCTGCGGAAATTGGGAGAAGAAGGTCTGGAATGGGGAGACAATTCTGCTTCAAAGTTCGATGTTGGGAAGTATCAATTGGTCCACCATGTCCGCCTTTCAACACCGGAAGCTGACAAACTTCTTCCTGTCATCATTTCAGGGACCACGATTTACCCGTCAGAGGATGCCAAATACCTCGGGGTACATGTCGATGCAAAGCTAAACTTCAAGACGCATGTCGAATATGCTATAGCCAAGGGCACCAAGGCCACAATTGCTCTGTCTCGGCTGTCCAACGCTGCCTCAGGCATGCCCCAGAAATTCATTCGTCATCTTTACATCGGCTTAGTGGTCCCAAGAATGGAGTACACTTTGGGAGTCTGGTTCAAGCCAATCCACCGTGGAGAGAAAAAGCTAATAGGCTCGGTTGGGACAGCCAGGAAACTTGGGAAACCACAGAGACTAGCGAGCAGGATTTACGTCTGAATCTCTCAGTTTTCCGCTTCGCTGCCAGACTCTGCTGCTTACCTGCATCCCATCCTCTTTTCAAGGTCGTTCAGCGCTGCAGATACATACCCCGTTTCCACAAATCACCGATCCATTCCATGTTCGAGGCATTCCCAGAACTCTATGCGAACCTCGAAACCATTGACTCTTCCACGATCCCAAAGGTCCCTGGAGCGATCTCATTCAAAATGGCGGACAGCAAAGACGATGCAGAGGAAGCAGCAACAAAGCATGAAAGAAACTTGAAGTGCATCTACATGGATGGCTCAGGTTTCAAAGACAAGATCGGGGCGGCAGCGTGGTGCTATTCACAAACCGCCCCGAACAGGGAAGTCTCTCGATGCAAACATTTGGGAAATGACACTCACTACACCGTTTTCCAAGGTGAACTTGTTGGCGCTCTCTTGGGCCTGGATATCGTCGAAAGCACACCTCGGCTTACCAGGGCTGCTCTCTTGATCAACTCTCAGGCTGCCATCCTTGCCCTGAAGGAAAGACGACCAGGACCAGGAGGAGAGCTTATCAGGGAGTTCTACAGGCGGCTTCAGAGGTTGAAGAGGAACTGAAAGACGCTTCATATCAGAGTTATTTGGGTCCCTGGACACAGAGGGATCGAAGGAAATGAGAAGGCAGATGCAGAGGCAAAGAAAGCATCCCTTGGTGACGAAACGGACATTTCCAACCCTGATTCCATCCTCCACCATTCCATCTCCTGTAGCAAATCGGCTCTCATCGCGACCAAGACAAAGGAAACTCGCAAAGACCAACTCGAGGCTTGGAGAAGCTCGACCAAATGCAGTTTCCTCAGAAAGATCGACCTTGTCCCTTCCCCGAATCGCATTCAATGAATATACGATGAGCTCTCACGCCCAGAGGCTAGCATCTTCACCCAACTACGAACTGCTCATGTCGGTCTCAACTCACACCTATTCCGTATTAATGCAGTCGATTCGCCGTACTGCAGTCACTGTAATGCGGATGAAACAGTCTCACACTACCTCCTAGCTTGCCGTCGGTTCAACACACAACGGAAACAACTACTAGCCTCAACAAAGTTGCGCTCCCTTCAGATCCGTCTGCTCCTCAGTGACCAATCTAAACACGTCAAAGCTCTGATGAACTTTGTACGCACCTCAAATCGTTTCCTGGTCCTCTTTGGCAACAAAGACGACCTCTCCCCCAGGGAAACGTCCCAAGGCTTATCACAGGATTCCTTGGCTTAACCACCGTGCCTTGGGCATACTAGGGAAGAAGGAGGTTTCGCAGACCTCCTTCTGTCCTCCTCTGGAGGCCAGTTTCAATTTCCCTACCACACTTTAACGAAACTGACCGCTCATGTGCTACTGTTGCTTTTTATTCAGAGATTCATTTAAACTTCTCAACATTCGACATCTCACTTCGACCAAGACCTGAACATGGCCCCATTATTCCTGCGTTTACCCAAATTCTCCTTGCTCCGTGCAACCCTGCCACATCTCGGGTCTTCCACCGATCTCACAACAAGCACAACCCTCATGTTAACTCTAACAACACAGCGCTTTCCATCATTCTGGTACTCTACCGACCAACAACACGACGATGACAATCCATTGAGGACAGAATACAGCCGCAATAGCCCACAAAGAAACGTTGGCTCGCTCTTTTTCCTTTCTTCTCTATATTCTAGTTTACATTAGTTATAAGGGGCCTGGGATAAGAAGAGGACTGCGTAATTACCAGATACACCTGTACATGCTCATGGGCCGCTTCGGGCCCAAATGCAACTGATTTCATCATCATCATGGGCTAGGGACCGACTTAGATGGTATGATCCACGGATATCGGCAGATGGATGGCCGTGGATTGGATGGATGACAGCATCCACGAAATCGCTAAATATCTAAATTTTAAGCTAGAGGTTTCCTCAAGCATGCTCGAGGCTGAATACTATTATTTTAAATACATTTTACACACAATAAACATTGAACCAGTGGCTGGATTGCTGGCAATGATGCATTCTACCCAAAAATCTACGGATGATCGGTGCTGACTAACATCCACAAATGGATGCAAATGGATCGTGGGACCATCCAAGTCGGTCCCTAAAATGGCCCCAAAAACGGTGAAAAAAGGCCAAAAAGTTTCTTATTTTGGAAACCGTAACGCATCACGGTGGGCCGGTTTCCGAGTTTTTTCTTTACGTCACCGTAACACGACAGTCCCCGGTTTTATCCGTACACTCACGTACAGTACTCACCTCCAACTTGAATGAGCTAGTTTACTAATCAGACCCAATTCAGCCGACAGCTCAATTAATGTAGCTCATCCTGGTCTTCCCTCGCGTCCGGTCAGAGTTGGCCTCTTTTACTCTTCATTACAATAGACAGCTATAAAACACGGTCTCATTTGTTGCTATTCAGCAAATCTATCCTCCACAACAATGCTGCTCAGCGGGCTTCGCATAAAGAAAACAGCGTCTCCTTACTCCCCGGCACAGATCATCCAATGGCTCAAGGTCATTGGGTATCTGGGCATTTCCCAGTTGACCTCATTGGATAATTTCCCCGTGAACACTGATACTTTGATGACGTTGACTCTGCTACATATCCCTGAAGAACCATGTTACAACTTTGAACTTGGAGATTTCATCAGTATCGCAAGTCATTTGGCAAAAACAGACCCAGAAGACATTTTTCAGCGTTTGGTTTAGGCTCGTAACCAGCCTCTCTGACGCGGCAAGAGGCAAACCTCTCGTCAGAGAGGCTGGGATCACGGCGAATGCCGTGGGTGATGGAGCTTGGCGTGATAGCAATGAGTCATGGCTAGGAGATGGGAAAATGCCATGACATGAATTGTATTATATCATATGACAGGGATTGGTCACGTCATCGCCCTCTGGTCCCTGCTCTCATTTCGTGGTCGGTTTGCAGTACTCAGAGACACGATAGCCATGGCATTGCCTCATTGCAGTCGGGGCGGTGATAGCTGCCATGGTGGCTGGGAACGAATTGAAGCGATGATGTGAGTCATGTCTGTCATATCATATAATATTGTCTGTGTCATTACATTTTCCCATCAGCCAGACATGACACATCGTCATCACGCCAAGCTCCATCACCCACGGCATTCGCCGTGACACCGGACTACGTTTGGTTGTCGAGCGTAAGGGAGCCACATGCTCTGGGCAGAACCCCCTGTTCATGGGAATGCTTCGGGGTCTCGGGTATAGGTATGTCCTTTCAAGCCTGACTCAAGTCCTTCTCTTCATGATACAATAGAGCCTATACAGTAGTGTCGCGTTGCGATCAAATTTACTTCCACATCGGGTTACACGCCACCATCACATATACTCCTGCTTATTCAGCCGTCCCTTGATGACAGGATCACCTACTTGGTCGATGTTGGATTTGACCCACACTGCTCTCAGACTCTCCGGACAACATCGTAATGGGTACAACCCCCACAGGATGATGGGTAAAGAAAGATGGCTCACCAGAGTTCAACCACTAAGCCCTGAACAAGCAAAAGCTCAAAAACCATTGACGCCAGATGTCACCAAAGCCCAAGAAGTCCTTGCAGGTCCTGAGACAGTGCTTTCGGTGAGCAAACGAATGATTGACATTTCCTGGGGCAATGAGAGCCACGTGGGAGGCACTTGGATGACCCTGGGGAATGTTGGTTCGACGAAATGGTGGGCTAGCAAAGGTCAGCATGCTAAAATAACGAGACAGAACGAACAGACGTTACCTTTGCCAATGCCATCTATATGGCATAATCTTCCAGCTTCCTTCCCTCATTCTCGTCTTCTTATCGTTTGCAGTGGCTCTATTCGGCGGGATGATCTCAGTCGGGATATAGAATGGCACCGAAAGAACCTTACCATCGGTTTTCTAGACCCGTTTCCCAATCTCTTTTGACATTGCCTCGCCTCGTCTGCTGACACAAAGACTGGACGACTCCGGTGAGCGAAGCTGAAGTCAACGCCGCACGCGACTGGGATCCAATCGAGCCTGAAGAGCTGGGGAAATGAGGTCGCGGCCTTGGGGACGACGAGGGCCAGATGTTGAAGACCAAAGTACTAGATGGTATATCGTATATTCTTCCTCGAGCGACAGTGTCAACTGGAGAGCTGCGACATGAAACATGACGTCTGCTACAATACTTGTACTGAAAATGCCCAACGAAATCTCATGCTGTTGGAAATCTGAGCAAATGAGAACATCGACAAGGCAATGACCGGTCGACCTTTGCCACCATTTGGACCAGGGGAGCTCGCGAGTTCCCTTGATGCATTGGCAAGCCAGATTGACCGCCGGTCAATCGTCGTACGACGTGCTGCTTGTACAGGAAGAAATTATCTCATTCGCTCATGATTGGCTATTGAGTTGGCATTCGCACCACGTGGTCCATCGCGTCGAAATCGTGCGAGTTTGACTGAGATCAAGAATATCCGAACTCGGATATTACGCGGTCTCATCGTACTAGTGGGACTAGTGTGGCATAAATCGACTTTTGGTTGATTCATGAAGAAGGTTTGGGCTCTACAAGGACATTACGCGGTCGCTCAAATGATCGTGAATTTAACAAGGACCAAGACGAATGAGACAGTACTGCTATAACACGCTCGAGAATGGTTGGACGCCGCTCTCGTCGTATCTCTGAAACCACATAGTGAGATCTCCAACTTCTTCGATTAGAAGTCGTAGATAGATCGATAATTAGGAATGAAAATAATCAACTGGTGCATACGCACCGCATAGATGATATTCATTCATCGCTTCGAGTGTGAGATCATGATCAACTCCGGGACTCCTGATCAGACCAATGGTCCTCCTGGTACATGTATAGTTTCTTAGAGCGACAATGAGCACTGTATATAAGAACCGTTGCCTGAATAGTTCAAGCTTAGAAGTAGTATCTCTGGGCAGGGGCTGGGTGGGGGCTAGAGATCTTATCGTTATGTTGCGTCTATATCATACAGAATCGTCAGTTCTCGTCTCGTACCGTAGTGCAAAAGACGGGACCTACTCTCCAACCGTACGATATGGACTAAAACACACCTTCTCGAGTGTAGTCGCCCCTCATGATTCACTCATATGTATTGTGGGAATCCATCGTACAGTACATAATTCAGTGTCCAAATCGGGTTTGGGCCGGAATCGGTTAGCTGACTTCTGACCAGTAGCATACATCCAGCCCTCAGAACCGGGACATCGCTTCTTCAGCGCGAGTTTCATCGACAACCGACAGACGCCGGGGTAGATACATAGATAAGTACACGGCACCTTCTCTAGTAGAGACAGTCATTGGAAGCTTCTTTGCCTCGCTTCCGGAGTTCCATTCAGATCGTACGCTTAAATCGTGGATTTCCGGGGGCCCATTATACTAGCTTGTCTACTACTATAAGTGACTGGTTACCTGGCCACCTTAGCATTAGTTGTTCGATATCTCGGCCTTCGCAGTATAAATTGACATGTGAGAGGTTACATCTCATAGGCATTTGTCTTGGCTTCAATTTGCGCCCCCTCTGATGAATTTAGACCGAATTTTGATGACGTGACAAATATTTTCCCATCGGGCATCCCCAAATCGGTAATTATCGGGTACCTGGCCGCCGACCCGAATTGAATGTTCGACGACTGCCTGGCAGCTGCGGCTGTTCTATTTGCTCAAGAATGGACCCAATGTATATTCTGTATCCTATAAGAGCTGTAATTCACAGTAATATACAGTATGTACAGAGTGTAGTTTGGCAGGATTTCAAGAATGCCAGTGGACAGCATGAAAAATAGGGTACAGGGCTTCGTCGGGAGCATCTATGGCCACTGTTTTGGGTGTAAATTGACGAGAACATATCATCACCATGTACCTGAGACATCCATTACAGCGCTGAGCACCTTGGGAGGCATGGGAATTCTAGTTTAATCATCGGCAACGGAAAGTTGGTGGGCCGATCTTAGTCGACACGATGGTGCTCCAGCACAAGTGGGAAAATTTTCGGGAGACTGGAGAATATCAAAGAGTCTGTCATTTATGCTACACACCAGCTTTCGCGACAGTGGCAACCCAGAAAGTCCTAATCCAGAGCTGACCAGTTTGACCATTGTTCATCAACGACAACGGTGCTGTCGAGAGGATAAAGTGAGTTTTGGGGGGACTGGGACCTGTTTGGGGGACCTGGAAATATGCAAGGGCCTCGCTGGCTTCGAACGGATCCAGGATGGAGCGATTTGACGGAGAACTGAGGGAGAAATTGGGTGGTTGATGTCTCACGCATAACAAAGTCACAAAGTCACGCTAGACAGCCGTCGGCAATAGCCGTAGCTCGCGGGCCGATGATGACACATCCATCAAAAGTGGGTCAGAGTGAGGTAACAACCTATGCTACATCCTACGACTCGCAGAAATGCAAATTGATATGATTCAAGGATGCTATAAGCAGATGTCCAGCTTCCCAGGGGTGGCCAGGTAACCAGTCACATATAGTAGTAGACAAGCTAGTATAATGGGCCCCCGGAAATCCACGATTTAAGCGTACGATCTGAATGGAACTCCGGAAGCGAGGCAAAGAAGCTTCCAATGACTGTCTCTACTAGAGAAGGTGCCGTGTACTTATCTATGTATCTACCCCGGCGTCTGTCGGTTGTCGATGAAACTCGCGCTGAAGAAGCGATGTCCCGGTTCTGAGGGATAAAACTATTTGGCACCCCTGGTGTCAATACGTAATGTACAATAGTGGTCAGAATCTATTTGGCACCCCCTCCGGACCAACCTTATCAACCGAGGTTGGCCGAATTAGTCAGCGATGCGCCACGCTTTGCCATTGTAGACTAACTTCTAGTTGGCACACCTCATTCAGGATTCCATGTGATAGATACATACAAGTTGATCCAGTGTTCTGCGGCGTCGGCCAAGCCAGTCACGCGGCCCGTCATCATTCAAGTCAGCACTCGAGCCAGAGGCACTAGCAGACTGTTGAATATTTGAACAAGGGATATCTATCATCTGGCAAGTCCTTCAGCTTGGCCATTTGCGACTCGTCCTCATAGTGCAGTAACATGCCCCTCATCTCGAAAGGATTTGACGAGATCCTCGTAATGAGGCTAGCGCACGAGATCACTTTCAAGATTCTATCTGGGGTTCTTGTATGATACTTTGCAGGAAGGAACACAGTATCATTTTACAGACACTGCAACATTGATATGACAAAGGCATGCAACAGTGTTCACGGGCGAGATATATTGGTGCCAGAAGTGTGTGGCGCATATCCTGCCGTGAGAACCTGAATCATATGATAGTCCTCTTTGACTGGCCCGCCATCACCTCCTGTTGCCGTTTGTTTTTCCAGAATTCAGACATAGAACATGGTTGGCCGAGTTTGAGAAATTTGGTGGGAGCTAATCTGTATCCCATCAACTACTTCAATACTCTTCTCAATAGCTCATTCATCTTTCCATGGACTGACTGAAAGGATTCAAGAAAAGACTTGATTGGGCTTGATCCAGGGAGCTGAGCATCCTGACTAATACGGCTGACCACCGGAGCCCAGGGGTGCTTCGGAGGGGGTGCCAAATAGATTCTGGCCACTATTGTATATTACGTACTGGCACCAGGGGTGCCAAATAGTTTTATCCGGTTCTGAGGGCTGGATGTATGCTACTGGTCAGAAGTCAGCTAACCGATTCCGGCCCAAACCCGATTTGGACACTGAATTATGTACTGTACGATGGATTCCCACAATACATATGAGTGAATCATGAGGGGCGACTACACTCGAGAAGGTGTGTTTTAGTCCATATCGTACGGTTGGAGAGTAGGTCCCGTCTTTTGCACTACGGTACGAGACGAGAACTGACGATTCTGTATGATATAGACGCAACATAACGATAAGATCTCTAGCCCCCACCCAGCCCCTGCCCAGAGATACTACTTCTAAGCTTGAACTATTCAGGCAACGGTTCTTATATACAGTGCTCATTGTCGCTCTAAGAAACTATACATGTACCAGGAGGACCATTGGTCTGATCAGGAGTCCCGGAGTTGATCATGATCTCACACTCGAAGCGATGAATGAATATCATCTATGCGGTGCGTATGCACCAGTTGATTATTTTCATTCCTAATTATCGATCTATCTACGACTTCTAATCGAAGAAGTTGGAGATCTCACTATGTGGTTTCAGAGATACGACGAGAGCGGCGTCCAACCATTCTCGAGCGTGTTATAGCAGTACTGTCTCATTCGTCTTGGTCCTTGTTAAATTCACGATCATTTGAGCGACCGCGTAATGTCCTTGTAGAGCCCAAACCTTCTTCATGAATCAACCAAAAGTCGATTTATGCCACACTAGTCCCACTAGTACGATGAGACCGCGTAATATCCGAGTTCGGATATTCTTGATCTCAGTCAAACTCGCACGATTTCGACGCGATGGACCACGTGGTGCGAATGCCAACTCAATAGCCAATCATGAGCGAATGAGATAATTTCTTCCTGTACAAGCAGCACGTCGTACGACGATTGACCGGCGGTCAATCTGGCTTGCCAATGCATCAAGGGAACTCGCGAGCTCCCCTGGTCCAAATGGTGGCAAAGGTCGACCGGTCATTGCCTTGTCGATGTTCTCATTTGCTCAGATTTCCAACAGCATGAGATTTCGTTGGGCATTTTCAGTACAAGTATTGTAGCAGACGTCATGTTTCATGTCGCAGCTCTCCAGTTGACACTGTCGCTCGAGGAAGAATATACGATATACCATCTAGTACTTTGGTCTTCAACATCTGGCCTCTAGAGTCCAAACCACGCAACCTCTCTTCACGGCCCCGTCAACTCATCTTCTGCGTCACAGCACGACTGTGGAGTAGGTGCTCGGTTCTACCTTATCCCTTCCAATGTATCAACGAACCATTCTCGGGTGCTGAATCAGGGGTTTTGGCTTTGCAAACTTGACTGCTTTTCAAGCTACCGTAGTTGGGCTTGTCTCTGTTGGCTAATCCTGTCGTAATTGACGATTCAACGACTACGGGCGCAGCGAATAGTGTGACAAACGACTCAGTGCCCAATGTCTGTCATTCGTATTCTATATCCATGGCAATTTCAAGGAGAAAGCTAGTACTAGGTATTAACTTTCAAGTCTGACTCATCTTCATTTCGAGTCTCAAATATCCGAAGTTGCTAGGCTCACCGGCGGCAGTTTCCGCTAAGGTCCGGCAACTCTCGGATAGCTCTGCCGAGCGATGGCCTCTCCGCGTCTCCGACAGAGCGTCCAAAAAAAAACAGGATTTTCTTGTGGCGCGTTGTTCCAGGTCCATGGGACCTGTATCTGGGAACTCTATGCTCTTTAATCCTCTCTCCAGTTCAACCACACTGCTCAACTGGCGATCGGACCGATTGGATGAGTATATTTATCCGAAGACGCCGCTCGACGCCTCCAGAAAATTCATGACTGATACTAAATCCTTTACAAAATGCATGAAACACATTCCCGAACATTGAAAACATGTCGCAGAGGCACTCCAAGACATCTGCACCTCCGACATCTGCCGATCGGTCGGCAAATCCCAGCGGGCGTCTAAGGCACGTGGCACACGTACTCGGATCCGCTGCTTTTTTCCCGCGTCCTCCTGCTCAAAGCTTTCACCAGCGCGATCTTTTTTCTCTTTTCTCCCATTAACCACAGCCTACTCCTGCTTCAAGATCCCTGTGCCAGGCTCTACTCTGTCCGTTAATTATTGATTCTCAAAACCCGGTTAGTCCAAGCCTTCGTTTGCTAGTTTGCTTAAAATCATCCTCTGACCTTTATTCGGATCTTTCTCTCGCTGCAGCAGCCGCAGCAGGGCTGTATACGGCAGGTCTTTGCATAAGCGGAGACGCTTCCCCTTGCCGCTTCCAGAAATCATACATGTTGCATCGCCACCCGTCTGAATCTTTGATGACCGGCGAGCAGAATGCTATCTGCCATTCCCGGAAAGCCAGTGATGATTGGTGATGAATTCGACATGGGTCGACTCAGGTTTCTCAATGAAGGCCTTCCTGAGACCTTGGCTAGACTCCGCTCTATCGAAGCTATCCCTAGCTCATCAACGAAATAGGGGATTGGATTCGGTCGCTGGCTTGACAAGAGCAGAACTGAAGCAAAGGTGCGTTTTGCTTTCTCTAGCCCTCGTTATTTGCTGATTTTTGCCTATAGCTTCTCGTCTCGTCGTCCCCAAGGCCGCTGACATGGAAGCAATGTTCGGTCGCGAAAGGATCAGCTCGACATGTCATGTCTTCTTGGCCTTTGGGAGGACTGAATGAGCATTGTGACACAAGCTTGGGCTCCAGGGTTATGAGGAAATCTGGAGAATCAGCAGGTACGTCAGTTCGTGTTGTTCTTTCATGTCTTTGCTGAATTGATTTTGCTCAGTGGTAATTCTGGTTCACCTTCGACAAACCGCATTTTGACCTCGTTTCCCCAGCTCTTCAGGCTCGATTGGATCCCAGTCGCGTGCGGCGTTGACTTCAGCTTTCGCTCACCGGAGTCGTCCAGTCTTTGTTTCAGCAGACGAGGCGGGCAATGTCAAAAGAAATTGGGAAACGGGTCCGGAAAACCGATGGTAAGGTTCTTTCGGTGCCATTCTATATCCCGACTGAGATCATCCCGCCGAATAGAGCCATTGCAAACGACAAGAAGACGGGAATGAGGGAAGGAAGCTGGAAGATTATGCCATACAGATGACATTAGCAAAGGTATCGTGTGTTCATTCTGTCTCGTTATTTTAGCATGCTGACCTTTGCTAGCCCACCATTTCGTCGAACCAACATTCCCCAGGGTCATCCAAGTGCCTCCCACGTGGCTCTCATTGCCCCAGGAAATGTCAATCATTCGTTTGCTCACCGAAATGTGCTCAAAGCACCGTCTCAGGACCTGCAAGGATTTCTTGGGCTTTGGTGACATCTGCGTCAATGGTTTTTTGAGCTTTTGCTTATTCGGGGCTTAGCGGTTGAACTCTGGTGAGCCATCTTTCTTTACCCATCTTCCGTGCTCACGTCGTCCGTCCAGGCTCAATCTGTCGGTTTCAATCAGAGCTGTATCTTTGTCTTCGTGGTCACCGACGCACCCTCTCTTCCTCTCCCCAACTGTTTTCACCGAGTCTGGCGGTCGTGACCTAGCGCAGACATGCTCGTCCGTACAAGCAGACATGGAGCTACGAGCACCATGGACGATAGCTTCAACATTGGAATCACTGGCTCGCTGTTGCAGCTTTCACCGACCTTCGCTCTAGCCAAGCTGAGAAACCACGGCACATCCATTTTCGCTTCCACTGCCACCTTGCTCCACCATTCGACACAATTGTGGGGCCACTGACAGGCTAGATACTACAGTATCCATCTATCCCATCCACAATTCATGAAATGAGTGGTTCCAGTATTCTTCTACCGCTTTTTCCTTCAAATCCGATTTCAGCCGCTAAGATCCTACGGACCCTACATACCTTCGACGAAACCATATCATGCATCTCAACGGTGATCCCAAAACACGTACAGATGCTCATGCACCTTCTCATGGATCGTCTCCAACGGAAACAAGAGGCCCACTCCTCTAATTCGACCCGGCCTTTGCGGTGAAAACTCCAGCAGGAGCCGACGACCATGTGGCTGTGCTCGTTATGTGCGCTTATTTGGCGCACAGCCACAACGAAATCGGATTATCGAGCACTGCTTGATGAAGAGTGCTGATCAGATCTAGAGGATTGGACTCGATTCAGATCTGAATCTTCCTAGTCTGATAATTGCGCAATACGGGAAGATGAAGGCGACGATACTGCAGTTATGGCGTCATGTTGGCGTCATGGCTTGGCACAAGTGCAGGGTCGAGGAAGCGGCCCTCGGATATGTATGTATCGGGCAGTGCTATGACTGGTCTTGGACGTGGATCGTGGCTTTGAATCAGCGATGGCGATGTTATTGTATCAGCCTATCGGGCTTAGAAGACATCAATACTGTATCTCCGCCTAGGATGCTTTTGCGGTACCAAAGACGGTGTTCTGACTTCACATTTGACAGAATCTTTATTCTTTTGCCTCCACGAAATGTTATACTCGAAGGAGCTTACCGCCTATGTCCTTGCGACACCAAGGTGATGTCCAGATCGACACAATACTAGCTGGAGTCTATTCGTCTAAAAAGCTTCGTCTCGGGTTTAGAAAGACTACCGAGGCTGCCGAATCCGCTATCGTCGGTAGAGGTTGTTCTAGTAAGGCAGCTAGATCTAACTTTGTCGACCAGGTTGTATAAAACAACTATGCCTCAAGCTCTCTCCCATTGCCATTTCCCCTCCTTCACCAACAATGTTGAAAACTTTCAAATACACATTTGATACTCAAGTCTATAAAGGGACTATAACCCTCAATACAGGGCTTTTCATTGACGGAAAATGGGTCGAAGCTATCAACGAAGAATCAATCAAGTCTGTCAATATTCATATCTTGTCTACAGTTGAAAAGGACTAATAAACCGACTTCAGAGTTTTTAATCCTGGTAGGCTCGCCCGAAGAGTTCTTCACCTCTGACTTGAGAGCTTACCTCCATTCAGCGAATGGTACTCTCATTACCTCCATTATTGGAGGCTCGAAAGAAGACGTCGATTTGGCTGTCGCTGCAGCTAAAAGAGCGTACAAGACCTCTTGGGGTCTCAAGGTCCCTGGATCCGTTCGTGGACGCCTTCTCGCTAAGCTGGCCGATTTGGTCGAGGCCAACATTGATGAGATTGCGGCTCTGGATGCTTTGAACAATGGTATGCATTGTTCAATGTCTGGCGTTAGCTCACATTTCTTCAGGCCTCTTATTTCCTCAAGCCTTGGCATTTTGTCGGGGCGCGCTTGGACTGCTTCGATATTATGCAGGTGCAGCTGACAAGATCGAAGGTCAGACTATAGAAGTGAGTAAAGTTCATATTCTGCTCAGCTGAGTCTTATCCCGTCTTGTCGTAGACGTCCGAAAACAAACTGGCCTATACCCGACGTGAGCCCTACGGAGTCGTTGTAAGTGCAGATATATAGTCATAATAATCTAAGCCAAGCTTCTTCTAGGCCGTAATTCTTCCATGGAACGTGCCAACCGTAAGGTTTTTGTGTTTCTTGTGTTCCAACTTTGATGAGCTAGTTCTGCATGTTCGGGAAGCTCGCGCCCGCTCTTGCTGCGGGTAACACAGTGCTTCTAAAGGTATACATTCTTCGCCGAGTACTTGCTTACTTATGTTATCGTCAGCCTTCCGAAATCACGCCACTCTCAGCATTGAGAATAGCAGACCTAATCAACGAAGCCGGATTTCCGCCTGGTGTTGTCAATATTGTCAATGGTTACGGTGAGTTTTAATTATCTGTGGCGCATCTTCCCTTGTTGTTCGACATACTGACGAATCTGCACAGGTCCTACGGTCGGAACAGCCATATCAGAGCATCTTGACATTGCCAAGATCTCCTTCACTGGCAGCACTATGACGGGGCGCAAGATCCAGGAAGCCTCAGCACGTTCAAATTTGAAGGTCGTCACACTCGAGTTGGGCGGGAAGAGTCCGAGCATTGTATTTGACGATGCGAATCTTGAACAGACTGTCCAATGGATTGCGCGAGGCATTTAGTACGCATCTATATCTGCTTCCCATAATTCCAATCTGATTAAGAGGACAGTACTATCAGCGGTAACTCTCCTTTACTTGTTAGAATTTGAAACTCCTGTTGAGTTGTTTGACAGGGCAGATATGCACAGCAGGGTCTCGTATCTATGTTCAGGAAGGGCTCTACGACAAGTTTCTGGAGGCTTTCACCCATATATCCCAAACGATTTAACAGAATAGCGGCGATCCCTTCTTGCCCGAGTCACGATTTGGTCCATTAGCATCTCGAGCGCAGTTTGATGTATCTGTGCTCTTCATCTTCAACAACCTGTGATACTCATGCTTCGTATCAGCGTGTTCAAGAATACATTGAGTCTGGGAAGAGTCAAGGTGGTACCATTCATAGCGGCGGCGAGAGGTCTGGGAACGAAGGCTACTTTATCCAGCCAACAATCTTCACCAACTGCACACCCGACATGAAGATCGTGCGCGAAGAGATCTTTGGACCTGTTTCAGTTATCACAAAGTTCTCTACGGAAGAAGGTATCTCAAGTTCCTTTCACCACACAAATTACTCAAGTCTCGTGGCAGAGGTCCTTGAAATGGCGAACAACACGACATATGGATTGGCATGTGGTGTTTTCACGCAAAATGGCTCCAGAGCAATCCGTGTCGCTCATGGGCTCGAGGCTGGTGTTGCTTTTGTGAGTCTCGCTTAAGAATCTTCTTTCCAGAGGCGTTGACAGCCTTTTTCAGGTAAACTGCTATAACGAGTTGCAGAAAAATGTTCCGTTCGGGGGTTTCAAGCAATCAGGTATCGGCCGAGAATATGGACAAGCTGGGTTGGAAGCGTATGTACCTCGATATCTTAGAATCCTCTGCAAGACTGACTGTTTGATAGGTTTACTCAGATCAAGTCTATAATCATCAACTTGGAAACGGTAATCTGAGAAACTTGGTAGTGTGAACTTGGCAGAAGCAGCAAGAGGACATCATTTAGTGTCGTGAAAGGAGACAGAAACATAACAATGACTGCTTGTGAACCCAGCCTCAATTCAAAACCTCTTAGCTTCTCAAACGGAAAAGGACCAATCGGTTTGCTGTCAGTGATCTGCTTGATATGGAAAGCGTCCACCTGAAGAACCATATCCCGAGTTATCAAGAGACCGAATCCTCGCCGTTGTAACCGATATCTCACTCCGCCCCAATCTGATGCCAATCAACGCGGCTCGATGCATGCGGTCGACTCGGATCTTGTGTGCATATGCATATGCATGAAACTGGAGAAGTATAGCATGTAGTGCCTGAAGACATTCAAATGAATGAATCTACTTATGTTCTCCTTTCCCCGCGATAATTCCAGGCCGTGCCAGACAAGTTATAACATATAGAACTTTGCATTGAACAAGTACTGCTTAAACATCATTCTGAGATCAATATGTAAAAACGGACAGTGGGTTCAAGTGTCTAGGCGATGGCGCACTGAACGGCCTCGATGTTGCTGATGGTGATGGCACCGTCGGCGGGAGTAAGAACAACCGAGGTTCCAGTACATTCGAGACCCCTGTCAAGCGGTCAACTCGCCTCTTGAGTTTCTATTGGAAACAAAGCCACTCACTGGAACAGAGTACATTGAAATCCAGGGCCAGAAAGAGCAGCGCTGACAGAGCGAGTAGTAATTTCAGCAGGCAAGTTGAAGCAAGTGGTATCAAGCTTGTGGATATCAGAGCAAGCTCCTGCACTGTTTGGTTGGCTGCAAAGGATAAGTGCGGTGTCGGCACGGGCCAAGAGCTAAAACACAGAGTCAACATTAGAATAGGAAATCATGAACATTGAAGAACTAACATTGGCTGGCCCAGCAGTCACCACTGCAGCGAGAACCAGAGCGTTGAAGACGTTCTTGAAGAGCATTGTGAGTCGATAATTGAAGACTGTGTTTGGATTATTGGGTGACAGACAAAGGCCAACCCCAGCTCTCTTTTATATGAGGCCATCGACTGCGCTTATGAAATGTGTTGGTCTCGATATATCCATGTAAGTCTACTTGTCGATTTAGTCCTTTCATCATATCCCCAATTCTGAGTTATTCATACTATACTTGGTATACCGCATTGCGAGAAAGTCCTGCAAAAGTGACTCAAATATGTATCAATTTTCCGAGACGAATTGACGTGAGATTTCGAGTCGCAACTACTTCGCAACTACTGACGTAACATTCAAGAACGCTCCATGACCAAATGACAGCGCGACGACTTCTCTTATTCGAGTCAGCGGTTGAATGGATTTCCAGCCACATTAGGTCGACCGGAAGATCAAATTTACAGAAGACTCGACTGCGCACCGCGAAAAGACATGCCGCATTTAAATTATCCTGCTCTGCGGGAATGACGGGCGAGATCCCCGTCAGTGTGAAGCATCGATGTCAAGTAGAGAGACTTGCATCAAATAGTGCCAAAAAAGCCAAGAATTCACTCGTCCAACAGCGATAGTGGGAACTCACCTAATGCGCCCTTCTTTCACAAGCACAAGATACTGCGCCACAGATGAATAGAAATCTCAGTAATGGCCATTTGAGTACAAGTCCAGAGAGATATCTATGGAAATGACCTGTACATCAATTATTTTTCTCCCTTGTGCTGTCCGGAGATTCTGATTCCATGCCAGACCGTACATAGAATCATCACATCCTTCAACGCCGGTTACCCTGTGCCTGCGACTTTTCTGAGCTCTTTCGCAATGTCAAATCTGAACACACGAGCTCCTCCATTGAATTAGAAAAATGTGGAGTTTCTTTTTGCGCTTTTCTGATGTCCCACGTTGCAAACAGGGGTACCAAAATCAAAGAAAAATAGGACTTGACACTGTCCGCAGCAGCGGGAAGTTATCGCCGAGATAAAGCTGTACCAAAAGCCAGCTGTACTGCCGATAATATGCCGTTGAAGATATCTCTGTCGCCAAACGCCAGGGAGTGATTTGATCTCCGTGACAGAATCTTTTTCTTTCCGTGTCTTCCGTCTTGATAGCAACCGAGAACATCGTCCCAAACTCGTACCGTAACTAGAAAAATCTAGGGTCCAAACCTTCTGTAGACTGCTATACGTGTCCATGTCCAAGATCCAAGGACCAGCAGAATACTTACAGTATCAAGTCATTCATTTTTCAATGGTTCATCAGTCTTTTTTGTCAGGGCAAATCTAATGTTGTTACAGATAATGCAAGAGACCCCGATTCCCCAATAGTACGTCGAGCTTCAATTATTTGAAGTCAGTGCGAAAACAAGGACTCGTGAAACTCTAGTCTTGAAGAACATCTAGTCTAGTCTTGAAAGGTCTTGAAACTTGCCAAAGAAACCTCTGGTTTAAACTCTAGTGTTAAGGAGACCAACCCTCATAGTGTACTGCACTTTAAATATTTGAAACAACCCAAAAGACTCCAAAGAACTTAAAACCTTGAATCACTTCCTGGTCCAAGTTATCGCTCTAAGTTAGCAATAGAAACCCGAACTTAAAGAAGAGTATAAAGAGTATATTGGTGTGTTGTGTGGTGGTGTGTATGTTCATTTGTATACCCTATACAAGGCACTTTCCGTACCATCCCACCAGGGATCCCTTCAGCGGCTCGGCTGGTGATGTCCAGAAATCCCAGGGTAGATTGGTGAGCTGAGCGATATCACAAGGATCAGAAGAAGATTGCAAGGTTGCAGAGGTTGCTACACGAGACTGGAGAGGATTGCTGGCTTGGGATCTGGGCATGGTATGGATTTGAAAGGGAAAATAGTAAATCTAGTCCTGCCGGTGGGTCAAAAGAATAAATGACTGATGCTTACTTTGACATCTACCAACCCATGGAGGCACAGATTTAACGCAACCAACAAAGGCGCTGCGCTAGGAGACGAGAGACAGACAGTGTCACCTGATGGAGCAAACAGAATCACACAGTAACGGAGGTCACACCTGTAAATAATAAATATATTTCAGAGTCCGCAGATCACATGATCTCCACCTCAGGCAAGTGATCGGGAGGATAACTCAACAATGCATCACCTCAGTTGCCTTTTACTGGTCCATTCTCATCTCTTCAGTCATGTTCAGCATGATATTCTTCTCTAACCTTGCTCTAACCCCTACCCAAAGAATAAATGACCATCTCTAGTGACAAATTCATGGTCAATGGTTCACAGCCAGCAAGTTTCACGGAGTAATTCACCAGATTCAATGTATACTGTGCAGAATAGAGGAGCAGATGACAAAAGTCCACAGAAGTCACCAAAAAGCTCAGCAATGACATGGTTTAGGGCAAGGACTTAGCCTTGCTCGGAAAAGAAAATAACTATATCGGGTGAATTTACATAAGCAAGGTAACGGCAAATCTATCACCTGTTAAAAAATGTTGTAATTCACCAGGCCCTCTGACGAGGTCTCCGAAATTTCAGAGGGCCTGGTTATGAGGCTAGAAGCAGAAGAGCAAGCAGAGGAAAGTGATGATTACAAGGATGATTCCTTTATTCGTGAAGGGCTGTCAAGCGGTTCCGAATCAGACTCTGACATTGGACCTGCTGGTCCTCTCTTTGGTCATTTTGGACAGTCTCGCAGTTTGTCTCACAGACTTCAGATAGCAAAGGCATGCTGAGAAAAACTAAAACAGCGTTTATTCAGAGCATGTGACATTTGGCAAGAGCGACACTTTCGCCACCATCACAAGGACCTAAATATGGATACCTAATCATTCTGAAATAAAGCCAGCTTTGATATGTTCCATCGTAAAAAGTATCCTCGTTCGTCTGATTGCCTGATGAACTGGAGGCACCAGAGCTCCAGATGCTGTTTTCGTTGGACCAAGAGGCTGCAGCTGGCGAAGCCTGACTTGGCTGACTCAACCTAAACTGGAACTCCATCTTCATCACTTCCAGCTTGAATTTCTGCATCTCTTTTTCATGCTCCAGCTTGTCCTTCTTGAGGTCGAAGCGCATCTTTTGCTAGTCTCCCAAGTCTGCCTCTAGTATTGGTGGAAGAACAGTCGTTCAATCAATATAGAATCTTTTGCATCCTGATGTCGGCGCGCAGCTTGTTGCTGTTCATCTTTACCTCGGCCTGGGACTGGACCTTGGCAATACCAACACGTGTGTTTCCATCGGCGACAGCTCTCTTGAATTCCAACTTCTTCTGCATCGTCTCTTCTTCTTTGATTCCCATCTCAACAAATTTTCCCTTCGCCTTTTCGGTTTTGGATGCGCTAGGCTTTACTGCTGGAGCTGAGGTAGCTGCACAAGCTGCAGTCTTTTTGGTGGCGACAGTTGGTTTGAGCGGCTTTGTCTCCTTCTTTACTTTGACAACCGCACTCTCATCATCAGACATCAACTCATCCTCTTCCTCTTGTTCACCATCTCCGTCATCCCCGTCTGTAGAACATCGGCATCTATAGAAGTTTACGAGTCCCACGTGTGGGGCTCGTTTGTTGGGAGTGAGCAATTTTGTTGAAACGCCCATCAAAGAACCCAATGGGGAAGCACCACATGACCTGTTTTCACACAGGCTTGGGAACAGCTGAAAAACATCCTCCGCCCTTCTTCAGCGTCTTTCAGAGCCTAGTTGTACTGTTATTTCTCTAAATGCCTTCTACATTGTGTAGGAAGCTACAGACAGCAGAGTATTCACAATGGCATGTTACGATTCGGCCATCAGACCAAAGGGGACGGAGCATGTGGTCTCCCACGCAGCTTGAGCCTCGCCATCTTGACTCTTCAGTCGTCTCTGCTTGTCTCTGCCTCACCGATGGTCCAAAAATCTGTCACATGAGCCAGTCCAACACCCAATCCCATTCACTTGATAGTCAGCCCAGCTTACTTGCCATCATCAACTCTGCGCACATTAAGTAGGAAGATAATGCAACCCTGAATTAAACCGAGGGTGAGCATTCCAAAACATACATGGTCAATTATTCTTGTTTACCTTGTCAATCATTTTATACTGAAACAATTACTGTCTTTTTTCGACCACAAGTTCATTCCCACACTCATCACATGACATGTCACACTATTTTTTCAGTTCAAAGCTCGGGATAGAGTGTGACATACCGAGATAGCAGTTCATCGTCATTTTTTTTGTGTCATATAGCATCATTGACCTTGCTTCTGTGTCTTTGGAACATGTTAATATAGCTGAAAAAACTGAATTGCATGGCTTTTTGGACTTTTTGGAACCGCTTTGAAGGAAAATCGCCTTTTTTGGTGTGTGGGAATGTCACAATCTCTAGTTCAGAGCTTAAAATTTGGTGTGATGTCACACCATTTTCAGTTCAGTTCAGAGGCTTGTGTGACGCGTGACGAACTTGTGGTCGGAAAAAGACAGTACATCCCACAGTCTCTGGCATTATGTCTAAATGTGCCATATTGCTCTGTAGAGAGACACCAAGAACACCCTGAAGAAATCAATAAGAAAATACAGGACATTGCAAGTGCATATACTCAAGGTCTCAATGACCGGATTGCAGCTTCTTTTGCTTCTGTTTGGCCTGCGGACCGAGCATATGCAAGGAGCACCACATATTGAACAAAGGCCCAAGGCACTTGATTAATGTTCCTAAAACATGCGTAGCATTTCTTGATATGAATGTGAAATTTTCAGCAGCATTTTAGAAGGTCTATACTGTCAGGTGAACTGGCGACAGGCCAAAACATCATAAAGCACCACAGATTGAGCTCTCTGAATAGCATGACATATATCACCGATGGCAACTTGGATCACTGACATGTATTGATGCCAGAGATGATATTGAGCCTTTGTGATGGTCTGGGGCACACCTCCAGCCAGGATCAGCTTGCAGGGGGCCAATGATCCCAAAATTTAGCAGAGATCAAGTTTGTTCCATAGAGAGGCATACACAAGGAGCCAGTATATCTGTTTGAGACTATAATATATTGTGAAAACATAGATGTGACATATTTGAGAGCATTTGGCCCAGAATTGATGTGTATAGCCAGATAACATGATTGCGCCACAGTTTCCAAAGCCCCGGCTCCCATTTCTGTACATATTGACACCTTCTGTTCTATCCATGTTAATCAGTAGTAGTGGATGAGTGTCTCTGGAACCAATTGCAACTCTCAGAACAATTGGGAGACATAGAGGTTCTGGCAGAGCAGGAACATCCTGTCTAGTCATCATTGGGAATGCATAAAATCTCAAGATCAATGCTGATGTCGAAGGAGTCTTCCTCTGAGCTTGTATGTCTGGCTACAGCTACATACAAGTTCTTTTCTTGTCTCTCAAGGAATGGTTTGCTGGATGGTTGATCATTCATGTTATTGTTGGTAGTTTACTTCAAGGACAATACAGGCTAGCACAGCTTTCTCTATGTAAAATACTACTGTGATACTGTCTATCATAGCTGTCTATATCTTTTATTTATGTCTGACCTTTCAAGTATAATGAGCTACTTATGTAAGATTTGTTTCATTGCTAGTGAAAAAAAGAGGGACTCGTATCTGCCACTGGAACAGTTGGCCTCTATCCCACTGGTTCCCTGTTTCCGATGCACGTTGGGCAGGTGTTGGATCGGGCACCAACAAGACTTTTCATTTCCCAGAACCATGGAAATTCAGCTTTGATTTGCGCTGTTTATCAGGTCAGTCATCGCTTTCAGACTGAGCTTTCAACGATACATACCCCATTTGGTCGTGAATGCATTGGGTTGCGACATGTCAATGTCTTCACGCTCCATTCCAGCTCCGGTCGCTCCCATCTCGTCTTGGTATTTGCGGAAATCAGCAGTCAGACTGTAGAAGAAAAAGTCAGTCTCGCTCTATGCTCACAGTACATAACTCACGATTTGATACGGTTTTTGACCTTGAGAATCCAGGAATCCTTTGCTTTTGTGGTGGTTGCTGCTGCAAATGCTTGTCCGTAGACAGCATGGTCTGCAAAGAGCACAGCAGCAATACTTAGCAGCATGATGTTTGCCCTTGACCTTGCCACTGCCGGAGCTGGTTCTGTGATTCTGCTTGATTCTCCAGAGCCTGATTCTGCCCTTTAGCTATGGGGATTATTTATTATTATTATTTCCTCGGCTAGTAGATCACAATTATTTGAAATTTGTGAAACTGTTCGCTCTCGTCCCTTGCAACCATGGGCACCTCAGCCACGACAGTCTCGTCGTCGCCGTGGTCACACTCTCACGGCTGTCATGTCCTCGACCCATGGCAATGAGCAGACCTGTTGCACAGAATCCACTCAAAACTAGCTGGACAAGTATTATGGAAGTGAGCTACAGGCCACTTGACAAGCTGTGGGCAATATTCTTGCCATAGACCAACTTTCTGCATTGTCTGCGGTGGTCCACTTGTAGGATTTTGGACATAAAAAGTGGTGTGTTTCAGCTTTGTATGTATTTTACATATTTCAGCATGTTTTTTGTGTGTTTTTGCGCTTTTTGCATGTTTACAAGCCCAAAAAAGCGCAAAAAGTTATTTGTCATCTTGCTGATGTCGTTGATGTGAGGGTATTGAAGGACAAGCATGGTGCCATTGAAAGCGGTGTCAGAAACCATCGAAAAGTATGAGGCTGCAGATATCGAGATATTCGGCGATTCGGGTGTGCCATTCGAGGGGGAGCGCTAAGAAGCAAAGCGATCCTGCCATTGTTCTTCTTTCCTCCGAAAATGAGGCAGAGCATCGATAGTAGTTCTCCGAGACGTACCAAGCAATGATCTGTGGGACAGTTGGGTTCGGACAATCCCAGATCGTCACTGAGTGCTACTTCCTTGACTGAGAGAACGTCATAGAGATTCTGATCCTGCTGGGATAATGGTATTTTTAGTCCAGAAAGCAGAGCTCCCTCTTAGCGATGCTTTTCTGGCATCAGTCTCGAATAACACCATCGGGCATAATTGTCGTATCCGAGGTATTCGACTCACTTGAAAGGAAGTGGAAGACAGTCCAGTCGGAAGAATGGTCGCAATTGGACAGAAAATACTAGGTTTGTGAGGTCGAGCTCGTACGTCCACTCGATGTCCCCTTGCTTCCGTTCTACATTCTCACGTGCTTCGTGACCAGTGAAGGCTTTTTTGTTTTAAACATTGTGATGTGGTCAGACATGCTTGAACTCTGTCGGAAAAAAGGGGATGGTCTCATGAGGCAAACTGCCTCATGAGAGCCTTGTGATGCTGATCCGAGACCGGATTAATTATCGTGAGACATCATGAGGCTTACCAATTCTCCTGAGCCCTCGTAATCCAGCTCGCAGTCTCGCAAGAGCCTCGCAATAATTATTATGAGACCAGACCAAGATCATGAGATATCATGAGGCTTGCCCCAAGCCTTGCAAGCCCTCCTCAATCCAGATAGGATATGTTATACTGACATACCATCGTGAGAATTTACAAAAAATGGAAATCAACGTAAATTCGGCATCTCGGCATAACAGTAATGTAGTGCCGCAACTATTTTTGGGCCATTTACGTTCTCCGTTGCTGTCCGTCCAATCTAAGAAGCAGCATCAGAAGCCATGGGCCCATATAAATATCTGTCATTTCAGCTGAACCTGCAACATTTATCAACCTTTACAGCTCACTGTGAAATTCAGGGCCATGCCAAAAAAATAGGTGTGATGGTCAGCAAGGCAGTGTTTACAAGCCCTAGTGGAACCAAAACGTGGGCCAGCATGTCCACTGCCAAACCCTGCTGAACATTAGTCTTTTTTTAGGGTTAGATGATGATACTGACTTGAAGTGAGGGCATTGAGCTATTGGGTGTTTAGATCTTTAGATGTGGCTAACTACAGCCTGCTTTCACTGGCTGCGAGGCATATCATTATAAGCCAGCTTGGCTTAAGGGTCTTTATCAACTCCTTAATGGAACCACAGCAGTTTCACATAAGCTGAATACAAGTAAGTCACAAGTTCGAATCCCACCGAAACCATTAAAAATAAAAACGCTTAAATCTCCAAAAAAAGAAATAAGAAAAAAGAGCTAATCAACAAAGATAAATAACTAAAAAGAAATGAAAAATCTTTTTCCTTTGAGGATGTGATCTTTCTCAGGAGGCCTCGTGAGAACCGGCAATCTCATGAGACCGGCCCCGGCCTCATGTTGTCTCGTGATTGTACAGCCTGTCTCATGATGTCTCATGAAACCACCCCGGCCTCAGACGTCTCACAAAGCCTCATGAGGCCTCCTGAGGCACTTTTTATTTTTCCGACATTCTCATTCTTTTGTGCGTTAGACTGCCAACAAGCGAATATCACACTAATATATGTAGTACTTGGACGATAGTATTCTCTAAAGGTAATGTCGAAATCCTTTGCCTAGCCATCCTATCCAAAAATCTGGTTCTGGACTGACTGTTAGACATGTAAGTATGCGGATCTAACTTACAAAAACCACTGACCTCGCTCCTCGACTGGATCCAGCAGTGGATACCCCAGATACTCCGCCATCTCAATGCTGTCAGGATCAAATCCACACCCCTCATGGATTTCACGGAAGATTGGGTACATCTGTGGAGGGATCTCAATGTTCTCCCAATATATGTCCGCTGTCCAATTTTCTCCAGAAGCATCTTCTACCTCATCCTTGTCGATCTCATCCAGACCTTCTGGATCGATGGACCAATGGCTTTTGGGTTTTTGGGAGAAGAGATCACTGAAGAATAGATAAAGAACATCATACTTTGGCGGTGAAACTGCTGCCCGCTTCAGTGGACCTTTCCAAGGTGGTCTCCGTATGTCCATTCTGGTCCTGGCAAACAAATGGATTCGAGATGGAACAGCTACGGAAAACATGAGACTTGTGGTATTGAATGTAGAAAGACATACTTATAACAGGAACCTTGGAATCATCGGTTTTGAGGTTTTTGATGAGGTGATGAATTTGGCTGAAGCATATTGGGAACATTGTTTGTTCATTGTGGCCCCATTGCGGATTCGGATTCTTGATCACGAGTTGCCAAACTTGGGAGAACTGTCTCATAGTAATCAACTCAGCTGTCGGAATAGTGAAGCTGTCCAAAGGCAATATTAGTCAAGTTATCCACTGTGAAGAGTGATGTACCGAATAGACATGTCCGGCAATAGCTCCCCGCTCAATTTTTCAGGGATGTCTCCCAACCCTGGTTTGAGAGTGGCAAAATCTTCCATGGCCACCGGTACTAGGACTCTCTGATGGTGATCAGAGCAATGTAGATCAAAATGTCGGCCCCATTTGGTAAAGAATCGATAGTGCATTCTGCAAACCCCAGCTAAGAGCTGATAATATAGATGGAGTTCTGATTTCTTGAATGAATGGTTTGTCAACCCGTGTGTCAGAGCAGCTAAGATGGAGTGCCCCGGTGGGATCCGTTCAGATAGGCACCATCTATTGAATGCTCTAATTGCCGGTTCATCGAAGGGCAGGAATCGGTCCACCACAATCGCTCCCGAAGTGTCTACATTGTGATTTGTCACATAATACTTGAACAATTCGGTGAAATGTGGCAGAATCCGACGAGAGACTCACGACTGGGGCAACATTGTGGGAACGTAAGAGTTGCCATGCACTCTAGTGTAGATCAGTACCTTTATCATTGCATGATCCAGATTAACTCACTGTGAACTGATCCATCTGTGTACTGCTCATCAACGATCTCCCAAACCGCTATGATGCACTCACCGTATCAACAATATAAGTGATGAATTGAATTCCAGACAAGGCCTCATGATATCGGATGAATGTCATACGATGGTCTGGACTCATGTTGTGAAAGACAAGAGCTCTGAAGCCGGTCGAACGGCACAACCCATACAGCTGGGGAATGTTGGGATGTCTTCCTGGAGTCAGTACTCAAATCAGTCTGGCAGATATGAAGAAGGAATCACCTTATTCCTGAGAACACATTGAAGTCTCTCTTCCAAGACTGACATGAAGAATAAGCAATACTCTAAGCAAATTTCTGGCAAGAAATGGTCTCACCGAGGCATCCGTCCCTTCATATTGGTAAATTAAAAATCGGGCCGTCGGTTGATTTATCACCCGACCCCTGTATTTTGTGACTTTGACCTTCTCTTGCAGGGTCCCATCTTCGAGCAGATCATAAGACTTCTCCTGGGACCTCAACTGAGATTCAAGTATCAAATCAGCAGCCTTCAGAAGATGGTACTAAAACTATTCAGCATTGAGAGATATTTTGGTATTTGGAGGGCTGACATCATTACTCTCACCACAGTCCTCTTCATGATAATGGTGGTGATTGACCGTGGTGAAGCAATTATTCGACAACCATGGTCCATTTACATTACCTTGATGTAACACCATCAGCGGAATGGAATGGAGACAGAGTTGGAGAATGAGATACCAATTGTTGCTCCGTGCAGGCTCTGAGAGATTGATCCTGAGATCCCAAATCCGCGTTGCAGAGTCTCAGAGGGAAGAGAATCCACGCTAGGTAGTATATCATCAACGCGAGCAGGCTTGGCTTTTCGCTTGAGGAGATGTACAATTTTGAAGGGCATGATGGCAGTAGACAAGGACAAAGACAATCTGTCATGTGTCAAAGAGTGGTGCTCGGATTCGTTCTTCCGCACCAATACCGAGGGCCTTGCTTTACGGAAGATTCATTATTCCGCCCCGAAGGCGAATGCTTCTCACCTCGCAATGCACCGCAGGTACTGTAGGTGTAATTTTGTTCGATGCCGTAATGAAAGTTCCTGCCGGATCAGCGTCCGGGTATCGGTTTCTCACTGCGCCAGTGCAAGTGCGGCTGTGCATATCGGCTGTGCGACTGTGCTCTCATGGCTGTGCCAACAACTGTGCCATTACTTTTCAATTTATATTTTTTCTTGTAGATATGTGTTGAATACGTGCCTTGGACAGATAAAATAAAACTCGTAGGGTGAGAAAGGGCCTAATGAGGACAATAAATCAAAGAAAAATAGGACTTGACACTGTCCGCAGCAGCGGGAAGTTATCGCCGAGATAAAGCTGTACCAAAAGCCAGCTGTACTGCCGATAATATGCCGTTGAAGATATCTCTGTCGCCAAACGCCAGGGAGTGATTTGATCTCCGTGACAGAATCTTTTTCTTTCCGTGTCTTCCGTCTTGATAGCAACCGAGAACATCGTCCCAAACTCGTACCGTAACTAGAAAAATCTAGGGTCCAAACCTTCTGTAGACTGCTATACGTGTCCATGTCCAAGATCCAAGGACCAGCAGAATACTTACAGTATCAAGTCATTCATTTTTCAACGGTTCATCGGTCTTTTTTGTCAGGGCGAATCTAATGTTGCTACAGATAATGCAAGAGACCCCGATTCCCCAATAGTACGTCGAGCTTCAATTATTTGAAGTCAGTGCGAAAACGAGGACTCGAAAATAGGACAAACCTTGGTTCTTAAGATGAAAAGTCCACAGAGGTCTGTAATACTGATCTGAAGACCGAAAACAGCTTGATGGACCATATCCAAGCAGCTCTTTATATGAACTATTTTGGCGACATAGACGGAGCTTCAGTTCATTGTGGCGCAGAAGTCCGATCTAGGGAATGTTTATAGGTATTAGCCTGATCCAAATATTTAAAATGTAGATTCTTATCATGTGTTTATCTACAAAGGAACGCAAAATCGGATTTTTGGGGGCCCAGGAGGGTTTTCCAGCATTAATTTCCTTTTCTAGGATCGTGGGAAGTCACGGCCTCCAGTTCAAAGCTCCTGAATCGTCGTGACGTCACGCTGTTTTTAGTTCAGTTCAAAGCCAGCTGTGACCGGTGATGAACTTCTGGTTGCGAAACTACAGTACACACCAGCAGGATTGATTGATGGGCGTCTGACGAAGAATTGGCGCTCGCATACACCAGCAACAAATGATATCAACATATCCTCGGCTCATATGGGTGTATATACGACTCCGTCCATCAACTACATTGCATGGTTGGAATGCGAAAGAGATGTAGTATAACTGCAACAAGACACAAACCTTCGTGGATCGGCTGTTCAAGGCGGAAGATGTTGAACGTTGACGTCTATATTCCTATTTCTTTGTCTTATCTTATTTTAGCTCTTTCAAACTCCTCTTATATTTCAAACTCATACACTATATAAACCTCGTACTACATGTTTCATCCTCAGTCCTTTTACTCTGACTGAGGTATTTACTTCTTCTTCCTTTCTTGATTACCTTTGCTGATGACTCAGTAGACCTTTTTTTATCGTTGTCCTCTAGGTATACAATAAAGTCCTTTTACTCTGACTGAGACCTTTTCTTATCGTTGTCCTCTAGACTCCTGTGCTGATCTACCTTCCAACAGAAGATCATTAGTTCTGTCGCAAGGAGCAGAAGGAAAATGACCTGGAGCTTACTCGTGTCACGGTTAGTTTCGTCCGATGTCCCCGATGGTCTTACATTACCCACATTACCCACCAATCACGTATCTTTCCGTTTCTCTCCTGATTCATTGACTCCTTTCTCATTCCAGTATTCAGTCGTTGTGCTTTGTATTTGGACCCTTGTTCTATCAACGCCATAATCTTGGCCCTTTCTTGCGCCGCTTTTCCAAGGTTTGAAGGCTCTCACCATTGCCTTCACAACTCGGAGAATGAAAAAGGAAGAAGAGAAAGCTCGTAAGACCCGGGAAGAAGCTAACAGGCTTGGGACGGTTACGCTGATTACCTCTGTCGAACAGATCACCGCCCAAGGGATGACAGTGGCAAAGCTTCAAGACCAGCTTGATCATTATTTCCAGCTTCACAGTCATTTGAGGGGACTAATCACAATAAATATCAAAATAAAGCAGAATTATGCATAATGAACCTTTAAAGATGATAATAATTCATGAAATGTGCTCAAGACACAGTCATGTCATAGCACAGGAGCACAGCAAAAAGGCATGACCCTCGGCGTCCAGTTTCCGGTATCCACGGATCCCGACTTCTTCGTTCTTCTTCGTTCCTTCCTGCAGCGGATGACGCGGATATGGTGTCATTGCGAGCCGAACACTGGCTGATCACTTCAATTTCAGATGACATAATTGAACTTCCTTCAAACATCAACCACCCTCCCAAATGGAATTCTCGTTCTCCAGTAACTCGATACTTGACACAGACCTCAATGACTGTACTGGGAGCCCTGTCTATCACGTTGAGACATCTCACGGCATTGGTAACCATACCACCACAATTACTCGAGTAGTCTCACCGGGCCAATGGACCTCAGTGGGCGAGATTGACTGGAAGCTAGTGCATCACAGCACGATCCGCTTCAATGGCAATGAATACAATGCCAGTAATTTTTTCAGAAAGAAATTCACTTGGACTCGAAGGTGAATTTGGAGCCTGCAATATCACGATATCACAAGCTGAGCAGTCTCTGGCAGTATTTGAATATTCACAGCCCCAGATGGCCAGGAATATCGATGGAAGATGAAAGGAGGACCACCTGTGGTACGTCAGCCATCTATCCAAGTCATGTCACTGTTCACGAACATTCACGAGTTGAGCTTAAACGACGACACGAAAACCCCCGTAGCGAAATATCAGGCCAGCCTACTCCGAGGAAAGCTCGGTAAGAGCCCGCCTGTTCTGCAAATATTTCCATCGGGAGAGGGAATAGCAGACCTTGTGGTTCTCACATTCCTATATCTTGAGAAGGTTCGAAGGGACAGCGAGAAGGTCAGAAATGTTACGGATGTATCAGCCGGAATGACTGGTGTCGGTGGCCTCAGCTAGACCGTCAGATAACTGAAGTAGGAATATGTCCATTACGCTTATCGCTCAACTGCCTGATGAACTGTAATACAATCGAACTTTGACATGCGCTCCAGGATGGCACTGATATTGTGATAGCGTAATATTAACACATCATTGCGAATGCGGAGGGAGGCAGTCGCAAGCCTGTTCTACAGATACTTGCGCCAGGAGAGGGAATAGCAGATGCGATGGTTCTCACATTCATTTATTTTGAGAAGGTTCGAAGAGACACGGTAAAGCGCTACATGTTGCAAATGCGACAGCGACAGGTCAGATCACTGCTGGTGCCGCTTAGACACAGACCTGTGTTAGCTCAAGTGATTAAGCTTGCTCTATGCATTCAAAAGAGGGTAAGTATTTGAAGCTCATTATATCGGGTGTATGGTACATTTCCTCCACAATGGCCTCATGAACTCAGTTGGATTCCGTGAGATCTAATTCATGTTAAGAGAGGTTGGGTAGAAGGAGGTCTTGAATGGGGCCACTACGGCAGGACACAGATGTGGCGAAAAGCAAAGATATATTCAACGTGACTACGGGAATGATGGCGGTAGCTATTTGTACAAGTCAGGAGCGTGCCAAATGCGGAGTCCGACGTCACCAATTCTAACAATTCACGGGGAGTGCTCCTCCATTCCGACTCGCAGCTCTTTCCTTATCCCTCCTAATCTTCTCAATATAGATGAAAGTCACTAGAATTACATCTGCAAGATGCATTCCTTCAGGAAAGATTTCAAGATAGGCTTGACGCTTCCCGAAGAGCCACCGTTTGCGATGAAAAGTCGCGATGAGTGTCTCACTCTTGTCGTCAGTAACAAGCTACACATGTCTTGAGTATCAATCCTACAAACGAGACCGAAATTTACCGTGGGAACTCGTGCGCCCAATATCCACCTATAATTCTTGCCATCTGGCGCCGTGAAAGCGCGGTGTCTGGGACAGAAAAGACATAATTGAATGGCGCCAGAAATTCAGGGTAAATTGCACTCACCTCCCATACCATCCAAATTTTACCTTCCGAAAGAACTGCTTCGTATCATACTCAATACCGCCGTACCGTATCTTCGCGAATTTGATGATTTTCCAGTCTATTTGAGCAAGATGACCAAATCGGCCTTGCCGGATACCGGTGTCGGGAATCATTTCCTGGTCGCTGATAATTTCTGATGGTTCCGCAGTATCGTCTATCGCACGTGTAATGGTGCTTGTCCTGGCACCGAGCTTGTGCGGTGTATGAACACGATAAATGACCCGACCGGAATTGTAACGGTAGCGTGACTGTCACGCCCGTCACCATGTCGCAAAAAGTCGGAAAGCCTGATCAGGCCTGGCGACTCCTGATGACGTGATCAGGTCTGATCAGTCCTGTTCACCTCGCCGCTGCGGGTGATCAGGTCAGCTCAGAGCTCATCAGAGCTTATCACCATCGGCAGCGAGCTGGTCAGGGATGGTTCAAACTGGTCATTCGGTACAAAGCAAAGTGTCTAATCATATCTATTTGCTCGTAGAAACATATCGTAGTCGGTACAGTCGACTAGTGTATAGATCCCCGCCCTTTTGGCTGGAGCAAGTAGAGCCCCTCGAGTGATGTATTCCATTGAGACAAAGGTTGATTCCTTGCCTTCCGAAAATATCTGGCAGCCATCCCATATTGTTCGAGGCTTCCACTTTCTCTCCGGTGTGAACATTCGGACCAAGGCAAGATCCAATGTCCTTCCCGAGCCCATGAATTTGCAACGGAAGACTTTGACCAGGCGTGCAGGCAAGAGACTGTCACCTTCAGCATGGATAAGGACAGAATCAGCTCGAGGACCTTTACTGTTCCAATTGGAATTGCAGCGAAGAAGGTCTCGAGCCTGAGACCAGTCATCCAGGGATGAGTATCTCACCTCGAGTGAGTTAAAAGGGTATATCTGGCAATAAATATTAATAAAAGAACATATGAAGATGAGTCTTACTTTGATGACTTCTTCATAAGTGGCACACATGTGCGAGAAGTTCTGCGCCACAAATCCTCGGAGCCGTAAATCAAAATCCTTGTAAGCCAAGTTACCCGAATATGCCGCTTCAAGCAAATTTGAGTTCGTGACTCTCTGAGGAGCTTTGAGTGTCCATTGACGGTCATTCTCCGGTCGCTCCTCAAAATCTTCACCAGTCAGACCAGTCTCCGAGTCACCTCGCGTCTGCCACTCTAATTCCAATTCCAGCTCCCGCTCTCGTGCTTCTGCGCAGTAATCAATATTCATGCGAATGGAGGCAATAGCCTCCTGATTCTCGTCAATTCGGGACATCTGCGACAGATGTCAGAAAGGTGCCAAACAGTGTGAACAGGCTTAAAATTTACCTGATCCTCCGCATTTCGCCCATTTGTTTGCTTGTATGCTTGAGCTGCTTCCTGCTGAAACCCTTCACCGGGTCTTGTGGTGGTATTGACCGTCGAGCCTTTTTTTCGGATATCCTCGACGACATGGGAAGTCCAATGTTGCTTGAAGAAATCAAAGTTCTTCTTATGGCGCACTGAGACATCCTAATCAACTCATTAGCAATTTGGTGGACTAAGGAAGGAGAAATATTACTGAACATCGTCGTTCATATTCTGGAATGATTTTATGCTCAAGGATGCGTAAACGCGAGGTTGAATGGCAACTTAATCCAATCATCATCCGGTACTTCTGGTACGCCCGAATGCAGTGTAAAAGTGGCGCATCCTTGGGCAGGATCTCGACGAGACAAGGAAGACAGCACTATCAACATTTGTCATTACGGACTCAATTATTTGAAGCTGGACAGACCTTCAAGATATCGAAGAAAGCCTGGCCATCAGAATACTCAATATTTGTGACTGCAGAGAAGTGCTTCAACTTCGGCCATTGTGGGAAATTTGCCATGCTGCAGTCGTCGAGTCAATTTCTGGTTGACGAAAAATAAGTAACTTACTTGGCATTGAATCTTTCTGAGGCCTTGAGTTCTTCCAGAACCCGGAGCAGCAGTGGCCAGAGATGTTTTCCCCACTTGCCGAGATCATCGAAATGGAGAACGTCGTATGATGCAGCGGAATAAGGGTCGGAGTTTTTGAACTGCCAGAGAAAATGGTCGACATCATGCATTCCAAAGTCCTGGAGGATCTTTCCTCTCGCAGTTTTATTAGGAGCTGATCGAGCCCGGGTTAGAGCGTCGCGCATGAGTGAAGTTGTCCGCATGGTTGATTTTGAAGATAGCCGATGAAGATCACATTTGTCCACAAGACACTTCGGACAAGGGTGCTGGGCCGTTGCAGCACGAACACCTGTCCAATGGGCGATCTCTTCTCCATCCATGGACTCGATTTCGATTCCTGGGTGACCAACACGGACCTTTCCATCGCCGAATTTGAAGGTATCTCCATTTCTGGAGCGGGACCTCAACGATTTGAACACGACTTGGACCACAGACTGATAGACCTCTTTCTTGAATTGCTGAAAGTCGTATTTCTCTTGTTCGGTCCGTTCATCGGGAGCTCCAGGATCAGTCACCTATCCTCGAGTTAGTGCTTGGAAGAGCCAGTGAGTTATGATATCTCACAATTGGGACATAAGTCAGTAAAACACCACCTCCATTACCGGAAGCATTCCGTATTTTGCTGGGCAACCATGCCGCACGTAACAACATAGGATGCTTTTTGACTTTGGTTGTGACATTTCCCTTATCGAGCCAGATATGAACTGGCATATAGCAATGTGTGTATGAGTCTTTCTTGATGTCGGGCAGAGCTGACTGGAAGAAAGAAGTCAGTATGAGATGAACTCGAGCAAGCACGCCTTACATCGGTTTCCCACCATTCATCGCCAGTAAACGGTTCATCAAATAGCCTCTCTAACTCTTCAGCTATAACTCCCCCTCGACACATGAACTTGCGTGCAGAGTGCCATGTACTATGAGGCGCCAAACTTGGGTCACTGGCCAAGGCAACCATGACTTCCCAGGGATCTCGATACGAGAAGTCAAATGATTGTGGTTGACCTTGATACGTGACCTCAATGTGCGCTTTTTTGAACTGTAATGGGACATTAAGATCTGCGAACAATCAAAATAATGCAAACTGGCCTGAGGAACATATTGACGTGCAGAAACCAGGACAGCTTCCATTTCACTGTGATTATGGATTGAGAGAGTGCTCTTGTGAGCTGACCAGGACCCATGAATTCCGGTTAGCATTTTATCGACCAGCTTCTTCGAGAGAAGCCCTTGAATTGCACTTTCCGTGAATTCGAAGTCCGCCATGCTACGGAAAGGTGCCCAAGGTTGTTCGGATTTCTTTGGATCATACTCAGAGAGTGCTGGATTTGAATTTGTTCCGGTGAGAGGTGTGACAGTGAGGAATTCAGGACTGTGGGGACGGGGGACGACCTTGACGTACAAGTCAGGAAGACGTGGACCCTCTATAACTTCCGTGACTATAAAAAAAAATTCAGCTTTGAAACTGTGAAGCGGAATTCAACCAATACCATCGTTCAAGACACCACAGTCTTTAAATTCAATATCCATGTCCATCCACAAATCAGGCTGTGTTGGGGAACAGGTTCGCATAGGAGACCCTAGGTCTCTGATCTGTATTGCTGGTGCTGGTGCTTTTCCCCCGAGAAGGAACTCTCGCTGAGCCTTGAGCATTTTTATTTTGTTACGACAGGAAGTCTCGTGTCGATCAAACAACCTGATGTTCCGCCACTCGTGACAATGCTTGCAATGTCGCATTCCTGTATTGTCTTCATCTCCAGGGTTGCCTTTGGTTCTGGTCGTTTGTGGTTTACGGGCCATAGTCGAGGAAAGAACTTCTCGTGATGAGCTGGTGCCAAACAAAGTCAATCAGTTCGAATTCCTTCCTTCCTTCCACCGACAACTAATACTTATAATGTCCAGTCAACCCAGAGGACATTCCCCAAATATCAGGGCTACTCCAGATCGTCAAAATATGCTGCCATCGCGTTCACCCACTCTTACTCCTTCCAAGCCACGTCCTGAGCTGGTTCAGGTAAGCTGTTTTCATATGGCGATTCTTCCGAGCTAACGACACGGTCAGATGATTCGAGGATATCAAGCCAAAGTCTCTGACCTCGAAGGTGAGATAAAGAAGCTCAAGCGGAATAGGCTTGCCGATGTCACGAATGGCGATGTTGATGACGAAGACGAGAGTGGAGATGGAGAACCCGCACAAAAGAGATTGCGTGCAGGAGATGATTCTGAAGCTAGGGCGATCACTGCTCAAGTCAAATTGCTAGGTCGCAGATTTGTCGTCCAATATGGAATGTGGCTTGTCAAAGGTACCGAGACATTCTTGGCGGAAGCAGTTGACGATTACGAGGTTGGAGAGCGGTTTGAAAATGAGGAGAACAAGGTCCAGGGGCAGCTGCGGGAATGTATTCCGAAAACTTTCCATCCTCAAATGGAAAATATCTGGTTCGGAAAAACGGTGAGTAATAATTATCCCATGGTTTAACCACGAGCTCACCTTGAACCAAGTTTGTGCATGAGATGGGCCAACAGCTTTCGAATATCGTGACTCGCATTCGTCAGCACTCTGTCACTGCTATATTCGGGTCAGAGCGCGCAGCAAAAATGAACACCTCGAGTGACCGTCAAACATTTCTAAGGTTCATAGGATACAAGGAAGAGACAAGGACGTGGTCTGTATTCAATGTTGAAGCCTTACATGGAGTCTACAATGGTGAATACGATAGCAAGCAGATCTTTCGGTCACCTCTATTGAAAAAGGTAAACATGAATGCAAGTGAGCGTTTACACGTACTCACCATGATACCAGGCATATGCTGCAATCATTCGTGGTCCAAAAGGTCCTGTTGGCCTTATGGAAGGCCGCTCAATGCATCCCTCATCCACGACTGTCGAAGGAGTTCATCATCTGACCCACACCACTCCTGGCGCCATTGCGCTGTCTGCTGTAGCGGTGCGTGGAAATTTTCATGCATCTCTAATTTACTGACTTCTGAGCAGGTTCGCTGGGCTCTCTCACCTGACGTGCAGCTCAGAACTCCTGGAGATCAGACAGGTATCAATTATGCTGCAGACTTTGACCAGTATCTGGAGCGGCTGTTGCGAGGACTCCGCGATAGGAAGCACTGGGCCAGGCAATTGTTCCGAGAATGGGATGCTCTACTGTTCCCACTTCATCCGTCGAAATTTGGTGGACAAAAGAGCAGCAGAAAGCGAGAGAGAAGGAAATTCAAGAGACCCAGGACATTGATGATGCTGCAACCGAGTCCGAGGAATCTGGTGTTGAGAATGATCCAATTGATCCAATGGAGGAGGATGAGCAACAGAGTATTACTTCTTCGACGTCGAGGCAGGTCAGCGAAGAGCGTGGTGACACATCGGATTAGAATTTTCAGATAAGATAACATTTCGCAGTCAAACATGTATAATTTTTTGAAACATGAAAATCAACCCTTCTGGGATATTCAGATGGTATCGGCACAGTGAAGACATTGCCTAAGATATAATATTACATTACTGGGACTATCTGTTAAACTTATTCAAACTCTGGTACAAATTGAGAGCGCTCCCTGAAAATATCGCCTTCGTCGTCTTCGTCTTCGTCATCGTCAAAATTTTCTTCATCGACCTCCTTGGATTCCTCTTTGTCGATAACACCAACAAGATTGCTCGGGCTGGATAGATCACAGCGGTTTCCAGGGACAGCATTCTCTTTATCCTCTTCGCATCTGACTCCACCTGGCGAAGCAGAATGCTTGGCTCGCTTGGGCTTTCGTTCAAAGTCATGACCCGATGGAGGGTTCCAAATAGTAGCTCTTCCCATAGCCTAGGGAAACAATCAGTCACCATCATCAAAGATATAAATGAATACAAACAATTTCCTTTGCCGCATCATGTGTCTCGCATTTCAGATCCTTCTTGAGGTTTCGATGATGACTGGTAGACATATCCGAGCCGGCACCAGCATCAGGAGGTACATCATCCCCTCGCATACGCTTCTTGCCACGAGTAACGACATTCTCGGCTTCCTTCTTGGCTCGTTTCTATGGACAAAAATGAGAACAATGGAACGACAAGAAAAAAGAGACAATACCATATCAATGACATGCATGATTGTGATCTGGGTCCGAGCTCCAAGGTTGGTGTTGACGAGCTGGTCAAGTGCACTGGCAAAGGTCATCTTGTTGAGGTCGGTAGGTTTCGTTCGACAGCTGGCATTTTGCTTGCCGAAACGATAACCCAATTCGGCGGTGTCAGGACGAATGTCGCAGTTGGCAGCAATTTGTGAGAGAAAGTCATTCCACTGAATGTTGGTGTCAAAAGTGATCTCTTTCAGCTTGTCGCCAACATCAAGACAAACAGTGAAAGAATTAATGACTAAGAAACAGATTAATTATGTCGAGAACCAAGATAAAAGGAAGGTTCACCTTTTTTCGGTGCTGTTTGAGGTTGTAAATGAGCTGCTGATGTCGGAGGAGCAGGTTGCTGGCTGTAGGCACCAGGGTCTTGATAATAGTGGCCATGGGGAACAGACGGCAGTGCATAACCAGGAGCCACAGCTAAATATCCTGTTGTCGGAGCACGAGGGATGAAATCGGGAGGAAGATGAGGAATTTGGAATGGTGTTGGTGGTCTGTAATTGGCCATGGAGCCACGATGGTCGCAGTCAAAGGCATTGTAATCCTCTGGTCGAGAGTGAGCTGGCATTGAAAACGAGTTGAAATCGTCAAGGTGGTAAAAGTGGATGATATTGTGGGAGCCATGGGCTTTTACGTTTGAAAAAATCAACCATGATGTGTTGTGGAGCTCAGAGGAAGCTTAAATCTTTTGCCTGGCAATATGGTTTACTGAATGCGTTGGTGGGCGTCGAAGCTGGGGAGCCCTGATGACAAATTCAAACTCTGCTAATACACCGCCCACCGATTCTAAAACAGCTTAGACTGTAGCACCAAGTATTCTTTTCTCAGCTTATTTGTAGAGATATTTGAAGAGGAAAAGTTGTATGACATTGGCAACATTGTGGTCAGCCCTGATCAGCCCTGATCAGACAATGGGTATATATACGACCATTGAAGCTAGTAATAACATGGCGGTCTAGTGTAGTAGTCTGCATCATGTGCATAAGCTTTGCAATTTTTAATGTCTAGAGTTCAATTCCCGGTTCCCTCACTAATTTCTCTAACCCTAATTTGATTCCTGAGTTAGCTCGTCAACAACAATAATACTAATACTTAAGATAAAGTAGTAGTAACTACTACTACCAGTAGTAGCAAGTAGCAAGTAGTACTGGTACCTATTCGGTGTCGGTACTACTGCAACCCTTTTTTTCCACTTATTTTTGCTGTTTCCTGACCTGAGTGCTCACTGGTTCTCAGCCGTCATTATCCAGATCTGATCTGACCACGCCAGTCAGCTGGATCAGGCCTGATCACCGGCTTCAGGCTGATTACCGCTGCTCAGAGCTGTTCAGGTTTTTTTCAGCCTGATCAGGCGCAGATTTCCTGATGACCTGATCACCGCTGACCACACATTCTCAGGCCTGATCATTTGAATTGACATTTTGCGACACACTCCGACTCGGACCTCGATGGCCTCTCGTTTCTCTTGGCCCTGCGGGCCGCCCTCATTTAGCTCCACATGTTTCTGACTCGGCCTCTTGGCTGGACCTAGTCTATTTCCTATTGTCTGCGGCTCCCCTTTCCTCATTATATATATAAGACCTAATACTTTCTTGTAGTTCCTTAGTACCACCGAAATCGACTCTTATATCTGTTCCTTTCGGTCGCCTCGAGCCACTTAGGCTCTTATCTCTCTCTGTGTGCCGTCGACGCCGCCAACCGGTCACGCCAACGTCACATATTTTGAACATTACACAAGACTCGACAAACTTACTCTCTACTCATTGACCCTTGTACCCGACGTTCGGTCACCACCCAGTCTGATCAACTGGACCTTCCGACGCGGTGACAAGGTATTTTTTCACTGAAATTTTTCGCTAATTATTCTGTTGCAGAATGTCTTCATTTTCCCCATCTCCTAGAACTGGCAGAAAGGATGCTCGAGCTGCGGCGCTACCGATTCGTGCTCGCTCCTGTTCTGCAATTGGTGCGCCTCCTATTTTTATTTCCAGAATGACTGACGCAATTTCCGAGCTCGTTGAGCTCAAGACTTTTGGTGTGGGTCAGACCTCTCCTGTTTTTGACAGCGATGTTGCGGCTCCACTTTTTGATTTGGCTTCAGCTAAATCCGGCGGTTTGGCTTCGGCTAAACTGGATGAGGATCGCGTATTCTTCGGGAATCGCGATCTTGGGTCTCACTTGGCGATGGGTTTCACTCCTATCAATGATGAGCTTGAACATATTCTTGTGGCTTTCCATTCGGATGTCGCAGGATTTGGTTTTAAGTCGGGAAGTCCTGTTGAACAGGAATTGTCGCAGGAAACTCTAGATTCCCTGATGGGATTAGAATTTATCTCACGTACCTCGACTCCTGTATTTGAGAGTGAACTGAATTATTTTGGACACGATGAAAAGCTTATTGAAAATAATGCTTTGCCTGTGAAAGACTTGGGGACCAACGGTGACTGTGTAACCCCACCTGTGGTCCAGGTGGATGTCACTCCTAAGCAAGGACCAGTGATTGCAAGCACTGGGTCTCAATTGAGAACAACTCTGTACGCCACTTTTGAGTGTGAGCCAGCAGTAGTTGAGACGGACTGGAGGGCGGGTATTTTATCCTCTGTAGTCCCTGGTCAGTGCCATAATGATGGGAAGAACACTGAATTTGGCCATCGCGACTTTGTTAAAAGTGCCCGGGCTATGAATGGAATGACCGCTGGTTATTTTAATCATGCATCGCAAATTCCGGATATTTCAATGGGTGAGAAGATGGTCGCTACATCTTATGCAGTCAATGCTCCCTTGGATAATGAAAGAACGACTTCAATTTGTGACATTTCTGTTACTAATTGTAGTCCAGATGAATATGACACAGAATCAAGTGAGCTTGAAGTCCGGAGTGACTTCACAGAATCCCAAGTTGATTATATCAGTGAGATCTTGGTACACGGAGCTCACCTTGACAGTTTCATGACCAATGAATTCGTACCGTTGACCTCTATGCAGTTTGATACTGGGGAGGGTTCGAATGCGGACCAATTTGATGGATTTGACTCTATTGAGCAACAGCAACGTCTCAATGCTGAGACTTGGGAATTCCGAGAGAAATATCTCATCAAGATGTTTCTAGATCGTGAAAACCAGACAAGACTTGCGCGGGAAGCATGCCTGAGGCAAATGAAATCAGAGCATGATTCCCTCATAAAAGACTTGGAGCATGAACGGATTATCAGTGCTCATGCACGTACTGAGCTCCAGAAGTCTATTGAACAAATGCGGCAGATGACAGAAAGATCAGTTTTTGAAAGAAAAGACCCCTTGATCTTTGGTTCATCTGTACCCTTGAGTGCCATGAGTGGCATTAAGCGGGAGTATCTCACTCCTGTTCCTGTTGTTTCACCTGTATCAGTCGCTGAGACAGTTCGACAGAAGAAGAAACTCAAGGACACACAAGTTTCTTCTGCACCAATATTATCTGGACCCGTGGCATTGATTGTGCCTGACAGTTACATTGGTCGTGCTTTCAAAGATCTTCGACACTTCGAGAAGAAAAACTTGAAGAAGAAAAAGGACAAAGACACACCTGATGATCCTTTAGACAGCTCTGACAATGCAAGTGACAGTGATTCTTCGAGATCATCTGTTGTTTATTCCTCTCGTTCTGACGCTGTTAAGCGCAAGACTCGGAGGAAGAACAAGAAACGAAAGCACTCGTATAAAGAAAAGCTTGATCCTGTTGAACCAATCAAGTATGATGGGAAGCAAGACACTTCAGTCTTCGCTCGCTTCATGGTTCAAATGGTAGATTACCTCGAAACAGGTGGAGTGCGAAAATCTCGCCAGGTGCTTCTCATTGCGTGCTTCCTAGAAGGAGGAGCTCTGCGCTGTTATGAACGTGAGGTAGGGACAGATCATAGATCCTGGTCTGTGTCCCAATTTTTCAGAGCACTATTCAATGATTGCTTTGACGATCATTTTATGACCCGTATCCGAGACAAGTTGAAGACTTGTAGTCAAGGAAAGCGTACTGTCAAAGAGTACATATACGAAATGAAGGAATATATCAATATCTTGGGCTCAGAGACCCCGCAAAATCAGGTTCGCCTGGTGTGGTCTGGCTTTCGACTGGATATTCGACAGCATTTGATCTTGAAAGGTCTGAAGGATGAGTCCTCAGACTGGGACAGTGTTGTTGAAGCTGCAAAGATCATCGAGACAGCTCTCAATGATGCAGAACGTGAACAACGCCTGACACTGCGCTTAGAGAAAGCTCATGTCATGAGAACATCTGAATTTGAAGATTTTGACAATGGGATGCACGAGTACAAAGACTCAGAGAACAAGTCTTCGGAAATTGATTTACACAATGATCCTGAATCAGAACAAGAATATCAGAATAATACTTCTGAATCTGAGTCTGAGTATCAGAACTCTGATGATCAATATCAGGATAATGACGATGAATCTGATTGTGAATACCGCAATGATTATGATGATTCTAAGTCAGAGTCTCTTCAAGACTATGATCAAGAATATGACCAGGAGTATAATTCTGTTGGAGAGTCTCTTAGCGGCAACGATAATGATTATGACAATGTGGAACCACGTTATGGTTATTTCGAGTATGACTCTGAGTTGCGCAGAGACGAAGATGATTATGATAGCTCTGAGGAGCATATCAGGACAGACCATGCTCAAGTTGGAGATGGAACACAGTATTATCTGGGTTCTGCGTCGGTTGTCCTAGGACTTGAAGATATGTCATTGCAGTTTGTTAAGACAACAATTGCACATGTATCTGAGAGTGAAAGATTATCTGACAAATTGACCTATGAAATGGTTAGTCAACCTTGGAAATCTGAGATTGGAAAGTCTCAAACAGATCATAGTGCTGAGCATGCCAATTATACCCTCATGCGAACACTTCAAGGGCTTTCCAAGTTGTCGGTGGTTAATTTGTTATCTGCATTTATCAACCAGTATGAACCACCGATTGCATCGACTCTTGGGTGTGGCCCAAGGCAGAATCAGTTGAGTGATGCTGAACATCAAGTCAACGGAAAGATCAGTGTGAACTACTTGAAAGGCAACTGGGGAAAATTGTACCTAGCCTTGATAAAGAAGTATCAAGATGAATTTTTTGATTTGAAAGAAGAAGATGAAGAGCATGATACGGCTATGATTGATATGGACAAGATTGAGTCCTGCACCATGGCAGGACTCGGAGGGCGTATGTAACGATAGCGTGACTGTCACGCCCGTCACCACTCCGACTCGGACCTCGATGGCCTCTCGTTTCTCTTGGCCCTGCGGGCCGCCCTCATTTAGCTCCACATGTTTCTGACTCGGCCTCTTGGCTGGACCTAGTCTATTTCCTATTGTCTGCGGCTCCCCTTTCCTCATTATATATATAAGACCTAATACTTTCTTGTAGTTCCTTAGTACCACCGAAATCGACTCTTATATCTATTCCTTTCGGTCGCCTCGAGCCACTTAGGCTCTTATCTCTCTCCGTGTGCCGTCGACGCCGCCAACTGGTCACGCCAACGTCACAGGAATCGTCTGCATATTCTGAATTGAGTATTGAATATCCCGAGAGATGCAAGTTCATGATGGGTGTTGAACAGGATCAGCCATACTTGGCCACCTTATATAGGATACTCAAAGCTGTAGAAACGTTAAACTTCAAGTTAAAAGCGGTGCAGAGACAACGGGCACAGCTAATCCCGAATGGTCTCATTGCGTCATTGCATGATGTGACGTACCACGTGCTGGAAAAGTTGTTGTGATCGATCCTTTTGTCCCGAACGGCCTTATCAATTCCATCATCTTCACCTGATCTTCACGATCTGCCTGAGCTGCCCCCAGCGCCTGACGGTGGAGATGAGTGATCTCCGGGTAAATGAATGGCTGTTGGAAAGTATCAATCATTGCTAATCGAAAGGCTTAGTTCCGCCAAGCCAGAGCTGGTTCAGTCGAAACTATTAGTGATGGGATTTTAAAAGCCGTCAGGCCCTGGCCCAGGCCGCAGCTTTTCTGATATGGCTAAGAGGCATCACTTACTAGCAAAGTATGAATTTTTTGACTCTGTTGAGTGTTAATCTACTCATATTCGAGAGATATACAGTGTCAGCCTGACATGGATGCACTATCGGAGCTCGAAACTAGTCTCTCGGCAGAGGGATTGATGACAAATCACCGTGACCTGTCACAGAACCTGTTCGTAGAATTGGAATTCACATCGTGTTGAGTGTTGGAGAGATTCTTGAGCATAAAGGTGAGTAGTTTTAGGCTCGTAACCAGCCTCTCTGACGGGGCAAGAGGCAAACCTCTCGTCAGAGAGGCTGGGATCACGGCAACTGCCGTGGCAGGTTGCCTTTGGCGTGATCGATATGACTCATGGCTGGCCCATGGGAATTTTCTGATGACACGATGATTCTGACACGACAACATTTCAGCTTGTAACGCAAGCCCAGCGAGTGGGTTCAGGGCAAATATAAAGCACCAATAAGCTCATAAATGATGTGTGGACTATTCTAAATTGATTTGGTTACCGCCATGGCCTTGGATTGCCATGGCATACAGGTTGCAGAACAATATGGGTTGTTTTATCTCAAATGGGCCCATCTTTTATATTTGAGCTCACTATCACATTCTATAAGTCTTTAACCTTGAATGTTGTTCATATTGGCACCCTTCTGTACTGAATGACGCTGCATCTTGTCGATGACGCCGCCATGTAATGACGACTGTGTCATCATCAAAATTCTCATGCGCCAAAGGTGACTCACCATTATTACGCAAAAGCTAACCCGCCACGGCAGTTGCCGTGGCACCGGACTCTCTATCGAGAGACTTGCCGCTCATGGAGAGTCGGTCACCGGACTAGAGTAGTTTACCATCTTTCAACAAATCTTCACCTCATTATCTCTCTCTAAAAGTGCGAAAATACCGCCAAAAGCCGCGGCCTGAGCCGAAGCCAGACCAGGCCAAACCAGAGCCTGCGCTCGACCGGAGTTGAGTGAGGCCAGGCCAAAGTCGTCAAAGCCGAGCCAAAGCCGGGCCGGCACATCATTAGAAGCTATCTCCCGACTAGAAAAGCTCTCCCAGCACCGTCCCGAAATGCGAATGAATTATTGCCTTGCTTTTTCTTCACCTAGATGCGGTACCCCCTGGTGAAGGTGTCAAAATCATTGATCTGGCCATTCTGGACGCACCAATACCGTCCTGGAGTGTCATCGTGCGCTCGATCTCGAGTATCGTGCTCATGCTGTCGATTCCTGACTCTTCTGTACTTGCATTTGTCGCAGAGAACTGGACACCGCTCTCTCCCGTTGGCTACTCTTCTGAATGAAACAAATTCTGGAAACTGTTATCGACAGCCCCGACGGCGACCAATGACCATACAGCTAAAAATGTTTGCAACATCCTCAGCTCCTTGAAACGACGCGGCATCCTTCCGGCTCCATTCCCCAGATATGTCATACACTCTCTACATCTGTGGACCCAGATTACCCGCTTGGAAGACGCCGCACTGAAAGACACGATAGACGTCATCAACTTTGTATGATAATCCCCAAGAGTTTCTTACTTGCGCCACAGAGATAACCGAGCTTATCGAGTTGATTCTTCTTGAAATCAGGAAGGCCCTTTGCACAAAGGATTGCGGACATCTAGACTCAGCTCTCGCCCTTTGCGCTGTATATTGCGACACCTCAGATACACCTCCCACCATTGATGCAGTCCGACGCAAGGTATTGATGTCGCAGGCAATTCCCACCATCATCGAAGCTATGCACCGCCTGGCGTTACACCCGATAGGTCTATCGGATTCAGTGATATATCGTAGTCTATTGAACTGTGCTTCTTATCTATCACAATGTTTCAACCTCTTCGGTTTGTCTTGTGTCCTCCGAGCACTGGAGAGCCGGTTGCTTCCTATCATGAGTGACTGTGCTTCCACCAGCCAATTTCTCGCATCATCCTTCCATGCTGTAAATCTCCACATGTTGCATCCTCGTGTCCTACGGTTTTTGCGAAGATGGCGAAAGTCTGGCGGGGAAGAAAAACTCGGTCGAGCACTTGAGTATCCATCATCCAAGCATTTGGGTACCCGCCTGGACAAGATTTTGGAGATGAGACATGCGTATAAGCAAGAATCACATCGCATTTACGCAAATCTAGCTGTTCGTATATGCTCCTGGCTACTTTGCTTGTTCTTACATTTTTCATATCAGTGTCCACTCCCAGATATCTAATATTCCACCAGCAAACGATGCAATGAGTGTCTCGCAGCCATGTACCGCTCTCGATCCTGTCACTGGCAGAAGTTTGACTGGATAGTTCACCAAGCATCCTGTCACCCACCATTAGGTTCATCTTCTTTGTCGCATATTCGTAGGTTTTGACCCAGAGTGTACACAGCAACGTATTATCTTCATACTGGGCGATTCGATGATCGAGACTTCGTCCGATGGGTTATCCGGGAAGAATGTGTAGCAATAGGAGCGAATCTGGACTCCTGCCACGGCAATCGATACCCACGAGTCGTCGTGCACGTCCACGTCGCATTGGATACCACTTTGTCTACGCAGATCTTCGCAGGAGAAGACTTCCTCAAGCAAGATTTCTGTGACACAGCCAAGGAGATGGTGATGTCTGACCACCCGGATCAGATTGTCTTCTATTCGTTGATCGAAGATACCGAAAAGGTCTTCACTCCGTTTCATTCCATGGGTGAACCGATCCTCGATCAGTCATAGTTCTTTTTGGGTGTAGTACAAGCATCTCGCGGGAAATTGATCTTTCCGCCACGATTCCAACCGTCCCCGGTTCTCTTCCTGTTCACTGATTGACCACTGCGAGTGAATGAACTTGACACATATGCTCCCACAAGCGACCTCCTAGCGTTCCTTCCGCATTATCTGCTCTCCCTTGGTCAAAATAGGACGTCTTTGGGCGCTAAGTTGATGGCGCCAATGATTGAACACGTTTCCATCCAAAAATAACACACTTGTTGGTATATGACGGCGTACATGCAAGATCCCACGAGGACATCTTCTTCCACGACCATGAGTCAAACGACGAATAGTCCAGTTCCCTGGCTTTCTGTCCCTCCCGATTTGTCGCGACAATGTCCACTGCAAGGTCAGTATATGATGACTTCTAGTGTTCTGCTTCTGCTTGTTCATCTCGATGCAAGATTGCACGCAGCCTGTTGACATCATTCTGAAATCCAGCCAGGGATTTCTGATCGGTGCTCATCGCTGTCATTTGGGACGATTCAGCGATGGATTCCCTAGCTCTGAATGTGTGGCCGGGTCCATTGAGGAAATCGTGCCGTTGGATGAGACTACCGACGTCCTTTTCCTTCTTGTGGAATTTTTACATCCACAGCCGCTTCCAGACATCCAAGATACAGGCTTTGATCTTCTTTTAGGTCTGGCTTATGCGGCAGAGAAATACCAAGTGTACTCGGCCATGTCAATATGCAAGATCCATCTTTCGTGAGTGATCTGTCGTGGTTCGCCCTGAAATGCCTGAAATGTGTCGCAGTCAGCCAAAGATTTATGAGAAACATCCAGCTAACATCCTCTACTATGCTGTGAGACATCGATACAAAGATCTCGCCGATTCGGTCGCCCCTCTGACCCTCGGTCTCAAGTTCAAAGAGGTGCACGATGCATTTTGCCAAGACTCAGAAAGATTCAGCTATTGGGTACATCATGATATCTCTGGCCTATTCCTCATTGAAGCTATAATTTATAGGCCCTTTACTGTGACACGTTTGGTCGAGAGTGCAGGTTACAATACGAAAAGGGACTGGACAAGATAGCCTCTTGTCCCTGGAACTGCCACCAACCTCCTCAAACAGACCTTGCTTCAGCTTTACGTGAGCACTGTCGTTGGCCCCCAACAAGAACGACCTTCGAACACGAATATCGCAAAAATACTTGCAACAATTGTCGTAACCATTTCAAGAGTACATACACCGAGTTGCTGGAGCTAGTGAGGCAAGTGGAATCATTACCATCCTTCTCGACTGTCTATAGTATCTGATAATGGTAAGTTCGCCCCAGTATCCAAAGTTCCATGCAAATATTGACTTGGTGCGCGCAGATGCGATTCACCTCCCATTGTTATCCACATGCACTATTGTATCTTTCTCAGATCCAAGCTTGAATAACCTGGCCCAAAAATTCGGTCTGATGCGAAAGGAAGAACAGGAAATGTAAAGTGCCATATCTGCGCCACACCGGGCCGGTCCCGGAGCGGCACACGTGCCGCAAGCTCGACCAAATAAAGATATTGCTTTTGCTGATGCCGTCATCACAGCGACGCGTGAACCAACATTGTCAACAAGCAAAACGGCGTTAACGACGGTTATATCTATGGTATACCCTCTTGTGGTCTGTGTGGAATCCCCTTTTGTGCTATTCCTCCGCTGAATTGATCATTCACCGGGGACCAGCTCCTTCGCTCCTTGCTCCTGGACCCTGGTTGGACCTTGGTCGAATTTCCACACACGTATCCAGAGGCCCTCTACGTGGCAGCCAACGAGTCCCCGTTCTGCCTTCTGAATGAAGAATGCAGATATGGCAGCTTGGTTCGTGTCCATCCTACTTTTCTCTAGACGCCTACTGACACGCGGCCTAGCTACATTCTCGAAACAATCTCAGGCGCAAGATATCCCAAGGGTCACCGGTCCATCCCTGCGGGGGTCAAATTGTGCCTGTCGTCGTTTATGGTGAAGAAATGCGGTGGATGCAAGCGACATTTATGGCAATATAGCGAGGTCAGCCTTCTCTCCTTGCCTTGGATAGACATCTAACCCTCCTAGCCACCCTTAATCCTTCATGTTTGCTTACAAAAAAGCCACATTCGGACCAGGATCATAAAGCATTATTCAAGACCGTCCATACGGCAGACCAAAACTGAGCTGAACTGAAACCTCTCGGTACGCCAGGTCCTCCTTGTATTCCTTTTATCAATGCTGACGTTCTTTCAGCGTCGGTCAAGCTCTGGAAGTAGAACCAAGGAGGTATTGGATCCAATCGTCGCCTTGACTTTACCTGATCTGTCTCCAGATTACAATTGCTCGCTCTCATCATATCAGAAAGCCTCACCATGATTGTCCGCGCAAGGACTGGCGTGTAGCCTGTTCTTTCCCGCTGTCATTCCTAAGAATTTGGTTTCTTGCATAAGTCGAGATGACCATCATGACAAAGGATCCCAGCCGAGAGATGGTCGAGACCGCTTGAAGGTGAAGGCTCGGAAGGCGAGACCAAGCTTCAGAGCTCGGATGCAGAGAGGCGACGGGAGATGTTGGAACAGAAGAGACGATTGAAGAGCAGACAGCCAGGAAACGCGCTGGCAGAGAAGCGACGCATTTTCTCCCACCGGACGACCTCATCATCATTTCCTCCATTCATCATGATCCTTCTTTCTTTCGCTGCCCCTTGTCGCAACTAGTTTCGGCTCCAGACGGTGCTAGACCAGAAATGACGACCAAATGGCCATTCAGAGAGACGCTTCTTCCATTATCTCAGTCCTCTCTCGACGTCTATGAGCTGGGTCGACCATGGCCGTGGCTTCCAGCAACCCTAGTGCCTTCTATCGGAGCCTGGCTGAACGAGCAATGTTGTCACCAATAGCCCAGTCTTCTCGACCAGGCTGTCACGAATGGATGGAGCTAGAGCAAAAGGCGTCGAAAGTTGGTCCTTTTGCAATACTGCAACAAAAGCCATCATTGGTTCGTACACCGGGAAGCTATTCGCGTTTGTCAGTCACCGAGATCAGTTTTCTTCGGCAAACCCAGAATCCTTTCAATTGCGCCGATCCATGTCGAGCTTTTGCCAGGAGACGGTCCCGGAATCATCATCGTCGCCACCATTATCTGGTCGATACTATTCTAGCTTTTAGAAGCCCGCAGCAGCTCTTTACAGTCTTCCAATTCTTTCCGAAATCTCTTTTCGTCCTCCATCTGCCCAAATTCCAGCGAATCCCAGCTTCTTTTCACCCAGAGCGTTGTCACGTTCAGACAGATCATCACCTCTTCGCCTTCTGAAGTCCCGTATCCAGCCGGTGTGGCCATCGTCCGTGCAATGTTGCGGCTGCAATCGGCTTTGATCAGGCCTATGTTTGGTTTTTTGTTTGGCTTCTACACAGCCACAACAATTATTCTCTTTGGCGGCAAAGCGCCGTCGAAACGAGTTTCGACGGGCGAACTCGAGTGGTTTCAGATGTAAATATTCCATGGTATGTGTGTACGTCTCCCTGAGTTCCAGAGACTAACAAAATATTCCAGGATTCAAGGATCAAAGCTTAACCCAGAGTGTGCACACTGTCTCTTCACACCGGGCGATTCGATGATCGGGACTTTCGTCTGATGGGTTATCCGGGGAAGAATGTGCAGTGGTAGGAGCGAATTTAGAGCCCTGCCAGGGTAATAGATACCCACGAGTCGTCGTACACGTTCACGTTGCATTGGATCCCACTTTGTCTATGCAGGTCCTCGCAGGAGAAGGCTTCCTCAAGCAAGATTTCTGTGATACAGCCAAGGAGATGGGGAGGTCTGGCCATTCGTTGATCGAAGATACCGGAAAGGTCTTCATTCCGTTTTATTCCATGGGTGAACCGATCCTAGATCAGCCATAGTCCCTTTTGGGTGTAGTACAAGCATCTCTCAGGAAATTGATCTTATGCGCCAGGATTCCAACTGTCTTCTGGTTCTCTTCCTGTTGTCTGATTGGAAGTCGAGAGTCAATGTACTCAACACACATGCTCCCACAAGCCACGTCCTAGCATGCCTTCCGCATTATCTGTTCTCCCTTGATCAAAATAAGAGGTCTTTGGGCGCTACATTGGTGGCGCCAATGATCGATCCAAAAATAACACACTTCTTGGTATATGAAGGTGTACCTGCAAGATCCCACGAGGACAGCTTCTTCCACGACCATGAGTCAAGCGACGAATAGCCCAGTCGTCTCGCGTTCTGTCTCTCCTGATTTGTCGCGACAATGTCCACTGAAAGGTCAGTCTATCATGACTCCTACTAGTCTGCTGCTTCTGCTTATTCATCTTGATGCAAGAATGCACGCAGCCTGTCGACATCATTCTGAAATCCAGCCAGGGAATTCTGATCGGTGCTCATCGCTGTCATTTGGGACGATTCAGTGATGGATTCCCTAGCTCCGAATCTGTTACCGGGTCCATTGAGGAGATCGTACCGCTTGATGAGAATACTGGCGTCCTTTTACTCCTACTGGAGTATTTACATCCACAACGGCTTCCGGACATCAAAGATGTGGGGTTCGAACTTCTTTTGGGTCTCGCCTATGCGGCCGAAAAGTATCAAGTGTACTCGGCGATGTCGGTCTGTAGCATTCATCTTTCGTGAGTTATAGTAACTTGCGCCGACCTAGAATATCTGAGATGATGTGTCACAGGCAGCCAAAGATCTATGAAGAACATCCGGCCGACATCCTCTACTATGCTGTGAGGCATCGATACAAAGAACTCGCTGACTTGGTTGCCCCTTTGACTATTGGCATCATGTTCAAAGAGATCTATGATGCATTTCAGGATGATTCGGACGTCTTCAGCCACTGGGTACGTTATGATCACATCTCATGTCCACTGTCTATTGGCTTTGACACCTCCATAATCCAGGCACTGTTCTTTGACGCGTTTGGAAGACAGGTTAGGCTTCAATACGAGAAAGCACTGGGGAAGATCAACGAATGCCCCTCGAATTGCCGAGGCTGGGGCATCAACATAGGGTCCGTTATACTTCAGAATTGCGCTTGGCCGCCGCCAATCACCTCTCTTGAGGAAACGTACCGCAACCATACCTGTGCAAATTGTCGTAATCATTACTCGACTACGTACACGGGGCTATTGCAACTTCTCCGTGGTCAGGGAAAAGCATTACCTTCGTTTTCGGCCTTTCACAATATATAATGGTGAATTCGTCGCATTGATGGCTCAATTTCTCGACGTCTGATTACCTGCTTCCTCAGGCTGACTTGTATATGTATTGTATGAAGAGTCAATGGCAGGGACTTCATTGCATCCTGAGTGACTTCAATTTATCAAACGGCTACCTCGTTAGGAGCGAAGGCTGGCAGCGCACAGAGGCCCGCGATGATGCTTCATCTTCGCGGCCGGGAAAAAAAAGAATATTTGCCGGCCGTGAACATGAGTGCGAGAATAGATCCGGCCGACATTTGCGGCGGGAATCTTCGCGGCCGGCAAACATGTTTTTTCCCGGCCGGCAAGATGAAGCATCATCCCGGGCCGCTGTGCCACACCGGGCCGGTCCCGCAGCGGCGCACGTGCCCCAAGCTTGACCAAATATTTGCTTTTTCTGATGCCGTCATCACAGCGACGCTCCAGAGCGTGAACCAACAAGCAAAACGGCGTCAACGACGGTTATATCTATGGCATACTCTCTTGTGGTCTACGCGGAATCCCCTTGTGCTATTCCTCCGCTGAATTGATCATTCACCGGGGACCAGCTCCTTCGCTCCTTGCTCCTTGCTCCTGGACCCTGGTTGGACCTTGGTCGAATTTCCACACACGTATCCAGAGGCCCTCTATGTGGCAGCCAACGAGTCCCCGTTCTGCCTTCTGAATGAAGAATGCAGATATGGCAGCTTGGTTCGTGTCCATCCTACTTTTCTCTAGACGCCTACTGACACGCGGCGTAGCTGCATTCTCGAACCAATCTCAAAAGGGAGATATCCCAATGGCCACCGGTACAGCCCTGCGGGCTCGAATTGCGCCTGTCGTTGTTCACGGTGAGGAAATGTGGTAGCTGGAAGCGTCATTTATGGCAATAAGTATAGCGAGGTAAGCCTGTTTCTCCTCTATCCTGCCTCGGACAGAAATCTGACCAGTTCTTAGCTCGCCTCATTCATGCTTGCTTAAAAAGAGCCATATAAGCTGTCGATGCCTGAGGTTCTCCATCATTTGACCGTCCGTATAGCAAACCAAAGATGAGCTGAAGTCAAGCATCCTGGTACGCCAGGTCCTCCTTGTATGCCTTTTATCAATGCTGATGTTTTATCCAGCGTCGGTCAAGCTGTGGAAGGGAAGCCCCAACAAGGTATTGGATCAATTGTCGCCTTGACTTACCTGATCCGTCTCCAGATTACAATTGCTTGCTCTCATCATATCAGAAAGCCTCACCGCGATTCTCCGCGCAAGGACTGGCGTGTAGCCTCTCGCTGACGTCTCTTTCTGGTTCTCATTCCTAAGAATTTTGGTTTCTCGCACAAGTCAATATGACCATCGTGACAAGGATCTCAGGCCGAGAGATGGTCGAGACCGCTTGAAGGCTCGGAAGGCGAGACCAAGCTTCAGAGCTCGGATGCAGAGACACGACGGCAGATGTTGGAACAGAAGAGACGATTGAAGAGCAACATCAGCTTCGAGGAAACGAGCGCACAGAGAAGCGATGCATTTGCTTCGACGGACGAACTCATTGTCATTTCCTACATTCACCATCATCTTTCTTTCTTTCGCTACCCTTCGCCTGGGTCCTTCACGACCTCTAAGTTTGGGCTGCTACACCAAGTGACACCAAAAGGCCATTCACAGAGTCCTTTCCTATCTCATCTCAGCCTCTCCCGTGAGGTCTCGATCATGACCGTGGCTTCCAGCGATCACCAGTGTCTTCTATCGGAGCCTGGCTGAACGAGCAATGTTGTCACCAATAGCCCAGTCTTCTCGACGAGGCTGTCACGAATGGATGGAGCTAGAGAAAAAGACGTCGAAAGCTGGTCCTTTTGCAATACTGCAACAAAAGCCATCATTGGTTCGTCCACCGAGAAGCTAGTCGCGTTTGTCAGTCACCGAGACCAGTTTTCTTCAGCAAACCCAAAATCCTTTCAACAATTGCGCCGATCCATGTCGAGCTTTTGCCAGGAGACGGTCCCGGAATCATCATCGTCGCCACCATTATCTGGTCGATACTATTCTAGCTTTTAGAAGCCCGCAGCAGCTCTTTACAGTCTTCCAATTCTTTCCGAAATCCCTTTCTGTCCTCCATCCGCACAAATTCCAGTGAATTCCAGCTTCTTTTCACCCGTAGCGTCGTCACGTTCAGACAGGCCTGATACAAGGACATGGAGGATATCGAGATCACCACCTCCTCTTCACCTTCTGAAGTCCCGTATCCAGCTGGTGTGGCCGTCATCCGTGCAATGTTGCGGCTGCAATCGGCTTGGCTAGGAGGCATCAGCTTATGTTTGGTCCTTTGTTTCGGTTTTTGCACAGCCACAACAATTATTCTCTTTGGCCGCAGAGCGCCAGTCGAGAACTCGTTTCGACGGGCGAACTCGAGTGCTTTCAGATGTAAATAGTCCATGGTACGTGTGTACATCTCCCTGGGATTCCGAGAAACTCAAAAGTATTCCAGGATTCAAGGATCAAAGCTGCAGCGGCCGAATCTCGAACTTTTTCTCTAATTGGGAGCAGCCTTCAGCGCCCAATTGTACTACAACAAGCAGCTGCTTGATGGTTGCAGGTCGCTCGACGTCAAGCGCTCACTTTTTCGATGGGTTCAGTACTATAACGAGCAGCCACCAAGGAATCCGTCCAACGTCGGCCCTGGAAGGAGACATACCGGAAACACAGTGGGAGAGAATGGACGAGGGCATCGGGATCGCTCCAATTATGTCAATCCTTGACTCATTGGCCAGGAATCTAAAACAAGCGCCCTAATGTTCGCTCCGAAACTAAGGCCTTGACCAAGCCTTGACAATCTGGAAAAACACTCCAATTCTCGATAAGTGTTTGCGCTCAGTAATGCCTTCGCCTAATGTGTCTCCCGAGGATAGGATGAGGGCCAGGCCGAAAACCGCTACCACCTTGCCACCGCCACGCAAGCGCTTGAATGAAAGACTGGATGTCGGTTTCATCGGAGTTTCTGGCCATCACCTCATTAAACCCTAAAATCTTACCATAAACCCGTTGACTCCCGAAATGTTTACCCTAGTTGGTATAGATTGCTGTAGCTATTTATAAAGCGCTCGGTTCACTGCCTAGATCCCCGGATAGAGTACATAGCATCATCTCGGGTAAGTAACCGGAGTGAGGTTTATTGTGACAAGGCAATGAGTGGATTCATCCTACTTTAAATCCATGAACAAATTTCCTGGTCGCTATCATTCAAGCCGGAACACCGTCAAGCTCGATGTCACTGAAGAGTCAAGACGGGTTCCTCAGGTGGATATTAGACAACAGGAACAAGCGGGAAAGCGAATAGGTTTCGTACAACAATAGAACATTGGGGATGATAATACCAGCAAAAAAGTAAACTAGTAAAACATAGAAGAAAATAGCAAAGAGGACCCTGTGGCGGATGACTGAATAATAAGAACAGACGGATCCACTCAAGAGGACCGGGGAAAAATGAGAATGCGCGATGCCTGTCAGGCCGACTCCCGGACTCCTTGGCAGAGTAACGACTCGGAATTCGCTCATGCAGAAAAAGAGGCCTCAAGGTGACAAAGTCCAATGCCTGAGCGCGTACCAAGTTACTTGATTGTTCGGACATCGAGGCGAGAAAAAACAGCGAAGGGCGGCAATCAGTGCCGGAATGAAAACAAGAGGCCGGATGCGGACTCGAGCCAATTTAGGACGTGACACGAAAAAGAATGACTCTGCCGTTGAGACGTGAAACTCGTCCCTACTTCCCTTGGCTCCCGAAATTACATCGATAGGTATCCACCGAGAGTTTTGCAAGTCGCCGTCCCTGTCTAGTGACTCCCTAATGAGTGTAGATTAACTATAACTGGTATATAATGGAGCTCAGTCCCTGCAAATGAATCATTCTCTCATTCGGTTGAAGAGATCATCGGAGAAGCTCAGACTCTCACTGGGGAAGCTGCAGTAGGCATCACCTGCTCTGCATTTCTATTGAGATTCAGAGAATTGTTTGAGGTACGCCTTCGGCTCAGTCCTCAAACAGCTGTGCTCACTTCAAGCGTTCACAGGAACTCACGGATAACAACACACTCTTTTAAATTTAGGCTCTAAGGCGTTCTGAGACGTAAATGGCGGTCCGTCTGATCTGTCGCTTTGTCTACCCAATTCACTGATTACTACAATTCCTGCTTTTTGCTCCTCGTACCGATTAATGATCTCCTTGGAAACCAGATGCCTACCAATCAACGAATTTTCGATGTGGAGTCGCAGCTTGCAGAGCACGAAAAAGGCATCATGGTCACTCAAGAACATCTGACTCAGGATATCATGTATTCCCTGAATGTAAGTAATTTTTCTGAAACTTGGTGCAGGGTCTTGACATGACTTTCAGACACCCACTGCTGCGTCGTCGTCTCCGACTATTGCAGCTGGAGGCTCTGCCACATTTTTGCCCTTTGGCTCTGTCAGCAAGTTCTCAGAACACGAGACGACGGCAAGAGCATTAGGGGGACCGGCCGAGCCTCCAGTGGACAGGAAGCCACCCAAAATTTATTTCCTGGCCTGCGTCATAAAAGCTCTGCTTTCCATGGTCCTCGTCGTCAGTCTCATCGTCGGATATTGTCTGGATTTCACGGTCTTCACCGTGGGTCCCGTATCTCTTGGACTCTATGGCGTAATCCTCATTACCGATTTCCTCGTTCAGTTCACCTGCGCCACGCTAAACCGGATCCTCGTCAACCGGCTTGCTCGACGGGAAAGAAAGAATCTTGAAAAGGGCGCGGGTTTGCTAGGTGATATCACCATTGCCGTCGTTGGCTATCGGGAGGATGACAAGGCATGGAGGAAGTGTCTTGAGAGCCTACAACGGCAAACGCTTTCGCCCCGAGCCATCATTGCGGTTGTCGACGGCAATGAAAGTCCCGACTTGGAAATGGCCAATGGATTCGCAGAGACCTTTCAAGGTAAAAACGTCTCTGTGATCCATCTCCCGATTCTCCTTTCGACGGTCTATAAAGAGGCATATCAATATGCATTGGACCTGGCAGAGAAGAATCCCCCAAGGGGCTTCTCTAGATTCTCTCTCTGGCTGCGTAATGCGATGACCGACGGAGAGATCGCTGCGCATGCTTTTGCTAAAGAAGAGATCATGGCATGCGTAGCACACTGGGTCGAAGAGTATCGCATTACCGACTTTGATGCGGTCTGTTTCTCACAACCTCACGGACATAAACGGGTAAGCACTTGCCACTCGGAAACACATTGAACGTTAATTGAAGCTCTCAGACAGCAATGTTTACCGCTTTCGCGATGGCCATGTATGCCTATCGCTCGAAAGACGCTGTTTTCACAACAGACTCGGACACGATTCTCGGTACGCAGCTTTCATCCACTACTCTCAAGCTATTCAACGTTCATTAGAAGAAAATGCTCTCGAGGAGATGTGGATCCTGCTGAACAGCTCCAGCGATATTGGTGGAGTTACCGCTGACGTTAAAATCTGGAACCGTCACGAGTCTTTCCTTGCTCTGATGTGTGGTGTCCGATACTGGTTCGCTTTCAACGTCGAGAGAGCTTGCCAAAGCCTCTGGGGGTGTGTCTCGTGCCTCTCAGGTCCCATGGCACTATACAGAACTTGCGATCTGGACGTCATTCTGGGGCCTTGGTCGCTCCAGACGTTCTGCGGCAAGGAGACGACTTTTGGAGATGACCGTCATTTAACCAATAGATTATTGGGACTAGGTCTGAAGACCAAGTACACCCATCGGACGTTCTGCCAGAGCGAATCACCGACTCAATATGTTCGTTGGATCAAACAGCAAACTCGATGGTCCAAATCCTTCTTCCGTGAGGCCTTCTGGTTTCCCATAGCCTTCGCGTATCATCGCCTGTGGTTGGCTGTTGAAACCACTAAACAATCCTTATATCCTTTCATTTTAATATCCACGATCCTTCGATTTTTATACTTCCCAAGCAAGGCGAAGGGAATCTGGCAGCCGATTGTATGGCTGGTCACGATGTTTACCGTGGCTTTTATCAAGTCTTTATTTGCCGTCGCTGTCACTTGGGATTTCACGATGCTCCTGTTCAGCTTTTACGGAATCATTTATTTTTTTGGGCTGCTTCCTTCGGTACGCCTTTTCAACAAGCTGGACTGTTTTCTGACTAATGTTCCGACAGAAAATCTACGCGATCCCGATGGTCACTCAAACGACTTGGGGAACATCTGCCAGATCATCCGGCGAGATGGCTGTCACCCTATCAGACGGCTTCTTAGCTAAATCATTTCACGTCGGACACCTCGTGATATGGTACACTCTAATTGCGGTGGGAATCGCTCATTTCTTGGTCTTCCACCTCAAAAGCCCTTATTTTTGGTTCATTTCTGCGGCCCCGGTTCTGATGAGCCTCGTGTTGTATGTAGATATGTGGCCAAGCTGCTGGCGTCGGACAAAGTAGAAACACGAGTAGAATCCACTTGGTAATGTATATCATTATAGACAGTACTAGTATACCTTTATCAATAATATATCCACTTTAATATTCAGTGTCAGCAGCTTGATCTCGTTGTGGCACAGCAAGAATTTTCCGTCTCATGAACGTCTGAAAAATTGTCTTGCATTGACACGTAATGTAACAATTTATTCCTAGTCTTTATTTAATCTAAGCTCCGCTTCCGGTCTTCACGGATCAACTTGACGGGCGGTCCACTGCTCCAGAATGATGCAATGTGGCAGTGCGACACCATGGAAGGAAGGAAGCAAAACTGCGGAATGTCCTTTAAATTCTGCGTTGCAAACTATGTCATATATAACCTTCTAGTGTGGAAACCCACCATATCGATGAATCTCTCCTTTTCAAGTGACTCGATCCTTAACACGGACCTCAATGATTCTGCGGGTAACACCGTATATCGCGTTCAGACCTCACACGGCATGAGTGGTCGTATCACCACGATTAATCGAGCTGTTTCACCAGGACAATGGGTCCAGGTCGGCGAAATTGACTGGAAGCTCGTGCGGCACGCCAAAATACGCTTTGGCAGCATGGAATACAATGCCAATGATTTCTTCAAAAAGAAATTCGCCTGGCCTAACGGGTGGGTGATTCTAAAGTCCCCTGATGCATTGAAGTTGACCAAAGTTCCCCAGAGCCCGAATATTCACTGGTCCAGATGACAAGGAATATAAGTGGAAGCTGACGGATGGGTCTGAGGTACGTCAAGCCGTTGAAGTATAGATCAACAGGACCTCATTCCAGCAGCTGACCTTGAATAATTCGGCAAGAACTCCGGTGGCAAAATTCAAGCCCAAAAAATGGAGATGGTCTCACAACCCCCCCGTTCTCGAGATATTTCCGGCAGGACAAAACGTAGCCGACATGGTAGTTATCTCATTTATTTATATTGAGAAGGGCCGTAAAGACGTTGAGAAGATGGGACAGTTAGCAGACGCGGCAGGGAGTCTCTCCGGGACCTGAGAGACCTATTTAATATCAAGTATATGGCATACTTAAACCAAATAATTTCACGCCTCAATGAGGCATTCTGACGTATCGGAAGCAAATCGGAAGAGTTTGGAGAAAGCTTTCCACATCTATTGCAAAGGCCCCATGCCGTGATAGCCTGCGGCGTAGGCAAAGCGATGTCGAAAGATGTTCAAAGCAGTGCAAGGCATTACCATGCGACGTGACGTCTCACATGCTGAGAAAGCACACCTGATCGAGTACCTCGGGATTGTCGAGTCTGTTTTCCCAGATGATTTTTGCATGGTGTCCGTGGAGAGTGATTCAGGTCAACTTGACCTGTTTGTTCATCTAGCGGCCGATTCAATATTGATATCGAAACTGTACAGGACAAAACAGTATTGTGCTTCTCGTCTTGCCCGAATAAGCAATCCACGCAATTACTGATCTAGCAAAGAAATTTCAATTGAGGGCTGGCACAAACGAAGCAGTAGCGAAAACAAGAACAGAGACTAACAAATGGTTTTAGATCTTGTGAATTGGGCTTGAGCTTGGAGGAGTTTGACAAGAGAAAAGAGTGTGGGATGAAATGGCTATATTCAATAGCGAGAAAAGAGTTATCAGTTCCAATACCCGACAAGTGAGAAGCGAATGATCTGCATTTTTTCCCTAAAATGAACAATGGACGATGCCTCGAGAATGACAAAGAGGCATGACTTCTTCAAGGACTTTCCCCAGTAGTGTAGAAGGTTCGTTGTCTCTCCCAACGAACATCTGACCGGCTGGAGGAGACACAAAGGCGGGAGTCAATACCAGGCTTTCAAGAGATGCAAATTGTGGCGTGGAGATGATCCCATCGAGCTCGCTGAAATGACTGGATGGTAGAATGACGCGAAGCGTTGATGGTAGTGTGATGGACTGAATTCTGCTCGACTGAATTGTCCTGATCGTGCGGAGAATGGTATTCCAACCCATGGAACCGCGGACGGATCCCCGGAACAAAAGAATCTCAAGCTCTGCGTTTCTCGAAAGATCTACGGCAATGTCACTCTCTGTTTTTGATGTCGATAGTCAGCTCAAGAGATCATTTTTAAACGAACGGTGACTCGCCTGAACTGTGATCTATTTCCAAGTACAACTGGTTGAGCCTAACGGCCCCCAAAAAGGCCTTGAACCCAGTGTACTGCTCTGTTGAGTCCGGGTATTTGAGACTTGCCAACTTCATGCGAGTTAGTGACCGAGATAGCCATTGGAGTAGAATTGTATCCTCATCCTGTTGAAACAAATCTACGCTGTCCAAACTGGCTGGTCCTGTGATGTGACGTGATATCTGCTCTGCTGTGATCTCCGTCCGATATTGACATCCACTGACGAACAGAAACAACAAAGCAGGCTGGGACTGGATTATCTCGCACAGTTGCGAGATATCTTTGAAGCCGACCTTGACTAGATTCAGGGCCGTCAACGAGGTGAAATGGGACGTCGGAATGATGTTGACCAGCATGTCGCCCATCTGAAGCTCACGTAGCGTCATACTGGTCACCAAAGGCATACGCTCTTGACAGGCATAAGAAGAGATCAGAGAAAGGTCCCGAGATATGTTTTTTCGAGATGTTTTTTCAGAGATATGAATGGAGAGATTGTGGATCCTTGTGAGGGAGAAGGAAAAAAGGGGTGATTCGATGAGATTGACAAATTGGTTGAGGGTCCAATGGATGTGCCCGCCTCCGTTTGGATATACGGCCCTGCCATCTTCGTCATAACCTTGATATCTGCAAGATTTGACGGACTCGTTGTAGAGCTGTACGCCGCTAAACAAGTGAAGTCGGGCGGTAGGCAACCAAGCCCGGCATACCAGGCAGCAGGCTCGTAGTGCAACATGGTCGTCGTGGCAATGGTCAAGGATATTGTCCCATAGTTCTGGAGCGATGTGGGCCATGACGGTAGAAGTGGTGGAAGAAAATGACTCAGTGATCCACTGCCGATCGACCTTTGCAGAACCGACATACTTGACCCGATCGAGTCCCCCTAAATGGTCTCCTAATGTACCCAGTCTACCTTCAAGACGGACTTCAAAATTCACGACAATGGATCAGGGTTCATTCAATCAATGGAAAATATCGCCGCAGGGTGTGACGGTGGCGTGACGGTGGCGTGACAGGACGTCGCGTCGCTGTGCACAAAAGAAATAGAGAAGAGCTAGATGCTTAGAGAGTCGACCAAAATGAACAGATATAACAGTGGATTTCAGTGAACTAAGGAATACAGAACAAAACTAGCTAGCTTAAGTACTGTATGAGTCAAGGCCATCGATCCCTTTCCTGTCTGAGCGAATAGCGAATACCGGATACTTGGTAATCGTCAACTCGAAGATCTCGGCAGCGCAGGTCGGAGCACGCGGACCGGGCGGGTTTTCACATGCCCGACGGTTTTGAACGGCATTCACCATTTTGAGCTCGCCCGCCACCGCCCGCCTGTATCCCGCCTTGTAGCGCCTTGTTTGCATTAGACAATATACTTACCCTATAATCACTTGCAGATAAGAAGGGCGGGAGGAGAGCGGGATGGGACCAGATGTGGTGATCCGACAATCCCGATTACTGACCAATATGGCCGCTGATGTAAGTCCGAACTGCTCCGAGTTGACGATTACCAAGCTTTCGAGAAAAGAAAAATTGACGATTCCACATGCTTTTGAAAAACCGCTGTAAAAGAAATGAGATTCATTTTGGACTCACGTGCGCCTCGGATATGAAATGAATGGCTCAAGTATGTGGATATGGTCTCTATTTGTTCTGTCAGAGCTGATTATGGCCCCAGACCATCTTGTCATGATCCTGCAGCCGACCTTAAGGTCTAGTCCGGTGACCGACTCTCTATGAGGGGCAAGCCTCTCGATAGAGAGTCCGGTGTCACGGCAACTGCCGTGGGTGGTGGCCCTTGGCGTGATGACTATGAGTCATTGCTGGCGTATGGGAATTTCGTCATGACACGAATTGTATGACAACATGAGGTCAATTATCTTCGTTTGCTCGCTGGTCACTCGCTAGGCTGGTCATTCTCATTGTAATTCAACATTTAAACCTTAAAGATGTCAACTACAGCATTGATAACAAAACCGAGCACATTATATGAAGGACAGGCCTATTCTCTTCCGCGCTCACTCTGAAGCTGCCATGGTCAATAAATTGTTCCAGCATTATCTAGTGTCATTATCCAGCTGCAAAATATGTTTCACCCTACCAGAAGCCTGTATTCAGCGCCCGAGCATCGTTTTACAAGTCACAATGTCTCGCTGCGTCAATGAAATCTTGTCATGACAAGATTCCCATGGCCAGCGATGACTCATTGCTATCACGCCAAGCTCCATCACCCACGGCATTAGCCGTGATCCCAGCCTCTCTGACGAGAGGTTTGCCTCTTGCCGCGTCAGAGAGGCTGGTTACGAGCCTACTTAAGGTTAATCCTCATAAACTTGGAGGTCCACATCCATGTATTCTATCTAAGTCTTAGATGATGTAAAATATGTATTTGGTTTATCCTTCAACAAATCGAGTAGCGCCGCGTCGCCAACCATTTCGGCTGACCGGCCAGGTACCCACTCATTCCCCTTTTAGGTATGCTCAGTGGGAAAATATTTATCACGTCATCAAAACTGCTCGTAAACTCATCGGAGGGGGCGTAAATTGATGGTAAGATAGATGCGTTGGACTTCCATACCACCACAGGACCACCATTTAGATGTACCAGCCCACCTAAGGCCAAAGGTTCTTAGGTGGCCAGCTAACCAGTTACTTATAGTAGGACCGCAGGGTAAAGTGGAACAAAGTCCACAAACGGTAGGATTTAATTCATCAGCTTCTGACAGCTCCAAAGAGCTCCGACGACCTTTGTAAGTTCTTCCCTTTGCTTCCACTGCATAATATGCCAGCCGCCCGTGGGCCGATGTTTGATGGTTAAGGTCTACAAGGACCTGACTGGAAATGGATGGGCAAGACTGGGCCAAGAAGCATACTTCTCCAATTGATCATGCTAAGATTTTGTTGGCTTGTTTCCTCTTAACGGATGGCAGAAACTGAGTTAAAAATGTGATTAATTGCTTGTCGTGCAATTCCATATCAATACAAATTGATGAGGATCTTTCTGAACCATGGCTGGCAAGAGAAAGCAAAAAAGTAGGTCCAGCTATTTATTTTATGAGGGACAAAATGGATCAGGAGCTTTCGGGTCAGGCACCTGCTAACAAAAAACTGAACTCAAGGATTATTACAGCATTGATTGCTAGGTCCCATAGGTGGTAGTATCTTGTAGTAACCACAATGAAATGGTATCTGCTTTACAATACAGCACTAAATACAGTGCCAAGAACAGGGAGAGGGGGACTCATATCTGCCAACGGAACAGTTGGCCTCTATCCCATTGGTTGGATAATTTGCTGAGACCAGCTACTACAGGACATGTCTTCCAGCGCGCGCCGTCTCCTGTAAGGACTCAGTGTTTGTCATTTCGAACCTGGGTCCTATAGAGACGACTCAGAAACTGCAGGATCCACGACTGATACCACTGAAGATCGACGCTGCGCATGATGGGAAGTCCTCGCGGTTGCCAGATGAGTCATTCCTGAATTCGGCACATAATAATGTCACGGGAGATCTTCACCAACTGTTGAAACAACTTCTTTGCGAGCGGGATGGTAACCCAACCAACTTCATTCAATCGTAGATCAGGAAGATGGGTGACTTCGAAAGAGCCAAAACATAGCATACTCGATCTTCTGTTTGCCGTACAATATTTACAGGCTACTTATCTTTTCGAGTTTCGGAGCTTGCAGCCCAGTTGCAAGTAAAAGATCTTTCTCTCCCATGCTGACAAGGTCGTCGCTAAGAAAGCAATGCCTTATGGCCGGTTAGCTCAGTTGGTTAGAGCGTGGTGCTAATATTCCTAGATATTGTTCGTAATACGCCAAGGTCAAGGGTTCGACCCCCTTACGGGCCATTTTTGGCTCCCCTGGCATCAAATTCGGCAGTGAAAACTCAGCCACATTTTCTCCCGTTCCGAGTTGTCCCCGAGCCTGCTGGTACTAATAGCTGCTCCCAAAGACATCAATCATACACTCTTCAGTCTATTCCGATCAAAGCCGGCGTTTCTCATCACAATTTTGTTAGTTTCTGACTCATTGTCCACTTGTACTAGATTACATGTTCTTTTCTAGTTAACATTCATGCATTCCTATCGCACTGGGATACTTATTCCTGCACTTCGACATAATTTGCTGCAAAGGATCACAATCAATCATCGATCCAAGCCAAAGACAACTCACCAGGGAATAATCCAACACGTCCTTCCGAATCCTGACCTTGCCACCAATCTTCCGATGCAGGTTCAATCTGTACGATCCGATCTCCCTCTCTGAACGATATCTCGTTGTCTTCAGCCGCGTCGTAGCTATGGAAAGAATGAGCATTGAAAGAGAAGATATGAAAAGGGGACGAGAACAAGGAGAACAAGCCGAACAAGGCCGCGAGATAGCCAGGCAAGCATGGGAAGGGTAGAGAAAGACGAGAAACAAGTGAACAAGTAAGGGGAAAGAGAGACAGAAGAACAAAGCCGCGAAATAGTCAAGCAAGCATCAGAGGAACAAGAAAGAAGTGAAAGAAAGATCGAGCTCCAGGGCAAGAAACGACAGAAACGCGAACGACGAACACAAATCCAATGACAAGCAGCATCATCGAGAGAAGAAGACAATCGCAAAGCGCCGTGAATGGACACCGTGTCAGTGAAGCAAGAACAATGTAAATGAACGACCAAAGCGAACCCGGTAAACAAAACCAGCCCTACGGAAAATGACGAAAGCAAAAGTTGAATTCGAAGACTTACTCGTATAAAGCAATGGCCGTAATTCCTTCCGAAACCTCAGGCGTAGGAGGTCTAGGCGGCGCTGGGGGTGCAGCAGCCACCGCAGGCTAAAAACAGAATCGGAATCAGCATGGATGAACATCAACGAGAACCAAGACAAAGAAGAAAGAAAGCCATGAAAGAAGACAGAAACGATGCTTACCGCAGGAGGCGGTGGTGGCGGAGGCGGAGGTGGCGGAGGTGGCGGTGGCGGTGCAGCAGCAATAGGTTCAGCTTCAACGACCGCTTCTTCGACGTATGTTTCTTCTTCTTCGACATGCTGTTCTTGTTCTTCAGCAGCACCTCCCTCAACAATCTCGACATAGTTTGCTGTAACAGATGAATTAGCATCGGGAGCGATGACTGAGAAACACCGAGAAGGATAAGAGTGAAGGTAAAAGCCAAGGACTTGAAGCAAACGAAAGAGAGCGAAACACCACCAGCGATCGTGCAAAAGGAGAACCGGGACTAGAGAAACAGAAGCAGAAGAAGACGAAGAAAGCAGGGCCACTGTCGGCCAAAGATCAGCCGCAACGGTGAAACAAAAGCTCGACGACACGAGGCGCAAAACCAAGGCAAGACGAAAGAAATGTTCGACGGTGACGAACAAGCCCAACCCAAAAAGGAAGTAAAAAGATCGCAAAAAAGCCACGTACACGGGAACAATCCAGTCTTGCCACCAGCTCCGACACCGCTCCACCAACCTTCGCCCATTTCCTCGATTTGCTCAATCATCTCGCCTTCAATGAGACTCATTTCGTTGTCTTCGGCGGCCTGTACGGATTGTTTAGCACGGAGAATTGTCAGACAAAGAGAAACGAAGAGGAAAAGAGAGTCGAAGACTCAGGGAAACGAGAGACGGGACAAGAGAAACAAGAAAGAAAGCAAAGAGAAGCAAAGACAAAAGAGGTCGAGCAAAAGCGAAATCGTAGAATCGACGACCAAGCAAAGAAAGCCGAACCAAGGCAAAGAAAAGTAGACCGGACATACTTCATATTCATATAACACAACGGCGCAGATACCTTGAGGCGCTACAGCAAGAGCTTGCATCTAATAGCCATGAGCATCGAAAATCACAGCGTTGACAAAGAAACTGACCTCTCGGACCGGAGGAGCAGGGGGTGGTGGCGGGATAACAGCTTCTACCTGTGGAGCAACAGGAGCAGCAGGAGGTGGAGGTGGTGGAGGAGGTGGTGGTGGCGGCGGTGGTGCCTAAAAGAATAAAAAAAACCGAAAAAAAACCAGTCAAAAAGATTTTGCTCACCGAAACCGCAACATGCTCCTCCTCTTCCAGCTGCTCTTCTTCCTCTTCAGGTTCACCAACGACAGCAGAAACGACAGCAGCAGCAGCGCTCGAGACCGCAGAAGCAGCACTCGAAACCGTAGCAGCAGCAGCAGCTGGAACAGCCCCGAAATTACGAGGCGCAGATGTCGGTGGAGCAGCTCGTCCAAAAGCTGGAGCCTGGAAAGTCTTGGTTGGTGCAAGCTAAACCAAACCATTGATCAACAAAAACCTTCATCATCGGATTCCACGAACCTTGAAAGCAGCGTTCCGACTCGTCGCATCTTCTTCCTCAGCCTGTTTCTTCGCCAGCGCCTGTCTCTCGCTCCACGTCATCTTCCCTGACGCCGCAGCTGGCTTCCTCGGCTCAGGCTCCGGTTCCGCCTGTTCGAATTTCGCAAATGGATTCCTGAGCTTCTTGGGCGCTGGAAGCGACACTGGTGTATATGCTGTCCCGACTGGACCAATCCGGTCATCTTCAGCGGGTTTCGTTGGACTGGCTGGTTTGGTCGGACTTGCTGGTTTCACAACAGCCTGAAGACAAGCTTTAGACGATACCAAGGTCGACGAAAAGGAATGGCTCACAGCTGCAACGGGAACCGGCCTGGAAGCTGCAACTGGCACTGGTCTCGAAACCGATGGAAGCGGCGGCGGTGCCGGTGTCGCAGCAGGAGCTTCTTCAGGCCATGAGTCGTCTGGAGCCGATCCAGTCACCACAGTCCTTCCGTAAAGCGAACCTGCGGGTTTCGCAGCTGCTGAACCGGAACTAAAAGCGGGTCTGGAAGATTGAGCTGGCACTGGTCTCGCTGCTGGTACTGCCGGAGGCTGTCGCAGCTGCGCAATATCGACTTTGCCTATCGGGGTGTAATTCGTCCCGACAGGTGTAATGGGTTCGTGTTTCCGAGGTGCTTCTTTTTGGGCAGAATATTTGGCGCCTGAAGCTGCTTCGACGCGCTTCATTATGAGAGCTGGAGATACGTCCGTCTGGTGAAAAGATTGATGAGCATTGTCGGAAAGGGATTAATGACAATGGCGAACCTCATTCCGAGCATTGAGGACAACGTGAGATCCGCGAAGGAAATTGGCGACGTGGCTAAAGAATGGATTTCGTTAGGTGAAGTCGAGATCTAGACAAGGTTTGGTCGTCCAAAGCCAAAACGAAGACATACCTTGAATGCGTATGAAGTAAACCCTTCTTGGATTCTGGAACACCGTCCCCGCACCAGTTGATTTGGACGAATTTGGCGAGACCGCTCTGTCAGCCAAATAGTCAGCCTTTGCAGAATGGACAATCACGGAAGGCGAAAAGCGACGGAAGACGAAGCAAAGGAAATGACAACAGACGACGACGGAAATGATAGGACGATATGGATATATGATGGATTGGCGGCGAGATCGCCAGGGATATCAAGATGGACAATGACAAGACGCGGGCTTACATTTGGATCTTTAACCCGGGCGAAAGCATATTGAATCCTGTAAATAGGCAATCAGCTCGGTGTTATCGAGGAGAGCACGAGAAAAGAGGTGGTGGTCAGCTCGTCGGAAGCGGACAAAAAGCACCGGCGAGCGAAAAGAAAAGCCGACCGCCGAGGGAAACGAAAAGCAGCACGCACCTCCCATCCATGAATTCCTCCTCCAGCTCCTCCAATCCTCCAGATCCCGTATTCTGCACCTTCAAATCATTCGTCCCTTTCTCATACGTAAATATCGCCCAATCGATGCCCTGGTCATTCAAGACATCCAAATACGCTTCCTTGAGGTCCTTGTTAGCGAGATTTATTTGGAGAGACATGGGATCGCCCCAGGTTATCGCAGAGCGCGGTGGTTATTCGGGCGAGCAAGATGGCTCGATGATATCGTCGAGGACAAGAACAAAATTGCGGAATCGAAATGACGTGCAAGACATCACATGTGCAATTCAGGCTCCGATTCCGATGCACAGCCACCGGTGTGACGGCAACCGGGTGCTCCCGGGTGGCTTGTTCTTTCTCACAGCTATGCTCTGCTGGTCGCGGTGGGGTCATCTCGAGTGTAAATCGAAGAGGTAAGAAGATCGTGCACCGAGCAGCGCCGGCGAATGAGCAAAGAGGATATAGACATCTAATACTGTTTATACCTGATGATGCTGCGAATCAGCCTTGCGATCGAAAAATGATGCCTTCAAGGCAAGGCAAAAATGGCCCGTAAGGGGGTCGAACCCTTGACCTTGGCGTTCCGACCATTGAAGCGATATTAGCACCACGCTCTAACCAACTGAGCTAACCGGCCGTATCACTCATGATTCAAGAGGCAGTGCTGAAGATAGTGCGCAAAGATTCCAGGCAAGAAATGGAGCTGTAGTGTAGCCTTCCCCTACAGCTGGTAAAGTCATCAGACTCAGCGAAGAACCCCATGAGACTGGCTAAGCGAGACAGTCAAGTCAGAGGTGACAGGCTTGAGTGCCATATTTTGAATTATTCCAAGGTATTTTTCGCTGTTGTCCAACCCAGGAAAATTAGTTAGTTACCAACGCGCCCACAAAGAACAGGTTTCGGTGTGGGTGAAGATCTCCCGTGGCGTTGCTCGCTGCGGGAATGACGCATTCAGTCACTGCCGTGATTGAATATGTACAGCCTCAATGTTGATCTTTCCGATCTCTGACATGCATCCTGTCACGTAGTATAATGTATGTATTGGTATAGGACTCAGAGAATCAGAGAATTCATGCTGCAAGCCGGGCTTCCTTATTCCCATGAGTCCACAACTATGATTGTATCGATCACCAATTATCACTCCATGGAACAATGAAGGTTTCCCGTGGCATTGGTCTGGATTCGGGAATGACTCATCTAGCGAACGACAACAGAATCTTACATCAGATTAACTATATCCATACAGAGTCAGTCTTTAGCTCAAACCGTGTCTATCGTGATTCCAATCAGTCGTAAGTTATTGTCTCTATGGGACGGCAAGACCACCACTAACATGAGACAGCGGGCCGCCCTACTTGAACTCCAGTGCTATATTAACAGCTCGGCTGTAGAGTTTGAGTACAAGCAGATGAATGCACAGAAGGTCCGGAGGAAGATGAGTTATACATTGCAATTGGGCAGGAGTCATGTAAAATCTACCAACATCTCTGGCCCCCTTATTCGTGTTGCAGAACTGACCGATGGATGTATCGCAATAAGAATCATCCCTTTATGCCAGGTATTGTCATGAACAGAATGGACAGTGTGACATCTGGAAAGTATGGATGCTGCGCATGCTATGATTCTCTATCTCTACTTGAGATATAAAAACCTTGAGATGGGACTCTGGATCCTCAGCTGGTCTCACTCACTCATCCAATCTCTCGATACTTTCAGACATGGTCAACATCATCACTATCTATTCCTTGGCTCTATTGATAGTCTCAACGGTTGCAGTGCCTGTGTATGTCTACTTATATTCATCTTTTATATCGTGCCTTACATGCAATTGAGTGCGGAGAAGGTGTTCAAAGTTGCTCGGGGTGATATTAATATATTCAGACATAAGACGAGAATATTCAGCTTTCAGTATGTCCCCTATTCCCCTCTTTTTATCTTGAACAAAAAGGCAATTCAGCAAGCCCACCCGACTGCCAACAAAGTCATTGCTCGGGATGATGTTCAACTTGAGGCATGCTATGGAATCAAGCCCCCGACTCGATTCAGCTTTCAGTATGTCTCCCTATTCCCCTCTTTTGTATCTTGAACTCAAAAGCAATTCAGACTGTAACGTCCAAGCCCAGGCCAACAGGCCCCCGCATCCCGCCCAGTCATGGTCCCACGGACGCGCGGGCCAACAAAGACACTGGGTCCGAGTGTCGGGCTCATCGTAAATCCCACCCATCACCCATCCACCGGTGGTGGATCAGGAAGAAAGACCAAATAATCTGGAATTGAGAGTAGTTGAATGGGAACTTCGTATCTATTGATCATTTAGCGCCATCTAAGCGCCCACGACCTATGATATGCCGGGCTATTTCGGATCAACACGGAGAAAATGAACAGCCACTTTATGTGGGAAACCAAAGGTCTGTGCTCGACAGCTTGAATTGATGGCTCTCCATCTTTCCCTCCTACCACCATGCCATTCAAAATTGTGCACCTACTCAAGCGGAAAACAAAGGCTACTCCTCTCAATGCTGATTCTCTTGTCTCTAGGAGCCAAGACAACAGATCTGAGACACCTGTTACAGCAGCTGTCATTCAGAGTTTACAGGGCGCAACAATTGGTATGTTGCTCTCCTCTTTCTGTGTTCATACACAGCTGAATAATTTGATATTGAGGGAATGTAAATGGATCATTGTTTTCAAATAATCACATTACCACAGTGAACCACAACCATTATCCACATAAAATTGATGACAAGGATAATGAAAATGTGAGGCCTCCAAATGTTAAACAAGTGTTCATTGATTTCAATCTTGCTTCAGTATCATATACTTGAAGCTGCAGATTTGATACTTGAATCTCAGATAATGTCTCATGAGATATTTCATGATCTGCAGCCAGATGGGACACTGCAACAGACTGGTAGAATCAGAGATTATACAGGCCGGGTGGTCAATCAACCCACTGCCGGATTTCTGATCCGCCAATATGAAGAGATGGCTATTCCAGTGAGACACTTTTTGAATGGTCTGAGGTTCCGGAATACTTACACCATATCGAAGGATCTTGAAAGGGACCTCGAAGTCCTTTCAAAAATTAGGTTCATTATTCTGTTCATCTGATGGGTGTCCTCCATCTAATATTACGCAGACATCCCAACATTCTCCAGCTGTATGGTGTTTGTCATACAAAGTGGTTCAGGGCCCTTGTATTTCACGACATGACTGCCAAGGGTCCAATGAATATCTCTGAGTATCACAGCTCTTTATCTGGTCCAGCATTTATCAGCTATATTATGAAAATTGTGAGTGTGTGCCTACGGCAATATGTGGTCAAAATTAAAGTGTTATAACAGATAGATCAGTATACAGTAGGAGAATTTGCCTTTACTGCATGAAAGTATTGATTATCAAGCAGACGGTATGGCATCTCTTGGATTCCCATGGTGTTGCATCATCGGTGAGACTGAGTATCTTCCAATCTTGTTGGATTTACCTCAATCCATCAAGCGTTGGTTCGCAGGCCATACTGCGAACAACTCAGGAGGTATCATTGTGGACAGTTTCTGGTCCTCTGAGCTGGTTCCAGTGGTCCATAAAGCACCTTGTGCACTGGATTACTGGTTTCCATCCAAATACTCTACCGCCGACTACTCTGGATTATCTCACCTACATCGCGCATTGCAAACTCATTCATTCGACAAATCAGACCTTCATTACTATTATGATGTTCTGGCATCAGTTTGCAGAATGCCTGGAGAAGCTTACCATGCGTTTGATTATCGCAGCGTCCATCATAGATATTCTGTTCTGTTGCGAGCGGACTTGGACAGCCCGAAATTCACAGATTTTCTGACTCTCAAGCCTCAGCTGCCAGGCTTTGGAGAGTTATTGCCGGACATGTCTATTCGGTGTGTATCTGTCAGCCTCTCAACTACTCTCTTTTGCTAAATGTGGGCTTAGATTTACGGTTCCCACAGTCAAACTAGGAACTATGGAGTGGTTCCCGTTCCCACAAACGTGGCGGCTGGTGATCAAAAATGGGAATCCACGATGGGACAACATGAACAAACCATGCATCATATCTGTTTCAGCCAAATCCACCACCTCATCCAAACCTTGAAAATTGATGTCTCTAGGCAAGATCTGATGAGTATGTGTTTCCACATCTAATAGCACAATACTTACGGCTTCACTAGGCATTCCATATCAAATTCGGTTGCAAGCAAGTGTCCCGCCTAGTCTACAAAAACAGCTTGCAGTGTCCAGGATCCAGCATGACGTTCTGTATCTCTTCTTCACTGATCTCTTCTCTTCAAAACCCAGGAGTTATTGGACCTTTGATCTAGAAGGTCTCAGTCAGATAAATGCCAAGGATGAAGTAGAAGATCCTTCTGGAGAGATAGAGACAGCGTTATGGGAATACCTGCGTATCCCTTCACCGCTGTACCCAATATTGCGCGAAATCCACGAGGGATGTGGATTTGATCCATACAGCACTGATATGGCAAAGTATTTGGGATATCCATTGTTGAGACCATGTAAACTTTAGTATTATAGAGACACCATCTTAACGGGGAAAGGCTGACTTTGGGAGAATGATCACTGCCGGTGACATAAGTCTAATATTACTCTACATTCTCTATACATTATTGATGCTGCTCTACCAAGTCAATTCCGCTCGACTGAGGCTGATCATGCTCGTACAGCTTTTTTCCAACGGCCGTAACCTGGGGACATATCAATGTACAACGCAAGGCTCATTAGAACCGGGGCCGCAGAAATGAACCAAAAATAAGGGCTTTTTAGATGAAAGACCAAGAAATGAGCGATTCCCACCGCAATTAGAGTGTACCATATTACGAGGTGTCCGACGTGGAATGATTTAGCCAAAAAGCTGTCTGACAGTGAAACAGCCATTTCACCGGATGATCTGGCAGACGTTCCCCAAGTTGTTTGAGTGACCATCGGGATTGCGTATATTTTCTGTCGGGATCTTTAATGAGAGAACAATCCAAGGTGAAAGAGTTGGCGTACCGAAGGGAGCAAGCCAAAGAAATAAATGATTCCGTAAAAGCTGAACAGGAGCATGGTAAAGTCCCAAGTGACAGCGACGGCAAACAAAGACTTAATAAAAGCCACGGCAAACATCGTGACGAGCCATACAATCGGCTGCCAGATTCCCTTCGCCTTGCTCGGGAAGTATAGAAATCGAAGGATCGTGGATATTAAAATGAAAGGATATAAGGATTGTTTAGTAGTTTCGACAGCCAACCACAAGCGATGATACGCGAAGGCTTTGGGAAACCAGAAGGCCTCACGGAAGAAGGATTTGGACCATCGAGTTTGTTGTTTGATCCAGCGAACATATTGAGTCGGTGATTCGCTCTGGCAGAACGTCCGATGGGTGTACTTAGTCTTCAGACCTAGTCCCAATAACCTATTGGTTAAATGACGGTCATCTCCAAAAGTCGTCTCTTTGCCGCAGAACGTCTGGAGTGACCAAGGCCCCAGGATGACGTCCAAATCGTAAGTTCTGTATAGCGCCATGGGACCTGAAAGGCAGGAGACACATCCCCAAAGGCTTTGGCAGGCTCTCTCGACGTTGAAAGCGAACCAGTATCGGACGCCACACATCAGAGCAAGGAAAGACTCGTGACGGTTCCAGATTTTAACGTCAGCGGTCACCCCGCCGATATCGCCAGAGCTGTTCAGCAGGATCCACATCTCCTCGAGAGCATTTTCTTCTAAATTCATGCTTAATAACTTGAAACCAACTCAAGGAAGCTGCGTACCGAGAATCGTGTCCGAGTCTGTCGTAAAAACAGCGTCTTTGGAGCGATAAGCATACAGAGCCATCGCAAAAGCGGTGAACATCGCAGTCTGAGAGTTTTCAATGAATGTTTAATATGTTTGCAAACAGATACTTACCCGTTTGTGTCCGTGGGGTTGTGAGAAACAGACCGCATCAAAGTCAGTGATACTGTACTCTTCAACCCATTGCGCCACATATGCCATAACCTCCTCTTTTGCGTAGATATGTGCAGCCATCTGGCCGTCTGTCGTCGCATTACGCAGCCATAGGAAGAATTTAGCGAATCCACTGGGCTTGCTTTCCCCAGCCATGTCCAAAGCATATCCGTATGTCTCTTTATAGACCGTCGACAAGAGAAGCGGGAGATGTATGACGGAGACATTTTTACCTTGAAAGACCTCTATAAATCCACGGGCCATGTCCAAATCGGGAGTTTCATTGCCGTCAACAACTGCAATGATGGCACGGGGTGAAAGGGTCTGTCGTTGTAGGCTTTCAAGACACTTCCGCCATGCTTCGTCGTTCTCCCGAAATCCAACGACGGCAATACTGATATCTCCTGGCAGACTTCCGCCATTTTCCGGCGTTTGCCGAGCCCGTTGCGCAATTCGGTCAACCAGGATCCGGTTTAGCGTGGCGCAAGTGAATTGAACAAGGAAATCGATGATGAGGATCACGCCGTAGAGTCCCAGGGATAGAGGACCCGCTGTGACCACCGTAAAATCCATACAATATCCGATGATGAGACTGACGACGAGGAGGGTGGAAAGCAGGGCTTTTGTCATGCAAGCTAGGAAGTAGATTCTTGGTGGCTTCCTGCCTGGTGGTCTAGTCGGTTTCGCCACTGTTCTGGTGTTGGCCTCGTAATATGGCGAGAAGCGACTGACAGGGACAGGTGAACAAGATGCAGGATAACCTCCAGCTGCAAGCGTCGCCGAAGACGAGGCAGCCGTTGCATTCTGAGACCAATGTCAAAGTCGTGCGACAAGTTTGATGAAATCCACCTGCGTTCAAGAGATACATGATGTCTCGAGTCAGTCTTTCCTGCGAGAGTCTGGCTCCCATGGCATAGAAACTGTCTTTCTCGTGGTCTTCCAGCTTCGAGTCGAAGATTCTCTGGTTGGTCTGCATGTGTTTTCGAACGAGATTATCGTTATCCATGCAGAATCTTGGGCAAAATCAATCCTGGAGGAGTACGAAAGAGTACGGTGAGCAGGCGGCAGCAATTATAAAAGAGACGAAGTGGAAGATCAGACGGACCGCCATTTACATCCACGAGAGGCTCAGACGGTACCCGAAAACTCCCCGGTTCGGATGGATTTGAGCTGCGAAGTACTCCATCAAGTCGGTAACTGTGAAACTTCAACTTGAAAGCTGACGGATCACTTATTCGGATATCTTCTGTTACTCCACATTCCCTTGAACATGCCTTTCTAACATCTGAAGCGAGAGTAATTATCTGATACGATAAGAATAGATCCCTGGCTAAGCACCGGTAATCGAACCCGTCACATCTGCAACCTGTGCCACCTTCTCAGTATCTCTCCGAACCTTCTCAAGATAGATAAATGTGAGAACCACCGCATCTGCCATGGCCTCTCCTGCCGGAAATATCTGTAGAAGAGTCTGAGTCTTTGAAAATAGCCATCGTTTGGGCTTATATTTCGCCACCGGAGTCCTCGCGTCGTCGTTCAAGGTTAGCTACTGGAATGAGATTGTGTCGAACTATAATTCAATGACTTGACGTACCTCGGATTCGCCCTTCATCTTCCACCTATATTCCTTACCATCTGGGCCAGTGAATATTCGGACGCTGGAAAAGAGTAAACTTCAAATATTGTTTCATTCGAGAATCCTTCACCTTCCAGTCCAGGCCATTTTCTTCCTGAAGAAATCGCTGGCATTGCATTGCAGGCTCCCAAAGCGAATCTCGGTGTGCCCCACGAGCTTCCATTTGATTTCGCCGACCTGGACCCATTGCCCAGGTGAAACCGCTCGCGCAATTGTGGTGGTACGTCCACCAATGCCATGGGGTGTTTGAATGCGATAGACTGAGTTTCCACCAGCGTCAATAAGATCTGTGTGAAGAATCGAGCTACTCGAGAAGGAGAAATTCATTTGAGATGGTAGTTGAAGTTCAATGGGATTTTAGTGACGTCGTCCGCAGTTGCCAAGATGCGCCGGTCCCGCATCATCCTGGAGCGTCTGTCAAAATCCATAAGCGTGGAACCCGAAATTTTTCGCCAGGTGGGAGATATCAAGATGAGCAAACTACAACATATTCACCAGAGACATGTCCTACGCTCTTCATCTCGAGCAATGTTTGATTCCAGAACCATTTTAAAAGCAACAGGAGAAGTCGCTGCGAACATGGTCACTGAAAGCATGAGCTCGAACAGTCAATGCAGAAAAGCAAGGGATCTATGTACAGCAAGAAACTGCGAATAAGAGAAAGCTTTTGTACTGCATGATGTCTGCACCGAAGGGAGGAACGGTCAGATTCACAGAGTATTATACAGAGGAAACGTCGGAGACGAGCCGGCTAAACCCAAGGTGACAAGATCCAATATCTAGATTCAGCGAGTCACGATGAATTGCCAGATAGGCTAGTCGCCGATTTTCCTCGCTGGAAAGTGGAAGTTAGCCTTGAGGAGCCTGATTGCTTTAATCAAACCTGACCTGGCCAACCATGTTGCGAATCTCTATATTCAAGCCAATAGTCCAATACACCAAACAGCACGAGGGCTAAATATGGAGCGGACTGTACTAAATATCGTCAAAAGTTTGCCTGACAGGCCACTTTTATCATAAAGCATACCTATTCCAAGCCGTGTCCTGGCAGAACCAAGTCCTGCACCAGAGGACTGAGATTATACAGTCTACTTCCTTTGACCAGGCCATATCCTTCAATTCTGAGGTGTCGCCACAGAGCCGTGACAGAAACATTCTTCCACAGCCCAGAGCTGCCTGGTTCAGCCTGGTTGAGCCTGGTCAAAGGTCAAGAAGGCTGAAAGTATCGGTTCAAGTCTCCAGAGAAACCTGTAAATGTTTGATATTGCACGGTGTTCACCAAAAGCAGGATACATACGATCAAGCACCTCAATGGTTTATTTTTGCGACCCAAATTTGATGTGGCTGTGCCAACCAAACAAAGAGCCAAATAATGTCCTCCTGTCGGCGAAGCAACTACGAGGCCAAAAGTCACCAAAACACACCGAATCTTCTGGATGTGAGATGTGAAATGCGAACGAGAAGGTGGTGAATTCGATGGCTTCGGTACTGATGTAAGTATCTGGTTCTTCTGAGCGACATGACGCTGGGAGCCAGAACTTGTCGTCGTCGAAGGAATTCGGGGAATGAAGGTGAAAAGGGTTTCAAGGGAATCGATAAATGTGACGAGCTGGTTCGGACATCCAGGCTACAAATGCCCTAAAATCGTTGACCAGACAATGGTCCGGCGATGGCGACGATTTCTGGACCTTCTGCCAAAGCTCGTCCTTGACAGGTAGGATGTCGAAATGAGTCTCTTTTTGAAAGGAAACCATTCTGGGTGAGTGCATAAAGGGATTGGCCCATCGGTATCGAAAAAAATGAGGGTTTTAGTGCAGGATTGCAGTCTGCAGAATGTCCAGGCTTTGTTCATTGTCGGAAAAGATGTCAACGACTGAAGAAGGCGATATTGTTTCGCCTTCACGAGCTTCCTCTACATCTCAGATCTCCCATCGTCGTTTCCATATCACGGTTTCTGCTGCTGCCAGCAAGGACAGGCTAGTCGAGCAGTCCGAGACTGAGCCACTGAATCAGAACGACCGAATTGGATGAACCACAAGCTGAAACGGATTCATAGCAGCTCGTGGAAGGTGAAAATGGAGTGCCAAAAGGAAGGCCAACGTCTAAGGAAGCCACTGTTTCCTCCGCAACAGGGCTCAGCGCCAGAACTTCAACTGTTCGATTCGACTTCGCTGCTAGGTTTGTCGTCGGCGACATGGATAGAGGACGGTGATCGATAGAAACTGCTGGAGGATTGTTATGGTTGATGAAGGAAATATGAACCGTCCCAGCCTTCGCGAGAGAGACCGAGGAAAAGGTCAAATTTGAAATCTAAGACCTGGTACCGAATGGCCTGAGCCATTTGGATCGTAATGGCTGATGGAGCGTCTAACCGAGGCCGGAATGGTATGAAAGGAGAAGGACGGTAATTGGTCTGGACCGAGAGAGCCTTGGAGGAAAAGCCAACAAAGACGAAGAGCGGGTCGCCATGAGTCGAGGCGCCATGAGAGGAACGCCTTTGGAAGTCGCTTCTTGTCAAACGGTTTTCTTTCCGCTCGCCGCTCGCAGCCTTTGCTCTCTTCTCTTTTCTGCTTCAACGCCTGTCGTCGTCCCAACTGTTCCAATATCTCCCGTTGTCTCTATATCCAGGCTCTGCAGCTGTCTCGCCGTCCAACCTATCCAGCGTTTCCCGGATTGCTTGACTTGCGATAAAACCGAATTGTTTGTCGAGGTCCTGAAGGGTATAATAGCGCTTGACCCATGGCTTGTTGGCCCCTGGTAGAAAGGATACAGCATTGTTCTTGCAGGGCCTTTCATGCTGGCGGTTTTCTGGGACGATTCCGAACAGAAATCGTAATCTGTAGACGAATAAGCCATTGGAAAAACGACAAAGCAAGGCAATACCTTCTTGGCTTCTTTTACGAGCATTAGTCGACGCTGGAGAAAACGTCAGCGTTGGTAGCCGAGCTAGAAGAGGACATAGCGTACTGAGAGGGGCGTCTGCAGCTCCAGTCTCGGTTTCGGTTTCAGCTTTAGTCTGGATGTGCCTGGCGCCGACGGTTACTCCGTCTACCAGCATTATCGAAGCCGAATCTGGTTGGGGCTCTATAGATATCGAGCATAGAGGACTTGAACATCTTCTCGATATGGTCTTCATAAACGAAGGAGGTTGCCTAAGACGTTGTCAGATTCTGCCTTGGGAGAAGGAAGGAAGGCTTGCCTTGCTATATCGCCATGATATCGCTGCCAGCTATTTGTAGATTCCAGATTGTCTTCGCAAATCGAATGGTTGAACCACGACAGCCCAATTTGAGCTCACTGATTGCTCACTGGACGACGGGTGGCTCGTGCGACGATGCAGCTACAGGAAACCATGTCAGTGATGTTTTAGAGAAAGACAGGATGGACACGAACCTGCAATGTAGCATTCTGATAGCACCATGAATATTATTGCCTTGCTCAGGATGAACCGTATTGTTACGCTATGCTGAGGCGACTGGACTCGGGTGCCACCGTGGTTCCATTGGAAAATCAGGCGGGTAATTCGACATTCATGCAACACTCGAGTGCAAGAGGAACTGTAAGGCAAACCCAATGAGAAAAAAAGTAGCGGAATGAGGCGGAATGTGTCGAATAGGATGCTCACCCTGATTCCAAGGTGTTTTATCGTTGAGGGCGTCTCTTCACGAGTCATCAAAGAGCTGGACAACCGGAATAGAGCTGTGGGTAAGAGCAACAAATCGTCAAAACGGCTTGAAAAATGAAAGGACACCAAGGATAACGTCAGCTGAAATGCGTAATCTCGAGCCGTGACCGTGGGACCCCGTCAGAGCCTATAAAAACCCAGGAAATTTTCTCTGCTTCTTTACAGTCACCACGTCCGCCTTTTTTCTCTACTGCGTTCGTCTCTCCTCGAGCGTGGCCCGAGCTGGACGTGAAGAACCATATACATTCGAAACTGGGCATGCCGTTTATTGTGTTTACTCTACTGATATAGTGGCTAATCAGTTTCGCGTACATCTTCTGCTTTTACCTCTGCTTTTGTTAGACGCTGATAATGTCAATTTTTTGCACGATTTTTTTGGGTCTTCTCTTTGTTCTCCTTTCCTTATGGCTCTCTATTCTCTCGGCTTCCTCGTTGCAGATGCAATGTTGCTTCTGTGCGTCCACGTCATCTTACCAGGGGTCCTCGAGCGCTAATCCTTATGAGCGCTATTCCATCTGGGCCAATCTTCCGAGCCTGAAAGGGTTCATGCCAGCCAGACAACTAGACCAGGACAACAATCATCGCTATAAAATCGAAGATCACGTGCCTGACATGTTGACGCGTCTCGTGGGAATTCACGCTTGAACGGTCAGAGACCAGCATCACTTATGTATGAAGAAGGTTAGGCTTTAAGCCGGGACCCTGCGCCTTATTGTCAGAACATATTTCCATTGCGGAATGTTCAACCTCGCTTATGACAGTTACTATCAAAGAATGGTTTCTCTCCGATACCCACAACACGGTTTCCTTCTCTGCTTGTCGTTCCATAGTCATTTCTGTTGAGAAGTTTGAATCAATTGAATCCTAGATCAAGTAATTGCCTGTGGTACTTACGTGGCGGTATGCAAAGTGCATCTGTTGTCCCAAATAGCCACATCATTGGGACTCCAGCGATATCGGACCTGCAAATCGTGATTCTCAGAGATATGCCTCGTTAGATAGTTCAGCATGTCATCAGATTCGTCTGTAGTGAGTTCGACGATGCGGGTGGTGAATCTGTTTTCATCAGAGAAAGTGAAATGCGCCCAGAGACTAGGACGGACGACTTATTCACGAAGAGAGTCTTGAACCCAGTCAGCGGATGTGTTCTGTATTGATTCGTTATTTCTGCTGGTGGTGAGTATTGATATTTACCGTATTACGGGGCTGAAGATGTGTGGGAATCGGGTAGTACAAATATGAAATATTGCGTACTGTATAGCCGTCAAATCTGTGCCCCTGTTCTTAGGAGAGCCTCGATTGTCTTGAATGGGCAAACCCATCTGCGCTGCCATCTGTGCCACAATTTCATAATCTAATGGCGATAAGATGGAGTAAAAACTCACCGAGACAAAATATTCTGCGCTGTGTACAGCCGTGAGTCCTTCGAGGAACCTGGCAAATGTCGGAGACAGCCTGTCATAGGCTTCGTATCCACTAGTGTGACGATTGAACGTCAAAGAAGCGGGGTATGTGATGAAATTCATCATACCTAGCCCACTGCAGTGATGCTCAAAATCAAATGTCCCTGTGACGCTGTGATGACCTACCAGTGTATCTCCACCAACTGGAATCACCTCAGTCCATGATGCTGATTCAATGGATCTTTACCTTTCGGTACCGTGTGCATTTTCAGGATCTCAAGGAACGTTCAGCTTTTCTGAAAACACATTAAAGTGTATATCACTCACTGAATAATCGGCAGGCACTGGTTCGAAAGAAATATCAGAATGCCATCCATTGCTCGCTCTTGTATCATCTCGAGCTCCAGCTCGAGATATTCCACTGCGAAATGTCACTAGTATCCTGGCACGAATGATGAAGTACGACACACCCCATGGACGAGATCACAGAGACGTCCTTTCCAAGCTCAGGTGTCTCGGCCGAAATAGGATGCTTGTGCAGCCCCGAAGACTCAGGTCTCCCCGAAACTCCTCCAAGACGACGAGCCAGAGTCTTCTGCTGCTCTATCGTTATATCCTGTTCGGGAAAGAATACAACCCCGCGCTGTGAGATGAGGTTGGCGAGCTCCTTGAGTATCACAGGATCGTCTAGCCAAGTTGATAGTTGTGCCGTCTTTGGATCCATGAAACGAGTCCCGATCGCAGTTGTTTCATCGCGCTGTGCTATAGACGCTAAAGAACTTTGGGCGCACATGTTTGAGAAGTCGCGTACTGAAGTCACTCTTTATATAGTATACTTTGGCCATGAGGTCTTACTCCATGATTGACCCTATGATCAAGGACGCTGAGATCTGATTGCACTTAAGAGAAGACTCAAGAAATTTCCATGACAGAACAGCAGCGTCATTTGCTCCAGTAACGATGGTCTAAGCGACACATTCCTCGGTAGTACGTTGGAACTCTAACTCCCAATTTCTCCCGATTTGGACGTACCCCTGCTGACTTGGACTTTTCGGAAAGGTTTGGACACGATGCAGCTATTTTCAGTTGATGCTCCAAACCATATCGCTTTGGCATCGGATCGTATTACACGCCACGGGAAGTAACTCTCGTGGCTAAGTGAACCGAACCGAACCATGATAGAGCGTCAAACTTTGTCAAAACTGAGGGAATGAGATCAGTAGTACCTTCCTAGCACCCATCATGAGCTCTGAGGACGTCAAGAACCAAGACCTGGAGAAGAACCAGGATCTCTCACAAGTGAAGAAGCTCGGGCCTGCGGACGATTCTTCTTCTTCAAGCAGCCTCTACAGTGTTTCCCAGCAGATCGCACATGAAAGAGATCATCCCATTCGGTATCGCTCTTGTAGCTGGCAAAAGGTACGCAGAATCTCTTGCTACAGGTTCGACGTTTATCTGGATCTCGCAGACGACCGCATTGTTGATGTCTGAATACATCTGTCTTGCGATCCTCTCGTTTCCTTGGTCGGTAACTCCTTTTATCGACATCCAAGTCCTTTCTCAGGCCAGAAATTAGGTCCTTCTCGGTCCTTGGAATGGTCCCAGGCGTCATCGTGACAGTCTCGGTCGCCGCGTCCGTTCAATATACCTCATACATCCTGTGGAAATTCTGCATGAAGCATCCTGAAGTTCGAGATGTCTGTGATATAGGCCGAATCATATTCGGTGGCTCTGAACTGGCGTATAATCTCACTGGGATCATGTTCATCTTGAACAACACGTTCATTCAAGGTGCGTTCCGAAACCAATTTGTCTGTAATTGTGCACTAAGAGTCGGACCAGCACTGCATTGCATCGTGGGAGCCAAGCTCTTGAACACCCTAACGAATTCTGCGATGTGCACTATCGCGTTCAGTGCAATCACAGCGATCATTTGCTTCGTCTTTAGTCTACCTCGTACATTGAACCAGCTCGGAGGACTCGGAACTTTCAGCGCTGTGACGATGGGAATTGCTGTCCTGCTCGCAGTCATTTTCTCTGGTATACAATCAAGCCCTGCTGGTTTCACTGGAGAAGCGCCCATTGTCACCAATTTCCCTGTTCCGGGAACTACCTTTGTTGTCGGTATGTGACACGCGAATTCGTGTCTCTTTTACCTCAGTCTCTGGATAGGAATGTCAGCTTTCTTGAACATAAGCTACACGTTCATCGGACAGATTACTCTACCTTCAGTGAGTCTTTCTTTAACCCTTCTCTGCACGACTCAAGCAATCAATCCAGTTCATCGCAGAAATGAAGAATCCACGTGATTTCCCGAAAGGTTTATCTGACAGAATCTTTATATTCGATACAATTCAATACTGATGAATCCATATAGCTCTTTGGGCTGTCACCATCTGCGAAATCGTCTTGTTCACCCTGTGTGGCGCAATCATGTACCACTTCGTCGGTAACCAGTACATGACTGCCCCGGCCTTTGGATCACTTCAGCCAATCTACAAGAAGATCGCATTCTCGTTCGCCATACCCACCATCGTATACTTGGGTTCGCTTTATGCTGTAAGTCAAGATCTTTTAATCCGCGCCACAGTACTGACAAGCACAGTCTGTAACAGCGCGATTCGTGTTCTTTAGGCTTTATCACAAGTCGCACCATCGATACAGTAATACATTACAAGGATGGTTAACGTGGAGCGCTGTCATTGCTCTTACTTGGATCTTGGCATTCATCATCGCAGAGATCATACCCTTCTTTTCGGACATGCTCAGTCTCATGAGCTCGTTGTTCGGTGAGTCTTATCATAATTCCTTGATTTCAAATTATTTACGACACTTGAAAGACGGCTGGTTCGGATTCATATACTGGGCCATGGCATATCTGATTCTCTACCCGGCCTCGGAAAGATGGAATGGTAAATGGAGGTCCGCTGAGACACTCTTGAACTACTTCCTCATTCTTTTCGGATTTTACATGCTCGTCGCGGGTACCTACGTGAGTCGCCTTGAACGTTTCATGATCAAGTCGAGATTGACCGTTGTCTAGGTGTCGATACAGTCCATCATAGACTCATACAGAGCGGCCGCAGTGGGATCGGTCTTTACTTGTGTCAGTAATGCATTGTAGTGGTTAGCGTGGTAAACAGCTCAGATCAAACACACATGTCATTAATACTACGATTGATTGCGTCGCCAGTTCATCAGCTGTAATACATTTTGCAGGATCTTTCCCAAGGACTCCAGCCTGTTGATATCAAACAAGTGGAGCTTCCCGTTGATATCAGACAGAAGAAAGCTCTCTTCATCAAGCAGCTCCACCATCAACACGAAAGAACTGATATAAATAGATAAATAGTACTTGGATTGTAAGAGCCAAGAACAACAAAATAAACGAACATGCTAGATCTGTTTCTGGAATTCCTGTCTATCTCGCGTCATCGCCAGTGTCGCCTGCCTGCGGCGCACTATGTCTGCCTGAATACGAATACGGCGCTCCGGGTCTTGAATCAAGTCGAGATTGACATGATCATCTCGCCCTGCCTCTTCAATATCCGCTGGCGGTTTATCCAAATCGTCCGGGTAACCATGCTGCTCAACCTGTTTCCTATCGCCATCTGCCATAACTAGCCCACTATCATTCTGATGGATTGTCGAGAGTTCGATATGAACAGATAGATTCTGAGGCTTCGATTGAGATTGAATGGTGCTATGAGCGGTCCCAGACATCGGGTAATTACCGCGACTATGTTGGACAAAGGCGCGAAGAGCGCGTACTAGGGCCTGAAAAGACATCAGCAAAACGCTTTATCGTCAAACTCTGACCTACTGGATCTGTAGCCGCGAGCAAGGCATAAACGACCGCTCGACCGCCATAAACAAAGTCGCCTGTTCCTACTGAGAATCTCTTGCAGATGAACCGAAAAGAAGGACTTACTAACTAGAAGCACATGGTAGCCTGTCCAGTTATGGACACCGTCCTGCTGAGTAGCATGAATGACGCAGGCCACACTGGTAAGATTGATCAATGCAGAGGCGAAAGGGTATAAGACTATATTATTGTCAAAACAAGCTCAGCAAAAACAAGATCTACTCACCGATTCGGAAAATAATCCCTTTGTAAACATTGGCATGCGCAACTCGATTGTTCGCTGCCACCACAGAGCCAGACCGAGAGCGCGTTCGAGAACCAGTCCCAGTTTGAATATGTCTGCGACTGCGCCACTGCAAAAAGAATGAGAAACCTTTCCTGGATATCACAAGGTCGAAACAAACGAACCTGATGTTGAATCATGTATATAACCACGGTGCATGCGGTAATGACCTCGCCAGCAACAGTCAATAATGTCCAGAACAACTGGGTGCCGATCTGACAAAGGCGTCAGATAGACCAACGTTTAAAAATCGTCCACTGACCTGCCATGCTAATCTCTCTTTCTGGTTGTCATTAGAATACCAGCAGTCTTGGACCAGTGGGTCCCATCTACAAAGGGAAACATCAACATTATGCTGAGGTATCGGTTATAGACGTACCCATATTGCTTAGCCGCATAAGGGGGTACAGTCAAGCATAGCGCAATGAGGATGGATCCAAAGATGTAGAATTTCTCCATCTTCTGGCCGTTGACTTGATGTACCACAACCAGTCTATACCAAATTTGAACGCCCGACGAACGAATAAAGAGTTGCGAGCTTACTGTAGATTCAGAGCGATAGAGAAGAGTAGGAAACTCGACATCTCGAGAGTGAGCTATCCAAATCGTAAGTCTCTGTATGCATGAGGCTCACTGAACGAAGGCTCACCTGCAGCAGAAATATCGTAAAACCACAAGCCCAAGTCGGCCCAGTGAACTTGCCACCAATGGCATTCGTGATCCCAAAAACAGTGCTGATAAATCGTTAGCTTGACGTGATCTCGAAGCTCCAAACATACTTTGCAAGCAGCGCACAAACCAGAATCCTAAAACTGACCCGGTCGAGATGGGGTCGACTGACTGGATTCAAGGCAACAATTCCGATGACAAGCAAAACAGCGCCGCACAGAGCCGCCCCAACCATGGCAGTAATCGCCCACAGCTGGTTTCTGCGACGAAAAACAATCAGGAAGCTGAAATCGGCAGCCTAGGGGCTCCACGTACGACACGGTGACCAGATGGTCAGTGAAAACGAATCCATCGCTCGACATGGTGATTAGGTCTGAGGGGAAGATGGATTTGTTTCGATGATCTTTTTAGCTGGGGAAGAAAGGTTCCGTAGCAATCAAGCGACATCGACTCTCTGAGCTTCTATCGTAGCTCGATGCGGTGCACTCCACAGCGATGACCTAAAGGCTTCAACAGCATGCCATTTAGCGCGCAATGTGAACTGGTTCATCAACGACAGCGAGAAGCTCCACAAAGGTCTTTCCCATGATACACTAGCACCCCGAGCGATAAAGAAACTTTGTCCATGATGTTCTCTGTGATAGAGAGGTTTGGTGGCGCTGTTGCGACGAAACCCTGATGAAAGATGGATTTTAGCTGAATGAGATCTTAGCTGCGGGACCAGGAACAAACCTCGTCCATGAGCCCAGGAAACGACGTAAGATACTATAGCTATAGGCAAAGACAGTCCCGGCGGCGACGGTCGCGTGAGATTCCACGAAATCCTCGATATACATACAGCTTCCAGTCAGTATCCGACTATGTCGCTCCATGATCACTTGGCGAGCCACGAGCATCGGACATGCGTATTTCGCTGGCCTGGCCAGAAATAAGTAGCTCGCAATGGAAAGCCGTTGAGGAAACTTGAGATATCACGCACCTAGACTTTTTTCGCTACTTTGGCTACAGCTCCTATGCCTGCCTGGATGCAGAATCCATGACTCATGTCTGCTCTTTTTGTAAATGGTTGAATATTTGTCGTCCTGGATTCGACAGGGGCAGCGGTTTGGTGGAAACAAGCTTTTTTCGCCGCTTTAGGTGGAGCCAGAGCTAGGCCTGGAGCCAAATGACGCAGAAACAACCATTACTGGGACGAAATGATGCTGGAGAGAGGTGTTAGCATTGTAAATGGGATAAGGATAGGAATACTGTCGTACCAACCAATTTCAACCGTCAAGACAAACCAGCCTAGCAAAAAAGGGAGAAAGCGCACATCCAAAGCAACGGAAAAGCCAGTGACGACAACCGGTCTGATCTGGAATTTGTCGCTATAAAGAACTATGCTAGGCCGGCCTTGAATCGGGTGGTCTAGGTCGACGATTGAAAACACAAGTGAAAACATGCTTTTCTCACCGGTCTGGCTGAAGCTCCGAGGCCGAGACTCTGTACTCCCTCATTTAAAATGGGAGTAGACAATACCAGGCATGGCGAGCCTGGTCAGATCCAGCTCTAGCGTCGTCGGTCAAAAACAGGTCGGGACAAAGCAATCGGGTTTTGCTCGTGACAGGGGGGCAGCAGAGACGAGGGGAAAAGATAAAGACAACTAGGAGAAGATTATTGAGGGCTGCGTGGTGATGGTTCCCGGAGTAATCGAGATTTATCTTCCTCGTCGTCGCCGACGATGACAAGGCCATTAGCGCACGTGACTCTCATATTCTGTTCAAACCACTGCAGCGTCGATATTTACGATAATTTCGCCGCTGTAGACCATTGTACGCGGATTTCCGATTGTATGTGGCTACTCTGATGCGCTGCAAGACCAAGCTTCCCGCCCAAATTGGCTCGAAAGGTCAATACCCACAATTCCTTGGAATCCCAACCATTTCTCGACATTGTGAGCCACACGCCTGGTTTAGGGCAGCATCCAATGCCCAGGAATCACCAAAAGATGCGAAATCCCGCCTGTTTGACTATCCCAGTGGCCTTGGAGTCGTGGTTGAGCCGTAGGATGTGTCCAGGCCCAAATTCAACTTTTTGGCGGCCTTGGCCCCAATGCCAACTTGGTCGTCAAAACTTGTTCTAGGATGCAGACTCTGATGCTACCGTACCACGATATGGCCTCACCTTCTACTTATTGGGCCTTCATAGGTAACGTTATATCGAGCAATCTTCATGGAGAATTGAGCTCATGCTTTCGCTAGGTCCACGGATGACAGAATTCTAGCTCACCATCTAGATGGACGGCAGGAGATCATCCCAGTCCTCATCGTCTTGTTGTTCGCCAAAAATACGCCTTTTTCTCGTAACCCTAATTTCAGTCTTGTTCGCCCTCTTCCTCTGTCGTGTTGCAGTAAAGCTCATTTCTGATAACATGAATACGAGCCATTACAGATGTGAGATCCAGCGGTTTTGTTTTCAGTAACATTTCAGACTATGTATATCTATCAAAGCAAAAAGAAAAAGGATAAAAATACAAAAGCGCTCAGCTAGGCTTCATACTGACGTCTGAAAGCACCTTGAAAGCTTCTTTGTACGCATCCAGCAGCGCCTTGACTCTCGTCCGCTCTGCCACAAGTCCCTCGTCCTCGTTCAACATGTCAGCAAATAGCTCTGGCTTGTACAATGCCGCTACCAAGCGATTCTGGACATGCTGGCTCGTATGGTTCACCAAAAAGTGCATAATCGCCTTTGGAACCAGATCCTCGATGCTTTGCCTCACAATCCCGAAATATGAGCTGATGAGCGAGCGAATCAACGAGGTCTCCATCTCCTCTCTGACCGAAAGATGATGCATATTATGGTTCGTCGGTGACCCAGCCGGCACAGCCTCGATATGCTTCCCCAGCGACTTCATATCAAAAGCAGCATTATTCCCCGAATCCATCACATTGCGCTTTCCAGCCAGAATCCCTGATGATAAAGACGGGTTTCCGCCAGACGTGTCTCGTCCTACAGGAACAACACGACCATCATTATGGTGATGATGCTGCTGCGCCACAGGTCCAGGTCCATTTTGTCCGAAAAAGTAGTTGAGGAAGGTTTCTCGAGCAGAAGGGGGCGAACCGCCTGTCCCTTGCATCCCGAGGGAAGAATGAGGTCGAGGAGCAATTCGAGCTTTGGCTTTGATTGGAGATGAACCTGACCGATCGTGAAGGGTATTTGAGACGGAGCGATTCGTCACAGCCTTCGCAGAATCAATCTCTTCCGTCTCGGATTGCTCCTCGTCGTCGTGGTCCTCAGGGAAACCATTAATGGGTTCGGCAGAGGCAGGTCGCGGAGGCGGCAATCGCGCTTTTGGTTGATTTTGTTGCTGCTGTGACTGCTGAGGCATACCCATGCCAGTTCCGGTAGCACTGATGAAGCCTGGGTGATTCGTATTGATATAAGCAGCCTGAATCGCGATAAGACTTTGCGTGTATTCTGATGTTGGGCCTAGTCGCTCACGCAGCAGCTCGCTGACGACTTCGACGAGCTGAGCATGGAGACGGGGGAAGCGTTGCAATTCCTGAAACAGAGTCTCAGTCTCGAAGCAAGACCAAGAAAAACAAGGAGACGCACCATGCTTGTACAATTGTGACATATTTTCACCAATTCCTCATACACCAACTCGACACATCTCAAGCTCGGCGCCTCCAAAAGCTTTATCTGCGGCTTGACCAGCAAATCAAAAGCGACTTCCGGGACGAAAAGACTGGGTCTGGGACCTGTGGAATTGCGAATAGCAGTCCTGATGTCCTGGGTTTCGAGATTGCGTGTGGAATCGATGGAAGACAAAGCTGCGCCGAAAACGTCATTGAAGATGTAATAGATGCGAGCTCCCCCAGAAAGCTCCTTTGTCGATATGTCGACGTTGGTGCCCTCGATTGAAGAGACAAAGTCCCGAGCAAACTGGGTCATGAGGCGCAAGATGAGAGCTCCTTGCTGGTTCTTGTCGCCGAAAGATGCGGAATCGCCGAACGAGTTGAGCTCCTGCTGTGTTTGCCCCATGAGCGTATTAAGCCGAGCCTTCATATCTGGGAGCTTGTCGCGAATATGATTCATGAGAACCTATTCGGAGTCAAAAAAGATATAAAGAAGAAAAGGTAATTCGACGCACCTTGTTCAAAGACTTTGCGAGATATTTCGTCCCATTTTTGTGTGCAATATTGCGGTATGCCGGATGGTTTTTGAAAAACTCTGTCTCGCTATCCAACGCGTCCGCCATGCTCTTCTCCACATTAATGTCCTGCTGACTCCGGTTCACAATCCCAATGAATCCCAATTTCAGCGGATACACACGGCCAGTCAGAATATCCAGGGCGTTGGTCCCCGCATCCATCAAGTCCAGTTTCGTGAGGACGCCAATGGTCCGCCGACCTTGCTGGTCGACCGACCGCGCGAGCTTGAGGGATTCCGAGTTGGCGAGATCGACATTGGCTGGCGAAACCGCCAAAATGACGCTGTTGGGCTTCGATATATAATCCAGGACAAGATTCCGGATTTGCCGCTCAATATCGCTCGGCTGGTCTCCCACCGGAATCTAAAACCTAGTTTTAATCACGACGCAAAAATGAAAAACGACAATGATGCACCTTGGTCAACCCAGGCAAATCCACCAATGTCAGGTCAAGGACATTGGGGCTGTAAATCCGGAGCGAGATGGGTAATTTGCTGATTCCCTTGTTCTGACCAGCCACCCTGAACGTCTCCTGCTCAATCTCCTTCCTGACTTCTGCGAAATCCGTGAACCGTTTGTCGACGTGCAGGAATTGTGCCCATTCAGAGATGACGGCGTCCGGTGCTGCTGGTGTATGGATTAACTGGAGCACTAGTGGTCGACGGGTGACGATGCCCTGTCCTCGAGGAAGGAAATCCCGTCCAACAATGGTCTCCAAAACGCTGGATTTACCGGCAGACTGACTGCCGACCTGGTAATTCCCGTCAATGGGGCTTTTTTTCATTCGAGAATGGAACATACAACGATAAGCTGGGGCATGTCCAGCTCGCCGCCTGCCAATAATCATTCAGCTTTTGTATTTTCAAGCGCGAACCTCGACCGACTTGCCTAGATTGTTGAACGTATCCTGGAGCTTGTTGACCAGCCTGATGAGGTCCGAATCCATGGTGAAGGGGGAAAAAAGATAATAAAGAAAGAGAAAAAGGTGTCGTGGGGGTCGTCGAACGCGAAATCTGTTATTTGGCCTTGTTGACGAGATTTTCTGACTGGCTAACGTGGTTACGGCGACGCGTAGCGTCGGCATGAATGATAAAAGAACCACCAAGTCAATTGATTCGTTCCACTAAACAGTCACTGCATTGCACCATCTACCTATGAAGCACAAAGAAAAACCTATCGAACTATGTAGCAAAAAAACGACGACGATGACGATGATGATAGCAAGCATTCAAATCCAGGTAATGAACCACGAGACCGGACAAGGATAATGGACCTGGGGACAGACCCGACGAACAGCAGTCTTCGTCGATCAGCCCATAACAGGGGCGTAAACGAGAGACGATTCCAATGTTCAAGCAGTAACAGCAGGGGTCTCGGCAGCAGCAGGTTGCTCAGCCTTGACCGCAACCCACTTTTCCTTCTTGGTGGCCTTGTCAGTTTCTTCCTCCGAGGTGACGCTCTCCTCCGTATCAGCATCGGTATTGTCTGATTCGGAGCTCGAAGTCGATGATGATTCGGGTGCAGGTGTCGATGCCTCTGCAGTTTCAGTCTTGACAGCAGCAGCTTCAGCACGAACGGTCTTCTTGGCTTTTGAACGAGCTTCCTTGCGCTCAAGTTTCTGTGAAACATGATTAGATTTGTCAAACCGAAGCAAGCAGTCAAGCGACATACCTCCTTGGCTTCCTTTTCTTCCTTCTTTAAAAGAAAACAAGTCAGCAAGGTGCAATACGGGGTTTGCAGTGAAGTCAGAAATCAATACCTCTTTGGCGGCCTTTTCCTCCTTCTGCATGACAATCAGTATCGAAGGAGCATCATTGAGAGCGGCACATACCTCTTTCTTCTCCTTCTCCTCGGCCTCTTTCTTTTCTTTGGCTTCGCGCTGAACAGGAGCGTCAGAGCCACGTCAGCTCGTGGAAAGAAAAGGACACACCTCAGCCTTTTCCTTCTTGAGCTTCTCGCGCGTCTCTCTCTCTTGAATGACCCACTCTGCGACCTCCTCGACACATTCCCTTGGTCGGGTCTTGTTCTTCAGCAGGTATCCTTGAAGACTCGCGACCTGAAAATAGCGTCAGGACGACAAAAAGGAGCAAACGAAGAGAAGACTGACGCTGAGCTCATCTTCAGGAATAGCCTCTGCAAACTTCTTGGCCAACTCTGAAATCTCGTGCTCGGTCAACAGCGGAATCGCATGCGCCGACGCCTTCTTCTTCGACCCCGGAATATTCTTGGTCGCAGTCTCAACCTTGGGCTCCAAAATTGATTCGGAAGACGAAGACGGTGAAACTGGAGCAGGCTTGAAAGGGAAGAAGCATTTGAAAATGCCTTCCGCCTGCCATTTGGTCGCATGGGTAAAGTTTACCCAGACATCCATACGGCCAGGTCGACTGAGAGCGGGATCCAGACGCTCAATGTGGTTGGTCGTCGCAAAGAGAAGACTAAATGGAAAATGGTCAGAAGAAATGATAAGCTAGAGAAGATAAGATTACTGACCGACCCTCAGCAGCAGCTACACCATCCAAGCTGTTCAACAAGCCGCTCAAGCTCAAAGTCGAGCCGTCAGTTGTTTCAGCTGCTGGGGTAGTCGCCGGAGCTGGCTGAGGTGCCCCTGTCGACGTCGAGTCACGACTGACGGATCGTGTGAAGGCGGCATCGAGATCCTCAAGAAGAAGAATGCAGCTATGAAACGTTAACAAACGATATTCAGTTTCAAAAGACACATACCGAGAAGGGACACCGCCCATTAGAGTCGTCAACGTGTTATCGCTCATGCTACGATAACAGGTTAATCAGGACATGAAAGACAAGCAAAGTTCTTCTTACCCCTTGGACGAGAGCGAAACGACGTAGATGTCGAGACCAAGTTCACCAGCGAGAGAGTGAATAAGCGAGGTCTTGCCGCTATGAATTGCATTAGCACGGACATCATTGCTTTCATCAATGATCATACCTTCCCGGGACACCGTGAAGCAGGTAACCGCGACGGAAAGGGATTCCTGTCAATATTTTTAGCTCAAGAAACATTCCGAATGGATCATCCTATGATACGAACCTCGCTCGGCATACCTGACAAAAGGAGTTGTCGTCAATTGGGCGCTGCGGCGAATAAACAAATACGACATACCATTCCTCTGATTGCAAAAAGTCCTTGCAATCCGCAAGAAGCATATCCTTGACGCCGGGTTGCAAAACAATAGAGCTCATTGGTCTCTTTTGACGCGCGCCGTTCCATCTCCAGCACGGGTAAGACCTAAACGCCGAAATCAGCTCGCTGAATAAAAAAAGACAGACAGAACAAGACGAACGTGTCTGCAAGGAATATATGGACTCGGTGTTCAGCATCCTTCTCGTATTCGCGCTTGGCCTCTAAAACAAGCTTCTTCAATATGTCATTGTTTCGTGCGACGACGCTGTATGACTCGGTAAGCGTAATACGGATGACGGAGACGGACTGACCTGATCTTGAGCGCAGCCCCATGCCCGTAATCAGGATATCTCTTAGTCCGTGTAATCTACGCAACAATCAATCACGGTATGTCGAAACAATGACAGCAAGACTGACTCTGAGCCAATGGCCGCGGTAATAGATAGTATGGGTCGTGTCTGGATATGATGAGCCAGGAATAATGAAGAGATGAAGAAACAAGGCGCACCGATGCTGGGCATGAACGCTACCTTCCGTTTCCTTCGGCCATGAACCAATGAATCATCGTCTTCAGCTGCCTCTTCTTCTTCGTCTTCTAGGTCACCAGTAGTCGACTGGGTAAGCCCGTGGCGCCCACCAGACCTGGTTGTAATCTCAAATTCACGACTGCGCCCCCAAGCCGGTTGCTGCGAACCGGTATCAGTCGAGTCATTAATCGAGCGCCCAAAATAAACGAACCTTGGAGAGCCAATGCATGAGCCTATAAAGCCGAATGAGCTTGGAATAAATAGCGAATAATAAGAGCACAAACCAGTCGTAAGGATAATCCTCTTGGCTGAAATGAGCTGTGAGGAAGAAAGCTTGACGACAATAAGCCATGAAAGCGGGCGGCGGCACGGGTGGCACTCACAATCGACAAAGCCATTCCAGGCCGAGACCGAAGCCCGTCTGGCGGTCTCAACGGTACCCCCAATGACGACCAGTTTCTATTGCAGAATTCTTTTAATTATCATTATCATGGTGAAACAAAAAGGGGACCTACGAGGGTATCCTGGATAGCGCCAGTGCTCATTCCGAGCGGTGCAAGCATATTTTTCAATGCGTCCATCGTTAAAGATGATGGGGGAAGAGAACAGGAATAACTGAAAACGGATACGCGTCGCTTTTATAAAGCTTTGATTACGTGCCTCGTGTCGCAAGGGCCACTATCCCGATTACGTTTCCATCCGTCCCTTTATGGAAATTGCAAAAAATATTTGTGCGGCTGCGAAGGTTCAGTCATATCGAAGCTCTTTCCAGTCTTACCCAGTCATGTTTCATGGAATTTAGCATCGGCCGAACAACCGAGAACAGTCTTGATTGATCAAAAACGTATAACAAAAAAGCTGTAGAGAAGAAAAAGCGACATAGCGTATCATAGCCGACTGCGACCTAGTCAAACACACAAACTGTACCAGCGCTGGCCGCTGTCCGCTGTCCGCTGTAAAAGCGAGTTAATAAACCTGTACGCGACATCGGGAAGAAGAAATTCACACGTAAAGGGACAGCAGGCTCTTTCACCTCGTCCCACGACCCCAGATAGATGATTTGGATGACCGACAGCCTTGAGAAGGAGGTGGCAAAACGTCGAGGGCGGCGTTGAGCGGTGTCAAAAACCGGCGGAATATCCACGAGAGAAGCGCCTGAAAGCAGTGCTCCGGAGCTAAATGGACGCCCATGAGCGCTTGAGCTCGGATACGCTAAGAGCTGGGTCGGTCCGAAAAAACGAGGCAAGAAAACAATACAGGGAGGAACCTGGGACCCAAACGAAGGTAAGAAACAAGGAGCAGCAGCACGAGGAAGAATGGAAACAAGAGCCGCTTCAAGATTCATGCGGAAAGAAGCCACTTACGATCTCTACAGCCTTCTTACCGAATATCATTCATTCATTCGTCCATCAAATGATTGCAGTCGAGCGTCTATTGAAGAACCAATCTAATAGGGCAGGGATATTAGGAAAATTGAACAGAGAACAATACCCGAGTTCGGTATCTTTATCAGTAGAACCAGCCGGCCACGTCGAAAGCCAGGAGGCGTCTGATTCAGCTCCACTCTACGAGAGCCTCCTGGACCCTAGGAGCGATAAGCTCGGCTCTACAAAGAATGAGCTATGTGAATGCGGAGATGAAGCAACGTGGACTGACCTATAAGCCCTACATAATCTGCCTCGCCTCGTCCAAGCGACTTCATTCATACCACAATCAGGGATCCAGATGACTAGAATCCAGAAGCGACAGAGCGAAGAAAGGTCGGAACAAGATTTGACGGTGCGACCGTGAAACAGGTGACGAAAGCAAAGGGAAAGGGACCTGCTGATGCTTGAATAAGCTCGTAGAACATATCATATAGAGACACTCGGACAAATACCTCGATGTAGCGTATTGGGACCGTGTAGCGAGATCGTGCTATATCGACGTCAAGACGGAGTTGGCGGCCAGAATGGGCTGTCCAACCAAAGATTATGATGTTGGAATCAGTTTTAGCTTGAGGCGAAATGAGCTCGCCATCCTAGATCGGAACAGTGAGGGTTTCGGATAATCAATCGGAAGGTGTCCGAATCAGGGCTAGAGAAAAAAGGAATAACTGGTCCGAGCTGGAGGAATCGAGAACGAGAAGAATACGCCAGAGGTTGGAGACGGGAGAGCATGGGTGAAACGAAGGAGCACATCGATGTTAAGGTCAACAATAAAAAAAATCATGTGATAGCTTTTTTTTTCCATCGATATCGGCTGGACGCGACGACGGGCAGATTGTTCCATACGGAAGCTATTTTTTTCTATTCTTACACGCGTGTATGTCCAATATGCTATGACAAGCCCTGTTTTGCAGTTTCCCTTGATATCCGTGCATCTAAGCTTAAAATCAGCTGCTTGGTAGGGCAATTGCTAGTCTACCGCAACGCGGGAGATGCCCAGATTCACCAGGGAAGCTGTCCAGAAGCTGTGGCTTCATTGCCGGGTTACGCCTGTGGCGTCACAATATTCAATCGGCGTCTGAAACCGGCACCACACGAACCTGATTGGAATCGCGGCATATCGACGTCGCTGCTGTCTTTCTTGCGAAAGCTTGGCTAAGGAAGCAAAAGAGTATTCTCTTCGAGACCATCATTTGTAGAAGCCGTGTATAAGATCGTTGAATTTAGTGAAGCACAATGAATGAAAGTTGAGAACGGGATAAAGAGATCTAGACTTGTCAGAATCTGAAGCAAGGTGTCCGGAATAATAAAAACTCGACCATTACAGTCACAAGCCTGAGCTTAGGGTTACAAAATTAGCATTGTTACTTCTCTGCCAGCTCGATATCCTCATAGTGCTCCTCGAATCCCGCTCGATTGCGCAGACCAAACCTATTCCTCAAAGCCGATACAAATGGCGTTTGTGCAAATCCTTCATCAATGACCTCGAGATCCAGCCCTTCGATTTCAGGCTGGAAAATCAAACAAATCAGGGCGCTCAGCAACGAACATCCTCCGAAGAAGTATGGTCCCGAGCTCGAACGGGCGAGAAACATCAGTGTCGTGAGCCCAACGATATAATTGACGAACTACAAAGCCTCAAATTATCAACGAATTGATTCAAGCAAAGCTTAGAGACATACCCAATTAGAGCATTGCCCAAGACTTGCTGCGACAGCGCGGGTTTTTGTAGGCCGAACTTTTGAGCATACGATTCGACATACGAGTGCCCAGCTGGATATGAATCCAGCGATAAAGATGTAGATGAGAGCGATGATAGTTTGACCGATTGTTCCGGCGACAACTGACCCACCTTTACGACAGGACACTATGAACTGTATCACAGTGATCTTAGACCTGAATAAGCCGTCAAGACGTACACCTGTCAGTGTCCTGGAACCACTGGGACGTGAACTTCTGTCAGGACCACCATAACGATCTCGAATACGCCCGATGTGAAACAGGTCGCAGATGACCGCTTGCTTGAACAGAACCGGTGTATATTAAAGCACTCCGTCAATCCAGAGGTCTGGTTCCATATCAGTCCGCTGCTGACGCGTAGAATTAGATGTCACCAACTTGTTACATCCCCATGAAGATGCAGAATATAGTTCGGGTCGAACATTATGAGCCCACAGGGCTCTAGGTTGATACCAGAATAGTGTTCGCGCCGAAATAGAGACAGTTACTGCAGCCTCGATGGTCGCAACCTTTGATTCCTCTTTTTTCGGTACTGTCATTCCGAGCTTGATCATTGCCTCAGCATCAGCTTGTCTCCCGACAATGGACATGAGCCGACGAGGTGAATGAAGAAGGAATGGTATTCCAATACCCATGAACATGGCTATTCCAGCTTGCATTCCCATCGGAAAACGCCAGAAGAAGACTCTGCTGGGTATCTTCGCTGTACTGTAGCAGGTAAAGTAATCTGGTTGTCATAGTTTAGCGATTCAAACGGATCCAAGAAAAGTCTTACCTACCATGATGTCCATCGTAGTGAATGTGTGAGCAAAGCTGGCAAGTCGTCCTCGACTTGTAGCCGGGGAAATCTCGATCAGTGATTTACTGTGAGTAAGGACATGGCACGAACCATATACGGTTATACTGGATATGAAGAGCTCTGCTCCAACGGCAGTGACACAGCGCCCAATAAAGAATTGGGGAAGCGTGCCAGCAGAGGAAACAATCGCAGCTCCAACCGCATAGTCTATAGTAGACAACACGGCCAATCTGTAGAAGAGATACAGACAAGGTCGAAGGGTTTAGCACCAATTTAGCACCACAGTCTAGATCGGCTCCCAGAAATGATGTCCTTTGTGACAACGAAGGGCGCCTTGAGAATTTACTGTTTGGCTTGGTTATTGAATAAGGACAAAATAATCGGAGTCCGACTCACACCGCTTCGACGTCGCGCCGACTGCCAATGCCGAAGGCACTGTCCTGACTCTTCTCCTTGCCAGTTGGCTTGAAAGATGGTAGACGAAGTGACCTTTAGGCTTTAGGGGCGGCTTGACTCCTTTTTCGCGTTTCCCTTCTTGAGTTGGATGAGCTAACGAAAGAGTTAGTATATAACCAGATAGATACAAGGCGGTCGGACGAATCGATATCGTTCGTCCTAGAAAAGCAGAACTGACCAAAAGTCGTCGCCAAACGGCAATTGGAATGATAATGAATCTCTTCCAATGCAGTATCTGAACTGTATGCTACTCTGAACTGTCGTCCCATCGTCATCTGAGGCCTCTGGGGACTGGTTCGGTGTCGATTCCAGAAGATTGGGGTCGCACCTGGCAGGATCGCGTCGTTTGGTTGAGGCATTGACTGGGTTTACCATAGGACGCATTCGGCGATGGTCGTAAAAGCCGCGTTCCGCAACCGTATATGTGAAGGAGCCTGAGCCTGGGCGAGTGGAGGTCAGCTTCCCCGGTAGGTCGCGTGAAAAGGTTGACTCACCAAAACCTTCAACCAGCGGCCAGCTCGTTGGTTCCAAGCTGATTCTTCTCCTCTGTCATAATCTTGAAAAGCTTTTACAGTGCAGCATTGGATCGAGCATCCGTTTTTTCGTTGTAGTAGACCTGTTTTCCGTCGGACGCGGGCCCAAGGTCGCTAAAGAAAATATCAGTGTCGGTCGCGGATACCTGAATGAGAGACAGACCTTCCGTCAACAAGTAGTGGTCGCTAAATGAGCTCCGTCTGGCTCTTTATGGTGGTTCGTCGAGAAGAGTTCATTGGGGTTTGGCTGAAGAAGACGAAATGCGTTAATTTCGATAATTGCGATGGGATTCAGAAGCCGGGACAACCTGTCATGACATTTTCAACCATACATGGTGTTTCTAGGAGCACAATTGTCGTCGAGCTGATAGCTGAGGCTCCGCTTCGTGCAGAAAAAGCCCAGAGAAAAACAGTCGAGTTTTCTCACCCAGTGAGCCCCGACAGAACTGGGACAGAGTCGGAGAATGGAGAGGAAAACCTTTTCAAAGCGCCTGTGTGGTTGTTTTGGAATCCTGCATTTTATTTTGCTCATTGTGGCCAACAGCAACAAGAAGCTTGTTTCACGTGACCAAGATTGTTCACCTTTTTCACGATGAAGTTTTTTTAGGATTTCGAAAAGCCAGATTAGCTCGCCAGACCCACGACAACGAATACAGAGAGTCTTCAAACACTGTTAGGGCTACAAGTGCGTCGCAAAAATCTAATAATGTCTATTGTAGATGTAATTGAACCCCACTCAATCGGCGGTTCTCGTCCAGCCGGCCACGATTTGCTCTTTACAACTATTACATGTATCAATGGTGTGCATTTATGTCTTGCCTTTAGCGGCGGTCTTGCTGAACAGTTTCGCCTTTTCAATCGCAGCGACACCTATCAAACATGGTCAGCAAAAAGGGACACCCACCCAAAGACAAAGGCGAGACAACGCACTCTGCTTGACGAGATTCTTCTTGTAGTCGACAATGCTGATATCAGCCTTGGTAAGATTCTTGATGGTCTTGTTGGCGACCTCCCAAAGCTCTTCAGCGACCTGCGAGATCAAACCTAGAGCGACGTGAGCAAGGAAGATGAGAAAAAGAGAAAAGGCACTGACGGAAGTCGTGAGACACGATGACCACGCCACCCTCGAACTCTTTGATAGCCTTCGCAAGCGCATCGATAGACTCCATGTCCAAATGATTCGTAGGTTCATCTAGAGAGTGGATCAGGAAACGAAGCACAACGATGAAAAGCTAGGACAAACCAAGGAGAAGAATGTGCGGATGCTCCATGGCAAGTTGAGCAAACACGACGCTGAAACAAGGTTCAGCTCATGCAATGAGAGGAAGATAGGTCACTAACCGATTACGGAGACCATCCGAAAGCTGTTTGATTGGAGCAGTTTGATGGGCTCCAGACAAACCAAATCGTCCGAGTTGAGCGCGCCATGCCTAAGCAGAACCAGTTTAGAATGAGAGATGAACAAAAATCGAAAAAAAGTACCTGAATATCCTTCTCCGGGAACTTTTCTGCAAACAGACGCTGGAAGTACTCGATAGGACATGAATCGTATGGGAGCTGGTCAGCAGAATGCTGAGAATATTTGGCGAGTTTGAGAGCAGCATGCTTGGAGATGGTGCCCTGAGTCGGTTGAAGAACTCCGGTGATAAGATTCAGAAGCGTCGACTTTCCCGTACCATTGGCTCCAAGGATAGCTATCCGAGAGTCCATGCTGGAAACAATCAGAGAACACTTCACCAGAGCTGAGCAGGACTTACTCGATACCGAAAGACAGATGCTCGTAGAGATGATCTTCCTTTTTGCCCGAATAAGAGAATGCAATGTCGTCAAAAGCAATGATGGGCGGGGGCAGCTGACGAATGTCCTCAAAGTTAAATCTGATAATCGAGATCAGCGTCTTGCGAAGCCAGAGAAAGAGCACATACCGAAGAGGTTTGCCTGCCTCGATTTTCTCAACCAATCCAGCCGCTTCCATCTTGTCCAAAATCTTTTGCTTCGACTTGGCTTGACGCACTAAATTGGCATAGGTACCGGCTGACGCGATGAACCTGGGAGCTTGTCAGCCTGCGAAATAAAGTCGGATAAAAGCTCACTTTTTGATGTGCTGAATTTCATCCTGCTGCTTCGCATATGCCTTCATTTGGTTGACCTCGTTCTCCTGCTTGGTCTTGACGTATGTCGAGTAGTTACCGGCATAATACGTCAGCTTTTTCTTCGGAGTTAGATCCATGATGTTTGTGCAGACCGAATCCATGAAATCTTGCGAATGGGAGGTAATGACAAGGATATGGTTGTAGGTCGAGAGGTATGCTTCCAACCAGACGACGGCACCAAGATCCAAATGATTGGTCGGTTCGTCGAGGAGCAGCAAATGAGGTTTGACGAAAAGAGCTCTCGCAAGAGCAACACGCATTCTCCATCCACCACTCATATCCTTTGTCGGCTTCCTCATCATTGTTGGCGAGAAACCGAGACCGTGAAGTAAACTGCCGGCCTTGACCTCGAATGTGCTGGCGTCCATCTCCTCCAATTCTTCGTAAGCAGCATCGAGAGCGACATCATCGACGTTGTCGGCTATCGAGAGCGCCTCGATGTAAGCCTCGAGCTTGGCTACCTTGGCCTTGGCCGATGCAACGATAAAGTCGACGGCGTTGACATCAGAGGGCTCTGCTTCTCCACTGACGAGGTAGATATCGATATGAGGTGGAATCTCAATATCTCGTTCTGCGATCGATTGCAGGAATGTCGACTGGGTGGAAAATCATCAGGGATCCGTCCCCTGAGACAATACTGCTGCGGCTCACCTTGCCAGACCCGTTTTCTCCAAGCAAACCGTATCGCTGGCCATAATTGAGCGATATCTCGGCTCCCTCAATGAGCAGCCGTCCATGGAATGATAGCGTATATTGGTCGATTTTGATATCCCGGGCCTTGACGTCGGAGACCAAGACCCCAGCAGCGCTCCTGAGTGGTAATCAGCTACATTAACCTGATCCAAGAGATTGATTTGGCTTACCTGTCGGTCGCAATGTTGAGCTTGGCCATAGATGTCAGATCTTCGTGACTGGTCGCAGCGCTCATGCTGGTCATAGGTGTGTTTATAGCGCTGCCATTGGTCGAACCTGCTGGGGTCGACGACGACGTCGATGGGTCCCCGACGCCGCCGGCGGATTTTTTGGCAGCTTTTTCAGCGAGACGCTTTTGCTTTGATGCCGATGGGGCCATGATAAGGAAAGGAGAGAGACGAAGATGAGCAGAAAAGAATCTGTTGGCTCAAGGTCGTCGATGAGAATGACAACGGCTCCGATGGAGCGATGAAGGGTGAATCAGAAGGGGATGCAAAATTTTGCCAGTCACAAGATGTGACTCGGTGACATCGTGTCACAGTCTCCGATCAGAAATTCGTCACCCAGTCAACATTGAGATAAAATTGATCGACACGACTGGTACTTCAAAGTTCAAATACTCATTTTACGAAGCATTCGGTTTCAAATCTTCATCCGGAAAGAGATCATCCCTTGGATAATCTCTGGGGTTCTTCCAGTACTCGCGGAAATTCACAGGCGCAGGTTCTGCCCAGACCCCTTGAAAGATGTTAAATAAGGAATGAGCACAAAAAAGTGGACTTACCCCACTCTATGCAGGCGTAGGTTCCAAACGCGGTGTCGCCCTGGCCGAATTTTAATCGCTCCATCGTTGAAATCCACCGTAGTGGCTCGCAGCCGGAGAACAATGATGCCATGTCGATTCTCAACATCACTTCCTGGAGCGAGGACAATATGGCCTCCGGTCCCGCGGAAAGTAAAGGAGAGAAATGTCTGTTGTCCAAAGCGTCGTCGAGCTCTGTTGCCCCAGGGACATCGGCCGTCCAGGTGATCTCCTCGAGATTGGGAGTATAGTGCAATAAGGGCAGCAGCTCGGCCGGTAGTGGGGATGGCACACCTAGCATTACTTCCAACCGCAGGAAACGCAGCCCTTTGAAAGTTGTGGTTGTGCTGAAGAAGAAGGTGTTGATGGAAACTGATAAAAGAGTGAATGAGGTTTGCGAGTTCCGACTGACTTGACGCTTACCGGGCTGATCGATACAAATGCCGATCTCCTGCAGGTCCAAGGACTTGGCCGCGCAATTCACGAGAGAGCTAAAAGCGTCCAGCCCAGCCTGCGACGTCAAATTCTCTTTGAAGAAAAGCTCCCTCAGCTGAGGGAATTTGGACTGTTGCACGACGAGCGGTAGCCAGGCGCCCAAGTTGCAATCTTCGAAGTATGCTTCCACGAGACAATGAAGACAACATAGGATCGGTGCTGGATTTGTTGCAGTATTATAAATCCTCTCCTTCTCGAACTTGACGTTGTTTAGGGTCAGATACTGCAGCGTTCGAGCTATAGTCCCTAGGAACTTCACGAGTTCAAAGGAATCGAGGAAGGTAGCGGACAGTGAAATCTTGGTGATATTGGCGAATTGACGAAGATACTTCTCGAGTGTTGGATTGTATGTGATGACCGAGCGTGAGTCGTGTGGTGTATTCCAGTGAAGTCCAGAGACGGGAAATTCGAACAGACCCTTGATTGGTGGATACGATGGATCTATTGCCATCCCAGTGGTATCAAATTTAACAAAGATTTCGCGGAGGATTGCCGGTTTTCTGAAAGTTAACTCCTTCCACATCTCGACGTCGGCATCAGTGACCAGCCTGATGCAGCGGTACTGAGGAGGGGTAAGGTCGGCAATGATCTTGTTCTGCGTGCAAATATTATTCCAGCTGTCCGTCCCGATTCCGGTGTCTGAACCCAAATTCACGACTCTAAAGCCACTGCCTAGAAAATCAACCGTCAATGATGAGCCACTTGGACACACAATCTTACAGAGGGATGATAAGCTTGTTGCATTCAACCCCGAGTCGGGGTAGTCGGCGTTGTCGAAATACATGAGGAATAATTATCAAGCTCGATGCTCTAGGGCTGATGTGGTTATATACTAGAAGCAAGACAATAGTCGATGTTTCACAATTGTCATCAAGCAAATGCCGAAGCTTCGGCAAAGAAATGCCATAAGATCAGGGAGTCTCTTACATAATTATTATACAGGTATCCAGGTTGCGGTATCTTACGGTAAATACAATTGAAGTGCTTTGGCCCAAGTGAATCATTTCACTCGGCTACCTGTAACCTGGTTGTCTTTTGAATCCCATCCAATCTCTCCTTCAAATGGCCAGCAAAACAATTGACCCTGACGAGAAGACAGGATAGGATATATTATAATGACAACTGAAATACAGCAGAGGGCCCTCAAGTACCTATCAGTTTACCTTCTACTTCAGAGCCTTGTATGACATATCCTATACTTATACATACCTACTAGTCTGTGTTCCGGAACATGCACACTTACCAAGGGAGTCGATCTGCTTCAGGTTACGGAAAAACAAAGGCAAAAACCGCTCCTTGCTAGAACTTTCCCATAGGCTATGCATGCTAAAACCATCTCTCACGAATCCTTCAGGGTCACATAAAGCACCAGAACAGAATAGAAAATCTAGAGCACATCATACCAGAACTTTGCTACCATATCCACTGTTCGCACCAGGTCTTCTTGGGAACCCTGGGTCCAAAACCACTGTCGGAATCTCACTCTTTTGAAATTTGTCTCTCTGGCGCTGCGATGTGATCGTATGACTAGGTTCGGAGCAAGCCCCGATGCTTGCCTAAGCTCGTGAAGGGCTTGGGACAAAGTGAGTCAGATACTCTATGTCATCAAAGGCAGTTATTGGATCCTCAATGATGCTGAATGCTCTAAGATGTCTGTAGCTTCAGCATTTCACTCAATAATACATTACAATATCATAAATATCTCACATCTCAAGTTTGGCGCAGAAAGAGCTGCGAGAACGATGGTAATGCCACCTTTTTGCAGGATGGTGGGCCGTGAGAACGCTCTTTCGACCTGCTCAATATCTCTCCAAATGCGGCAGCTGAGTACTTAGACCATATCATTTGTATGTTTCCGAAGAAGAGATCTCCAACCTTGACCCAAGAGATGAAGGCACGATCCAAGGCCATTTGGCAGACACATTCAGACGCATTTACACAAATATCTCACTGCAAAAAGGGAGTTCGATATAAATATTTCTATTATGTCAGCTATGTACAGTAGTGACGAGTCGAGTTCGAGTTCGGCTTAAGTTCCGCATTAGGCAACTTTTTGATGCGAGTTGAGTCGAGCTTGCAAGCCAGCTCATATCAATTACCTTCTTGGCAAAGGCCTCACCCGGTAACTCTCAATATCGTACCGAATCGCTCTTGTGAGGGTCTATCATTGTGCTGCCTCATATTTTTCATCAATACAATGCATCCAAGGTTGAGCTCATTATGAACCGAAAGACCACCTTCCGGCCCCTTGCGAGCCAGCTCGGAGTTGAGACCGCTCAAAATTTTGAGCTGCCTTTTATGGCAAGCGCTCCATCAACGAGCCAACTCCTTGGAACGAACACCCGGGCGAACCCTAGCCGTTACGGTAGAATCCGTAGAACCCCGAAACCAACTGTTTTGCGCAGTCATAAAACACAGACCAATACCTAAAGGAGCCAAGTGCAATTTCAGGTTCTTTGCTTCAGAATTGCAGCAGCCTCACCTTCGACACCTTCTATGCAGTCTTTTTAATGCAGGGTATCCCACATTTTTAGAAATTTTGATCAAGATGATGCATCAGTAAAAGTGTCCATTTGCTTGCACTTTTTTGCGTATTTTGATACGTGAAATCCGAAATGGGAAACTTTCAGCAAGCTATGGGGTGGATGTGTTTTGGTACCATCCACAAGGTCTCTACAGACACTCCAGACACGGTCAGCGGACAACCCGCCGTCGTCACGTAAACGTTGTCATGGCTGTCAATCAACATTGACGACCAGCCTTTCCCGAGATTTTCACGCTTTGGTGAAGCTTGTGAGACAATACAGAAGGGTATCAAGCTTGGGGAAGTTGCAGTTGGTTGCCATTTCAATGGGTTGCTATGTTTGAATTGTTGCGCTTTTCAAAATCCGAACTCAACATTTTTCACTTGCTACAGTACTTCTACGTATTTTACGTATCTTTGGGTACAAGCTGCAAGTATTTGGACAGCTTACTAATGTGGTGGTAAGATGGGCAGGTATATGCATATGTAAGTTCTTCAAGCCGAGTTCTTTGTTACTTCACCCCGAGCTGGTGCTTCCAAATGATCAGAAGTGTCAAGTGTTTTGTCTCTGACACTAAGGACCTTGTCATTGGAAAGCCGTATGTAGTTGCGCAGCCAGCATCCTCAGGAGGCCGACGGACATATATTTCATGCCGGAATCAGAGACTAGCTGATGTGTCAAAGAGAATGTTGGGTGCCGACCAGATCTGTAGGATTGGACTCGGCCCGGTGATGCCTGAGGCTGCCCGTGAGATTGGAAAGGTTAAACTTCCTGAGAGCTCTTCGCGACACGGGAACCGACGGGCCCGAGTCGGTGGCAATTTGAGATTAGCTGGCTCGATCCGGTTAGCTTCTAGTGCGGTGATTGTTCGTCCAGACAATCGCTCGTTTCTGGTTCTTGCGTCTATTGCGGCTCTGTCTAATTGGTCTTGTGGAGGCCACGCTCGCGGTAGCGACAGGAGTCGCATGACTTTGATTCCTGAGGTCTAATGTCGCCTGAACCTCTCGAATTTTAATTAATCTATCACAAGGAAGAACTTTTTTTTCGACTTTCAGTTGACAAGTCTCCTAGGCGACTCATCATCATGTGGCGCAGCCGAAAACTCTGTTGGAGGAAAAACTAACAATAGCCTTGGATCTATGTTCCAGATTTTCTCTCTCCGCCGACATCACTTGCAGTTTGCGGCATGTACCAGCCAAGAACTGCCATTATGCGTGCAAGCCTCGAGACTCACAGAAATATATCAGTCTGGTCCATAAGGAAATTTCACAGAGGTCAAGCTTTGTCTTGGTCTCAGGTACAGACCAAGACTCTCTCTGGACTGAAGTCATTTGGCAGAACCCCAGGATTTGTTGGAGATAGGAGGCCGTACAGTCGGTCCACGGCAGCTATTTCGGTTCGCTTCTCTTCGAATTCAGGGAAAACGTTGCAGTGAGAAAACTTCGAAGCACATTTCAGCCACCAAAGTGTCGGAGCAATGCCCATGATCTGGGGTTTCAAGAGAATGATTCATACAACACTTGGCACAGAACCTATATCGTACAGGAGTGTGGAGTCTAGTTTATGCGAGCAAAAAATGAAGGATGAAGGGTTGGTCGAATGAAAGACAGGCAGATGTATATAAATGCAAGATACAGAAATCAAAACCAGTGGGAGATCATAATAGAGGTCTTTTTGTCGTGTATTCCCTGATCCTTCTGCAGTTTGTTCAAGGTCGTCGAGGAAATTCTATGATAGTCGAAAATGAGGTCTCGCAACTTCGGTTTATGCAATGAATTTCGAGGTTTTTCTGCCTCGAGATCTATATGCCGGATGATCATCTCTCGGTCGCAATGCTGGAGCTATTGCAGTACCAACAGCGCGTGTACGATGCTCTGTCCGAGGCTTTTGGATGGCAATATTGGCAACATGAGATCGGGAAAGAGAATGTGATGGTGAAGCCTCCCACCAGACCTTGTTCAGGTCGATAGCGGAAGAATCAGAGGAGAAATCTTCCTCTTCTAGAGAGATTTGGATACCTTTGAGAGGTTCGTGACATTTGGCGAATACTGCAAACGGCTTTTGCGAAGCCTGGGAAGTAGCTGGAGGGGAGACTTTGCGTGATAGAGGGGACCCGACCCATGAACGAACGTGAGATGTGAGGGTGCCAAGGATGGACGGCTTGGGAGGGCTCGGAATCTGAATTGGGTCGGACGGAGTCTCGACTGAAGATTCTGTTGCTGGAGAATTAATGACCGAGCCTCTGTTGGAAATTGAGCTAGAAATGGCGGAAATGTACTGCTGCGGTGACATGACACGCTTGGAAGCCTGAGAAGGTTTGTTGTGGTCGGGTATGCACATGCAGAGGGAAGGCATTAATGGCTTCTCCTTCAACAAAGCTGGGATGGAATAAGATGCTGCAGTGTTAAAGTCGGCAGAACTAGGTGCTTCAGCAGCAGAGCTGACTGGGATATCAGCAACCCAACCGCAAATATCATCTTTGGCTCGCCATGAGGCTCGCTGAACGTCGTGCAGCAGTCGAATTTCCTGGTCATTGTCATCGTCTGAGATGGATAATTCTGTATCCAAAATGGAAATTGTGGGCTTGGATTCACCACACTGCTTGGAGCAGAATGGTCCTGGAGAATCCTGACCAGAACGATGAGCAAGGAATGGAAAGGTGACAAGAGGCTTTACCAGGTGACGTTCGCAAACCAGACACCATTCAACGTCCATGATAATTTGGTTGCTACTGGTGGTGGAGGGAGTAAGGACCTGGAAGATTTCGAGCCTTCTTATATCTGCCTAATGCGGACTTGTTTCCCAGCTGCAGGCGGTAAGATTCGATCTGGGCAGATCTAGATCATTTAATGTAAACGGTCATGACAGCGAAGCATCAACTAACTAGGACGAACTAGAACCAAACCAAACCATTAGAGGCCAGACGGCAGACATATGTGTCCTGGCTAAAGTTAAAGCGCCTCCAAGACCAGTCTGCAAGCATATGTGGCCTCTTGGTCGACCAAATTCGCTCCAGTTCCTTTTCTTTGACAGGACCTGTTTGTTGACTCGACCACCGCTTATGGGACAATGGGCCATCAATTCATTTATTTTTCCTTCGTTGGCTTGTCGATCCCACAGTCAGATTTTTCTCACCAACCAAGTCGTAAAAACCCGCAGGTATGCCGTATCGAGTTTCATTCAGTGTCCACTGCTGTTAAAACCGACATACTTCTTGATCCCGGCAGCGAGACTCAGGAATTGGTTGTCAAAGAGTTGTCAAGTCGGTTCCAAAACAAGCTCAAATCTGAAAATCATCATTCTTTTTCAAACCTCAATAATACAATATGTAATTCTTTTGGTACGGAAATTAACTGGCATCAGTCCAAAACCGGGTTCTGTGCATTCAATTCTTACGACAGATCGGACTCAAAGAAACCCTCATGCATTGCTGACAGCGAAGCACATCAAAAATTCAGTCAAGCCTCATCAGAACCCAATTTTTTTTTGGCTGCTGTTAGAGAGTGCGCGAAGTGTGATCCAAAAAGCAACAGGCAGGGTCTGGAGTTCAGCGCTGTTTTCCCGCTTCACAACGGGAGCTGGACAGATTAAAGATGACCGGAATTTGACTCGTCATCCATTGAGCAACAAGTCGGTTGGTGGGGGACTCAAATACTTATACAATCATCTCGACCAGTGGAATAAAGGCTGTCTGTCCCGGCGGCAGATATGAGTCCTCATGGAAGATCATTACTAGTACCAGATTCAACTCAATAATGTAGCAGTTCACTGTCGCCTCAAATATAAGTATATGCACCACGTTTGAGTAGCCGCGCTACATATCACCCAAGAACTGGAATGTTGTAATAAGAATATAATGAATACACACTACTATCAAATTGAGCCTGTTGTCCATGCTGCAGCGCTAATTCCATGCCACCAGCCAAGCGTGGATGAGCGAGCATCTGACACCCGGAATCCTAGATTCAATCACAGCATCGACAGCAAATCGACAGTCTTGAGGCAGTCTTCCACTTCCACCCTGAAAGACAATATGTAACTAAATGTTTGTCAGGAAACCCAGGTGACAAGAGTGCGCTGTTCACGTGCTATATGGACGGTTGAGAACTTCAGAGTTGTTGACAGGCACCGGCATTTGGCAGATAGGAGTTTTTCGCCCGTCCACATGCTTCCCCATTTGGAAATAAGTCATGTGCTGACCAAACCTGTTCATCTTCGGCAAACTCCACTAAATAATAAACAAGTCATTTTTCAAACATTCTGCTACATAGCTTTCTTCTCTTCTTTTTGAAATGAATAATTATAAATAAAGTTTCTGTTAAAATCAGGTCCCTCCAACATTCCTGAAAGAGTAAGTACCGCTGCTCACTCCCCTCCCCTACCACAAGCTCGGGGGGTCCCCCGAGCCAGGGAGTCTCAGGTGGGCGTGCTAAAGACCGTTCCGGCTCCGAAGCATTGGGATGATAACAGTCTTATAGATGTCAGTGGCAAAGACATAGATATCTTTTGACATTTCGGCAACCTGGCCGCAGTAACAACAACAATTGTTGCCTAGACAGGTGCCGTCAAAGTACATGGCATTGTCATTCTAGCTACATAGCTTGGCTAGAAAACCAATAATTCTGACCCTGACCATTCCATGTAGAAGGGCTCGGACAACTTCAGAGTGAGCATATCCCCTCTTTAGTGCCGTGTCAGGCTGTGTCAGCAGTTATCTCAAAGAGCTCGATGGGCGGACCCAGGACGTCAGAAACCATGTGATGAATTTCGGAGCTGTTGGGTGTTACTGTAAATTTTTTTTGACTACCCAATTACAGTACCTAAGGTGCAGTATCATTTGATCAAAAGTTTGATACCACAAAAGAATAAATTGTAGTATGCTCAATTCACATTATATTGACCTCGGTAATAGGGCTGGAAATGTTCTACAAAAAGATCAACAGAGACAGAGCAGACTGTAGCTGACATACCTCCTGTAGTGCTGTAGTTTACCCCCTGATTTATAGCTCAATATAGTCACCCATGGAATAAATGTACTGCCCTATATCTTGCTGTAGCGCTGGAGTTGCATAGCTGTTATAGCGAATGTAGTCAAAGTAGACCTCCTTAGTTGTGGATTCATCAGTCAATGGGCCGCTCAATGAATCATTTGCATACAGTAGCCAGATTATAGTGAACATGAAACAAAATGAATTGAGGGAATAGGAATACATGAATAACGACATGGCAGTGATAGGGTATAGATGGAGCAGGGAAGGTAACAGGAAAACAGAATTCTCCAAACAATCCAGGAAAGACTGGGAATCTGGAAACACAATCAATATGAAGAATGCAAACAAAGAAGGAACTAACCACAATGCGGAAACCCTTGCAACCGTCTGCTATTCACTGTATGACGATCATAGATACCCCGAATTAAAGAGTGCTCTTGAAGGATGTGCTGACAAGAACTGTGAACAGAAGACTTTTAAATGGCACATGGGACATACCAGGAGACTGAATCACTTCTCATTGACCGGGTGTAGACTGAGATAAAGGGCAAGAAAAGGAATGATAAAACATGCGACAGCTTGAGCACACATACTCGTAGCTGGACCAGAATCCACATGCGGATCAACAAAACGGTCTGATGAAGAAGGAAAAGGGCAGGCGGCTTTGCTGTGGACAGACGCTGGTGATAGATGGTGGGGGAAAGAAGGAAAGACAGCGGGCTGACTTTGAAATTCCATCAAATGGTGAAACCAACATACATATGAACTTCAGGGCAGGCTGATTGCACTTGACGACAATCAATCAGCGCTCAAAGCAGAGCAGCCCACCTGATTTCTGGTTAAGTGTTGATCGCATTATTGCCAGGCGGTCCTTTGCTATGCCTGCGCACACATCCTGCAAAGCATTTGAATAGTGAGTCTCACTATTTTCCGAAGATTTCATACTTATTTATGCATTTTGGGTGAACCTTCCTGGAGCTTGTCCACCAGAGTTGCTGACACAGTGTGTTGTGTACTCATTTCAGTGAGAATCATAGCTCAGTGAGACATACATTTCATCAACCAGCCATATAGATGCATATGAACCAATTAGTCACAGCTACAGTGCTCACGTTGACTACATTGAGCTACAAAGCTATGCTTGATGATATGATGCATATGACATGCTCTGTATTTAGCCGAGTGGCTACCGCTTTTGTGCTTTTTCCTGATGTATCTAGTAAATATGACTGTCTTTCCTGATTACAAATGGGACACTATTTGCCTAGAAAGGAGTTCCAACTTGTCTAGAAGAGTACCAGTGCCAGTGCCGATCATGAAACAAGCACCTAGTAGGATCCAGCAACAGTGCTTGAACAGTGCTTTGCTTGAATACTCAAAGGGAAATGTAACAAAAATGCAGTGGTTCTACTAGTAAACTGTCTGTAAGCAGGCTGCACTACTCGGTTGAAACATATTGAAATATAGGATAGAGACTCAATGCTCGAGAAACTTGGTAACTTACTCTGCAAGTGAACCTCAAAGGAACACGCAGAGTCAAGGAGCCAAAACAACAAACAACAACATGTCCACATGTGATCAAGTGACTTGGTAAAAGCCAGACAGTATAAAAACACTGTTTCATATAGAAGTCTCAGCATGGATAAAGAAATGAATAATTGTTATAATACAGATTTGAGCCAGTGCTATGCAAGTAGAGTTGAGTGCAAGGAAAGCAGTGTGCTACCATGAGTAAAGCCTAGAATCAGCAATGAATCAGCTTTACCCAAGGTAGATGGATTAGGATGAGAATGACTAGGCATTGGCCTGATTGGGAAGAGCTACAAAGCATGAACGTACAAGCGAGCCTGATAGGGAAAACCTAATCTTGGCAGATGACTGAGCTGTTCCTGAAAGGGAAGCCTTGCATATGGTGAGGGCCCAAACAGGACTTATATTATCAACCCAGCGGACTTGGAAATAATGTAGAAGTACTATAAAACTAGAACATTTGTATCTTTAGTGGCCAGTGAATTGTACCCCACAAAGCTCAGCCCACAAGCAGAGTCTGAGTGGAACATTTTATCTCATTTTATTGTGGTATATGAGGACGTGGTGATCTGAGGTACAAACCCAGTGATAGTGCTAGTGTGTACACAAGGACATGGTGCTCCAAGGTGCAATAAAATTGTGTTCATCTGAAAAGACATATTGAAGTCGTAGCCTGACACCCATTGAAGCAGTAGCTATGCACCCAGTGAAGTCGTAACCTGACAACACATTGAAGCAGTAGCCCTGCAACCATCCCTCTTTTATATTCCTTGTGAATTAAAGCCATTACAAAAACCATGCAAGGTTCACCGTCAAAGTGAACTAAGCTAAGTTTCTGTCTGCAAGAGACCAGTAGTGCACAATTGAAACCTTACAACTTTGTTGAAAGGCTTTCTCTTTCCTAATAGCTGCCTGAATTACTTAGGGTGTTAAAAGAGAGTTAGTGTGTATTTGGATTATTAGTTAGAGATCTTTATAGATCTGTTTCAAAGTAGAGCATTGCACAATTCCCACTTGTGAGTAACTTGTACTCACACTCGTGAGTTTCTGAGTCAAAAAAATCATATTTGTACTCGTTAGGGTATTTGTCAGCAAGTGATTCGTACTCGTAAATAGTATATCTGTGAGTATGGAGAATATCCATGAGTATAAAATATCCATAAGTAGTTGTGAGTATTTGTACAGATATCTGCAAGTATTTACAAATATAATGATAAAATTAGTCTGAACCATATCCAGAGTCCGAATCTGAGCTATCAATCAATGGTGGCATGCCATCATCACTCTCAGAGTCACTGTCAGACATATAAGGTTCGCCACCATCGTCAGAGTCCCAGGCATCGGCCAAAGAGGGCATCTCATTTTCAGTCGCATCATCATTGGCATTGACATTGACATGAACAGCAGGAGCAATGGATGGAACAGTAGACACAATAGCAGCCTGAATGACTTATAAGACCTAGCGAGAACAGACAAACAAAAGAAAAATACCTCAGAAAGCCATCAGCGCAAGATATCCACATTCCAACAGACTCGGAATTGGTGAACCCCGCAAGCATGGTCTACAAGCAATTTGTGTAAATACTCATACAAATATTTTCTTGAATACTCACATGAGTATCTGAGCTTTTGAGAAATGTAGAGATGCTAAACTCGTACTTGGATGAGTTTATACTTGAGCAAGGTTTGTACTCGCAAATATTGAAAACTCACGGATTTTCCCATGAATGTATTTACAGATATCCGTGAGTCTTGGGGAATCATGTGATGCTCTATTTCAAAGACTCCATTTGCATTGACAGCCCCACTGAAAGATCAGAATCAGCTCCAAATTTTTCTTTTTCATTGCTTTATTGCCATTTGCAAAATAATCTGCACCAGATCACATTAGGGGTTTCACAATAGCAACTATTGGACCAATTATTTTCTGATTAATGATGCACTTTACAGCCAAAACAGCAATAATTGACAATTAATTGGACCAATAATCAACCAATAATCAGCTACCATGAACGACCCTATTGTGACTTTTTTTGAGATTTTGTAGATCATCCATATCTTGATGACAAGGGCACATTAGAAATGTGATTTTTAAATAAATTGGTGTCTTTTTAACAGAGCTACAGCACCCCATAAGGAGATTTTCAAAAAATCTAGTTCTTCTGTCTTTCTGAATTTGGCTGGTTCACCACTAGATCTTGATTTACGGGCCAATGAGGCCCCCAAAAAATTACCTGAAATCACTAGGTGGGTCAGATAGATTGTCAGCAGAGCGCACCAGCAAAATTTGAATGGATTCCGCTTGACACCACTTTTATCATGTTGGCACAATGGCTGCCAATTTCCAAAATCAAGCATCACATAGCAGCCATACAAAATTCTTGAAATTTTTGATGGGGCGCTCTATTTACAACTTATCTGACCCACCTGGTGGTTTTAAATAATCCAAACAAGGCCAGGGTAGCCCGGAAATCATGTTCTGGCCGCAAAACAGACAAGTTCCTCAATATGGCAGAATTTTGTTTTATCACAGAAGTAATGTAATCATGGGATGTGGTAGCCCAGTAAAAACATGTCAGCTAATATAAAAATCATGTTCATAGCTACAGCTGTTGTTGAGTTATCAACAATTTGCTACTTGAGATAAATCCAAAAAAGTCAGAATGTGACCCAGCATGAACTATTTTGCGACTGGCAATAAATCATAGGATAGATAGCCCAATGGATCTGAGCAGTTTAGTCATGCCATAGGTAGTAAGTACAATTTTAGTGAGTTTGGACCTTTCAATGTGTCAGAGCTCATTGGCAATGTTTTATTGCTGTTTTCAAAAATGATGGCAGTTGGCCAAAATATATTTTGTAGAGTTTGGAAAGGTGCAGATCGATACTACAGGAGAGTCAATCAACTTGAAGAGGTGAGTGGATATGAGGCTGCACATACCAAAAGGCATATTTATATCCACATAGAGCACTTGGAGGGTCTTGGCCACAAGATTCATGATAGAATTGAACACCTCCAAGCCTGTTGCTGATGTCTCGCTCTCCGTGAATTTGAGATTCTCCAGCTGAGGAGATTTGGACTGGCAAAGTATGACCTTATTTTTCATGGCAAGATACTTATGGTAGAAAACAGAAAATGTAAAGCTCAATTGTTGGTTGAGGACTCAGAAAAGCAGATAGACTGTGATTGATGGAAGTAACTAGAAATTAGAAACCAGGTCACATTTGCATCAACAGACCGATCCATTCTGTTCCAGTGACAGAAAATCTCCTGAACGGGTCTGTAACAGAGTGCCAACAGTCCAGTACAGGTCTGAGTGAGGTGTCTCTGCTTTTTCGAGTTCCAACAAGCTCTGTGCAGTTGTACAAAGGGCAAGCCAGGGAATATACCAGTCACTCTTGCATTTTCAAACTTTTGAACCTTCTCACTTTCATCAATTTTTCCGTGGTATATGTTGTCAATTCAAGTCCAGAATCTTGTAACTTCTGCTAGAGTAAGCCTCATCTTTGTGAAGACTGTGTAAAGTATCCGATGTGTGGCGCATTTTTCGTTTCTCATGCTGAATAGTGTAATGAACATCATTCATCTCTGATTGATTGTTGCATGAGCGTCATGATGTGTCGGGTCTTGTGGAATGTCCAATCAGATTTTATTTCTGATTTATAACGTGGTTTCCGTCTCATGGTCGTTACGAGGCTTGTATGGTGATATCCTACACGCTGGTGGTCTATACATCTTTTAATCCTTCTGTCGTTCATGGTATGCTCCATTGATATAATTGAATCACTGGCCCTTTGGATGATACGAACTGGATGCTAAATTCCGCTGTCCAAAATGCCATAGAAGGCTTCTCCCAGTTGACTGGTACTGGGCTGATTAATATCAAAGCTTCTATCCATGCTGAAAAATATCTGCACACTTTTCAATACTTCTTGGCCTCCCAGACTGGTTTCTCTGCACTGTAAACTAATATGACATTGTGGCGCAAGACTAATGACTGGCTCTGCGTGTCAATTATAGTATATCTGTCACCTGTACTAGAGTCTGGCTATGAGAGACTACAATGATAGATATTATCATCTTACATATGTCAGTTTCTTCAAGCTGGGATTTTTTATGATTTCGTCCCGAGCTGGTGGAGAGTGTTTAGGTTGCCTCTCATGATCAGAGGTTGAACAAAAGAAGTGCAATGTGTTGTCTTTGAGACTGAAGACCTTTGACCAAATTGGAAAGTCACAGTTGCACCTCGCGCTGCCGACTTTCCTTTGTACCGGAAATACACAATTGTACCCAAAAAATGGTTCTCGCATCCTCATCGGCCGGAAAATGATTTTCAGTGATGGGAAAATCAGTAATCTTTTCGAATCATTTCGAAGTCGCATTCAAAGTCGCAAAAAAGCACGGGCATTTGTGGGATGCGCCAAACAGTCAGGATGGCCATTCATTCCCTGTTTAGTCTCTACGTTGGGCTGCATCAGTCGGGAAGTTACCGAAAGAGTTCAATGGCGGGAGGACTCGGGAATCCGCTGATAAAGTCCGGAACTTTCAAGTGTAAATTTTGACGTTGTGAATTAAATAAGACAATGAATATCCATCCATCTACTTGCTCTCTGATGCGGCTCCAAAGATAGCTTTGACAATTCTCCATTGCCTCCATTGCCTGTCTTGTCTCTTCCCTCTATAAGTTTCAGGGGTCTCGTGTTCTGATTCCGACTCCGAGTCCGAATCAAGTGGCACAAAGTCCGGAAATTTCGCGGGATCCTGCAAATATTCACACAAATTATGTTCCGCCTCTTGATCTACGAAGAACGCCAAGTGAGAGACGATCCAAAACTGGAAACATGGTGGACTCACCCCACTGTATGAATACAAACGTTTCAATGGTATCAACGATATTGCAGCTGAATTCCAGCTTCTCCACTGTGGAAATTCGATCCAAACCCTCGGCACAGATGTCGCAGAAGTTCACTAGAACTCGCTGAAGAGATGGAAGGGTCCTCTTTAGTTTTTCTGAAAACAGATCTGCATACTCCTCGTCTTCCAGCATCATCGAGGTCTGATTGGGTGACATGAGAAATCCAGACAATCTCCTCGAGATTAGGAGTATACGGAAATATATATGCGAAAAGGCCACGTGTGAGATACTGTATTGAAATCTCGAAAGTGAGGGAACGCAGTGAATCGAAGCGCGTTTCCAGAAAGGTGCTGATTGAAACTAAAGAAAAAGAGTCAATGAAGAGGCTAGTGAATACGAGGCTGTACGTACCGACAGGCGAGTGTATATCCACGTAAAGCTTTTCGAGGGCAGAGGCCGCGAGACTCACGATGAAGCTAAGCACCTCCAAGCTAGTTTGAGACGAGTCAGTCTCCATGAATCCGAGGCTTTTCAGCTGGGGGAAATCGGACTGGTAAAGCGGGAGAGGGAGCCAGACTCGGAGTACTGGGAGGTTGCAATCGACGAAGGTTGCCTCTGTGAGACGATCAAGGGCACAAGGGATAGGTGCACTGTGCACTGTCCCATCGACGAGAAACAGTCGAACACTGTCCAGTTTTAGAACCTTCTACGTTTGCAGACTCCAAGAACTTCACGAATTCATTGGGTGTTCCAGAACATGGCATGCAATGTAAGCCCAGTGAGATTCAAGAGTAGAGAGATGTTGGTTTGCTAAGGTGAATGTAATAAACGACCCTAGATCGGTTGTCAGTGGTGTGTCCCAGACGGGTGTACTTATCCCAGAAGATTCCTTGGACAGGGAACTTGTTGAACGGCATGAGCTCATATTGACGGGGAGCAAGGAAGGCGGGACAAGGAAGGCGGGACAATGTCATCGTTAAGGACAAGAATGCTTAATCACATGGTACTAAACTCCGATCTAATATACCGTCGCTATCGACCCCTATGTCACATTCACCCATGTCATCCAACAGAACGAGATGAGGCCCGCAGTGGGTGGATTCAATGGATCCCCCAGCCTTATCACGCCAATGATGAATGTCACAGTAGACCCGACCGACCTGGATATCAACATTGGTGTTCTGAGAGTAATCTCGTTGCACATCCGGACATTGACATCAGTGACCGGCTTGATGCGATGGAAGAGGTGATACAGAGCTATGTACCTCATTTTCCTGGAGACGAGCGTGATATTATGTAACGTAGGAATATCATCCCAGTTCTCGCCGACGACGTTCTGAAAAAGTTCGACAGACAATGTTGAGTTCTGGGTCGCTAGAATACAGTTGGTGACGAGCCACTGGAAATCCAAATGAATGCTTACGGCAAGAGGAACTTTGGGCAGTTGACTGACATGGAGGCTGAGTTCACGGGGGATGATAGATGGACCCGACAAACTAAGATCGTTGAGCTTATACTCACAGTCTATATTTTCAATTATCACAACGAGAGATGCCGAACCTTCGACAGAGAGCATACCGCGGGATCATGCGCGCCAATTATCTCAATTGTTAATGAGGTTCAACGACATCGACACCTATCGACGATGTGGAAGTCCTATGAGTAATTTGACATTGGTTCGCCGAGTCGGTGTTGAGGGATATTTCTTGAACAAAGACACTCGTTGACGTCTCATCATTCACCGCAATACCATCGATCGTCCACCTCAACTCCCATTGACAAGGCTTTTGGCCGTCCCTGGACCAACTTGATTCCATCCCGATGATCCCATCCAGAGTCCTGGAGTTTAAGAATAAAATCACTGTATCCAAGACACAGATTCGAGTGAGATTGGATGATGAGGTTGAAGAGATCCTGAACATGATCCTTCGCCTTGCTCGCATATCTCAGGCCATCCTTGCCGGAAGATCCTTTCTGATAATCCTTCACCCTCTCCCGATATCCCAGTCGTGCCATCTCTGTCGCGTGAATCCATGCTCTCAGCTCGTCCTTCGAGGAGTACCCCAGCATAAAACATACATGAAAATGCATGTCGTCCAGAGGCCAGAGGATGTACTTCTCGTTTCTGAATATTTCCAACAGCCGCTCGACAAGTGGTTTCGAGATCAAGCTGTCTGGCAGCGACCCTCCCAAAGTGCAGTACCCCACGATCGCCCCATTCTCGTCAAAAAGCGCCCCAGGTCCTACAAACAACCGCTCCTTCACACAATGTGACGGAGGTACGAATTCGCTCGCACGATACCTGGACCAAACAAGACTAGCTCTTTGTCGATTAAGACTCCGAAGCTCCAAACCGCGAACCGCCGCATAAGATATCGTCAAATGGATACCCAGCAGCACGAATAAGGCGATGTATGCCCATCTCGAGGATGTCGGTACGACCACGATCCCGACCTACAAAGCTGTCATCAAGTCCCAGCTTTTCACAGGCAAGATTGCACGAACTAGCATACCCAAAAGGGAAAAAACTCCTTCCATGCTGGTTTCTTTAGCATTGATGTCTCCAACATCTCCCGTAGTTGAAGTAGTCGAACTTGTAACCGAAGTCGCGAAATGCAGGTTAATAGCGGCCCTGGAACCCCATGTCGCGATGCCAGAAATGGCACGAAGGGAACCGCTGATGCAAAGCGCCACAATTCGAAGCCATGGAGCGACAAGAAGGAATGGAGACATGGCATCCAGAACAATCGAAGTGTCATAGATCACATCTGCGAAGAAACGATATCTTTTGGCTTCAGAGGATAGTGAAGACCCGATGTAATATGCCCCGATGACAGCTAAACTGACGATTAATAGGTTGTAATATCATCATAAACAGAATTCCGCACCAGTGAGCCGATTACAGAAGTCCTGCGAAACAAGCAGGAGCATCGCATTTGTTGCAGAAGCAGATGCGTCTCCCACACCAAAGGCTAGCGTCACAATATCAGGCATTCGCGCGACAGTGGAGAATCTTGATGTACCTTGCATAATTGCTCGTGAAGATATCATACCAGCCAGTGCGATAGAAAATGCCTGAGAGGCATTCAAAATTTGATATCTGATTGAAATTAGCAGCCCGATTCAGACAGATAGCAAAGCGGGACCTCAGATAATCTGCAGGAATTTGTTGAAGTCAGAGACATTTAGCCAGACAGAAGGCCTCACCTGGAGATACACTTTCTGGAAAACCGATAGGAAGAAAGACTTTGCAGAAAACCTGTGCGATGTCCATACGAGCAGCACCCCTCGATCGAGTCTTTACCCTACCCTCCTGACAGAAAATGGTTTGCTGAAAGACCCCCGATTCATCTGTTTCGCGTATCACCAGGCGGCTCATCATGAAGGGCGCTAACAAGGAGGATTGTACACGTCACAACTGAACAAGTCGACGATGTTTTGCCGAAAATAAGAAGCAGATAAGACCGAATGATAAGATAGAACCAATATCTGTTATCTAATCAAAAAGTGGGAAGATAACGGGCCGCTACAATCTGAAACATATCATATTTGATAAATTTACACAACGTTGCACTACAGACGGTTCAAGAGAAATGAGCAGACTCACCAGGCAACGAAATCAATGTCAATAGCGGGGAAGACCCTACAATCCGTCAACAAGGATGCGGAGAAAAAGGGATGACATACCTCGACCAGGAAATCAAGAGCGACAGAAAACTCTCCGAAGAGAGCAAAAATGCAAAAAATTAAGCCCCGACAACGTAGAAGCGGCGAAGTCCACGACTGTCGATGCAGGCTTGACAAAACAAGATCATTCCAGCTGACGCTGATGTCACCAAGAGTCCAGGACCAAGAAGGTTCCGGCAAGCTGACATGGTTCCGTCGACCAAAAAAGAGAGTCGACGGCGAGATATCGGTATCGTCAAAGACAGATATCGAGATGAACCACCCTAATCGTGAACCACAACGAGTCAGGTGGCCATCGAAGCAGAGCTCGCGAGAGATGCCATTCACGACTGTTAGAAACAGTCGTATATCGAATCATTGAAGTCAACACGACAACAATGACCTTGACAACCCTCTTGGGTTGTCCGGGAGGCTAGGAGGGGGATCTTCAGAAAAACATGAGACTTGAGACCAGAAATAGTCACGGCGTCCCGAAGGACGAGTCTGACGACGAAAGAGAACCGATTCTCCTCGGCGTCATTTCAGCGGTTTCCTGCCCCAGGTAGTTGTTCCTCCCGAATCGATGAGAAACGTATACAAACCCGGCTTCATGGTGAGAACTCTGCCTCGCCACCGGGGTGATCAATCATCGTGGACTGGTGGCCTTTCGAAGGCACCCCTATGCCACGGCTTCGCCATCGCGGGTTGGACAAACTCGCATCCCCGAAGGAATACCTCAGAGAAGGAAAGCCAAAGCCTCCGACCCCGAATCCGACCACCAATCCCAATCCGTAACGTTCAAATTTTAGTTCGCGGAAAACCGTGAACACAATGCAGCAAGGTCGGCCCTCGGCCGACCCGCTCGAGCGAGGTAGGAGTATTCGACCAGAAGAAATCCGAGTCGTCATCACAGCCAAGCGGGCGGCATCATGACTTGATGTCGCCGTGAAGATTCAACAGGATGCAGAGAGCAGCCTGTGAAAGCAGAGCACCAGAAAGGATACCCTGAATATAGGAGAAGATCCAATAGCTGGTCCATTCCAACGAAGAAAGACGAAGAAGATAGAGCACGAATGAACTCGAGCGCAAGAGAATCGTCGAGGAACAATGAAATGATGTGGAGCCGCCAATCCCTCGCTATCGAGAGGTCTTTGGGATAGGGAATGGGGCTAATGTCAAGAGGGACTCGCAAATGAAGACATGAAAGCCCTGTGTGGAGCGAGCCTTGCAAGGGGCGGAAGATGATATGAAGACGACGAAAAAAGCGACGACGAGATGATGACAAGAAGCGAAAATATGTCGGCCGAAGAAGAAAATTGCGATTTAAATACTTGATCCGGCATCACATGATCCGGGGCAGTGCAACGGCCCGAGGCCGGCGTGGTATACGAACTATGCCGTTGGGAACTGCTATGTACAAGTATTCTTCTACAATTGAAAGGGCGAGCGCCAACAATTCATTTTTGGAATTATCCAAGAATAGGGCAAGTACTTGCTCACACAGGATCTTGAAATATTTAACCATCGTCCAGAAGCAGAATTCTGGCCGACATTCAAATTTCAATGGTCATTGAGTTGAACATTCTACACAACTCAGCAATGGATTGGATCACTCCAAGTTGTAAAGCGCAGCAAATGGATCCCAACTCGGGTCACGATGTCTCTCATACTCCAGCTCATTAGTGACGTGCTCGGCCGCTTCAGCGCCATAAAACTCTTCGACGAAAGCCAGCATCGCGTCCATTCCTGCAGTAACTCCAGATGATGTCCAGACATTCCCATCAACGACCCAACGAGCATGAGAGACCCAATGGACTTCTGTGAATCCAAGTATTCTGGACCACAAACTCTTATTCGACGTAGCCCGTTTCCCGTCCAAGACTCCTGCGCTTGCAGCTATGACCGCGCCCGTACAAATGGTGAAAATGTACTTCGGCTTTGCAGTTTTCACGAAATCAATGGTGGATTGGATATTGGGGCCTTTGGTCCCGACGCCGCCTGGGATTATCAAGACATCAAGGGCGGGACAAGTGGTGAAAGTATGTGTCGGGACGACTGATTGGCCAAATGTGGGAGAGATCGTCCCAGGCGGGGTAGTGGAAACTGGGTCCAAGGAGGATGATATCATGGCCAGGCTGAGAGGCGTTCTCTCGGATAGAACATTGAGAATATCGAGAGAACCGAAAGCGTCTAACGCTTGAAATCCTGGGAATAGAAGAACTCCAAAGCTCCTGGGGGGTTCTAGATATGAGAAATTGATCAGTTTCACGATACAGAAAGCAAGGTTTATAAACCTTGAGGTTGAGCCATTGTACGTGTGAGTCAAAGAGAGCTGTAAGAACCGGGGTACTTATACGACAGACGGGTTGTCCGAGGAGCTGACATCACACGTTTTGAATGACATGATCGCAGTTGCGTTCACAGCCGGCTTGTACTGTGCTGATACGTGGTGAGATCATCAGCACAGTACAAGCCGGCTGTGAACGCAACTGCGATCATGTTACACGTTACATTATAAACATTTTGGCGGACCGGTTCAAACTCCGATGTCACCGTTACAGACTGGGCAAGTGTTCACAAATTTCAGGTGTTCGTTCTCCATATAGCACAATCCTTGGCTATCAATTAATATGTGTCGCATTCTTTCTCATTCCCACGTATTACATCATGCAGAACGGCGACGAACCAAGCAGGAAGGACAGCCGCCCAGAAATCGGCTGCTTTACTGGACTTTGCTATTCCTGTCAGCTGCACTTAAATTCTACCACCTCCAACGCTCAGCATCCATGATTTCTGTGATATCAAGCTTCCAGCATGCTGTCATTACAACATACCTAAATCTGTTGCAACCGAGCCGAAAATTCGAAAATTTGGACCTAGAAAAGTCTCGGATATAACACTCTTCATCGGCCTATGTTACGCATTACATGTTTCGGATTTGTTCAGTTCACGAAGGTTTGTTACACGTTATTGAACACTTGGTCAGAACACTACAGTAAAGCACAAGTCGGCCGTGAACGTAACGGCGATCATGGCCTGGGTCTGCTGAAATCGACAGCTGAGCTACATAGCTGTTCACATCCCACGTCTGCTGACGAATCCAGGGATGATATATCGTGGAACTTTACAGTGTGCTTTTCGGCCGATCTTTTGAATGATATCTAGTTGCCTGTGACGAGTCTCTTCTAGAATCCTGCAGTTTGTCTTGAAGTCTTTGAGTCTTTCACTGGTTTCGTTAGCGATCATTATTGATCCTCGAGCCCATAGCATTGTGTGAATCATTGTCAAGTACAGTTGGAACTATCCCAGCCTAGTCTCTCTTGGTCTCTGTCGAGATGATTTCTGATGTCGACCATGTGGTGAACGGATCAAAGTGGGTTCATCGGAGCTTATCCTAACGTCCCTGACTACGGCTGAACCAAGGTATGGAGTAAAACTGCGGTCGTGGCTCCTCCTTTTCACCAGTACTGACATGAACACTCTGACTCAGGAAGACACAGGTGAAGGCTAAGCCATGGCTTTCCCTCATCCATGGGGATACTGTCGGATACGATACCATAGGTATGAATATACTTATTTCTTCCTGTCGATCTCTGAGAGCTTCAACCAAGGCGCAATCTGTAGCTGTGAAATACTAATCTGTTACGTGACGGGCTTAGTAATCTCGTGAGCGCTCTTTATGAGCGCGCGCCGTTGAGCGCTGTGATACATATTTACAGTACATGTCGCTGAACCCGAGGAGCACGGTAATGAATCTAGGGACGGGCCTGGCAACACGACAGAGCATTTGGAATGTCTGAGGCAACAAGCGCCCCGACAGAGCATTCGGGACGCCTTGGACTCAGCGTAGCATCGCGAGATCAGTGTCAGGAAGCTATTACAAGTGGCGTTTCTTCTTGCCTTCCTTCCGAGTCTTGCCATCATATCGGGGTCAGTATGTTGCGATATTTAAGAGGTCGCTATTTCTGTATTCTAGCATCCATGGTTGTTCGTTGTGTGATCTCGAAGTACTTAGAAAGTCTTACGGAGGCTCAAGGCAATTTGTTTGAGTCCGGAAGTCTTTGTTAAGTCTTTAGCCATCTTGTTTATCTTCACGGGCAAATGTATAACCAATACTGGTCGTATTGAGGATATATGCCCCATCGAGCTTCAGTCTCATCTGTACCAGCTTCATCCGGTTTGCTGCTGGAGTCTCATTACACCTGATAAAGTCTATGGTTAGTGCCTATTGTACCCGTCCCAATTCAGTGGAGAACATTGACACACTTCAATCCGTGATTCCTGGAGGAATCCTTCAGCAACATAGGTACATTCGTGCCGACGCGCGGCCACAACTGAATCCATGATATCATTCCTCCGTAATGTCACCATATTAAGCAGTCGTCGAGGGTTATTTTCGTTCGTTAGGAATCACGCCCTAGATTCGGAGACATGATACAACTGTCGCCGGCCTTGATATTCAGCAGCGCTCACGTTCAACTTCTTGATATCCGAGGAGTCAAGTCTTGGGCGATCCGACTCTTTTGTACCACTCCAAGTCGTTGACCTGATATCTAAATTACGGAGCTTTCCCCGATATTCTGTCAAGTTTCGAGCCAACTCTGGTATGAATCGCGGGCATGAACCTGTCCAAGTTTCCGGTGAATCATATAATGAAAGTAGTCCCTGGTTCATTCCCGATCATCATCCCGTCGTTGTTCCCATCATTTCGTCTTGCTTGTTCTCATCATTGCTCCTGTTTGTTGTCATGATCAGCCATTAGCTGTAACTCCGAGTCAGATAACTGTCTTTTTCTCATCGTCACCACACGGTTACTCAAGAATAGCACTGCCACGATGGCACTCCGAGGAGGCACCGCTTTTGCGGTCGACTGGGAATTCCCATGACTGGTACGGTCATTCTTACTCTTCCTCGTTATTCCTACACTCTTACTGGTCCTACCGAGCCTCCATTGTATTCCTTCGGCGCTTCTTTGAAACCTCGGCCTTGTCCCGGTGTCGGTGAAATGATATTAATAGTGGTTGGATGAAGTTTTCGCTCTGGGTCATCAACGAGATGTGTTCGCCGTGATGGAAAAAGGCTTGGCCTCCGTGACGCACACAAGTACATGATTGATAGTAATACGATGCTCTACTGGACTAGTAATGGACTTCTAGCGGAATATGACCTTCTAGTTAACAAAAACCAGTCATAGCACAAAAACTGCAAAGTAATGGCGCGTCGACGTGGCGTCGGGATGTGATGCCAGCAAAATCTGCTTCCATGTCCCTCGGAGTCGGAGCTAGACGCCTCCGTGATGGACTTTCTCTGGCATCATCCGTGATGGATGCCACGAGAATACTGGACCTAGAGCACGAGACTGGCTCGGCGATACTCGGGCTCGGGGCTGCCTCCGGGCCCGAAAAAGCAGCCAAACCGAGATCGACTCTATATGGGCACCGGCGGCAAACTGATATTTTGCCTCAATGCAGGAGGCGGTAGGCGCCTGCTATTTACTGGACTATAGGCTACTATAGGAGGTGTTGCTTTATTCTTAGAGTTCTTCAAGAGTTAATATTTCGTCGTACATGGTCGCGACTGGACCCATATTTCGGGCTGTCCGGGATAATGTTGGAGCGAGCCAATTAGCGTCGTTATGTCGAATATGGTCGAATAATCGCGACAGTACGGAATGAAGGTCTCCAGGGAGTTACAGAATCACCAAGGAATTAAAAGAGTCACCAAGAAATCGGGGCTCTCACTCGACGATCACCAGAATTGGGAATAAGGAAAAGAGGGAACATCTAGAGATGACGGAGAACTCAGCAGAAGCGCAAGATAAAGGAGAATCAAGATTCCAAGTTGATTACCATATGCCGGTTATCAGGTCAGTCGGATGCCATCAGGCTCGGTCGGGAGCTGATGCGACGTGGTACACTCCGAGTCGAAGCCAGAAAAGGTCCCCAAAAAGGCAATCATACCGATTCATACGACATCCGAAAAGGGAATTGTGCCGCCGTTCGGCATGGTCCCGGCATGATGGAACCAAATAAAGATTTATTGGATATTATTTAATTTTTCAAGCGATATCGAGATCGCGCCTCTTCCTTCTTCTACGTCGCCGCCGTTTTCTCTCCCTCCCTTCGTTCGTCGCCGGTGACGTCGTGCTGCTCGCCTTTCTCGTCGCTGAGCTCCTCGTAGTCGTCGTCCGTCAGTTCGTCTTGAGCTCCTCGCCTTTCGTCGGTTCATCGTCGTCGGCTTCCACATCGGAAGCCCATTCGTCAGTCAACGTTGACCGAGATGGATACATATCCCTCAGAGCATTATTCCCAGCGCCAGCAGCAATGGCCCCCTCATTTGCTCAGTCCCACTCATTCAACCCAATCTCAGCCTTCATTCTCCTCAAGCTCCGCTGCGCCTTCATTCACGTCAAGCCCAGCCGCTTCCTTCCCTTCGCCGCCAGCATCTTCTATTAGCGAGCACGGTCAACCGCACTATCCTCTTCCATCTTTTTTCTCCTCAGAGATGAATCAGAACCGCCCTGATAACCATAACCATTTAACGAGGACTTCATCGTCATTGTCATTGAACCTTTCTTCATTGACCGTAGCGTCTCCGACGAACCTTTCCCCGATAAACCCACCGCCTTCCTCGACAAACGCGCTGTCTCCCGTCACGCCTATAAGCCCAAATCCATTCAACAGCCACCACCGCCAGCATCCCTTCCAATTCTCGCCTCCCGAACCGAATTCCAATGCGAACAACAATGGAAATAACAATGCACCTGGAACTGGGTCAGGCAATGGCAATAATGGAAATGGCAGCGGAAACTTTGATGGAGATAACTTTGCGCGAAATTCGGTGTCGAGATCGTCTTCAGCATCGTCGACGTCGCTTCCTCCCTCCCGAAAACGGTCATTCACGTCAAATCCCTCTCAGTTCACGTCAAATCCAGCTTCCTCGTTCACCTCGAACCCCCCAGGTTCATTCGCGACAAACCCTTCAGCCTCATTTACGCCGAATCCGTCTTCGGCGCCCTTGCTCGAGGAATCAACGTTCGAGGAATCGACACCTATGGATATTGGGGGATTTGATGAGGGATATGGGAACTTTTCGTCGACTTTTTCTGGACCGTCTTCGTCGTCCAATTATCCTGCTCCCGGGGGAAGTCCCGTCGACGGTGGAAGCAGCGGTGGTGAAGCTGGTGAAGGCGGTGAAGATGGTATGGGTCTTCGTGGTGACGATGGGATTCGTGGCGAAGAATCTGGAATGGAAGCTGGAATGTCGCTCTCCAGCATGGGCATGATTGGAAAACCTATGGCGACGAATAATTTCGTGACCAAGTTGTATCAGTGAGTCCGATCCATTGCATAAATATTGGTTCTGCATGGCTTGGTTTGACGCTTGGCTGATTTGATTTGGTTTTAGAATGATCAATGATCCAAAATCGGCGCTATTCATCTCTTGGACGGAGTTGGGGACATCGTTTGTTGTGTCGAATGTGGGAGAGTTCAGTAGAAGTATCTTGGGGAGCCATTTCAAGCATAACAATGTGAGTGACCCTCTAGTCTGTCTTTTTCTTCGTTTTTCTTCCATGGCAATCCATTCTGTTCACCTGCTCGACTTTTCCTTGCGCCTCATTTCCTTGTTAACCCCATTGCCTGTTTTCTAACGCCCCCCTCCAGTTCTCGAGCTTTGTTCGGCAGCTCAATATGTATGGGTTCCATAAGATTAATCGAGTAAGCGATTCCTTGCTTATTCGTTCGTATTCTCATCCCTTGATTTCCTTCTTCTTCCATTCTCGCTGTTCTCCTCTTCCTGTCATTCCGCCCGTCATTTTCTGCTCTCTTTGCTCGTTCAGACCCCTCGAGCCCAGCGAACATCCACCGACGCTCAAACCTGGGAATTCTCGCATCACAAATTTCTCAGAGGACGACCTGACCTCCTTGACGAAATCAAACGGAAAGCCCTGGAGCCTGATCCGTCACTGAAGCATCGCGTCGAGCTTCCTGGAGAGGTTGCAGCACAGCTTGGCGGGATGAATGCAACGATTGGCGGGATGAGCGCTCAAATTGGGGCAATGGGCGCTCAAATGGGGGCTGTCAGGGAAGAAGGCAGACGGGTCAATGAAGAGAGCCGACGGGTCAACGAAGAAAGTCGACGGATGAATGAAGAGAACAGACGGATTGGGGAAGACTTTAGGACAATGGTTGAAGAGAATCGAAGGATGATGGAAGAAAACCGGAGAATGGTTGATGATTTCCGGACGATTAGAGACGAGACGAGACGGGTCGGCGACGAGAATCGCAGAATGTGGGAACAGATCCTGATCGAAAGGAGAAAGGTTGAGAAACTTGTTGGCCTTGTTGGGAGACTTTGGGAGGTTGTTGGACCGGGAAATCGTGAGTTTTTTGTCGGTCCATAGGTTATTTCTGACTTTTTTCAGTTCCACCTTTCCCGACGGATCTTTCGGAACCAATCGAAAGCCCGAACATTTTCATTACGAGTCCGACTGCAAGGTTGTCGATGCATTCTATGGGCTCTTCTGGGATGCACCCGCTACACACGATGAGCCCAGCTTCGAGCCCTACGACTGCAGATTTCCCGATGCAGCAGCAGCAACAGCAGCATGATATTTCGAGACAACCTCACGATCTCTCACGTCAACCCCATCGGCTATCTCGACAGCACAGTTTCCAGCAGGTCAGTTTCTCCCGGGAAGGATTCGAGAAACCGTCTAGCATGGGTTTCGAGAAAGGCATCGAAGAAGATGGATTAGAGCGCAGTGGAAAGAGACAGAGAATAGAGAGCGACACTGGTTCAACTTCATCGTCGAATCTCAGCCTGAGTCCAAGTTCGCTGAATCTCAGTCCGAATTCGCTCAATATCAGCCTCAGTCCCAGCTCTCTGAGCCCGAATTCTGCGCTCAGTCCACCGTTGCTTAGTCCACCTGGAACCAAGAAAAGCCGAGCCCGGAGCGACAGTGCACCCTTGGGTTACGGGGGTCTTTCATGGCCAATTACTGGGAGACCGAGAAGCGGCAGTGGAATGGGACCTCGAAATGGTGGTCCAATATCGATGCAGGGTGGAATGTCGCTGCAGAGTGGAATGGGCAATCCCAACGGAATGGCAATTCAGGCCATGTCCAATATGGCTCGGAATAATGGAAATGGAAGTCCTGGATCGGGCAATGGTACACCATTGTTGAGTATCACGACTGTGGCTCCTGCGTAACATCACAAGCGCGGAGCCCTTTTCTTGGTGTCTTCTGTATCTCTTCTTCTTGGACTCGCTCCGTTGGATCCCGTCGCTCGTTTATCTGGCTCTTTTCGCTCATTGCTCTGCCTCTTTCGTTCGTTACCTTTACTTTCCTTCATGGACCTTTTCCTTCGGTTGCGCTTCATCCCTGCGACATCTCTGGTTCAAGGCCTTCGTGTCTCACCACCTGTTTCTAGAGCCCAACCAACCCCCAAAAAGAGATTACGACCGGCCGACGACCTTCCATTTCCTGATCTCACCCACGATCGATCTTTCCACGACACTCCTTATATTTTTCATTATCTGTTTCTGGCCTTCTCTGTACTTTTTCGTTTCATTTGGGACTGTTCTCTCATTGTCAATACCTCCATCCATCTTCATTGTCGCTGCCCCCACCTCATCCCTCGCCCGATTCTTCTCGTCGCTATCCCCAATCCTTCTCGTCGCTTCCCATCTTCGTCGTCTCTCGCAATTGCTTTGTTGTAACAAGATATTTAGCGGTTTTCTTTATTCTCTTTTTTCCGGTTCATTTTCTGTCATTTACATCCTGTTTGGTTATGTTCATTCAGTTTATTCATTGTTCATATCCATTCAGTTTGTTCAATGTTCCTTCGTTTACATCCCTGTTCCGTTTATCGCTTGTTTCCTCATTCATTAGACGTGTATAACAGAACCAACAAGACAGATTTCGTTTTTTCGAGAGAGCGTATTGGAGTATTGGATTGGCCTTGTTCAACCGATGTACAAATCCCAAATGGGATATCTGAAATACTGATTCAAGCAGGTGGCGATGGCCTGCAACGATTATCTTCTCGAAGATCACACGAAAAGATTATCTCAACAAATGAAAAACAGGTTCGATCAATGGCGGCCTATACGCAGCCCAGAAACCACAACTCTCTGTGAAGGGCTCTCTTTCTCTGCAATCAGTTTTCAAAGTGTTCATTCGTAAATAAATAGAATATCCCTTTCTCACTTGTCTCCTCATTGTCTAATACTATCGTAAGTAGGCGGAATCTCCGTCTGCTCCTCTGATTCCTCCTGGACGCGTCCCGCATCTTGATGCACCACGACCGACGAGCGGTTCGGCGCACCTTTGGCGCTTGGATTGACGCCTGCTGGTCCAGATGACGATGGACCAGGAGACGACGACGGTCCAGGATTGGCTATGGCAAAGCCACCGGCACCTCCGAGAGCTTCACGCTCTTTAGCAAGCCTGGTAGATGTCAGAGACGTTGGAGCAGTGGATTCGGTGGCCGCATAAGAGGTTCGGGTCGGCGATGTTGCATCAGAAGATCCACCTAGGTTGAATTCTGATTAGAAAGCCGAAACAAAGACGGGAAGAGAAGAGCGAAGAGCGGATACCAAAAGTACCAAAGAGAAATAAAGAAACCGATGAGCGAGCGAGACGACAATGCGAACAAGAGACCATTGGCAAAACGAATAGCGGACACGAATAGCAGAAAGACCAGAAGTGAAAAGAAAAGCAGATCAATGCAACGAAGAAATAAACGATGTGAGAAGATTAGAGATGACGAACCTGTCTGGTAATCATGTGGATTTGGAAGAGCACCCGGAGGACCTGGATAGATATTTGTCAGCAACAGGTCAAACGAGATGAGAAAATAGATTAAAGGAAGAGGAAGGGTCAAGGATCACCAAAGAGACGAGCTGAAAGCGAAAGAAGAATGTCCAAGAGAAGAAATGACGACAAAACCCAAAGAAGGAACAAAAGATGAGGGAAGAATGGCTTGGGAATGAAGGAGATGAACGATATGGACACGAAATGGAAGAAAAGCGAGAGGCGACAAAAAGCAAAAGCCAGAACCCAGAGAAACCGAAAGAACCACCTTGCGCATAAACACTTGGTCCAGTGTCATAATATTGCTGCATTTGCGGCTGGGTGACTTGATGACCATATGGTTGTTGACCATGAGGCTGTTGACCTTGAGGACCATACGGACTTTGACCATACTGATGTTGACCAGGTCCGAAACTGCCATGTTGCTGCTGCTGACCCAAAACAAACGGTGTCACGATGCCACCCCCAACGCTTGTCCCATTCAACCGACCACCCATGCCGTCGTCTTCTTCCTCGAGCAATGTCCCATTACCTAGAAGGTCAAATCATTCGAAGAAACCGACGAATGAAGGTAAGACATACCAGTATGATTCCGCCGAACCAATCTGTCTCCAGCTGCTCCAGCTCCTGCAGCTCCGTAAACCGACCCTGGTCCTACGCTAGATCCACCGTATGTGGATGCTGCTCCTGTAAAACATCTCAGCATCGAAAATAGACCAACAGATGACGCGAGATGACGCGAATAAGATCCGAGCGATACATTGAAGCTTACGTACCATAGGTAGAAGCTGGACCTATAACGAGGTCAATATACAAACGAAAATCGACAAGGGACATACCAGTCGTCGTCGTCGTCCTGTCAGGATCAAAGTTTCCATCAAAGGTCTTTTCCAGTCTCTTCTGCCTTTCACGTCGCAAGAGACAGACAGCCGCAAGGATGATGATAGCCAGAGCAACGATACCTGGGACATCGGGTGAGCCACTGCAACGAAAAAAGAAAAGAAATATTTAGCTCACCTCCAACGACACCACCAACAATAGCTCCAGTATGGCTCTTGCTGTTTATCGTCGTTTTATTCGTAATTACCGATCCAGGAGCAAAGGTCGTGGTGACTACGATGTGTGTTGTTCTGACTTGACCGTCGGTGGTAAAACTGGGAAACCAGGTAAGAATGAATCAAGGATGAATCAGAAGATGGCGTACACCGAATCGCTGGTAATTACCACGGCACTGCTCTGGCTTAATACAACAGTTTGGCTGGCACCAGCGCTAGTGCTGCTTGGCGGAGCAGTGGTCGATGATATTGCTGCTGCTGATGATGATGATGATGACGGGGCTGCTGTCGCTGCAATGACAAGGCGTGAAGCACAGACAGAAGTAAAGGCGCGACGCAAAATAGAACATGAAGAAATGAGAAGCGAAGGTGGGGGGCGACGAAAAAATCGCGACACGAATTCCAAAAAGAGCAAAAAGACAGGTCATTAGAAAAGCACCAGAATACAATAGCAGGACTCACAGCTATCGCTCGCTGGCGCACTCGAGCTTGCACTGGTGGGTCCGCTAGGAATGCTGAGCGGAAGGCTTATGGAGAGAGGGTCTCCGAGAGATAAGGACAAGGCCATTCTCGATTAGGTGAATGTAAGGTTAATGTCGCGATTAGCGGTCGTAGGTGATTGGGTAAAACGGGTGCCAATGGTGCAATCGGTGGATTTGTGTAGGGAATTTGGTGAATCAAGGCTTTGCCTCTGGAGCAGGTGCTGGTTTTTCGAAAGCTCTTCTGCTGCTTGCTCTTTGCCAGAATTATCCTTTTCCTTGGATAATCTTCTCTCAATCTGTGTCCCCTCCTATTTGAGATCAGAAATGGTCGATCTGGCGGGCGGTGCGAGTTGACTAAACGGCTGCTGTTGCTGAGCTGTGGAGAAAATATCCACGAGCTGAGGCTGAAATGAGCGGGTCTGTACGAGAAGCGGCGTCTTGCACGGTATCGAAGGCAGATTGTTCGTGGTTGTGGTATGAGGAGAAGCGCTGCGCTCCAAGATGCTCCAAAAATGAATGGAAGCAAGCTCCAAGGCTGCAAAAAAAACCCACGTGCATCATCGGCTTGCTGACGTCACGGTCAGTAATTGACAAGATCATCAAATTCTGACTTGTTTTAGGCGGCTCGCGGCGGCCCGATATTTGGAAGGTCCGACGACGAAATTTAAGTGGACCCGCACAAAAGAACATTCCATTCGAGTGACTAAGTGGTGGATCCGAACTGAATATGTACCACACCGCAGGAGACAATCAAATACAAAGAGGCTGAACGTGCAGGCGACGATATCCGTAAAATTACTTGAGTCCAGAATCCGACCTTGTTCTTCATCTGTGAGGCTAGCAAGAGCTCATAACAAAGGCACAGAGCAACTTGAGTCAACGGAAAGCGATTATTCCGTTGCCGAGATGATCAACCCAGATATCATGATCATGGTCTCAGGTTGACAAAGAAGCGAAACAAGACTATCACGATCAGGGCAACCAGACTGGACTGTGTCCAAGAAGACTCAAGACCATATGAACCAAGGACATTTGAGTAAAGGGGAATGCACAAAACAAAAGAAGAAGAGAAACAACTTCATCAGCAAAATTGCAATTCACTTGTCCGCTTTTTCCGTATTTCCGCTTGTTACAAGCGGAAAAGTGGCAAGCGCAAAAAGCGGACTCTAGTACTAGGTACCTAGTGGATATATGAGTACCGGCTACTTGAGGAAATGAAAAGGACCTGCTCATTCTCAAAATATATGTTTTTGGCACTGGTATGTCCCAACTGCTTTTCCCACTTTTTGCACTTTTTACTACTCTTTTCCGCTTTTTCCGCTTTTTCCGCTTATAGTAAAAGAGTAAGATCTACGCTTTTTCATAAAATGGACATGTCCATTGGCACTTTTGCGCTTTTTGCGTATTTTAGCGTGTCGTGGTACTTGTAGCTACTTGTACAAGTCAAAAAAGTCATTTGTTATCTTCCTGATGTTGAATGAAGACCAAAAGAGAAACTCACGTTGACTGTTTCCTCTGAGAGGTTCAGCTTGTTTAATGGTGATTTCTTGCATCAGCACGTCTTCATGTAAAGTAGAAAGCAAGACAAAAGAGAGGATCGACCACTACAGGGAGGTCGCAATCGGGAACAACAACTGACATGAACGCATGCATGAACAAGAAAGAGCAGAAAATGATCAGAGGAGACGCGGTCGAAATGAAACACGACAATAGAAGACCCAAGACTATCCCAGGGCATGAGAAAGAGAAGAAGTAGAGTCGGACTCCTGTGCAGTATACCAAGTAAACCAAGGCCATATTCGACTGATATGAAGAGGGCCAAGCAAAGAAAGTGAGAAGGAGCCAAAAACGAAACCGCACAAAAGAAATGGACTTAACCCTTCAATCACAATCCTTGCTACTTCAAAAAGCAGCAAAACCGACTATAGTGAGAAAAGAAGGCGGACGTGAAGTGAGAAACATCAGAAACCTGGCAAAGGACAGATGGGCATTCTGTCATTCGTTCAATGCACAAAGTGGTATGAAGAGAAATGAAATAGAGATGGGGGAACGGGAAACGATGCATGACAGAGAGATGAGATGGAAAAGAGGAGAGGACTCACGTCTACCATTGTGAATTCTCTCCTCACATGTTGCCCACTCAGGTTCGTCGCCTATCGAGAATACTTAAGTATCTAGAAGCCTTCATCTGTAGAAGCTGTGATTCGGCTGAGCGCTCTGCGACAGTGGAATCAGTAGATGGTGGTAAACAGAGCTCGAGGAACCAGGCAAGGACATATGCGAGAAGGAAGGACATTTAACGAGGGAATACAAGGATGGGAAAAGATGGCCGAGAAGACGTGCCTTATGCAAAGGCTGTGCGCCTCTAGGACCGAAACTGAGAGAACATTGTGTGAAAGCAGAACAAAGCTCACTGGTGAGGCTTAGATTCATGCTGAATTGGTCTTGTGGAGAAGAGTTGCTGCACGGCTTGGAGGGTATCCTGGTCGGTCAAAACATTTTTGGAAGCAGTGCTCTTTTCACCGCATTGGCTGCCGCCTCTAGGCTAGCCCAGGCCTATAAAACTGGAGTCGTCAAAGGACATAACAAAGGTCAGAAGGGCATGCTGAAGAAAGGGATTAATGTCCTCAGAAAGGTAGAGGTGAGCCAGGCATACATAGCGCTAGGAAGACCATGACATAGACCAACAGACAGCCAAATGGCAAGGCCTGCTTTCATGCTTCATTCATCTATGGAAAGAATCATGCCCAGTCCAAGGGAATCCTTGTAGATATTGGGTTCCTGAATGAACGTGCTTTTTTTGTCGCTTTTAGGGTCCTGTTTACAAAGTTTGAAACTTTGAAAACCTGTTTGTAAACAGTTTTTTAAAAACTGGTGTTTATAAACGCAGTTTTTTGGTTTTTAACTCCTCTGGGCCAGACTTGGACCTCTGATGCATTGAGTACACAATATTGGCAAACATAATGGTCCTATATCCAAGGACTGCTGACTTGCTGCACTTCATAGTGCTCTGCAACATGTTAGGAAGGATTTGGGAAAAGCGGGTCAGACTCGGGACTCTATTTTTGGCAATACATTCTCATCACGAGCTCCCGATGGGCGTGGGAAGCCGCCATCAACATTGAGCGGTCTAGGTTTGGCCTTCGCCAAGCAGGGAGAAACTTCTCAAATAACCTCCACATGCATCAACTGAGAAAACAGCATCAGAAAGATTGCTAAAACCCGCTGAATTGTGCCTTAACTCAGGTATTTATAAACCTAAAAACCAGCCTTTTTCAGAGGTTTTTGGATTTGAGATATAAACCGGTTTATAAACATGGTTTGCAAAGATGAGATCTAAACAGGACCCTAGTCGCTTTGGCCCAGCCCAAAGCTCCGAGGTCAGTCAAAACCATTTTCCCCTGCATTCCTGGCTGCATTGTAAGGTAAACTAGATAGCAAGCCTGGCTAGATTGACCTTGGAGTGAGTCAGTGAAAAAACAAAGGGAGACAAAGTGACCAGGCTTTGCTTATGACAGGTGAGTAGTAGATACTAGAGACGGTGTACAGGGATAAGAACAACCAGGATGATATCATTGAGGACATGATCGATACCACCCACAACAATGGAAAGAGTCAAGACCACCCCAATGCTGCACCAACCACCAAGAGAGGAAACAAAAGGAACCAGAATTGAACTCCTGTGTGGAATACCAAGTAAACTACTAGTGCGTTTCCTTCAGTGGTAATAGGGTTGGAAACATTCCACCCTGTATTTTTGGCATATCTAGTAAATATGATGGTCTTTCCTGATTATGAATGGGACACGATATGCCTAGAAAGAGAGTTCCGTCTTGTCTACAGGAGCACCAGTAATAGTATTGAACATAGTTCAAACTCCAAGAGGGCTCTAGCAATGATCAATAATGTGGTCTTGCCAGAATACTCAATGGACAAGGACACAATATCACAGCAGTGTTACTAGTAAACTGTTTGTAAGCAAGCTGCAGTATTCAGTCAACATAGGAAATAGTCTTGAGTGCTTGAAACCCAGGAACGATATCATGGAGCATATCAAGCCAATATGCAATGCTTTAAAGTACTAAACAAAGAACAATGACATGTCTAAATGTGACAGAGTTACTCAGGGGAAACCATGCAGTAAATCTTGTAACAGTGGGCATCTCATGTCTGATAAAGTCGTAACAGTTTCTATTACCAGCGCAAGTCAGTATGACATGGCAGAGGGATGAGTGCAAGGAAGATATACCAAGTTCAGCCAAGTAAGCTGTGACTTGGGGTGAAGATGTATAAGGAAGTGACAATGAAACATGTCCTAATCAGGAATCATACTACATATCCTAATCAAGAATCATGCTTCAAATCACAACACACAGCACGGCGACCATAAAAGGAAGACAAAGTGCTTGGCAGATTATTGAGGCATAGCAAATAAGGAAACCATGACAAGTGGCTCATCCTTATTGAGTGAACTTTGGTAAGGGAGAGGACTCTGAATAATATGTATGATTACTATAAAGCTAGCACATTTGTATCAATAGTACTCAGTGAATTTCCACCTGCAAAACTCAAAGCTAACAGCCAGAGTGTAGTGGAGCTTTTTATCTCATTTTATTGTGGTGCACGAGGACGTGGTGATCTGAGGTACAAACCCAGTGCAGTGAATAGTGCTGTGTGTACTTGAGGACATGGTGGTCTGAGGTGCAATAAAACTTGTTTTCAAACAACCCTTTGGTGTAAAAACTTATCGAAGTCATAGCTCAACACCCCTTGAAGCAGTAGCCCTGCACCCAGTGAAGTCATAGCCTGACAACACATCAAAGTCATACCGTGACACCCAGTGAAGTTGTAGCCCTGCACTATCCCTTTTATATTCCTTGTGAATTAAAACCATTACAAAAACCATGCAAGGTTCACCGTCAAAGTGAACTAAGCTAAGTTTCTGCTTGCAAGAGACAAGTAGTGTGTGACCAAAACCTTACAACTTTGTTGAAAGGCTTTCTCTTTCTTGAACTGCCTGAATTAATTAGGGTGTTAAAAGAGAGTTAGTGTGTATTTGGATTATTAGTTATAGATCTTTATAGATCTGTTTTGAAGATTCCATTTGCATCGACAGCTCCATGGAAAGGTGCCCTATTAGCAGCAAGCATGAGTCCCCATTTGGGTTTCATTCTTCTTCAGTCACTGACTTCAAGTATCCATTGCTCTTCAGATAGGCATTAGAACAAGAAACTTGGGAGAGACCGGTTTTTTCAGAGATCAGCACACTCAGGAACCTTGTGTTGCTCCTCACTCCTCACAAGCTCTCCAAAGTGCACATGCAGAATGCATGATAGCTGATAAAAAATTGACAGGCCACCATCAAAACTTGTGCTGTTCAGCAGAGTTTGTATATGTAATCATGTGCTGTTATTTGTATGAGCCTCAGCAGTGGATATTGCATTCAACATTTCCAGTCAAGGAATTAGATGACTGCAGCCTTTCTCACTGCAACAGTCAACACATTTAAGCTTTCTCTGAACTCCCTGGAACAATTTTATGATGTTTGTTCTGCCTCAAATCCAATGGTTTTGTCTGTTTAACTTGACTCTCATTTTCATATCTTGAACAACAATTTCTGCCATGTCTCCTCATGCTCAACCTGGCAACCTGAAGACTATAATGCATTCGGTTACTTACGACCCCCATGATGCAATGAAGCTCATACAAATAACAGCACATGGTTACCAAACTCCACTGAACAGCATGAGTTTTGATGGTGGCCTGTCAATTCTTTATCAGCTGTAATTTAGCGGCGGGTGTACCGGGTATCGGAGTTTGAAAAAAATAAGAAAAGAAAGGAAGGAGAAGAAAACTGTAGGATAGTCAAAGCATGACATTCTGCATATCTCTGGGTATATCTGAGCTCATTTCTGTTAAACCATGGCGCTGGTGGTGCACAACACTTGCATCAAATTTGATCATTTGAAACCAGCCACAATGATATTGGGTATGGATGACCTTAATGTGGAGTGAGTCTTGCATTATTGTGACCCAATTATTGGACTTTGCAGACTGACAGCTGTTGGATAATTTGTAGGGCCCGGTTTATAGTACTGGTTTTTAAATGTGGTCCCAGGAACCCCCGGTTTATTGGTTTTTAAATACACCACTGGTTGGGCCTTTTGATTGAGTTATGGTGGTCAGTATGAAATATTTTGCTGAAACATTCACAGTGAAATGTCTTTGTGTCAATTTCCAGGTCACATTTGAGGCTGTAGAGGCCTTGCATCAGCCAACGACGGAAGCCTGAGCTGGCTGACAGTTGATCAAGCATGGGAGTTTCATCAAAAGTTTTGTGAAGTCCGCTCGTCGAAGTCACTGAAGCATTTTGCACATCACCAGACCCTTTTGAAGTGTCCAAGATGTTGTAGTAGATGAAAGAGACAAGGGCAGCTAAGAATATCAGCCAGATTCTGCATTTAGGTAAGCAGTGATTTAAAAACTGCAAACCGGTTTATAAACCCAGTTTTTAATCCTCAAACATTGAAAACAGGGCCCTAATAATTTGTGAGTCTGATACATGTGTGAGTTTTACATATACCAGAACAAGAAACTTGAACCTCCATTCTCTCAATATAAAGGTAGAGTGGCTGGGATTTGGAACCAACTACGGAGACCCCGTGACATGCTATCTGGTCTTTGCAAGGTTTACAGCTTTTAGAGCCCTGAAATTCTCAGAGAAGTGCTCAGATCATTTGAATAGATGTGTTAAATCAGCTGGAATATTCCTGAGATTTTAACAGTGGAGAGACAGACAGAAATAAACCTTGACCAGATATTAATAACAGTGTTATATGGTCACTTCATCTGGCCGTGGGAATCCAGCTAATCGGCCGTTAAACCCGATATGGCTGATATTGGCCACTACCGTGCCAGTGGGAAAGTCATCAGGTGACTATCCCCATTAAGGGCGGTCTTGGCGCTGGTCTAAATTTTGCCCCCGCCCAGCAAACGAGCCCACAAGTGGGACTCTTAATAAACTCCATAAACTTACTTTTCCATTTATTCAGATACCTAGTCCAAAATCTTATTTGATGTGTATTGTGTGAAACTAGGTGACTTTACAGATATTCTAGTTGAGGTCGGGGGCCTATCCGCTTGGCTGATCCAAATCCTCAGATTCTGAGTCTGATACTTATTGCCATAAGGTAAGCTGCAGTCCCTTTCCAAATATTCAGGGTATTATGTATAAAAGGTCTCACAATATCCAGTTTCAATTTCAGCTATTGAGTGAATGATAGCCGACATAGCTAATGTGGACTTTTCCTTCAACAATGTAGAGATTACCTGTATACGGAGAGGGTTTATTAGTCTACTTACCTCAATTCCACTCCAACTCGGAATCCTCATTTGTGAATTTTTCATGGCCTTTCAGACCTCAGAGCCCTGGTCCTAGCAGCACGTTTCACGTACCAGGTCAGGGTGATATCGCATGTGTGTTTCCTGCTGTCCTGGCGTCACAAAGTTTCCACTAAATACCAAATACCACCGGCATCATCCGGAATAATATAATCTGCCCCTATCGCACCGATACCATCTAGCTGGCTTCCTGTGTTCTTTCTGTTCACCTCTGGTCAAGGAAAATACTTCTTCTTTTAAATAGTTTGTTGTCCATGGTCACTGAGCAAAAATATGGGGTCTGATCATGGGTTCTCTTGCGATACTTATCACTGACCAATTTGAGTGATCTACATAGTGGAGAATAGCAATGTCCTAGACCCCAGATTATTGATATCTCAATGCAGTGTTTTGATAGCCTGGTCAGTGTTTCCGTACACCACAGATTGATTACTGCTCAACGGCCTTGCGAGACTGATTTTAGCGCCTTCGGCATGTGTCGGCAGGTCACATGGGTGGGACTTTGGTACTGCCGATCTTGATCGATCGGTACTTGGTCATTAACAGTCTCAAACGATAGAGACGCTCACTATGGACACGATCGCTCCTGAACCACCAAGTCACATTATTTTCCGATGAAAAATAGGGTTATAGTAAACCAAGATCAAGTTCAACTGATACGAAGAGGGCCAAACAAAGTCAGACACTTTTTCATTGTCTACCAAGACATGTTGAAGACTTGGAGATATCATTTGCTTTTTACAGAAAGGACACATCGTTCATCTATGCACCAGGCCAATGGCTTAATGAGGCATCGCGGACCGAAGAGATCATTACATTCCAAAATTCAAGTCAACATGATTGTCTCCAGCTCCTCCGATGAACTTTACGTCATGTCATTTGAGGACCTCGCATCGGGTGTCAGTAGTGATATTCCAGATATACACGTATGTCATCGCGGGGATCTGGGCGCCAATTCGAGTGCCCAATCTCCTTTTTGACAAAGCTTGGTGCATTTGTTGTCGTGCCGCGCGGAATTTGCATGTTTCGTACTTGATCTTTAAAAGCGCAAGTTCATTGTGGTTTCGATCCCGGCTTCAGAATGGCTACTTTCACTGATATTCAAAAGTTGGACATTACTGGCGAGGTCAAGAGCATCTGTGGGACTCGATATTGCGGTGTCCTCCCCACTGAGGGTGAGTTCAATATTGATTATGATCTCCGTGGGCTGACTTGAGTATACCTCGGTCAGTGTCACCCATCCAGAGGCTTCCCACTACGAATGGTAGTTCTCTGACTTTCCAGAGTATAAAGACTGTCAACATCATCAATTCCAAGCTCAGTCATGTTGGCGGGGATGAATTTGACTATACAGAGGTCGCTATCAGTAAGGAGTGCTCTCCATTGGTTCCTTAATGCTGAATTCTCCTCAGAGAAGCTTGAACTTGAAGCTTCTGGTTCAAGGGTCTCTGGTTCCCCACGTGTCCGTGTTCGGCGTCGTGGGAACAACCCCAAAAACCATCAGGCTTCTGCCAGGCACGTCCCGCATGTTCGGCCTGAAAGCCTCAGGCTTGTTGATGCCTCGGCGACTGCCGTTGACGTCACGTCCCCACCGGCGGATGCCATTGAAAACAATTCGGATGCCCTTGAAGTGACATCGACGCCGCCGGCTCATTTGCAGTCCGCTCTGCAACGGCGACCTTCATCGGAACGGATCAGGAAGCTCTTGCAGAGGTTCAGTATCACATAGAAGCCGTGTATATATTTCCGATTTGGCTCTGTCAAGGTAGAGTCAGGCAGGCCTGCAGGGACAAACATTTTTTTGTTGCAACAACGTTTTTGGAAGCAGAATTAATTATTCACAAGTCTCACATCACGTCCTTGATACGATCTCGATCCCAATAAAACATACAGGATTGGAGTTGTGATATGTTGGATTTTCGGTTAAACCCAGCTACATCAGGTGGTCGCGCCAACAAGGCAGGTCGATTCAACAGGTGGGAGTCTAATTTTGTTTAGACCCAGGGCTTTGGCTAGGCCCTGAGCTGACTAAGAATTCGGAATTTTCCATCTCATCTCGCCTCTGCCTCGAGTCGGCTGCACGATTATCATTCACAGCGCTAAAGCTCGACTCCATACAGACAAGATCCTTTCAACATAACTTCAAATCCAAAAGTTCAGTATAATTGGTATCGTTGGGACTTGACAGTTCAATTTACATCCTCCAATCCCAGCACGAGACCCAAAGACTATTTCCCAAGTTCCGACATCAACTTCAATGTCTGAGCCTCACTTTGACGTTGTGCAATCCATCGGTCTCGTAGTCCGTTGATACTGATATAATTCACAGAAATCAAGTATTTGATCCTCAAGGGTGTCAGTCAGCATTGCACAATCGCGGTTTCTTTCTGCGCAGTTCATCACGTCAGGCGGCGATATTGATGTGATACACGCCTGAATAACGATGTTGCCGATGATGACCTGTGGCAGACTGCAGTTCTGATCCGCAGATGCTCTTTGCATTAGGACCTGAAAGTTGAAGGAAAGAATCAAGGAGTCAATGAATGAAGGATATCTGGATAGCATTCACCGAAGGGAACCTAATCACCATTGTTTTGCACTTGGAACCTTCAGTTTCTTGCGCGCGTCGCAGGGCGTGATCTTAGGTTTGATAGTTGATTGGTCAAAAACTTGAAGGAAATCGATCCAACATCCAGCTTCCGTCGTGATCGCTTCCTTCAATGTCAGTTGCATTATGTGATTAGCTCCGTCAAGTGAAGAAGAGTTGATTTGGCCTAATGTTCGAAGATAAAATCTGCGTTCACTGTCCTCATATATTAACCTACTGGTATGAATGTCACTAATTCATAACAGCTGCAGTATTTGAGAACAGAAACGACGAAAGTAAACGGGATATCGGACGCATGGGCCTGTTTTGTTTCTTTGACTCTGGCTTCGTTTGGCGCATGGGCAAAAATACAAGGATTTAATTTCGATCATACAGGTGCAATTTCATACACAATTACTATTAGAATCAAGACATTAGAGGGAATTAGTGCAGATGAAATATCGCTAAATTTCAATAGCCATCGTGGCCATATCCTCCATGGCCATGTTCTCCATGACCATGCCTGTGGTTACCCTGATCGTAGTCTCCATGATCGTAACCGCCATGGCCTCGATGGCCAGGCTGAGAGCAGAAGAGATGTTCTAAAGGAAGTCGTTTCCTGGCTGATGATGAGGCCGTGATTTGGACTTGTCGGGAAGACGATTGGTGAGGGGCCGACGAGCAATGGATTCTGCAGGCTCTGCTAAAAAAAAACTTGACTTTCTTAGAACGTGGTGCAACATTCTCGGTCTCATTGTCACTAGAGACCTCCATAAAGTCTTCGTTGTCATCTGGATCCTGAGCCCCAGCCTTTTCAAGAATGAGAGCATCAATAAGATAAGCCCTTTCAAGTTCAGGTGGGCATTCAGGATCACCGGTGGGCTTGGTGGTTTTGACCAGCTGTAATAGAATGAGCTGATGATTCAGAGAGAAAGGAATGTGACGTACATTGGTAAATTTGAGTTTCAAAGAAGCTCCATCCCTAGCTGGCCATCCTGATTTGCTCACCCAAGCATTGAAGTGGTCGGCAACATCGTTCCAGCTATTTTGCCCCATAGGTAAAACCTCTTCGACAGCATCGAGCAGGGGATCAACATCATCAGAGGAATAGTTCCGATTTCCAGAACTACGGCCTTGCTTCTTTGGTGGTGGAGAAGAATGACGCCTGGAGTTAACCGCCTTTGTCTCGTGGGCCATGACCTTGCTGGTGATCCGCTTATCTTTGGACTTTGCAGTAGGAGCACGACGTGAACCACCAACGACTGAAGTTGAGGCATGAGCCCATGAAACAATGGAGTTGGCATCAGGCATGCTATCATCCGAAATGTCACCACCGCGAGAAGCAGGAGTTCGGTACGATGTCAAAGCTTCAGGCTGAGGAAGAATGGTGTTCGATGCACTGTTATACTGAAGAGTCATATTAGATAAAGTATTATCTCGAACGACAAAAGACTCACTCCTTGATATGGATTCAAACCATGCTGCTGATGTTCCAGATAACCTTGATCACGATGTACATTGAACAAGGCTGGTCCAGAAGCTCCCTGGGCAAAGGAAGGGGTCATTTGGAACCCTGAGTCCCCAGGAGGGAATGCGTCAGCGAATCTGGGAAGCTAAAATGAATAATCAGTACTGGTACAAATGATGAGCAAAAGACCTACACGGCCACCAGCACCATTGGAAGCAGGCCTCATGCCCATTCTAGCTGGTCTATTGGGGGACCAATGGTTACTGTTGTTGCCTCCAGTCGCTCCAGGCATCCAGTGGTTGTTGGAATTGTTGTTTTCAGGGTTATAGCTCATTGTGAAAAGAGGGAAATCATGAAAGGAATGTTATCAGATCAAGTTAGATGTTGAGAGTTCTTTTCATGTTGTCTCTTTTATAGTCCTGGAAAGTGCTCCATACATTACATAGAACCATGTCATTCCCAAGAAAAAGATTATGTGCAACATATGAAGAGGCGTCATATTTGGAGTCCTGCCAGGCCGCCGTTGGTACATCGTATGGTTTTGGCGCGACTTTGGTGTTCTGGAACAATAAGATGATGCTAGATAGCATCAGAGACTCCAAATTGTGGATATTCTTGTGTTTGAGATAGCCCAGCATGCCATAAGATGGCCTAGAGCAGGATAGAGAACAAGCTTGACTCCATCAAAATCACAAGTTTGGCTTGGAGGCGGTTAAACCTAAGCTCAACTAGGCATTTCATTTATGAGCCATGGACATACAGCTACCTTCTAGGTACATTTGGTCTGGTTAGAGGTCCCAATGGTTCAGCTAGACATTTGCGCGCCATATTGTGACAAGCGAGATCGCATCAAGATTTGATGGCGGGACAAGATCAAAAATCGCCCAAAAAGGGTCTGGAAAGCAAAATCTATTCTGAAAGAGGGGGTCCTACCCCTCTTACAGAATAAAATCTGAAAGAGCTCCAAGTTCATCAAAATTCGCTTAAAATGGGAGCCAACGCCGGTCGGCACCCCAGCATCCCTCGGGTAACCAGTCTAATTCTAATATCTGAAAAATAAGCGGTGACGGGAAGTCACCCAATGTTAACACCTTATTAACCCTTAAGTCCAACACTGGCTTGAAATACACCTCCAAGGCCTATAGATCATTAACAATGGTCATAAAGACACATTGCTGAAATGGACTAACACCGTCAGAAAAGTAGAGGTGGCATACCACCAGTTAGTCTTGTACATGTGTTTACCACGGGGCGCTGCGCCCGACCAAGCATTATGTAAGCTTGAAGTTCCCATGTGCCAGGAGCATGAACTGACTGAGGAATTTCCAGGGTTTGGCTGTCAGCATGGCCAAACAGCTTTAAAATGGCACATATGATGTGTTCACGACCAGGAGTCAACGTCCAAAGAAGTTCAGGTGAGAAATAGCCAGCTCTTGCAGGCTTGTGATATTATGAGATGACGGCATTTACTTGTCGAGTTTTGGCCTCAAAACACTAATTTAACCAACATACACCTAGTATTCTATTGCCATCTTCAACACACAGACACAATCTCGAAGGAATAGAGGACATCTAAAACTGTCGCGCGCCTAATGCTTGGTCATAAGATTGCCGAGCGCCCAGGCCTCAGACCGTCGTGGTAAGTAACACTCTATACATCAACTTGTTGATTGTAACGAGTTTATCTAGGAGAGACTAACCACCACACCTGGTCTACCAGTGGGGCCAGAAAAGTGTGAAAGCGGTCGTTCAGCTGTCCTGAGCTGTCCAGACCAACGGAAATACCAATGCCGAGGCCAGGTTTCGTGTTGCATTGGTATAGAGAGAGAACCATGATAGTATGATGGAATGGTTGAGAATAAGTATTGGGTCCTTGATTCAGGTGGTGCAGAAGCTTGCAGGAGGATGGTCGAAAACATGCTTTTTCTCGTCGCTTTGGCGGGAGCTCCAAGACCAGGAACGGTTTTTTTCCACATTCCTGGTCAAATTAAAGGATAACATGACTAGCGAGTCCGGTCAGTTCGTCCTTGGAGGAGGCGAGTTGGCGAAAAAACAAGGGGAGATGAAGCGACGAGGTTTTGCTCGTCACAGCGGGGAATAGAGATGAGGGAAAGAATAAAAATGACCAGGATAACATTCTTGAGGACGGGTGAATACTGATTTATGGAATAACCGAGATTTATTTTGCTCGTCGTCGCCAACAATGACAAGGCCATTAGCGCACGTGCCACTCCCGCCTCGTCAAACCAGACGCCCGAGTCGAAAAAACGGTATTTTCCCTGAAGGTGACCAATGATTATTGTACGTGGCTTTTCGAATACAGCTGCTTATCCTTACGCCCTCCAGGACCAAGGTCACAGCCAGAACCGGCTCACTAGCCTGGTGCTAACAATGGGCTCCGAGCGGCCCCAACCATTTCTCGACCTTGCGTCATGAACCTCTTCACCGAGCGTCATGCGATGCTCAGCAATTCTCAGCCTCTTCTTCTCGATAACCCAGGCTGCAGTCACGATTCTGGCCTCTGGATTCGCGTCAAAAAGCCCATGGTCCGTCAACGCGTCAACAGGGACAGAGGCGTCCTAATTTTCATCCAGGTTGGACGGAAAACCTGGTTCGGACAACATCATGGATCTCATCATCGACCAACCCATGAATCGTCTCAATAACAACGTTTTCCACGTCATTTGGAAGTCCCATTCCCTGATGCTGCGCCAACATCGCTGACACGGACGAAGGCTCGACTCCCTTCGGATCGGTGGGATCATTTCTAACGAGCGAAAACCATTACAAAATAGCAATGAAGATTGTTCCTCTGGTCTATCCCAGCGGCCACACGAAAAACCTACCAGAGTCCAGATTCCATTCGCCGCCCGCCCGACAGTCGCAGAAAAGGCCTTCAAACCAATCTAATTCTTCCCTGGAATCGCCTCAGAGCATCCTATGGACCCTCCTATAAGTCGTCGTTGGTCCGGGTGCTTGCTGCAGACTAGGACTGCTCGCAATCCTTTTAGCCCTCAACCTCTTGGGTAGGCCGCTCCATTGTCTTGCTGTGATTGTTGTTTTCTCATTCAATGCTTCAGCGAGCAGGACACTTATCATTCTCCCAGTCGAGCAGAGGCCGCCTGAAGGTCTCCTGACCTCGCTGAACCATGCTGACCTTCAACTCTGTACTGTGTTCATCGGGAGCGGAAAGAACCATCAGGTATGTACGCGTTTCGCTTTACATGTCACCTAATTTGGCTGACCATTTGTGTTTGACCCTGTTAGGAGACCCCCCTGCTTTTGCCCTTCAAGTCGACCCTCAACTTTATATCAAGCCAGTCGTCAGTCGGTACACTGAGATCATAGAGTATGTTACCCTCAGCGCCTCTTCATCTCCAGTCGAATAACATTTTCGCAGGGCATAGAAAGAGGAGATGGACTCCTTTTGTCCCTCGAAAGGCAACCGCTCTGGCCATGGTATTGCAACCTTTCAACCCCGTCCATTCAACTATTCGCAGCTCTTGAGGTCAAACAGACCACCGTCAGAACAGGAGATAGCTGGCATAGTCGCTGATATCGACATTCGCGAACAAGAGGTTTCGACGTTGCAAAACCATATCACGGAACTTAAGCAAGCGCTCGAGGTCCTGGAAGCAGACGTCCTGAATCATAAAGCCATTCTTCACCCTATCCGACGAGTACAGTCAGAGATTCTCCAAGAGGTTTTCCAACTCTCCTCTGATTCTGCGGTGGCACCTTGCATCCCTGGCTCCGACACTCGCTCAGATATCGCCTTGCGCTGGGAAAATGGACCATGGAATCTTACGCATGTCTCTCAGCAATGGCGAGACATATCGACTTCCTATAGTGACCTTTGGTCGACGATCAATATATCCTTCTCCGGTCCACCACAGCGGAAAGCGCTTTTGGGCCTCATTCTCCGATATGCTGGCTCTTCGCCGCTAGATATCACCTTCGACGACCCGTCGTCGTCATGGCATGCATGTCCAATTGGTCCCATCCTTGAATCACTTCTTCCGACATCCCAGCAATGGAGATCCTTGCACATTATATCCCCTGACCTCAGCGACTTTATGCCGATTCACCGAAAGCTCGATTCCCTGGAGATACTTTCAGTGGCCTTTATCAACGACGGAGCTTTTCGCCAAGCGCCCGAATCGGAGAAGCCACTGACGATGTTCGAAGTCGCACCAATGTTGAAAACTGTTCTCTTCCGAGATTTGGCTGCGACGCCGCCTCCCCAGCTTCAGCTCCCTTGGTCAACTATCACTCGATATAGCTCGGGATTCTACGGGCCTGATCCAAATGGTATCATACATCCAGAATCCTTGCGAGCGCTCCGACTAGGTCCCAACCTCACCGAAGTCGAAATCTCCACAACTCGCAATGTCAGCGAGACCTTATTGCAGCCTCTCAAGCTGCTCCATCTCGAGAATCTGGCGATTACAGGCTGGAGACCTCGGGATCTCCAGCTTCTCATGGACAAACTGGTTTTGCCGGCTTTGACGGAGTTGTCGCTGGATGTCGCACGACCGGGGACGATGATGCCGGTGGATCTAGGATGGCTCAGTGCTGCTCAGCTTCGAACCGACTTTTCCTTGACATACCTCAGCCTCGCTCGCTTGGAACTAGGTCATCCTTCCTTTTTCGCCTTTCTATCCAACGCTTCGACAATCACACATTTGAAACTTGTCGATTGCTACAGCAGCGAGCTCATCAGCCGACTCGATTCAGACAATCCGATTCCACCTCCTGTTATTCTGCCAAATTTGACGCACCTTTCGATGGTGTGTAGCGAGCTGGATAAACTTCTGCATTATTCAGAGAGAGACAAGTTCCTCGGCATGATTGAATCGCGCAGTTTCTCGGATCTTGACTTTGGATGCGCCAAGTTGGTTCTGGCGGAGAATCTCGTAGAACCTTTTGGTACAGATCACAAGCTTACATCTGAGCAAGTTGCTCGGATTGCTGCTCTTCGACAATCTGGGTTGATACTTCATATATCTTGATTCGAAGGATAGTGGTGATAGTCTTGTATAGTTGGATGATCTTTTATTAGAGATACCAATGGGTCTTCTTGTACAAGTACTCTTTTCTTGAATGACGGTGTTCTATCTAAATCGATTGTGTTGGAAGTCGAGAAACGATAGATGCATCCTACATTTTCCCGTACAATCTCTTCAAGACCATGTACCTTACCCAGCACATCAATCCGACGCCTACAAGAACCGCGCTCCCTATGAGACTGTTGAATATCTTTCGGAAAAGGTCAAAGAAGATAGTCGCACCGGCGTAATACCCCACAACTTCGAACCCTCCTGTCGCTGAGTTGATAGCACCTGATATCGGCGGTCCAGCTAATCCTCCCAGAGCAAGGATACTCATCATCATCCCAACCCTTCGACCAATATCCGCAGTCTCCCCAAACTCCATTACAGGGTTCGTCAACAGAGAGACATACGACCCCGAGGCGAATCTAAAGTGTGAAATGAACTTACCGAAATCGGACTAGCGATGGGTATCCTTACCCATAAAGCACAGCGACGACTATGAGAGATGCTGCAGTTCTAGCAAAAGGCCAAGCATAGGTTATGATGCCAGCTGCGGCTGTAAATGGAATCATAATATTCATGGGACCTTCAAATTTCAATCAGCTAACAGCTTCATGGACAAGTTGAACTCTTACCAAAACGATCTGCCAAATGTCCTGCAACGAATCGACCCAGTCCTGAGGCAGCATTGGCAATGGCGACGAGGTAGAACGACAAATCCGGGTTGATGCCTACGGAAGCGGCACTGATGTCGATATATATCAAGACTAGCTGATGTCAGTATAGGAAAGTACTATTGTTGTGCCAATGACATACGAGTATAAACTCCCAGAAAGTTGACAAAAGTAGAGGCACAGTAAACGGAGAATGGAGCGGATTTAAATGCGCGCCAGTTGAACAGGCCACCCGAGACGTTTTGAGGTGCCAAGCGACGTCGGACAAACTGTAGATTGAATGAGAAACGGACCATCAGACCAGAGCGACATACAAGGTTGGCAAGCGTAAGAGTGAATATGCTAATGAATCCAATGATACGCATAGTCCAAGGAAACCTTGATGAATGTATCGTGAATCGAAGGACTAGCGCAAACTAAGTCTCTTACCCAACACGAGTAATGAGCAATCTTGAAGCGATGGGAATTAATGTACCCCCAATTGAAGACCCGACTGCCGTCATTCCCATCGCAATACCCCGACGTTTCTTGAACCAATGACCTATTACAGCCAAAGTAGGGTTCATCATTCCCCCACACCCGAGCTAAACGGACGGACGCGTCAGATGAGCATTGTCATTTAGACCAATTGAGATTAGCATACCCCAACAGCAAATCCTTGACAAAGCAGGAATTGCCAATAGACCTTGCATTCCGCTACGAGGAATGTAGCGGTGACGAGAAGCGCAGAGCTGCAGAGCAAGACTGCCCTGTCATAGCCCCGGTCAAACAGGCGCCCGGCGAACAGTCCAGGTAGAAATACCAGGGAATACTGAACGGAATCAGATGGAAATCGAGAAGATCAAGACAGAATGCTAACCTGGACCGAGCCTATCCAAGCGCTACGTCGAGTGAGGAAAGCACTATTGCGGCAAAGCAATGACTCACAGGCTTGATGGAGACGATGTCGTCAGTAGGGTTTGTTGGTAGTATGATTGAAAAACCTATGAAATTCATTCAGCATCCGGAAGCCAGTGGATCTCGCCACCATCTTACACCCCATGAATTGACAAAGCCAAAGCTGTTATCCCATTAAACCACAGTTAACCTAATGTAGGACAGCATTGCTCACGTCGTGAATGTAACACACATTGCCTGGAGAGAAAAGTCAGCCGCAGGACGAAAACTGAGGAATAGACCGACCCCAAAGACCACGAGCCATGCTCTGAAGCCTCCATCAGGGAATTCGAGGTTGGAATCCAATAATATGGTCGGTAATTCGTTGGTAGATTCTACGTCCTTGAAGGTTCTCAATTCAGGTGCGCTGCCATGATGGGTCCTGTCGTCGTCGGCGACCGCGTCAAAGACTACTTCTGCGCTGTTCCTCTCTGAACCTGCCATTTGGACCAGAAGGAGCAGGAGGAAGAACAAAATCGGAACCAGGAGAGACCGTAAAAAAAGCAAATGACTCGGATTCTTTGGTCATTTTATAGCACGGAGCCGGCTGAACCTTTATCATGCAGATCCCCATGGGTATCGGAGAAACCCTGCGACCATGAGCAAGAGCGAGCAGCAACAAAGAAAAATCAAAGCTTGCTTATGGTAGTTCGTCAGACCAGCAAAGTGAGAGGCAATAGCGATAGGGAAGATTATGTCCGCCCGCACCCTTGGAAAAAAAAAACAGGTCGTGCGATCTTTCACGCCACGTGTTGGTTGGTTTTTTTCGCTGAGTCCACCGAGCTTGACTGAAGTTCAGTCAAGTCAGGTCAATATTCATTCATATTCATTGTAATATTAAAACGAATGCAATTTGTGAAATCTCCGTCAGTTTTTTGGTATAAGATGATGACACAGGCCTAACTTACTAAAGCTTGTTCCCAACTTGTTCCTCCTGTTTTCTGGAGCTTGTCTGGAGCAGGAGAGGCTTTTTTTGACAACAAGGCTACAAGCATGTAGCGGGGATGGAAAAAAATGCCATGGGAGCGCTACTGCTAAATGCATTTGGCAATTCAGACGTTAATAGGCCTTTCTTGGAGGCTAATATGATTATATTGAATCAAATAACTAGTTGGAATATTGAACCTAATGCTAACCATGAATATAAATGAATATTGACCTAACTTGACTGAACTTCAGTCAAGCTCGGTGGACTTAGGGAAGCGCTGAAAATCGTGGGAGAAAACTGACCCCCTCGTCGCGGTCACGTCTGCAGTGATATCAGTTTTTGAATCCCTTCCTCCATGAATTGTAATCGCTCTGCGGTCCTGGACCAGCCTGCACTAGCTGCACTATCCAAGGTCTTCACGAGGCTAGATATTACGGTTTTATCCTTGAACCCAGCGTAAGTGAGTCATTTTGATGGGTCTGGGCAATCCCCGCAGTCCAAACCCTCAGTCAACGCAATGCAACCAAGCACAACTTGATAAAATGGAATGAGTGAAATCTCATCAAGAGACTTGAATCAATCTAGTACAGTGATGAACAGCTGATATCGGTAATAGCAATGCTGCATCAAAATAGCTTTTGTCGTGGCCAGCATAGACAGGGGGCGGCAGCTCTGGACTGGCAGATTTTTTCTTCTCCTCCTCCTTCTCCTGATCTTTTCCCTTCCCGCTTCCTTCAGAGTGGAGAATAGCACGATGAACAGGTCTTCGGTCAGCGCTGGAATAGTGAAGCTGAAAAATTCAAAGAAAATAAATAAATGAGTTGCGACCAGCGCTGCTGGAAAACAACTTGAACTGTTATTGCTGGCCCCATATCCCAAGTAAATTTTCATCATGGCCGCCTCAGGTCCTGAGCGACAATAACTCAAATGACAACCGGAATTTGCCAATTCACCGCGTAACTCTTTCGTTCTTTCTTTCTTTCTGCCATGTCGGAGTTAGGCTGAAATCAAAAATGTATGCATACAGATACATGCCATCTACATCTAGACTAAGTACATCGAGGACTCGAGGTTCCACCGCTCGAGCATGAACTTGAGAAACGAAATCTGTGTTGAATGAGGTGATAAGGGAGAAGGCCGGCAAGCGGCAGGGCCCGCTACCCAGGCTTCGCGTGATTCGTCACATTTTGACTTTACCGGCCAGAATCCAGCGATTAGGTTACACTCGCCATCCTGGCAGCTCAATACAGCGCTGAAACCTGTGAGATGTGAGCAAGAACTTCTCGTATAAATCATATTGCTGTTCTTTGAATTTTTCAGTTCTGAAAAGGTCCTCAAAGGTATGTACTTGTAGGGACTGTTATGAAGAATATCAATGATAATAATATTAATTACAGCAGGTTATTCTGGACTGTGAGCAGGTCTTAGCAGGTTTCTTTAGCTGCTGAGGTTGTCTGCACTGCTCGTCATGGACCTTGCGGTCCACTCCTCACAGTGCACTGAACTGGGGTGTCCCCCCCCAGACCCCCCTGTTATGGATCCTTCTATAGTAAATAAACTATTTGCACAGATTTGCCTGGAATTTAAGGTTCAGATGTGAGCAAGATGGGAGGTAAGAATCATGTCAAATAAAAAGTGACAGCAGCTGGGATCGAACAATAGACCGCATAATAGAGAGGGACATCACATGCAATCAAAACACAGCCACTGCCCAAAATCTTTTTCCTCTGCCAAAAAAAATCATAGGGCGGTATAAGACCCACACCTAATTATAACAAGTTAGGTAGCGGGGATTCCGGTCATCCTTCTCGGAATGACCTTGAGGCCTGCCGTCATCTTCGGGTCGGAAGCTTCCGACCCGTCCGCAGCAAAACAAGAACAAGCACCTCTGAAGCTCTGACCGAGACAGGACAGACAGTATAAGTACAGTATACTTGCCGCTTCTAGTCTTGAGGTTCTGAAACCCACTCCATGTTCCTTTTTGAGGCATCAGGTACCGCAAAAGTTGAACATGATCCAGTTATAAAAAAACCTGACTGACCCAATGGTCGTTATCTGGTTATACATGGTAAATTGAACTCACACAATGACTCAATAGTTTAGCGAAGTATTGATCTTGACCAGAAGGCATAAGAAATCCATCGAACCTGGCTAGGGCTAAGGGCGGGTGGGACACGTGAGATTACCCGACTTCTGGCCCAATTGGGAATTGCGCGGGGCCGTCACTGCTAAGTAGTCTACCGGGACCAAGGCACAATCAGGACGCGGTGTTTCAACCTCAGGCAGCCTCAAGCCCTTGGAAGACGAGCTGTTACCGCTGAGGCAGTGTAAAATGCAATCATCTACTTATAAGTACTATTGTTACGCATCTTAATCCATACCACTGGCAGCCAAGACGTCTCTACTCTGACAGGTGATCTGATTCTGTCACCAAAGATTCTTAGAGATCAGCGAATCTGATTTTGCTTCCTTCCTTCCGACCTCGTTCGCCACAAAATTGACAGATGGTCGATATTATTGAATACGGAATGAAGGAACTGAATGACGGGAAGATGAAACTCAATGGCAAGAAGATGAACCGAGTCGCGAGAGGACGGAACTGAACAACCAGGGCCAGATCGAAGCCCAGAACGAAATGATACTGAGGCCGAGATGGATGAAAGTGAGATGGTATTGAGAGACGACCCAAATAAACAAATAGAGCGACTATGGCTACAGCGAATGCGAAAGAATAACATTATTAACAAGGTTGATTTTGGGCTCTCAATTAGAGCGCAAAGCCAATGATTCCAGCAATAGCGGCCAAGCCAGTAAGAGCCTGGGCGCTATGAACAACAGCGGCATTTGAGGTGGCGGCTGGCCTAATCAAGGAAAAAAAAGCCAGATCAGAACAGGAGACAAATCGTGGAAATGGTTCAACTTACCCTGCGCCGGTTGTTGTTGGAGCACCGTTATCAGGAGCAGCTGAGCCGGTTTGGGTTTGCGAGGCAGCTGGGGAAGAGGATGTGAGGGTAACGCCCTGGAAGGAAAAGTTAAAAAAGGCGGCAAAGTCGAAATAAGAATACGACGTACAACAGAGGCGCAGAGTTCTATGGCTCCACTGATGGCTTCAGTAAGATCAGAGCCAGTACATGTCGCCTTAATGCAGTTGGTGCTGCTGCTGACGAATTTTTGGCTTTTGCAGAGACAGAGGTTGTCTACGGGGTTGCAACCGTCAAAGTCGGCTTTGGCGATGCAGAGGTTGGCACAATCTACAAGGAGAATAAGGTTAGAAAGGGAAATGAGAGAAGAAAGCAAGATGGACGAACCAGGCAAGGTAGCTCTCTGGAAGAGGCCAGGGAGCTGAGCGGCAGAGACGGTGGCCACAAAAAGGATAACAGCGGAGAAGCGCATCGTGATTGTGTGTGGTGTTATGAAAGAGAGTTTCGGAAGGCAATAATGATAGTTCGAACAGGAGAAGGAAAACTCGAGTGGAGGTCAAGTTGAAAGATGAACCAGGGATGGTAGGTCCTTTTATAACATCTTGCTGATGTCGCTTCTGATTCCTCCCACGGAATAATAGAAGGCAAGGAATAATGGACACGGAAGGGAATAATGGACAAGGAGAACAAAAGAGTGTCATAATACGGATGAAGGCACAAACGAGGGCATAATAGTTCATGAGGACAATGGCACCTGAAACAATGGGATGTCTAAATTGGGATCAATGGCGAAAATCTGTTGACTTGCCTATTTAGGAACGTCGTTTGCGCTGCTTTCGTCTGGCATTATGCTGCTTTCGTGTGGCATTGTGCTTGGTAGAGGAGGCGAAGAGGATGTATAGCTTGACGTCGGCTGCAGCAGATAGGCGTACCTAGGTATCCGTCCAAGCGAAAGGTTTCATACATGCCTTGTATTTCGGTTCATCTATCATCCAAGGGAGAGACATGGAAAAAGGAAATGCAGCAACAGGAGAACCATGCTTATCGTTGTGAATTCGAAGAGGTCGCTCACAAAATGAACAAGCAGTGGTGACGATGCCGGAGCTCCGCAGAATGCCGAAATAAGTTCAAACTCCGCCAGAACCTTATTGTGATGCTGGTAAACATACCAAACAGACCACAACATCCCATATACCTCACTTCGACGCCGCCCGCAAGAAATGGTACGCTAGCAATGCTCAATTCTTCATCTGCTTGCTGATATTCGATACAGGCCCGCACTGACACCAAGAAAAAGGTTGGTCCAGCGACGCTCGACCCATTTTTTGGCTAAAATGCTTCTCTTGTTTCACAGACGACCCGTTCGGCGCTCGAAGATGTCGTGACGAGGGAATACACGATCCATCTGCACAAGCTCGTTCACGGTCGCTCCTTCAAAAAGCGTGCTCCTTGGGCTGTCAAGTCCGTTGTAGATTTCGCGAGACGGGAGATGGGCACCACTGATGTCCGGGTTGACCCAAAACTCAACCAGGCGCTCTGGGCGAGAGGAGTAAAGTCGGTTCCGCATCGGTTGAGGGTGAAGCTGGAACGTATGTCCTTTTTGCCGTCTTCCTTGTCCGTTTTCCTTCCTGTTTTTTTTTTTTCAACCGCGTCCTGTCCTTCATATGCTGTCGTCATTCTCCAACCATCCCATGTCGTTTCCTGTTCTCATCCATACGCCATTTTTTCGTGTCCTTTGGTTCCTCCGTCTCCGTTTGTATTCTAACCATGCCTTTCAGGTAAAAGAAACGACGACGAAAACGCGAAAGAGAAGCTATACGTGTACGCCTCGCACGTCCCTGTTACATCTTTCAAGGTTCGTGCTGTTATTCTTGCATCAACCTCATTTCTTGGCCGTCCATGAACCTCCTTCCCTCTCGTTGATCAACCAACGGGGTTACCCTGCGGTTATTTTTGCTTCTTCCTTCTTCTATTCCCTAAGCTCTTTTTCCTAGTCTTTGGCTAACATTTTTCATTCCAGGGACTGCAGACAGTGGTCGTCGATGCCGAGTAGAGGCCTATGCATGTCGTCGCCTATGCTATGTCTATGTCTTGCCAAACAAAAATATTCAACCTACTGATTCTTTGCGGGATTCTCTATGCGGACACTGTTATTTATAGCTACCGGATCTCTACTCGCTTTCTATTCGATCGGTAGGCTCATTCGAGCCACTGCTGGCCTGATATCGCCGTGTGTGAGCTTGTCCTTCTTCCTCCGCAGTAAAGCCTCCCTCTGTCCTGCTTGAAACATAATCACTGATCCAGCTGTCGCGGGAGCTCATTGACAGTATATATTGGGCGCAATGTTGTCAGTTTGTTTCAACATTTCCTTGTTTTCTTCCCTATCTTCAACCGACATTCGTTAAAATGCGTCTAGCTTTGCCTGCCATTGCTCTTGCCACTATCGTCAGTGCAACCTCGAGTGTCAGCGTACGCTCTTCTTGACCATGAAAATTTCTTTTTTTGAAATTTCTTTTTTATAGCATACAAGCGAGCGATCGAGCTCAGCTAGCAGACATTCTTCTGCGACCACTAGTATTAGCGCCTCGTTGAGCCACTCTATCTCGTCGAGCAAAAGCGCCTCGAAATCGGCTTCCACGACCAAGAGCAGTAGCGCAAGCCACAGCGCTATTGCAACCTCTACTTCGCAGGCGCCCAGCTCTAGTGCGACCTTCAGCTCGCAAGCAAGCCAGAATGCGACATCGACTTCGGGGACAACCTCGTTGTCATCCGCGCCATCTTTGACGAGCTCGTCTTCGTCGGAGAGTCCTCAATCGACTAATAATATGTAAGTCCCTCTCGTTGGTCGGTCTTTTCTAGTTCCTCATCATTTCTCTAGCCCGGCTCCAGGCAGCGGTGCAACTGTCCACGGCGCAAAGACTATCACTGGTCTTGTAGCTATTGCTGCCGCTGTTGGACTGTTTCTTTAATCGAGGATCTTTTTGAAGGTGTAATGATGATGTACTGCTTCTTCCTTTACCACGTAGGATGGTTTCTCTAACCATGTGGATGTTGGACCTTTTATTTGTTCAATCGTGTATGTAGCTGTCGACGCTTTAGCTGCGCCTCTTACCTGTTGAAATACAAAATACCCTGTTGACATACTGAATGGAAGCGGAATTTGAGAGATAGGCGTTTGTTCTCCGTCAGTCGCTCGTGGTAACCTCATGTATGCGGCCGCTACTAAAGGACATGCATTTAGATCGAGACCTGAAAAAGCTTCCGGTACCCTGCGACAGGCGCTGCGTAATGGACCTCGTGAAGTTTATGCGGTGTTTTTTGTCCGTTGAGTTCGCCGTGAGGTACATACACCTATGAGTCTGGCAGATGTAGGAACATTCAGAAATTCCGTCATCCCGCTTTTATGCGGCTTTATCCCACGATCCGATATCACATGTCAAATCAGATCAATCCCGCCCGCGGGCCCGATGGCGGGATTGGACTTCGAGTTCTAGCTGGTTCTAGGCGTATAGGCAAGCCGAGCTATTCAAAATCCACCGGAGGACTTCATGGGTCAATGAATGTGGTCGAATCGTTCTGGAGTACAACTTGGTGGTGGAAATTTTATTCAAGTCGGACACGCAAGTAATGAGCACAAAGAGATGAGGAAGTCTGAACAAATGCTCAAGTTTGGCTTTGAATGAATATCAGAAAAGTCATGCATAATTAAGCGACTGACTGGAGACAGACTGGAAATGGATTTGACATGCGCAAAATCTGCGCGATAACCTTGTGGTTCAGAGTCACAGCCTTAGGCCAAATTTGCAGGAGGCCATACAAATTGTTCCGAGTCAACTTCAAGTTGGCCCTATGCCTCTTCGTTGCAACAACTCAAAGCACTGAAAATGAAAATGAAAAGGTTGGTGGTCACCAAATTCAAAGGAGAAACACTCATCTGGAAATGAATAAGCAGTTGCCGAACCAGACCCAATGACAATAGAAACATACTACATGCACCGCCTGGGGAACATTATTTTAGCCGATCAAGCTTGGGGTCACTTGTCAATGAAATTTGTTGTGAAATCCTGGATCTCCTCGAGTTCTTGTCCGAGTTACCCGGTTCACCGCTGTTCACCGAGACTACTGTGGATTGAAGAGTGAGATCTTCTAGTAACTAGAAAACGGTGTAATACCTATATTAAGTTCCTCCAACATCTCGCAATAGCTCTCAACTTGAATACTTCACTGGTATTCAAATTGAGGAACCTCGGGTTTTCCCTCCAAAGCCTGTGTCTCTCTATAAAATACTTTTCCACTGCCGAGATATCAATATCACCGATGACAGTCTCGAGTTTGAGATCTCCCTGGAAAGGAAATTTGCTGTTAAAGCTTCTTTCTCTCTTGAGGTCCTCGTTTTGGAGACCGGATTGCATGTGTGGAGAGTGACCAGGGTGCTGCGGATTGTACTCTTTTCCCGTAAATCTGAGTACCCAGGTCCTCTGAGGGCTATAAAACCCTGCGAACGCTGCGATATTTCCTCCAGCATCTTACCCAAGGTTGAAATACTTCAACATTATCATGCGTTTCTCAATTGTTCCCCTTGTTGCTCTTTCGATGACCGTCGTGTCGCTTGCGGCTGCCTTGCCGGGTATGATCTCACGGTCTCTCAAAACTTGCTTCATTGATATCGACTTTCGATAGATTGTGCAGTTACTTGCATCGCCGAGACAAACTTCGGTGATTGCGCTCCGACTGACAACGTCTGCCTTTGCAACAACGAGGTTTTCATATCTGGAATCAGCTACTGCATCAAGGCGACGTGCTCAGCCGCTGATCAAGTTGTAGCCTTCCAAGGCGTCGACGAACTGTGCGAGTCTGTGGTAAGCTTGAACTGATTTAGCATCACGAAAAGATATTGACTCGTATTCAAGGGCGTCACACTCCCAGATTACAAGTAGATAACTGAGCCAGTCCATATCTATTTTTGGCTTCCGCGGAGCTTGAATAAATGGCACCGCAATCAAATGAATCAAATTTTAATGTCGAAATTAGACTCGAGCGCCTGATTCACTCACCAACCAGTATGAATCACGCAGAACACTGAGTTGCTCTCTCAGTCGTCCCATCTTGACATCGGGAAGTATAGCGATGCAGTGGAATTATGCTTCATTCTTTGACAGTGCCAAACTGAGCTGGAGCAGATGCGACCTGGTCCTCATCTGATCGTATCCGTCTGCCACCACTCGTCAGATCAGAGAAGCTCCTTCAGACGTTTTTGGATCGACCCATGCTGATATAAATGCTGGCGTCCCATCTTGAACAGTTCCATTCTCTGTATCTTTGTCTGCCAACTTTCTCACCACTACATTCATTGACATGCGTCTTTCGGCCATTATCCTCTCCTCGGCGCTCTCTGCAGCTTTTGTGAGCGCTCAGCTGCAAAACATTCCCCGTGAGTTGCCTTGGAAATTTCCTTTCAATGTCTCGGTAATCTAATGGGATCTTAGCTTGTGCTTTCACATGTGTCACGACCGCTGCCCCAGGATCGTGCTCGATAACCGATGTCCATTGCCTCTGCGCCAGCCCCACCTTCGCACCCGCCCTGATCAAATGTGTCCAAGCGAGCTGCAGTGCAGCTGATCAGCAGCTTGCTTTCACAGCAGCCCAACAATTGTGTCTTGCTGAAGTCAGTTTTATCGTCTCGTCATTCGTGAAGTACATAATCTGAGTATTCTGAAGGGTGTATCTCTGACTGTATCTCCCACTCTGGCAAGCAAATCGGAATCGGCTAGTACGAGTCGGACTATCGTCATTCAGAAAAGCACCACAAAAGCGGTTACTACCCCTACTCCGACTGTTAAAACCTCGGCGAAAGGCAGCCCTACTCTTATCGGCTCGTCGGCGACCCACGCCAGTCCTACTATCATTCCTTCCAACAGCGCATCTCAAGTCAGTCTTTTGTCGGGTTCCTCCAGCTCCCTCAGTCAGAGCGCCAGCTCCGCTTTGAGCTCAAGCTCGATCGCGGATCCAGTCGTTACAACGACGGATACAGCTGCACCGTAAGCGTCTCAGATTTCCATGTGCAACCTATTGATATCGAAGCGTTTTTGACAGGACTGAGCCTACAAATGCCGCGTCTCTGACGGTTCGTAAGAGCTCTAACGCTGTCATAGCGCTTGGGGTTGTTGCTTTCCTCGGTCTGGTTATTTAGTCCTTTTCATGTATAGCTATATATATTTCTTGGTTTGGGAGGTCAGTGATTGGCTTGTGTAGCTAACCCTTGGCCCCGTTGAACGAGTTGAGTTCTTGATTTTAAGCAAATCGCATCTGTCAAAAAGTACCTGCAATCACATCTGTCAAAGTGTTACTAGTTGGAGCTCGAATCATTCAATCTTTTTATCTTTATCACCTGACGTGGCACTGACTGTTGGACAGGCGCCACCAGACGTGATTTGACTGACGCGATTGGATCGTGTCAGGCCACGTGCTGGGAACATTCCCGCGGACCTTCAATCTGATCCTGAGCTACGAGCAGAGCATCTGTCCAGATGCCCGCCCTCAAGAACTGTCTTCTCATTAAAAGAATGTTTTTGAGGGTCAACCGGTCGATGTGGATACCAAGATAGTCAGTCGGGTAAGTCTGATTTGAGATCTAATCGGCTGATAAGATAAGATGGAATTGCCGGAGGCATTGCCCCAGTGACCCCGCCTCGAGGGCCTAGGACAGGACCCTGGACAATAGCTCAGAGGCCTGATCCGGTTCAAAATTTCTGTCAGATTCTTGTCCGGATGCCAAATCGGCCTTTTTTAACTTTTTGTCCGGATTTGGATCAGGCCTTTGGCAAAAATCAAGAATTTGTCCGGACCCGGATCAGGCATTTTGATGGTCGAAATCCCAAAATTGCCGTTTTTAGCCCGAAAATGCCGTTTTGTGCCTTGATGGCTGCCTCCAGACAAAAATTTTGCCGCGTCGGGCACAGAATTTGTCCGGATCTGGATCTGGCCTGCTTTTTTCAAAGGCCAAATTTTGTCCGGATTGGACCAGGCCTACATCGCCAAAATCTCAAATTTTGTCCGGATTGCGGATCAGGCCTCTGGGCTACTGTCCAGGGTCCTCCTAGGACTTAGGCATTGGTCTGGATGCCTGTTCACACGTGTTCATACATATTCACATGTGTTCTGACTAAAAATAGATCAGCAGGAGTGAGATTCTGCTTTATCATCCGCCCACCACTGGTAGCTATTTAATCACCCTATTCCGATTTCCTTACGACCACCAGTGAGTCTTCAATTACAGAAATGGAGGACATTGAAGCTGTGATATTCGACGTCTTTGGGACTGTCGTCGACTGGCATGGATCTGTGACCAAAGAGCTCATATCATTGGGAAAGAGGCTGGGTTTCACAGGTGAGGGAATCCTATTTTATGCTATATCACGAAAGGCTTGCGCCAGATGATACTGCGTCTGATTCCCACTCGATGCTAACAGCATATTCACAGAAAGTCCCGAGGATTGGGCAGCCTTTGCCACGCAATGGCGTCGAGGCTACTTGACCAATACGTGCGGTGAAAATTCGCTTTGAACCGGTTCCTCTGGCTCATTTCTGGCTCAGTTTCAAGATATCGCAAGGAGAGATGCAGGGCACTTTGAATGTCGACATCCTGCATCGACAGATCTTGGAAGAGCTCTTGCAAAGCACTCAATGGCAGCATCTGGCCCCTTCATTGAATGATAACGAGAGATCCCATCTCAATCTCGTATGGCATCGTTTGAATGGTACATCTCCAGCTCATGATATCTTGTGTATATCTAACAGAATCTACAGGATGGCCTGATGCGGTTCAAGGACTCTATGAGATGAAAAAACACGCCATCATAGCGACATTGTCCAACGGAAATGTTCGTTTGCTCGTGGATATGGTCAGTTACATACTACACCCTCCTTTCGTTCATTCATGAGTCTAGGCTAAACACGCCGATTTGCCGTGGGACACCGTGTTCTCAAGCGAGCTTTTCGGGCCTTACAAGCCGTATGTTCTTGATTTTTCTTTTGGCGGCAGGAATCTCACGGATTGATTCAAAGGGCTCCACAGCCCTATCTGGGTGCACTTCGACACCTATCTCTCTCCGAAACTCCCGGAAAATGTGCGATGGTTGCTTGCCATTTGTTTGACCTTCGCGCTGCGGCGACTCATGGGATCACAACGGTCTACATCCCACGCGGCGACGATGACCTATCTATTGGGGAAGTGAAGAGCAAGGCCGAAGGGGGCGAGGTGGACTTTGTAGTCAAGTCGTTCATCGAAGTGGCACAATTGTTGAAAAAATGATTTCTAGAGCTCCTCTATAAGTATGTAACAATAACAACTATGCCCTTGATACTGTACGCTTCCAGGTACTCGTGGCAATATTCCAATATCTTTCTGGATCCGCTTTGGCATGAACAACATGTCCAGATCCACTGAACCGCTCTACAGCAACATCGAAATTCTTCCGTGTCACGTCCGCGATATGCTCTTCCACCGACTCGGCCTGAACGATCTTGTCTGCACGAGAATATATGTAAATTCTCGGTGTTCCTTTCTCAACCTAAGGAAACGGGGTCGACTGGCCCAGTTTGGTATGAAGCACCTGGAAAGGATCAGGCTTGCCTCCAAGCCGTGCAGCTCCCATGATCAAGATGTACAGTATCGTAAGTGGTATATATAGTGATCAAAGCCTTGACGAACCACAACAAAAAGGGTGCAAGATACGACTGCAAAGCCGGAATATATCCTGCTCCTCTTGGAAGAGAATCAAGGATCATGCATGCTGTAGCTCCTTGAGATGGAACGGACTCAACGGCGCTCGATCAATTCAGAGACACTACGTACTGTATAGAGTCTGTTTTTTTGACACGCTGTGGGAACCGGGCACCAAATCGTTTATGGTTTACACGTGCCAGTCTCGCGTCGCGCTTTTTGGCCTCGTCATTCGTCAGACCATGATATCGAGCATGATCCATGTCAAAAATATAAAGATAATAATTGCGGGCAAAAATCCAGCAAATGTGGTGTGTCATGGTGTTCGAGTTGTGTCGAGGGGTATCACGTAGGAGGTGCGTCATCATGTCACATTGAGATGAGGTCAGCCCCATTTATTACTGCTATGCCCTTGATGCCAAAGCCATACCAACGACTCCTCTAATATTCAGGACCATCCCTGAATGCAAATATTGTGAAACAAGCACGGCAAAAAGGGCGCGGGATAAGTGCGACCTCCGCGCGTGCTGAGGCTTATCTAAATGTTTACAACAATCGGGATTCAGATGGTCCGCGTCAGCAAAGACCACGCTTTCCGAGATAAAAGTACTCGCGTACCAGCACTACTCAAATTACAACAGTTCATTCGAGAGCGCTACCTTCCCTGTGGCCCTGCTATGGCTTTGTCACGCTAGTGTCACACTCGGACATCGGCGACAACAAAACTTGTGGCAAAAACTGAATTATCTATTCGATTTTCATTACAGAATCGATTCGAGCTTTCTGTATACGTTGGCGCAAATGTTGAATCAGAGAGATCCCGAGAATGAAGGTCAAGGATGTATAAGCGGCCTAGCAATCAAAGGATCAGCGGCGGTTCAAGGACTTTGGGGATAAACGTACACCAACGAGGAATCCAGTATGTTTTCGACAGAGCGTAAAAACGTACATCGTCTCCAAAATGTGAACAACCACCAGGGTCCCAGCTATAACCTCGAAGAGATGCGGGACCAAATTCTGAACATAGTTAGCTGGTGCAAAGAAAGGAACGGTGCTATGCTTCGGCGACCAGGCCAAATAGGCTACAGGAAGCACGATGAACAAGGAGGTAAAGACCCTTGGGATCAGTGTGAAGCCTTTAAGCTTGGGGGTTTTGATCTGAGAAGCAATAAGCAGGCAAACAAAGGCAGAACCTCGAAGGAACCATACCATTCCAAGACCCTCCTGCGCCAGAGATTTCATTTCTAGCAGTCTTGGCTTGACATCGTCATAGCCAGACAACGGTGGCTCCAGGACAACCTGGACGTCCTTCTTGGAGCCATCTGTAAGCGTACACGTCAGAGTCATACTCTAAGATATTCCATGAGACGTGAAATGAGATTCTGCAGCAAAGAACTGACCTTGGTGTCGATCGCAGCCATTTCTGCGCTCTTGATGGTTTCTGACACTTTTCCGTACCATTTGGCGTACGCGATGAGGGTATCTGGATGACTTGACATGTACATCCGAAGAAAGGTCGATTTCTCTGCGACTGGGTCAGACATGGCTGGAAGAAACTCGAGCAGGTGAGAGTCGTATTTGAAGGCGAACACGTCGCTGATGTCACGGTAGCATATTCGGATGGCCGGCTATCCGACTCGGGTCCCGGTGATCGGAATAATTGTGACAGTCACGATGCAACCGATTTTTTTCTCTGCTTTCGCTGCAGTATCGTCAATGTCGGACAGAGTAATCGTCATCATCTGCACATGGTGAGAACCAACAGTCATAGACATCTACTTCAGCTCGAATAACCTCATTACAGCGCAAATACCATAAGCCTGAGCCCAGAAAACATCTCTTGCTTGGTCTGACTTTTGCCATGGCAGACTTTTTTTCGAGGATGATCCTGGACGGTACCAGTAATGACGCTTGGTCTTGCGCTATATATACCTTGTTTTTCCAGCATCGCTATCTCAAGGATGAACCCGAATCCTGAGCCTGGTGCATTCTTCGTCTGCAGTTTTGGGCATCGACGATCAGACCTTCCAAGGCCACCCACGAATCATTCTCTGTTCACAGAATGATGGATCGAAATCTATAATGGGCCTCGTGCATGGATTCGTCGAAGGGATGAGAAGCTGCTGCTCAGCAAGATTTCTCGGATTTATCGCGCAGGTCAGGCTTGTCATTGCCAACTCACTTCGCTTTTTCTTCATAATCTCTTCACGACCTTCTACAAAATTTCCATTCGCCTGTCGTACCATCTTTCAGTACAACATTTCCCAAAAGAGCTGGGCCCCTTCGGTCTCTCCGTTGCCACCAGCACTTGACCAGCACTCTTGTCGAACAAGGTTATTCAGTTTGCAACAGTACGTCTCTGACATCAATGTCACGCCCATTCGTCTGATCTTATTGTCCTTCGGCAGCAAATCCCGCCATGTCGCCGTCCTTTTGTTGAATCGCCGGCGTTGACAAAGTTTGCTCTTTGTATTCCAGCGTTGCTATGGAGATCCACAGCATCCCGTGGAAAACACTGCAATTGTGCTTGTACCGTTTTTGTTCATCATGGAGCTTATAAGACCGACTTGCTTGATGACAGTCGAATCATTCTTTCCCATTCAACTTCCAGTGCTGGTTCCCTGCCTCACTGCTCAGTAATTCCATTCCATGTCGATGCCTCCGCCAGCCAGAATCAACCAGCTACCGAACGAGGTGCTCGACCGGTGCTTCAGTTATCTGAGACGAAGCTCACTTTTACGCGCCTCGCTAGTTTGTCATGAATTCAAGGATCATGCGCAGAAGTGGCTTTTCCGGATATATGGGGTCTTTCGGTGCTATGAAGAGCTCAATAAAGAGTTGCCGAAGGGGACACCGAAAGAGGTCATTGACGAGGCTATTATCAGTCTCCACAGGAAGGAGAAGGACATGTTCATCGAGTTGAAGGAGGGGAAACATTGCAACAAGGTTCGGATGCTCGAGGCTCGGGGCGATTGGGACTGGTCTTATAAACCAGCTATCTTGACTGGGAAAGGCTTCGATTCGACTGGAATTGCGTATTTCGAGGCGATGAATGCATTCGTTGATTGTCTTCCATCATTCACGATGCTCACCTCCCTGACGCTGGCCAGATTTCCAATCATCAATCGCATTGGCACGAATCTCAGATTACTCGTCAACCTTCGTCATCTCTCTCTCATCGACTGCTTCATTCACCAGCTTGACACTTTCGACCTACCATTGACTCATCTCAGCGTCACGACTGAAGTTGCTGTCAAATGGGAAGACCAGACGTTTCATTGCGCAAAGTTGTTCGATGCTGAGAAGCTTGAACACCTCGTAATCAACACTGATATCTTTCTATTCAACTTGATTCTCGGTCCAGAGGCGACCCTCGAGGACCAATTCATACGACCACCAGAGGTTTCTCCTTCACCTACTCCTTACCTCCCAAACCTCTGGTATCTCGACTTGCCCGTTTGTCACGGATACAGCGAGAGTATACCAGCTTATTTCGACACCAGCGACATCATTTCCATACTCGGCAAATGTCCCAATCTTTTGGAATTACGACTCGTCGGCACTCCTTTGAAAGAAGTTCGACCTCGTCTAGCTGACTTTTGCCCTCGACTGACGACCTACTCCGGGTCCTGGTGCTTCGCCCGTGATTCTCGTCTGCTTCAGAAAAGAAAGCGACCGATTCAGGACATCCATATCGACACCAATCTCACTGATTGTCGAGAGGGACATTGCTTGGAAACCTATGACGATCTGCGAGAAGTCCTGGAGGGTTGTGCTTCAGTGTCAGGTTTACGCAGATTCTCTTGCCATGCTCACCAAAATGCTCTTCCTGCGCTGTACAAACTCTCCGAAAACAGTTTCGCACAGCTCATCGCAATGGATATTGACTGTCCGATGCTCGATGGGAATGATGACCACCTGAAATCTGGTATGTATTCGTCGAAGATATCCCGAAGGAAACTGACCTTACTGTCTAGCTTTCCTATCTATGCAAACATTGTATAACCGGTTCGTCGAAGATCTCATGGCCGACGAGCTTCTGCAAGACTGGGAATTGGACAAAGAAGCCAGCGCTGACACGTTGATCCAAGGCATAACCGTAAGCGCAACCTTCGTCATGGAACATTGAGCTAATATCGTCTTCCAGGGTGTCGTTAAGGATAACAGGACATTGTTCGCGAGGTCCTACTGGGCAAGTCTTATTCAGTTGATCGGTCTCGCGAGATTATTGAATGTCTCACAGGAATTGGTTGCTGGGCTCTTCACTGAGGAATTCATCCTCCCTGCGTGCATCGAGTCATTGACCCTCAGTTGCCCAGACTCTATCGATATCCCGGTTTGTTTGCTGAAGACATTGCTACACAAGCTTGGTCGTAAGTATCCCCAGCTCAAGGAGGTGCAGATCTTCGACGAGTATACTAGGGGTAGAGATCAATTCCGGCTCTGGCCGGAAGAGGACAAGGCTTGCTTGAAGACGCTGACGCTAGGCTGACGACTGAACCAACCTAATAATATACGAACAACCTTTGCAATGATCAATAAGAGCTTATGAATCGAGAAACCAGACGTGATGCATGATACCTGTTGGTCGAGGGCAACCACTGGCGTGATTCTCCAACGGAATGGTACGACACTGCAAAGCTTGTCAGTGGGCCCACTGCAGAGGGCTTGAGAACCCTGCACCGAATGTAACAACAATCTATTGTTGGTTCCTCTTGACCACAAGGAAAGCTGATAAGCCGGGGTTCGGATTCCCTCCGTCGTTCGGCCTGGATTGTTCGTGCTCTGGCGATGTTGGAGCTGATAAAAATACCAATGAGGTCTATGGTTCGTTAGCTAGAGCTGTCCCAGGTCCACTGCATCGGGAATGTTAACCTGCTACAAAAGTCGTCAGACCGAACGTTACAACAGGCTTTAGCAGGCGAAACCTCTCACCGTATATCAGAGCGTATACCAATGCATTATCATGCCCTCTGTCGATAGGATTTGCGGGTCGATGTGGCCACATGAGATTGTGGCAAGCGGTGCCATTTGGTTCCCAAAGGTTTGGACTTTTCTCATAGATTTGCTCCTGATTTTCCTCTGCGCACAGGTCCGATGAAGATTGAGCTGAAGATCATCATAACGAAGCCTATCCCACTCTGGTTAAAGCTGTCCGTGCATTTTTTTGGCGCAGCGGCGAGCGCGACTTGAAAATCATTAGAAGAAACGCTACAGGCGGCTTGGAGAGCTAGAACCTCTCACCTTGTTCCATAGCATATATTGATTCAATGCTATGTCCCTGGGGCTTGGTATTGAGAGCTGTATCAGGTCAGAGGAAAAGCTGCCAAACCGTCCAAGTCACGGACAGTCGCAAAGCTCTGCGAAGTCGGGGAATGGAATCATAACTCGCTTATAGCTGATTAGAAGCATCTCCTGTTATCTTTGATATTGACTATGCAGCAGGCTGGCCAAATGGGATGGCGCTGGTTGCCTTTTAAGTTTTGGTTGCTTTTTGGGTTTTGTCGGTTTACGCCAGATTTGAAGAGGCAGATCTGGCTCGCCACAAAGTGAATACTAGCTTGGTTATACAGGGATGATTAGTGCCCTGAGGACATGGGCAAGAGTACTAGTGAAGTTCAGGTTGGTTGCTGACTTTTAGCGCGAATCAGCGATCGATACGTCATGACCACGTGACGCTACTCCCCTTTGCCTTGCGCTTTAGTTTTTGAAACATTCTTTTTGCTCAGCTTTCTTCGTCCAGCGCTCGCCGGTATGACCGGGCAAAAATTCTTAATCATTAAAGAACCAAGAACCAAGACAGATTACTGACAGCCAAATATATTTCCCTCTCGACGTGATGTATCCAGCCGCGCCTATCGTGGCAAGACAATGGCCGTTTCCTGCAGCTTTTCGAATCTTTCTCTGGTGGCTCACAAACGTGGCTGGTGCCAGGTGGCTTGTTGCTTTATTCGTTGGCGCATCAACGCGGTCAGCTCGTCCCTTCTTCAATATTTCTCACCCTAATGACTAGATATCGTCAAACTTTCCTCCAGACGAGATTCTGAACGCTATTTAAGGATCACGATATTTATGACTCGCCGCGACCGCTGGTGCATCCACATGTACGCCCCAGTGAAACTTTCCGTTGATTGACGACAATCTCTTAAATTTAGGGACCATGCTGTCCTCACGGATCATCTGACCAAAAGTAGCTTTTGTTCCCTCCCACCCAGGTGCCAAGTCTGGCTTCTGCGACCGTTATCTTGTATGATATCCCTTTCCGGGGCCTCGGATCCTCCAGACAGCTCGGGTTAGGTACCGACCGTCAAACCAAGGGCCATCTCGCACCAGACCGATAATCCTTTGACAAGTGCAAGTCCTCTTGGTTTTCTTGTCATGTTATCATCGTCGTGCGAGAGAATAGGTCCATCCCGAATATCATTCTCGCGAACGTCGGCCTACAATCTTTATATGATCTCTCAAGGGAATTGGATACCAACCACTGCAGGGAAATATGATCCTCTCGTTATCAAGTCCCCAGTTTCCTTGCGAACGATGACAGTGGACCTCGAGAGTCGAAGATACCTTAGCTTTCCTATCATGGACCGGTACCGGACTCAACTGGAGCGACCACGCTGTACTCCCGGTATTTTTAGGGCCAGCACTCTCACTACAGTTCGAGTTCATAAAAGCAAACGTGGCTTATCTTTCTTCTTGCTAGATTATACCCAGATCATGCTACCATTGGAGACCCTGCAAGACCTTCAGAGAATCCAAACTGACACTGTACGTCAAACCTGTCGAACTCGTTGACCGACTGACCATGTTCATCAGTATATTCACGGTTTGTCCTGTTATATTCCCGAAACAATCTCCGTTTTAATTTTGATAGCATCTGGAATAACAATAGTGGTAGGGTCCTCATCTTAAATTGAACCTCAATGACGTTTCCAATAGATATTTGACTGGCTTTTGACCTTTCATAAGGAACATGAGCTGATATGGGGCGCGCCATGGAATCTTGGCAAGTTCCTCTACATCCTCACGCGATATTCAGCATTCTTCGACACAACCTTATCGCAATACCGTACGCCATTTTTCTCTATTTTCTTTTTTTTTTTTTTGCGAAATTAAAGTCTTGTCCAGACGAGCTAAAGCCCCATCTCTCAGCTCGAACATGCAGTGTATTGCATACATTGACTGGATGTGGGTCCCCTCGATATTTATTGTATATTCGAAGCTGATTGGTTTCACAGGGCTTGAGCTGTTTGGAATCGTAGTCGCAGAAGGTCCGTCCGTCAGCTCAAGCAAAATCTGAAGCCAACCTTTCTTAACAGTCATCCTGTCGGTCCGCGTTTGGGCCCTGTGGGAGCGGCGACGCGTAATGGCTATCACAATGTCCATTTTCGCTCTAGTATGCATCGCAGCGTCTGCAATATCCTTCCTCATATTCCATAGGAACCAAACCTGCAAGTTTTCTGTCTCTTTTTCGATTCAAAAGCTGAAGGGTATTCGCAGTCACCGCTCTGGACACAGTAGCTCCCGGATACCGGCTCTCAGGCTGCTATGCCACTGGAGGAAATAACTTTTTGTATATGGACTTTGTCATGCTAATGGTCTATGAGACTGGTATGCATCGGTTTCGTTGGACTGAACATGGTTGACTGTTTCCAGCCCTCGTTGTCCTTACTTTTATCAAAGGCATCCAGCATTGTAGGCGAACAATCCTTTGACACTGCTTATATTGACAGCGGTTACAGTTCGTCAAGGGACCTCTTCTTTGTCGTATACATTCTTCAGAGACGGTGAGCGCCGTGCAATGCTGTTCTCCCTCCATCGCCTGACTTGCTGTCATTCAGGTCTGATGTACTATATTATTCTCCTGGGTACTTGCTTTCCCAATCATCGTCCAAGCGCTCACTGAACCTTCTTTAAGCTGTCTCAGTCGTCAACGTCGTGATCCTCTTCGTCGAACAGCGGCAATTCTCCAATCTTCTCACCTCGTATGTCCACTATTCTCGCTTCAACCTAGCTGAGGCTAATTCCAACCTATAGTTTCCAACGTGTAATCCACTCGGTCTTTTCAGCGCGAATCATCCTGAATCTCCGCGAAAAGAACCGTCAGAGCGGGGTGGTTTCTACTGAAGATGATGCACTGATGCACCAAGGAGAAACACCAGTGACTTTTCGACCAACATCTCTAGTAATATCTGATAGACAGGTTCCGTCAGCATAGACTTTGTATAATGTAGATATGACAATATTCAAGCTGAAACGCCTTCCCGACCAGTCCGAGAATGCAACGCATGGGTTGTCCTAGCCTAGAAGAAACAGAACCTATCGCTACTGTCAAACAATCCAAGGTGAATATGAATGGTCATCAAGAACACAGAATAGATTAATTCGAGGTGCTGAATATACAAAATTCACAAATCATTAGCAGAAAACCTACTCGTCTTCGCCGCCCATTGTCACATCGCCAGGGGCCATTGAAAGGTCTCCGGCGGTCATCATGGAAGCATCTCCAGCATGCATCGACATGTCACCACCAGCAGCATCAGCACCTTCTTTCGTTTTAGCAAAAGCGCCCCAGCGTTTGATAAGTGCAGCAGCACGATCCTTGAAGCTAAAACAAAGGTTGAATAAACGAAACAAAAAGTGCAAAGAATCGACATACTGGAATGTCTCATCCTCGTCAGGAATCTTCCCGGGACCGAGTTGGGTGATATGTCTCATCACCTTGCCGATTTTGGAGTGCTGCAAAGCCAGGTCAGACGAAGAAGAAGACGATAGAAAGAAGACTTGCAGTCAAATAAGCCAGATTCATGTTTTCAAACTTCTCAATCGTTGTAAAGAGTATATCCATGCCGGGCATTTCCTGAATGAAACAGACATCATTAACAAAACGGAAGCAGTGAGAACAAGATAAGAATCACCTCTTCCTTGATGTCTTTCCCATTCGTCAAAAAAGTCTTTTGAAGCTTGTGTCTCCACTCCCTGACTTTATCTGCATCGTCCTTCTCCTCGACTGGCTCTTCTTGCGCCTTTTTGGCGCCTCTCGATCGTTTATTGACAGGTGGCTTGGGCTCTTCGTCGCCCTCAGCATCCTCATCTTCGCTTTCAACGGCTCCCTTGCTCTTCTTTTCCTTTTTCGCCTTTGTTACCTTGCCTTCTCCCCTCTTGCGCTTCTTCGGCTGAGCCTCAACTTCTGCATCACCGTCCTCGTCGACCTCTTCTTCTTCGTCGTCAGGAGGAAGGAAAGCGGTCTCTGGTGCCAGCGCCTGGCGATACCCAGTGGCCAATTCGGCGGATTTAGACGGGGGTCTGTCGATCCAGCGTTGAATTGTCGCAGCGCTTAATGACGCGATAGATGGGGGATGCAAGAATGCACTAGTATCATCGTCAGTCAAGAATGAACCCAAGAAAGAAGAAAAAGGCTCACTAATCCCCCTTCGGGAAGAACCTCACGCAATATGCAATCTTCTTGCCTTCAGGACGTTCAGCTAGAACACTGTCGGGAGCCGTAGACGGGTCAACGATCTACAAAGAAGTCAAAATGAGCTGAAGCAAAAGAAAAGGGCGACGTACAATGCCAGGCCAAGCCGGATATCCCTTAATCTTTCCCGTAACGATGTCTCCGATAGCATAGGCCTTTTCTCCATTCTTCTTGGTGCCATTCTCCTCTCCCACATCGTCACCATTGGCCGATGCAGATTTACTCTTGGTGCCCTTGGACGGTCGTCCGCCTCTTTTCGCTGGCGCTTTTTTCGGTTTAGAGGTCGACGAGGTGGTGGTCACTTTGGGCGACTTTTTGCCGAGGGTGGGGTCGTCTTGGGCCATTGGAATCGTTGATGTATTCTGGGGAGGGTTAGATTAATGAGGGCTTCGGTCTCGTGCCGAAAAAGCCACTTGCAGAGATGGGTGATGCTGAAAAGGACGTGGGCATGAGATTTTTGTCGTTAGATTCGATGCAAATCCGTCTTACAGATTTGAAGATACGAAAGAGCTTGGAAGGGGAGATATCGAGATCTTTTTTCTCGGTGGAGGGTGGTATAACCTTACAGCTCGCTGGTAGAGAGGCATAAGTCGGATGCAAAAAGGGAAAAAAGGCATAGACGCACGAAGATCCCTTTGGATTTTTGGACTATACGGATGAAATTCGCGTCAGCGCGACGATTCCGGGCAAGCCCAACCCAGGACGACGAACCTTGTTATCTGCAGACGACAGGTCAACGCGTCGAATTTGGCTTTATACCGAGGCTTCACGTACGTATTGAACGGAAAACAAGGAGCAAAAGAGAAAATGGTTTGTCTGAGATTTTTTGTTGACCTGGGGAGAGCAGGCAATTCGCGTTAGTTTTCGAGGAGCACATGGTGCGCAGCAGCGGCTGCTAAATCCTTACCACGAACGAAGGCACAGGACAACCAAGGTCGAAATGGGAGCCTATTGAACAAAGGCTCGGAAAGCGGATTTCGTGAAGATGGCTGAAAGGAACAAGCAGCTTGGAGCACGGGATGCGTCACCTTTGTGTCACGCTGTCACGGAAGTAAAATTATTTTCACGAAAATTTCCAAAAGGTACACATGAAAGGGTACGGCGTATTTGCAAAAGGGAAATGTGGTATGAAAATCTAGTGAATCCAAGGATATGTCTCATCAAAAGTGAAAAGAGAAGGTTTCGAAGCTGCCTACACCACTGGGCGGCGACAAACCTCTGACAATGACATTCTTCCCTTTCGTCCCCGACCACAGGGTCGACCTTCATTAAACGAAGAGCGTTAGGTCTCACCAGTAGTGATTAATTGTATCATAGGGAATATATGCATCATATCGTCGACTCCGATTATAGCACGTCGATGCGTCACCGGTCAGGTTCGGGATCGTCTTGGCCCACTGGAGATAGTCAATAATTCCGCCGACTGGAATGAAGTCGCTGACCCAAATGCGCGATGCTGACTATGTCGTCAAGAAAAGCCAAAAGCAACGAATGGACTTTTTGCAACCATCGCAAATCCAAGCGAGTCAAAGAGCATTGGAATCAATAAAACAATGCTCCCGACGATTGCTGATCTGTCTCGTCCCGATTCCCGTTCGAATTCTCCAGTCACAGCGACGTCAACAAAGGCAGCAAAGTCATCTTGTCGAGGAAAGCACCCTGCTCGCGCTCGCATGTGGCTGTCAGAACCAGCTTTGGAGCCTAGGTAGCACCGCATTGCGAGGCCCAATACGGTTGGATGATTCCAGGTGGTGTCCAGGTTCGCCTCTGTCAGATTTTGGCAAAACTGAAAAGGATCCTGGACCGGAATGGTATGAACCTCTCATTTCGTGGTGTATTTCGTGATGAATGCCCAGGCAAAACTGAAGCTAAGCGGACAAGGCTCTTCTCCATTATCCAACTTCACCGTCCGTCAAGCTGGGGCAACCTGAAACATGGTGAACAGGCTCGGGCCTTCGCATGTATGGTTATTCGGGCACCGGATGAAGATTTTTCGAAGGAACTGTAACCGAGGTGCCCTTGAATCGGTCCTAATGCTTCGATATCGCAAATCTTCATATCCAATGTCCGTCAGAGGTTCGAACAAGGAGAAGGAAGAAGGAAAGCATGCTGCTGTTAAGCTCTTCGGCTGTGCTGTACAAGGTGACGTCGAGGAGTGAGGAGGCTGAGCAATGAAAGAGCGAGCGAGCTCCAGCAGCTGTTTCCAATGGATACCGGAGGTCCTCGAAGCTCGCTGGTCGACCAGAGGTCTGAGAATGGTACCGCGGTGTCTCTTTAATGCCGGGAAAGCCGCTAAACATCTTGTCTACAGAGTCAGAAAATCTCTCGCTGCTCGGCAAGAAACTGGCGGATGGGATGAAGGATGCTGACCGACAGCTTTATGGATTCTGGACGACCGATTTCCGCCGCTAAGGCCTCATCCGTTTGGTTCTGGATATACTAGGACTCCCTCGACCGCTTGACTCGGATGACAGCTTGGATAGCGGCAATTTCGGAATCTGAGAGCCGCTCGTTGGTGCAGGTCGGCCAGGATGGTTCAGGAATAATATCCATATAAGCATGAGCGTAATGCTTGCAATGTAGCATTATGCAACGGTCGTTGGCTGGAACGATGATCAGCCCGAGAAAAAAAATGAGGAAGAAAAAAACATTACGGTCTCCTGGTCTCTCAAACGGGATTCTCGCAATCTTCGTCGGATGTGGCAAAATGTCGAGCTGGTCGGACGGTTAGCAAAAAGCATAAAGAGCATGGTGGATGTTGAGGAAGAGAAGCGTGACCACTGCCGTGACGAGTCGCTTCTAGCCTTGGCCCCTTGACGATGACCGGTCACCACCCGTAATTTCCGCTGCTTGGGATGCACTTGACGAAATCCACAAGAAATCAGGACTCAAGAGATATTCCTCCAGCCAATATAATATCTAGGTTCCTTGGGTCTCTCTCTTTCGCAGCCAATTGCAACCTCGAGGCCGAATTGTTTCATAACAGCGACTGAGAAGACCATTGTCGATATCTCTCATTGCGGAACCAAGGAAACCTGTTTGCTGTCGGTATTCTGTTCAACGTCTTGCTATCTTCGATGCCCTGGCCCTAGTCCAGGGAAGTGCTTGTCGAGCTCAGGCTCAGCGTTCAGCCCACGCCGCGCGACCGAGGAGCGCTCTTTTTCAGAATCTTTCGTTAACCCATTGTAGAGTTCCGCTAAACCTTTCAGCATCGAGCCTTCTTGGGCCCTTCTTCAATCCTTTTCCGCAGAAGACAATGTCACCTTCCAGTCCCAGCCTACAATAATGACACCACCGACGACGGTTACGAAAACCGATACGAAACATGCACCGAAGGTATGCAGTGTTCAAGCCTGAATAGCTATAAGTCATCTTAGCCAAGAAGAAATTATTGCGTGCCTCTCCACATTATTTAATTGATCTTTCTGGTAACGTGCTTTTGATGATTTTACAATAACTTTGATGAGTTTTGGACAGGAGAGATTCGATCCTTCAGGACACTCTCAGCAGTTATATCTCGAAAACATTATAATTCAATGTGAGTGCTGTATGTACAGTATTCAAAGAAAAGTCCAGTATCAGAAGGAAAGTCCTAACTATTTAGAATCAATGATACTCGGACTTGAAAGAAATCTACGATGTCCGACTCTACCTTCTAGTTCTCTCGACATCGATTGCTTATTCATGTGTACTGGATTAGACAGTGGTAGTGGCGGTGGACGCCGCGGTGTCAGAGGTGATAGTAGCGATGGTGGACACAGTCTGGGTGTCAGAGGTAACAGCAGAGTCAACGCTCGATTGGGTGACTTCAGACTGCGAAGAACTATCGACGGTTGAACTATCAATGGTTGAACTGATAGTTGCGGTTGGGTCGCTGTCTGAAGCACTGACGGTCAAACCAGCTGATTCGGAAGGATCGGCGACGGCCGACTCCGAACTTGAAGGACTGTCAGAGGTAGCAGAGCTCAGGATGTCGCTGGCCGATGAATCTATGGTGGACTCGGTGGGACTGACGGCGGAGGTAGTCTCAGAGCTGCTGTCCGAAGTAGCGATCTGAGTCGCGACTTCACTGGATTCAGGCATATCAACTCCAGTCGGCTGGCAAGGACTGACAAAGGTGGCACTGGCTCCAGATCGCGAATGATGACGACCAGGGAAGTTTCCTGGGGCCCCTCCGTGTCCGTAAGCATGATTGCCTGCGGTCGAAGGTCTGCCAATAGAGGTAGAATTGTCTGCAGACGGCGAAGGCTGATCGACGCCAGACTGGGAAGGACTGGCAGGTAAAGCCAAGGCTACACGTTCAAGGTTAATATCAATCACAATTTGACTGGACAATGACTTGACATACCAGATTGACCAACCAAAGACGCAAGAGCTACAAAGACGATAGAGGTCCGCATTGTCGAAGAAGGATTGTAGAATGAGTTTGGGAAATGGAAGTACTGTACTCATGCCACGACTCTTTCATTTTATAGCTCCAGTATTCGGTGAATACACTCCGCTGCTGTTATTCCTGAGACGAATTATGAATCGTCACTGAGGAGTCGTTACCTATACGCGCAGCCACTTAAGTGTCGCAGCCGTGTCAATATTACTTTCACCGTTTGTCTGATGTCCCGGAGCCGAAGGCTGTACAATAATCACTCTGGTTAGCGTGGATCTATTCACACCCTAGGCGAACCTGTTCGACCTCTATTCACATGTGATTAAACTGAATTGACCTTTAATATCAAGTTCGAATAGGTCTCTCGAAAATATTCCGAGCCTACCGCAAACCTTTCACAGCTAGTCAAAGCCACTTGAGTCTAGGTAGAGTTGGGATGATTAGGTCAGCCTCAAAGCAGTGAATGCTGTAAAAGCCCAGGGTTCCGAGTTCCGGGCAGGAGTCCGAGCATTACAAGTATCCCATTGCAAATCTTGAACTGTGTAGGCCGTGTGGAGTGGTGCTTATTCCGCAGTATGAAACTATCAACCCGTTGTCAAGCTTTATATTTTTTGGAAAACTGCCTTACATGAGTCCTCGGTCAATGTACTTAATGGAGCGACTAGAAGAGCAGATTCAAGGCTATAGTGTGGAGGATTTCTTCGCGCCAATGTACATGTGCTCTTTTCGAGGGCAGGAGTCGGGACAATATTTGCCGAGAATAGTTATCAATGTAGGATGGCTATCTATCCTCTCACACTTGCAGATTACTTGCAACCGCAGGATATAATATCAGTTCGCTCCTTTCGAGCTTCTGTACTCATGTCATTGTCTCAAGGATAATGTACATTGTTAGATCAATATTGGTCGTGACTGCGCCCACGATCAGGGCCACTTATTCAATTGTAACTCTGTCCTGTACTTATCTTGTCTCGCCGAGGTCTTTATTAAGCATCATTCATCGAAGAGATTCAGATTCATTGCTGCCTAGCGTACACTAACCGTGACTAAACCAAATCGGACGGACTGTGACGTCAGATCAGAGGCGGAGGTAACGTGACCGGGCAACCTGGTGCTTGATTGCCGAGGTGGGCTGGCAGCAGCGGGCCGAGACGTCGTTGCTCTCTATGGAAGGAAGGAAGTATATTCGACATGGTCCACGTCCTGAACGCCGTGTCCTGGGATTTGATGGAAATTCTGACCTATTCTGACTCACCGAAAAGCGGCCGACCATATTTGTTCTTCCAGAAGGAAATAATATCAGCAGTTATATCAAGCGCGCATTACAAGTCAATTCAACGTAACAGTCTTTAGAATCAAACATGAAAAAAGAAATTTATCACTACGTCCTGCCTGACCCTCCAAGTTTCTCAGCATCGATCATTTGTCTCTTTCAGTGGGCGCTGGATTGGGGCCGGGTGATAGAGGTAATACTAGAGTCGATGCTCGATTGAACGACTCCAGATTGAGATGGACGAGTGACGCTACTCGATGCCTGGGAAGTGAAAACTCCTCCAGATGAAGAAGGACGAGCGACGCTGCTCGATGCCTGGGAAGTGAAAACTCCTCCAGATGAAGAAGGACGAGCGACGCTGCTCGATGCCTGGGAGGTGAAAACTCCTCCAGACGAAGAAGGACGAGCGACGCTGCTTGATGCCTGGGAGGTGAAAATGGTTCCTGATTGACAAGGAATACCAGCTCCAGTCGACTGGGAAGGACTGATGAACGTGGAACTAGCACTGCTGATAAAAGTAGAGCTTCCACCGATAAAAGTAGAGCTGGCACCGCCGATAAAGGTAGAGCGGGAATTAATGCTCGACGCCTGAGAAGTAAAAATTCCTCCAGATGAAGAAGGACGAGCGATGCTACTCGATGCCTGGGAGGTGAAAACTCCACATGAAGAAGGATGTGCGACGCTGCTCGATGCCTGGGAAGTGAAAACTCCTCCAGATGAAGTTGGACGAGCGACGCTGCTCGATGCCTGGGAGGTGAAAACTCCTCCAGACGAGGAAGGACGAGCGACGCTGCTTGATGCCTGGGAGGTGAAAATGGTTCCTGATTGACAAGGAATACCAGCTCCAGTCGACTGAGAAGGACTGATAAACGTGGAACTAGCACTGCCGATAAAAGTAGAGCTTCCACCGATAAAAGTAGAGCTGGCACTGCCGATAAAGGTAGAGCGGGAATTAATGCTCGACGCCTGAGAAGTAAAAATTCCTCCAGATGAAGTTGGACGAGCGATGCTGCTTGATGCCTGGGAGGTGAAAACTCCACATGAAGAAGGATGTGCGACGCTGCTCGATGCCTGGGAAGTGAAAACTCCCCCAGACGAAGAAGGACGAGCGACGCTGCTTGATGCCTGGGAGGTGAAAACTCCTCCAGATGAAGTTGGACGAGCGACGCTGCTCGATGCCTGGGAAGTGAAAACTCCTCCAGATGAAGAAGGACGAACGACGCTGCTCGATGTCTGGGAAGTGAAAATTCCTGCAGATTTTACAACACTGGACACAGCTATGGTGGTGGTCACCTGAAGGAGATCAGTCAAATTAAGATTCTGGAACGATGAATGAAATTCCATACACCGGCAGCAGGAAGAGCCAATGCTACAAATATGAGGTTAACGTTGATCACAAGCTAACTGGGTAATTATTTGACATACCAGATTGACCGACCAGACACGCAAGGGCTACAAAGACGATCGAGGTCCGCATTTTCAGTGAGTAGAAGAGGAGGAAGAGCAAGTACTTGAAGAATGTACCTATGCTGTTGCTCTTTCATTTTATAGTTCTACTATGCGGTCAATACATACCGCTGATGTTGTGCTTGAGACGGATTGCGAGTCAAATGCAAACTCAGATGCGCAGCAGAACCTCAGCGTGTGAAATCACTTCCAGCATCGGCCCTTGTCTTTGACAGTTAAGGGTACCAGAAGTACGTCCTTTCTTTCATGGAGATCCGCTATAACAGGAGAGTTATACCAGACTTTCTGTAGGATCCGACCTTTCATCTGCTAATGTCAGTCCAGTTTGATGTCTGCAAAATAATTTTCAAGGCCTCGTTAATTCATCGGAAAAATGATGCATGAGTACTTGAACTTTGATCGTAGGGTGAGTGCTTGGCACCATATTTTTAGCGGTAGTACGGGAGTTGCATCCGCAGCATCAAGCCGTTGACCTGCTGTCAAGCGTGATGTTCGAGGGCATAACTCCCCTACGTGAGGCCTCCGAGGCCTCCTCGATCAGACTCCAGACACGCGCGCGCTGTAAGAGATGGTCATGCATAGCAACGCCTTACCACCTAGGGCTCCTTGCGACTTTCTGTTTACATATTCGCATGTTTCAGGTATCTGTTCACACAAGAATCAGTATAATGTGTGGAAAGCTTCTAGCTAGTCTTCACAAATGCAAACGCCACATTTATTCAATAGCCCTTGAGGATCTTTCGCGAGTCCGAGTTGATTTCATTTGTTTCTGGCGATCTGTTGTATAAAATTCAATCATGTAGTCTCCGCATCTGTTTGGATTGATCATCCATCGGAAAGATCCACATTCATCGCCGCTCTGCACATCGGATTTCAAGCTTCAAATTTCACGACGTCCGAGACTGATTTTGATCGAGAAATATAACGGCTGTTTCGCAGAGGTTCTCTCCGAGTTTGAGAACTTTTTTGAAAGACTTCTGATCATTGATGGGGATTCTGGCTGATAGAGAACCACATAGCGGGCATGTCCCGACCCTCAGCAGGAACACTCTCAATGGTTAAATGAAGGAAACATTATAATTCAATGTACTGTATCTAAACGAAAGTCTTTTGGATTGATGATACGTAAACTGGAAAGAGATCTACTTACACATCTAACCTTCCTTCTTTTAGTAATAGTAGGCTTGTCCCTCTGTGCTGGATTGAACAGGAGCGAAGCTGGACACGGTCTCGGTGTCAGAGGCAGCACCAGAGTCGACGCTCGATTGAACAGCTCCAGACTGCGAAGGGCTAGTACCATCGGTCGACTGTGAGATCATGATAGTTGAGGTTGGGGTGCTCTCTGAAGCACTGATGGTCAAAGTAGCAGATTCACCGGAGTCAACGCTCGATTGAACAACTCCAGACTGCGAAGGGCTAGTACCATCGGTCGACTGTGAGAGAATGATAGTTGAAGTTGAGTTGCTCTCTGAAGCACTGATGGTCAAAGTAGCAGATTCACCGGAGCCAACGCTCGATTGAATAACTCCAGACTGCGAAGGGCTAGTACCATCGGTCGACTGTGAGAGAATGATAGTTGAAGTTGGGTTGCTCTCTGAAGCACTGACGGTCAAAGTAGCAGATTCATAGCAAGGATTAGCGGCGCCCGAATCCCAACTTGAAGGACTAGCAGAGGCAGAAGGACTAAAGATGACGCTGCCTGATTGATCTATGATCGACTGGGATGGACTGATGGCGGAGGTAGCCTGAGAGATGCCGTCTGAACCACTGATCTGAGTCGCGACTCCACTAGATTCAGGCATACCGACTCCAATCGACTGGGAAGGACTGATGAAAATGAAACCACTTCCGGATGGCGAAGGACTACCAATGCTTGACTGGATCGGGCCTATCGAGGTAGGGAAGTTCTCTGAAGCGCTGGTCGGCCTTCCACATCCACAGGTATGACCGTGACCGTGACCAACTGCGGTTGACTGGGAAGGACTGATAAAGGTGGAGCTGGCACCGTCGATTATGGTAGAGCTGGCACCGCCGATAAAGGTAGAGCTGGCACCGTCGACAAAGGTAGAGCTGGCACCGCCGATAAAGGTAGAGCTGGCACCGTCGATGATGGCAGAGCTAGCACCGCCAATAAAGGTAGAGCTGGCACCGTCGATGATGGTAGAGCTAGCACCGCCAATAAAGGTAGAGCTATCATCGTCAATAGATGTAGAGCTGGAATCAATGTCCGAGGCTTGCGAAGCGTAACCTCCTCCATATTGATAAGCGTTGGTGCTAACCTAGAGAAGGTCAGCCAAATCAATCTTCTAGCACGATCAAGAAAAGGTTCATACACTGGCAGGCAAAGCCAATGCTACAGAATACAAATTTCAATCACATGTTGACTGGATGATTACTCGACATACCAGATTGACCAACTAGAGAGGCAAAGGCTACAAAAGCGACAGAGGTCCGCATTTTCGATGAGTAGAAGAAGGAATGGAAGAGGTTGGAAAATGAAGTAACGTTGTCACGACTCTTTCGTTTTATAGCTCCACTGGCATTACGCGGTGAATACATACCGTTGGTGTTATCATCTACTTCATCCCTTCATCTTGAAACGAATTATCAATCCGTACCGGGGAGTCGTAACCTACCTGCGCAGCAACTTCAGTGTGTCAGTCCTGCCAAAATCACTTTTATATAGAATCGGCAGTGGCTCAAAGCTACTATGACAAATATTTTTCTCCTTTGGAGACAAGTACTGCTACAGCAGTAGACAATCTCTCAAGGTGTCATCTTCTACCCCTCGTCTCGAGTTCCAGGATTTGAATAATGCAGTGAAAGCCCATGCCAATCTGCGAGTTGATGCGACATCCGAACATTACAATCCGAGTTTTCATTGTAAAAACTGGGTGCGACCCTTCCGACTAATTATATCCTTGGTCTATTCTGGTCCAGTCTCCACGACGAGAAGTGGCGAAAATGTCGTTACGTGGAGCGTATTCCGCAGTATCAAAGTAGTAACCAATTGTCAAACTTTGTGTTTGAGGTCTCTCCGTGAGTCTTCCGACGGCTTCCGATTTGAAACCATTGAATTTGTGGGGTCAATGCCTCAATGGAATGACGGGAAGAGCGGGGTAAAGGTGACATCTAAGGTGCTCGTACTATACATAGCTGCAGGGCCACCGGAAATATGATGCAAAGCAGGATGCCTAACCATCCTCTGACACTTGGTTCACAAATTACTGGTTACCGAGCGGGAATCCCAAGATATGATATGATTTCGCTCCGTTCGGGGTTGGTTCGGGACTTCTGTACTTGCGTTTCAAGGATAAAATGGCGCTGGCAATTTGATTCATCAAAGGCCACTTTCATCCAATAACTATCCCATACTTACTGTATGTGACCACCAAAGTCTCTGTCCAGACTCATCCACCGGAAAGATTCAGGCTCATGCTGCCCTAATTGAAGCAACCTGTTACCGGGCCGGGGAACAGGCCGCACGGCCCAGACAGATGCAGGTGACGTGACCGTGCAACTTATTACCGCTCCCAAACCACAACCAGTCGTTACCGACTCGTCGCCCGTTTGATCGCTTTTCGCTTCCTTTCTTTTTATTTCCGCTCACATTGATACTCATTCGCTGCTAATTGTCTCTCCGACCCTTTTTTGAAAAATTGCAGTCTTTTGGAGCTACGAGATGCGTTTTAGGTCTGAGGTTTGTGGCCATGGGTCGACATTTTCAGCCAATGGACCGGAGTTTAAAACATTTGGTGGCGCAGAGAATCTTGCGAGACTAGAAAAACCAGCTCGCTGGGAATCGACTTCACCAGCAGAATGCCACACACCGAACATCACCGGTCCAACGACGCGCCCTGAAGTTCTCTCTTCTGCTCTGTCCTTGGTATTTATATTTCAGGCAAAGGTCAAATGCCGGGTCGAAGCATGTGGATGCATCTGAATGACCTTATGATGCCACCAAATCTCATGGCGCTTATAGGCTCGGCATTCCCGGTCTCCATTTCCAGCTTTTCGACCCAGAAAACATCTCTGGTATTCTCTGTTGGGCAACCACCATTCTAGATTTTGTTCACGACCCATTATCGTGACGAAACATCTCGGATCCGAGGTCGTCAGCAGCTCTCTAGAGCTCCAATATTAGATCACCCTGCGGAATCCACGTGGCGAAACACCAACATCTGACCAGGTCTTGTAGCTCGGTCTAATTTGCCTTTTGCCGGTTATCGTTACTAGCGATGATCATTCAAAAACTTTATAATCTCCGCAAATCAGATATCATGAGCAACGTCGTCTTCCCCTCATGAAAGCCATTATTTCTGGCCTCGTGGCCTTGTTCGTACGCCAATCTCTCGCGGTTCCCAATGTCAATTCGACAAAGCTCGGTGCTCGTGCGCCATCTGGCTCCAAGACTGTGATCATACAGATGTTCGAATGGACATGGGACAGGTACTTTTCTCGTATTCAATCTCCTCCACTGGTGCCGATTGGTTTCTCAGTGTGGCCGCTGAATGCACGAATTTCATCGGGCCCGCTGGCTATGGCTTCGTACAAGGCAAGACTTGCTTTTCTTCAGCTTTATCTCATTATTGACGGTGCACTCGATACAGTGAGCCCACCTCAAGAGCATGTCACTGGAACACAATGGTGGACTGACTACCAAGAAGGTTTAGTTTCTTGTCGCTCTTGCCTGCTCTGACCCATCTACAGCCCGTGTCATACATCTTGACCTCGAAACGCGGCAACCGGGCTCAATTCGGAAAGTATGTTATGATCCGTGAATCGTCATCGTCAAGCTCAATGATCCTTTTCAGCATGATATCCACTTGTCACGCTGCGGGGGTCAAAGTTATCGTCGACACTCTGTTCAATCACATGAGTCCGCTATCTCCAATTTTCACTGGACGAGCCGCTAACATATTGTCTAGCTGGCAGTGATTCCGGAACTGGCGTCGCCGGTTCCACCTACACGCACTATGTATATCCCGGGATCTATCAAAATCAAGTGAGTTCGTCACTCTGAATGTTACAACGATTGACGTGTACTAGGATTTTCATCACTGCGGTCTGGAGCCTGGAGATGATATTGTGAATTATGACAACCGAGTTGAGGTGCAGACATGCGAGCTTGATAACTTGGCAGAGTAAGTCTTGCTGATCTGTTCTAATCCGTTGTTTGATCCCTCGTCAGTCTAGGTACCGATACAACTTACGTCCGAGGCCGACTTGCTCAGTACGGAAATGATCTGTTAAGTTTGGGAGCTGATGGTTTCCGCTTGGATGCAGCGAAACGTGAGTCACCTGAGCCGAGTTTACTCTCGTGTTCAATATCTTTAGATATGCCTGCGACCGACATCGCCAGTATTCTATCTCAACTGACGTCAAAGCCATATATCACGCAAGAGGTCATCTGGGGATCAGGAGAACCAATCCAGCCTTCGGAATATGTCGGAAACGGTACCTGTCGGTGCAATCAAATGAGCGTTTTCTCATTGGATTTCAGGTGATGTGCAAGAGTTCCGATATACCACAGCGATCAAAAATGCGTTTTCTGGCGGTGGCATCTCTAGTCTACAAAACCTCGACAATCAAGGTAACTTGATTTGTTCCATGTCTCGTATAGAAGCTCATGAATCTAGGTTGGGTCGCTGGAACCCAGGCAAACGTGTTTGTGACAAACCACGATACAGAAAGAGTTGCGTTGATGTATCTTTTTTGCGACTGGTCCCTGATCTCCCGAGTAGAACGGGAACTCACTCAATGTCAACTCACCTTCGAATACCTACGTGACGGCAACAATCTTCTCTTTAGCTCATCCCTACGGAACTCCAACTATCTTGTCCAGCTATACTTTCGGAACCATCGACGATGGTGCTCCGAATGGTGGTAAGAACACCTTTCAAAGCTTTCATAAAGGCTTAACATTCCACAGGAACTGGAACTTGCTCGGGTACAGGCGGTGCCAACGGCTGGCTATGTCAGCATCGCTGGGTCGCTTTCTCTGGCATGGTAAAATGGCGAAACAACGTCGGTTCTGCAGCCATAACCAACTGGGTATCCCCGCAATCGCAGCAAATTGCTTTTGGAAGAGGTTAGGAGCTCGATTTACGAACCTTGGAATGCACTGACGAACAAGGAATATAGGATCTCTTGGATTCGTGGCCATAAACAACGCGGATTCAGCATGGGTCGCCACTTTTGCGACCTCTTTGCCTGCAGGATCATATTGTGATGTCATAAGTGGGGCGAGTTCTTCGGGAACGTGTACTGGGACAGGGTGAGATTCGTTTCTTTCACCTTCAATGCAAATTTGACGATTCCCAGTATCACTGTTTCGGGAGGTTCATTCAAGGCTACAGTGCCCGCTCGCAGTGCTATTGCCATTCATACAGGCGCATTGGGTACTGGTAGTGGAACTGGGACCGGTGGAGGAGGAAGTTCTGGAACAGTGACCGTATCTTTTGCAGAGACTGCAACTACGACCTTTGGAGAGGTAAGGCATTTCCAATGTCCGTCCCTTAGTTAGTCTGCTTATAGTGACTCTGCTAGAACATCTTCCTTGCTGGTAGCATATCTCAGCTTGGGACTTGGGATCCTGCTTCCTCTGTGAGCTTTGTTAATATGTCTCTTGTTTCCTTTCCTCTTATGTCCTGTTCTAGCTGGCCTTATCCTCGGCGACCTATCCGGTGTGGACTGTGTCAGTGAGCCTGCCTGCCAACACGACATTCCAATACAAGTTCATCCGAAAAGAGACTGATGGTAGTGTAAGTCACGCCCCTTTTCCTGTTCCATTGCAGCTCATCCCGCACAGGTCGTATGGGAATCAGACCCAAACAGACAGGCAACAGTCGCAGCGTCAGGAACTCAAACTCTGAGTTCCAGCTGGAGATAATGCCCGTAAAGAAGACCGCATCTAATGTCTCTTGCGCAACTGTACGTATGTCTGTATGTATGTCCTTGCATTTGAAAGTTTTGTAACCCTAATTTCGGTGCTGGGTCATGTTTGTTCCAGGGTCGGCGCTGCTTATTATGTTGATCCATGACGCTTATAATTAATAATGCTCTTCCTTCGACCCCGAATACTTATAAGTATGTTTCCCGCAAGCCCTGTTCGTCCGTGGATGAATTCATCGAATTTTGCAACAGAGTTCGCTGAAATGATAGTACTTTTCACTTTGTTTTCACTAGCAATGAGTCAATGTGCAATCGCGAAGGATGGTGCGGTGATTGCGAGCAGGTCCTGAAGCGAATTTTAGAATGCCTGGGCCCAAAGCTGTATAAATTGCATAACGCGTGTCAGGGGAGTTCGAACTGGGTGGGATATCGCGTTTGGATAGTCCGCTGACCGACTTTTTTATGAGGGGAAAGCCTCTCGATGGAGCCCTTGGCTCATATTCTTTGAAAATGAGGCATATTATGAGACCCATTCATGCGCTCGGAGAGAACAGAATTCTGGGAGGACTCGTCAAAGAGCCCAAAGGGGATATTATTGACTGTAACCGTAGCGTGACTGTCACACCCGTCACTACTCCGACTCGGACCTCGATAGTCTCTCGTTTCTCTTCCCCTGCGGGCCGCCCTCATTTAGCTCCACGATCATATTGTCTGCGGTTCCCATTTCTTGATATCTATATAAGACTCAGTACTTTCTTGTAGTTCCTTAGTACCACCGAAATCGACTCTTATATCTGTTCTTTCGATCGCCTCGAGCCACCTAGGTTCTTATCTCTCTCCGTGTGCCGTCGACGCCGACATCAAATCATGCCAACGTCACTTTGACGCTCCCAATGCGCTGACTCATGGTCTAGCCGGAGCATGAATAAATGCTTATAAATGCTGGGTCGAGGTCGTCATAGACTCAATGTCGTGGCGATGCGGGAGTCCCGATGCGCGATGTGGCTGTCTCAATCGAGAAGTTCAGAATGAATTCTTATAAATTGCTGAGTGAGTCGAGGAGGTCGACAACAATGTCGTGGCGATGCGGGACTCCCGATTCGGCTCAAGCTCATGTAGGCCAGAGTATATAAGAAGAGCTTTCATTTCACAGTCAGTAATTCACCATCGTCTTTCAATCGCCTCATAGATAGTTCGTTGACATTCCCTTCTATTCTCGTCCTTTCTTATTCTTCCTCTAGCAGAACAAAATGTCGGCCCTCATCAAGCCCCTTCAACTTGGACCGGTTACCCTCAAGAATCGCGTCTTTCTGTCTCCAATGACCCGTAGTCGTTCGGTTCCAACAAACATCCCGAACGATCTGAACCGCGAGTATTACAAGCAGCGGTCAAACGCTGGTCTTATCGTCACTGAGGGTACCCTCATCGTTCAGCAAGGGCAAGTCACGATCCATCTTCCATCCAAGATTTCTTCTGACCTCTTTTTCTCTTATCAGCACGGAATGGCCTAATGCTCCTGGAATCTGGAACAAAGAACAAGTCGCAGGTTGGAAAAAGATAACCGAGCAAGTTCATGCTGAAGGATCAGTCATCTACGTGCAGCTCTGGCATGGTGAGCCTTGATCCGATATCTACTTCAATCCTTTTCTCATCTTTACTATCCTTAGTTGGACGTGCAGCCCATCCTGATATGCCAGAGCAAATCGCTGCTGGAAGACCAGTTTACGCGCCAAGTGCTATTGCCGCGAAAGGAGGAAAGTTCAGACAGCTTCCAGGCGAGCCTGGCTATGTTACTGTACGTCTCTCTATTGTCTTTTTGCAATCATATCTGAAATGTGTGCTAGCCAACGGCCGTCGATGATCCCACAACCTTGATTGCAGACTTCAAGAAGGCGGCCATCAATGCCAAGGAAGCTGGATTCGATGGTGTCGAGCTTCACGGAGCCAATGGGTTTCTCGTCCATCAATTCCTCGCTTCCACCTCGAATACCCGTACCGACAAATGGGGTGGAAGCATCGAGAACCGTGCTCGGTTCGGTCTCGAGACCCTCAAGGCCTTGATTGAGGTCTTTGGCTCTGACCGAGTCGCTATAAAGCTGAGTCCCTCAGGAGGATACAATGACATGGGGTACTTTTATCTCCTTATTGTCCAACAACACACTGACAATCACCGCAGAATGCCGCTCCAGGAAACCCTAGACACTTTCTCATACTTCATCACTGAGGCCGATAAGCTGAAGCTCTCTTACATCTGTCTCGCACGTCCTTCCGCCATGTTCAAATCTACGAGTCGTGAACCTGCCCCTGATCCCGTCGAATCCTACAGACACCTCATCAAGCATGCCAAAGCATTCTTCAACACCGATTTCACTCCCGAGGAAGCTGCAGCTCTCGTCGAATCGGGCAAAGCTGACGGTGTCTTTTTTGGTAAACCGTTCATCAACCATCCTGATCTTGCAAAGCGGATAGAGTTCGGGAAACTATTGGACAACCCCACAGATTACACGACATTCTACGGTACTGGAAAAGACGAAGCCACAGAGGCCAAGGGATACACCGACTATCCCGCTGCTTCCTACGTTTAGTAGACTGTAGATTTTAGAATCAAATAATAGATAACAACTAGGGCCCGCTACCTAATCTTCTAGACCTACTTTTGGCCCTAACGTCATGCAGTAATTGTACCAATCTCACTTCATTTGGGAACACATTACAAAATACAAGTCAAGGTACCGATATCAAGGGAAAAGACAATAAAGTAATGAATCAAAAATCAAAAATACTCGTCAAGTGTGCTGTGTAATATGTTCAGTATACATCGAAAACTCCTTCAATGACTTACAAAGCCTGGCTCAGTCTCCCTACACCTGCTTTGCTATACTGAGAGACCCTCGACTCGAAAAATTTAGCCTTCCCGATGAAAGAAATGTTGTCCATGAAATCCAAAGGATTGGCGATGTTGTATATAGGCTTGTAGTGCAGTGATTTCAGAAGGTAATCAGCCACGAATCAGACATACTGTGACATCAAGTCTGAATTCATGCCGATAAGCGACACCGGAATGGCATCTGAAAACTAATGAGACAACAAGACGATAAAAATGGTATGCTTACCGCAAATGAATTCCTCCTTGAGAGTCAGAGCTTCCTTCATCATAGCATGTACCTCCAATTCTGTAGGCCTGTTGTTCAGTGGGAGAACAATATTAATAGACAAGCGAATCGCGTATGCATTCCTTCGTCTCTGCTAATCAACTCGTTTGAAAATGTCAACCCAGGCATCAAGCCACACTTTTTTTTGAACCAAAAGAGGGAGGTGAACGATGACGAGAATTAAACACCTTCCACGATAGCGAAGGTCACCAGCTGCCAGGCAAAAGTAACAGACCCTTTGGATGACCATGTCGCCACATCTGGAAAATTGTTCTTCTTGACTTTCAATCCAGTATGCAGTAAGATCTCCCGCCTTTGTACTATTTTGAAGACAGTAAAGAGGAATATGCGGTGCTCTTGAAACCAATGGTCATTTAGTGAAAATAGATGTTTGACACACTGTTTCATAGAGATAGTGCTATGCCAGTTCTTATCCTCTAGTCCTCTGACTCCATAAGGGAAGAGCGTGGGATAGACAATAGGGAGCAAATCAACATTGAAAAATTTGTTAACTGGAATTGGATCATGAGAGATACTGATATACGCACCCATTTTCATTATCACATAAACTTAATAGACAAATGAAATGGAACACAGCTTGAGGGCCAGGAAACAAGAGAATCTGGAGTGACTTGAAGGACCTGACCAGGCCTAGGTCCTGAAAAATAAAATCCCAGAGTCAGAACATTCCTTCCTTCTCTGATTGACTTTGACAGGAGAACTGAGAGACCCTCAAACCGGAGCTATACAGCACAGACAGAGATGATGGTCTCAGTCCTTCACGGACATAGAATTTGGCGATGCAATTCTACTATACTTATTCCATCACCCACTTTACTACCCCAGTCATGGGCGCAGTCTAGACCAACTTCAGTCAAGTAGCTTTGGTTCTAGTCATCTGCTGAGCCATAAGCCTGCGAAGATTGACTCAAAGGGAGTTGAATGCCTGCGACCCTCGGAGATTCAAACGGGACTCTGCCGTCGCTTAATGCATGCCGCTGATGGCGGATGTTGAAAGTGCTGATCCGGTGCTGATAAATTTGATAAAACGTGATGTCTCCGCATCATCGGTCTCCAGTCTTCTTCTCCAGCGCCCATCACGGCTGCCCGGTCATTTTCACGGCCATGAAAATGGCCCGCGATGATGCTTTATTTTGGCGGCCGGGAAAACAAAAAATGTTTGCCGGCCGCGAACATTTGGGCGAAGATTCCCACCGCAAACGTTGGCCGGATCGATTTTCGCCGCGCTGTTCACAGCCGGCGAAGATATTTTTTTCCCCGGCCACCAAGATAAAGCATTATCGCCGGTCATTTTCACGGCCGTGAAAATGACCCGCGGGCAGCCGTGCATTTTGCTCTTTTCATATCCGGCCCATCCATCGGGCCTCTAATAGGACTGGAAAAAATATGTTCCGGAGAAATAAAGCTAACTAGATGAAAATACAGGCTTTTGGTGATGTTGGGAGACAGCTGGAGATGACTGGAGACATCTAGAGACATCTAGAGATCACTGGATACTAGAAAAAGGTGAATGTTGATTTTTGTCCATAAAAACCCTTCATATTTGTGGAATAACCGAGATTTATTTTGCTCGTCGCTGATGCCAAGGCCATTAGTGCACGTGACTCCCGCATCTCAAGTCAAACCGCATTGGCGTCGAAAATACGATATTTTCACCGATGGCGAGCGTTGTACGTGGCTTTTCAATTTTCATCTGCTTGTTCTTACGTGGTCTAGGACCAAGGTTGTGCCAGGACAGGCTCAGAAAGTCAATGGTGCCACTGACCTCAACCATTTCTCGGCCTTTCGCGTCATGAGCCTCTTCACAAAGACCATACTTACGGTGCTCATAAATCATCTGCCCCTCCTCCTCGATAAACACAGGCTGTGGTGAAAATTTCAGCCTACTACTATATCGAATCGGTGTCGGGCTTTTTTGATCTGCTTTATATCTATCTTCCAGGCTGCCTGTACATCCGATTGGACCAAGCTCGTCGGGTTTCCAGCCTGATAGGTAAAGTTTGACTGGAGGAGCGGTATCGACCAATTCAACGGTATCATGTTTACCCACAATCCAGGCCTCTGGGAATATCCGACCTCAATCCCTCGCTCTTCCACCGCGTTGGCAATCGCCTCTTCCACTGCTTCGGGAATCGCCTCATTCAACGCGCTGAGAATCGCCACCGGGTTCATCCACCGGCTATCTCAAAAAACCTACCCAGATATATAAGTAATCCCAAAGAGCAAATACTCCCTCCATTCTCCATTGCGCATTTCGTCCTCCGAGTCCATTGCGCATTTTTCCGAGATGATCGTCAACGAAAGCGATGCAAAAGCCTCGAGCTCGTCGGGCGCCAATACCCAGAATTTGTCCTCGGACGCCGGCGCCAATACTCAGAAACTGGAGTTTACGACGAATAGTGTCAGGAATACAACGCTTGCGACGGAGGATGATCTGCATTACTACGAGATCGTCACAAGGTTCTGGCACCCCAAACTCACCAAGATCAATTTCCTCAATCCAGACACGCAGGTCTTGTACACCGTTGCCGAGATAGAGAAGACAGGGCAGACGGGTGGCGGAATTCCACAGCACCGAGTGCGGTTTTTGAAGGAGGGGAAGGAGAGGGAATGGGAAGAGTGGATGGCGTGCGAGGAATTCGTAAAGGTGCAGAATCCGGACAAGATGTACGTTGAACCTTTTTTATTCTTCATCGTACTCATATTTCCCTAGTGGTGGAACATTCGTGCACCAAGGCGTGGAATATCGATGGAAAACGCACAACCGAAAGCTGCAGGTACGTACCTCTTGTGTTTCTCCTTGTCATGTCTTGGTTGATGACTTGAGCTACAGCTCGTCCGTGCTGATGACGAGGAGAAGAATGCTTTGGTGATCTACCATCCTCATCACCGGTACTTTTTTGTATTCCGGATGACCCGACATGCGGCTCTGGAGCTCAAGCCTGAGGTTACGAAGCTCTTAGATCGCCTCATAGGTCAGTCGCTCCTCTGTAATCTCATGAATGACTTTTGACGATTACCCCAGCCAGCTACATCATCGTCGAGAACCGACGACGAGCACACAAGCTACCGTTGTAGCAAATCTTACTTATCATCCACCCTGTTCCTTCTCATCAAACCAAGTCGAGCCAACAGAAATCCCTTTACTACAAAAGAAACACCACACAAAATAAAAAATAAATAATAGTTAATATATGTATGTATGCGGATCGAATTTCAATGATCGCAAGCCTGTCCAGATAAAATGAAACAACAAACCGCGAGAGCTCCAGTGTCCCAGGGGCGCCGCTATCGGAAGCGACGGTGAACCGTGTGGTCCACTGATGAACATCGGGATGAGGGAAGCGGAACTGGTAGAGGTAAATGGCGGAATTGAGGATGACCTTGACAAGACATTAAGATAAACCAAGTCAAGCCTGGCTCCGACTGTGGTCAATTGGATTATGCAGAGTGGCGGATAGTCGGTCGTAGTCGAGCATAGTTGGACGAGTTCTCACTGGAATCATGGCTGACAGACAGGTTGGTCGGGCGATTCAACAGCAGCGGCGTTGGGTCCGAAAAGGAAGGTGACCCTGGAAAAAAGTTCAGCTTGTATTTTTTTTAGGAAGCTCAAGGTAGACGTACACGATGAAATCCGTCTCGTCGGGACATCTTTCTGCCGACATCTATCCGTCTCCCTTGTTTCTCTGCCCTCCTGTGATGTCTGACATGGTCCTGATGATTTCGCGGAGGCCAAGGCGAAAAAGAAGGATTGTTTTCGGTTAGCCAGCATAATCGTCCAATGCAAAAATTCTATACAAAGGTTAACACGATCTGGGAAGAAACAACTCTGGACTGACGTTGTTTGCAAGAAATAAGATGGATCGTCTTTTCGTGTCGTTTCGGCAAAGAGGACCTTCAACAAAGGAGGAGCGTGATATTGGTCTATCGTCAAACATTAATATATATGTGAGAGGCGAAACAAAAAGACGCACCTTGAGCTTTTCTGACGTCTGCCTCAGGCTCTGTGCTCAAGCCAACCCGCATCGAAGCCCAACCCAGCTCAATCCAAAGCCTTTTCCCTCGGCTTTTCTCATCTTTTTGTTCCCTTGTTTTCCTCGGCCCTTTCCCCTCGGTTTTCATTGAGCAGTAGAGGCTTCACTGGCTCTGATACCGGCGCAGGACGTGGTGGCAAAGGCAGGAGCTGAAATAGCAGGTCAGAAATCCAACCAGCTAGCGCATCATTCAACGGTGATGATGTTTCCTTGGCCTGTCGACGTGGATTCTTGACGAGGTTGACGTGAATTCATGGACGAGGTTGACGTGAATTAGTGGATGAGGCGGCGTCGGTCAAGGATGCGGCAGCGACAGTATCGGTCGGAGCCAATCATTGCGCGCTGAAAAAAGTTCAGCCTGGAGCCTCTCATTCCGACGGTCAAGCAAGGTTACGCACATCACTATTGTCACTCTCGACATCTAGCTTGGCCTTCTCGCTCTCAACGTCTAGTTTAACCTCTGCGCCCTTCATCTTCCCTTCCTGTTTCTTGCGGTGTAAGGCTCACTGGCTCAGACGTGGTCCTGAATGGATTGGCTTGACCATGGTGCCACCATGAATTGATGATAATCGCGAGGCAATGGTGCAGGAGAAGAGGGGGAAAATCTGCTGCAGGCTGAATATAACGGCTAGGACAAAAATTATCAGGAAAATTTCAAGAGACAAATTTTAGAAAAACGTACCACTGGAGACGTACCACCATGGACCCAGCATACTAGCTATCACCCAGTCCCGAAGGAAGCTATTATGCAGAGGACTTCTGTGGCCGCGAAAGCAAGGCTGAGGTACCGGGTTGCTCCGAAACGACATTGTTTGAGCTGGCATCCCAGAAATGCTGGTAATTCAGATTAACGGCTGCCATGGTGAATCCAGGATGGTCGCAAGGGAGAGAAGGTCAATGAGCGCGTCGGGGTCGTCAGCGAGAATGGATGGGCATTCCGGAGACGGTGATTTGAATGATTCAGTTTGGCGCGTTGGAGAGCGGGAGACGTGAGAATTTCTTTTGTTGTTTTTAGTTGTTTTTCCCTCGTTGAGGTTTCGAGCCTCATCAGTTCCTTTCTTTTTTTCGGTGAGTTTTGTTGTGTATAGCTGCCTTTTCCTGTAGTATAGAAGCTGTAGAGACTGATTTGGAACATTTAAGCATCTTGGAATCAACCACAATGTCTACTCACCTCATCTGACTTTGAATCTGCCTGAAGATTATCTTCTGCCGCTCCCTCATTGACTTCCAACTGGTGTAGCATCCAGCAAATAATAAATTTCATCATAAAGGTGGTACATTAGATCATGGAGATAGTCGGATAGCAAAAAGAGACATAGGCCAGTACATAATGTAGCAAAGTAGCAACTGAGACAAATGCGATGAGTGCCAATTCAGGTAAATCAACAATCAATAGAGCACCTATTTCCATCCCATCCCATCTAGCCATAGAGACAGTTCCAGATCTCATTGCACTCTACGTCATTCAGGCACTGCAGGAGGTCAGGACCGTCCTCTTCTGCCCCATACTGGCGCAGAAGGTCGATCATTTTGATTATTGTGTCACGATCCCAGGACCATCGGCAGCGATGAAGGGACTCCATAGCAATATAGAGTGGCGTGCGGCCGTGTCGATCCCTGACGTTACGGTCAACGTCGCCTCGTGACAAGAGCAGCGAAGCGACCCCAAGGTTTGCCTTTCCTGCCGCAATGGACAAGGCAGTTTGGAGACCTTTTGATTTTGCATTCACATCCACGACATAGTTGTCAAGTAGATATTGCGCCGTCAGCGCCTCTCTGCCCCATGACTCCCGTCCCATGGCGCAGAACATGAGCAGTGTTCTTCCGTGGAAATCCAATTGGTTTCTATCCACAGCGTCATGGTTGAGAAGACGCTTGAACAGTGTATTATCATTCCTACCGCCCATTGCAGAGTACATAAGCGGAGTGATCCCGTGTCGATCTGCGAGGTTGGCATGGATTCCTGGCAGATCCAGGAGATATGAAACAGCGCGGAGATTTCCCATTTCACTGGCATGTGATAGAGGTGTATGCCCATAAACATCCTGCGAGTTGATGTCAACATCCTTTCGTTGGAGGAGAAGGGCTACCGTGACGTTGTAGTATGATGATGAGGCTGCTGCATAGGATAGTGGAGTTCTCCCAGTATAATCTGGGCAATCAGGCTGTATGTTTGGGTGAGTGAGAAGCAGCGCCGCACAATCACCATACGTTGCATATGATAGTGGTGTCCGTCCGTGTTTGTCCTGAGAGTTTGGATCAACGTCATCACGTTGCATGAGAATGCGCATCGTCTCCATTGAGTACCCGCCAGCGGCATACGATAAGGGTGTCCGTGATTCCATTGTATCTCTCAAGTCTGGAATGATGCCCGGAAGTTGTAGCAGGAATTTAACCCACTCGATGTGACCCTTTGCTGCTGCCCATGACAGTGGTCCACGGGATTTGTAGCTCTGCAAGTTGGGCTTGAGATCATCATGTCCACGTAATATATCAATAACCTCCTTATGACCTCCCGATGCGGCACGAGCCATATTGAAAGAAGTTGCAAAATTGACCTGTGGCAGGGAGAGGAGATATTGCATTGATCTCACAAGGCCATTCGCAGCTGCATGCGATAGTGGAGTGAGGAATTCCTCATCTTGGCCGTTTGGATCAGCGTCATCTTGCGCAAGAAGTAGCTCCATCATGCCTTGATATCCTTTCTCAGCTGCCAACATCCAGGGCAACACGCCATCCTTATTGGATAAATTTGACTGGATTTCAGGATGGCCTAAGAGCCGCTCTGCGGTCTTTTGGTGGCCGCCTGATAATGCCCCGTGAAGCGCTGTATTCCCCGATCTATCAGTGGAATTGACATTGATGTCCGCATGCTGCATCAGGAGAGCTACCACCTCCAGGTCACCTTTACTTGCTGCATAGTGCAGTGGGGTAGAGTCGTCCCAGCCGGATAATGTGTTTGGATTGAGACCTGGGAGACGCAGTAGAAGTGTTACAAATTCGACAGAGCCAACTCTGGCCGCGACGGCAAGGGCAAACTCGGGCTGGCCCCAGTCCCCGACATTCAGACGAATATCATATGAGATGTTTGGATCTATGATACAAGCTCGTGTTGTCTCCTTTGCAATCTAGATCAGAGTTGTGAATATGACACGAAGTATGTAACACACCTGATTAGTAACGATTGGCCGCATAACCAAAAGTCTAACAATGGTGGCATGGTTGCAACACACTGCAAGATATAGCGTGAGTCCTAAATCGTAGATATCATTAATGACAGGACTGTCATCAAGAATGTTCTCCAATAGCTTTGATAATCCAAATCTTCCAAGGCCACCGAGGCCATTCCCCCGCTGAAGCTGCAACCTCTTATGATGGTGTTTCCAAGTGCCCAGAATTCTATCATTTTGAAGGAACTGTAAGAGCAGACCCTTGTGGTCTGTGAACAGCCGGTCTTCACATTCCCTGCCATGATCTCCCCAGTGGTCAGCGGCATATTGGACCAGTACATGCAGCTCTTCGTCAGGATCAGAGTACCTGGTAATTCTGCGTCTCTTGGAGTTTAATTTATCGAAGCAGAGATATCTCAGACATGCAGTAGCCAACCCAAGCTGAGCATCTGGAAACAGTGCTTCTGCCTTGAGTTCAAAATACTCCTTGGTCGTGTAATCTATGTGTGATTCAGTGCATGGTATTGCGAGAGAAATCATTAACTTACGGACAAGGCGAGGAAAATCCACCCCATCATCATTCTCCTCCGTAACCACAAGACCACCACAGATCTCAATCAGGATCTCAGCTGAGGTAATGGCATCGGGATCTATCTCTGTGGAGTCAAGGGAAATGGCTAAAGCATGGCGCAGCTCGAGCATTGTCAATGGCCGCTTCACATAAACTAGCCACTTGAAGACTTGTTTTGCTAGCTGTGCACAGGATTCTTCCTGTGAATTAATCCTGTCCATTGTTTCATCATATGAAATATAAATTTTATCTGGCAATATAGTGAGGGCTTTGCGTAGCTCCTGACGATTTGGTTTGTTTTTGAGAGATTCGAGGTGTAAGTGGACAAGGAGGAACCTGGTAACTGGATCAGAATCTGCTCAGACGATCATGGTGGACTCACATTCCAGCAGCCTTTTCAATGATCTGTGCCATGATTTCATCTTCAAATCCCATTTGGTCGCCTTTCACCAGCTTTTCGAGGCGCTTATGTTTCCGAATTTGATGCAATATGTGGGTGCGAACATCATCATCATGTGCGCGTACATTGATTCGTTGGTCACCCTCGAATTGACTCTCTATCAACAACAGCGGTCGGGATGTGACCAAGATATGGAGTCGATTGGAGTCTGTGAGGGGACGGAGTCTGGACAGAAAGTCCTCTCGGATGTCCTCCATACATTCATCAAATGCATCCACGACCAGGTATACATTGGAATATGAATGGATTTGTGAATCAAGAGCATTCACCAGCATATTGAGATCCTGGCTTAGTGGGCGTTTATCTTTGAAGGAATTATAGAGCGGTTTGAGCCCGTCAGGTATAGTGTTGCCAATGAGAAGTTGACGTAGGATACTGGCAACCAAGGCCCTTATATCCTGAGTATTGGCTTCATTGTAACGGAAGAATATGTAGGCGACCCCAACATCAGGTCTCAGGCAGTCCTTTTGCAGGTGGTCAATAACCCGTGAGCTATCAACAAGTCAGAGGAATCTATCTGACACAGCAATGGTCACATACGCGAGGATTGTCTTGCCAACACCAGCTATCAAACTCTACTGTTGAGAAAAGCAGAAAAGTGGTCTTGCTAAAACAACTCACGTTCACCTGGACACCACAGCACACCAAACTTTCCAGCAATCCAATCTTGAAACTTTGCATTTTCAATGAACCAGTCCACTGTCCCAGGGGTCCATTGTGAAATTAAGTGCTGCTGGGTTGTCTGAAAGTCCAAACAAGACAGCCAGTCGGCAAATTTGCGCATATCGTCACCTAAACAAAATCTGTGATTATACTCGAAGACTGAGTCTTTTATACATACTCATGAGGTGCAATTGAACCTTTTCGACCATTGGTGTGAGCGTGTCCGAGATGTTTCGCACTTCTTTTCCGACGCCCCTGATGTTTCCTGAGAGAGACCACTGAGCTTCCAGGATAAATGATAAATAGAACTTGGATATTCACCAATCACACGCTTTGTAAGATCTGGATCACCCATGTGAATAATGTTGCCAGAAAACGCTGATCCACCCACGGAGCCTGAATTATAATTAGTTCCGAACCACATAGATTAAGAAAATATACCAAGATGGACACCCTGAGCATTGATCTGTATGGATGATCCATGTCCAGTGGTGCTTAACTTGGCATCATGTAGTCCAGCTATTGGAAGACTTGAGCCAAAGAGCTCACAGACAAGAAAAATGCAGCTTACTTTCATTCACATCTTCACTCACAACGGCTACACTGTGAAATATATAAGTATCCGTCACAGGCATGGTATACACGTGGTATTACATACATGGCTGGTGGTTGGCCCAATGTCAAAAGGGATTCAATATGGGCAATATCGGCTAGAATGTCCCCCTCATCTTGTGCTGAAAAAGGCCATTCCAGATGCTGCAGGTTGAGATTTGATGCTATGTCACGTAGTTTTATGGTCAATGCTTGCAAGACTGCATGATGGCTGAAACGATGACCTATCAGCCGCATGATGGCCTGAAACGATGACAGACGCCCAAAAAAAATGACTTGGACATTATCAGGGGTCAGGTGAAGCACATGAGAGCTGATTTTATCAATCAATTCCAGCAGTTCAATCTCCATGTTTGTGGTGGAGAGATGTGGAAGTATTGTCAAAGATTCACTGCTATCATGAATCTTCTTTTTGATAGGTTGCATGTCTGCTGAAGTTTGATCTTCGGTGTCGGAGCTTGCTTGTGGCTCTGCAGTGTTGCGTTTGAGCCCTGCTGATGCTGCTTTTGAAGCCTGGGTATCAGCAATGCCTTCTACAATAGTAGAAACTATAGGATGATGACCACTAGCAATATATCTTGGGTTGATTCCTTCGGTGGGAGGCAGCATTGGAAGTCAGGAGCAAAGTCTCAGGCCTTATTGCATCACAGAGGCGGTGCTTTTGTCAAGCTGTCTGTCATGGTCAGCTGTCTGTTGTCATGGAGGCTGTGAACATCCTGAACATTATTCAAAGTCCGAACTCCCCGGAGAAGAGGCAAGCGCCCAATATGGTGCAGGATATTTGATGCATGGGAAGGCCTCTAACTCGCTGACTTTCTCTTCTGGTTCACAACCGATTCTCGAAATACAAGGTTCACTTTCAGCCTGCCTTATCAGCATCAGGAAAACCGGGATCAATAATTTGGCTCGCTGACCATTTGCGTGTTCGATATCGATATCGATATGAGTTTGAAATTTGAGCGGAGCTTCAATTCTTGTGACCTTCAGCATACGTGCCCCGATTCATCCTTAAACCATGAATGATCGTCGGGCTACATTTGCTTTGCTTCCAACTATCATGGGACTCGACCAGAGCTCCCATATAGCTAGATTTCTCATGAGTCCGACATCACAGCCTTTGCCTTAGCTGAAAATGACCGGATGTTTACCAGATCTCTCAGCCTGCAGCGTTTGTTTGTCATGGACACAAATGAGCATTAAAGGCATACAAACCGGTGTCGAAGATCCTTGAAGAGATGCTGGCGCAAATAGACTACTCGACTCTGATGGCTGGTCCAATCAGGGTCCAGACCAGTCTAAGCGTGTCCATCTTGATCGGACTCTCGCCATGAGTTGGAGACCTAGCTTCGTTCACTATCAACTAAGTACTTCAAGCAAGACGATTCCTTGCCTCAAGCGAATATCTTCAGAAATTGCCTTGTTTTCTGCGTAGATATGGAAAGAGTCCTTTGATTCTCTAGTAATACATTTATGTTTTAGATTCAAAGTCTGTTCCATGTTACAAGTCCATCAAAAGTCCACTCAAATATTACTCACATCCTTTCAGTCGTCGCCACGCTATGTCTCCGTGGCTCCTCTGGCGCAGCAACATTTTTCATCCCGCGAATATTGGCAAGTGTGATTCGACGCGGGTGCGCTGGTCTTCCACCTAACAAATTCGCGTATTTCTGTGCGACCTTGGCCCTGACTTGCTCGCAATTGTTCGGATGTAAAGGAGAGTCTTCGGGATAGACTGGGCTCTTGCGTCGAGCAAAGGGATTCTCAAAGCTAGTCGTTACTTCTCCCATGACAAAAGTTGTAGGATCGCGGGAAGGGGGCAAGATTTGGGAGCTGATTTTTCGGAGGAGCGAGGGTCTACGAGATGAAGATGGTTTGGACGAAGGGCAGGATGAGTCTGTGGAATTGGGGGAATCGGGAAGAAAAGAGCCAGTACTACGACGTCTGAGGGGTGGTCGTTCTGTTATCGTATCTTTGATAAACGACATGCGTCGAGCGAGTTTCTGTATAGGACTCTTCTTCGAAGGTTCGTATTCTTCATCGCAAGTGCACTCGGTGGAGGTTGATTCTTCTTCTGAGGAGTTATGATTAGATGTTACGGACTCGTCGCTGACGATGGATTCTAGTCGTTCTGAAGATATATATTAGATGATGGGAGATGATTTGGAGGGTGAACTCACGACGCTCTTTTTCCTCTTCCTCGAGGGCCGTTTGACGTTCAGCTTCTTCCTTGAGGGCTGCTTGACATGCGGCTTCCTCCTCAATTTGGATTGCCTTCAAATGACGCGAGCGAACTGAGAGTATCATCATTATCTGAAAGAATCAGGTTGTTAGCTACAATTTCATTTGATGGAAGGGAGGAAGGACTCACGGCACCAGTTATGACTGAGGCATGTGTGGTCAAAACTAAACCAGAAGCGCAAGAGCTGGATGATATTGCGAGTGACATGGCAGTGGTTCTGGAAGAAGAGTTTCGGTCCCAATGAGAATCGTGCCAAGTTTATACCGTTCAAGGAGCTTGTCTCAGAACAATTGAACTTGGGGCTCAGATCCATTTAAGGGTGATTACCCCTCACCGATCGAGTAAAGGGTCTTACGAATATTCGTTGTTTATACAGCATCTATTTTCATACCTGCTGTAGAAAAATCGGATTCGGACTCTGCTATCCTTCAGCGAGCTTTAAAGACCATTGTTTAAAGATTTATTGGTTGAAGAGCGCGAAGGATTTTCTGGCAGATCTGGCAGACGCTCTTGCATGATCGAGCTTTTAGATCGTTGAAGGGCTAGACAGGGTCTCGGAGAGCGCTTCGAGCGCAACGAGCCAGAATTTAGAAAAAGTGTGAAAGCGATCGTGTAAACCGACGGAAACCACCAGGTTTCATGTTGAATTCGTCTAGAGAAAGAACCATGCTGCTCTAAAGAAATGATTGAGGATATTCGGTCCTTGAATCAGGCGGTGCGGCAGGATGGTTCCAAACATGCTTTTTTCGTCGCTTTGGCTAGAGCTCTGGGGCCGAAAGCATTGTCTCCCGCATGAACGGTCAAATTAGGGGGTAACAGGAACAGCGAGCTTGGCCAGGTCGACCTTGGAACGACGTTGGTGCGATAAAAGTCGGGATACAGTCACTCGGTTTTGCTGGCGACAGGAGGGCGGCAGAGACGGGGAACCAGAATAAGAACAGCCGGGATAATATTATTGAGGGCGGGATGATAATGGTTTTGGAATAACCGAGATTTATTTTGCTCGTCGTCGTCGTCGATGCCAAGGCCATTAGTGCACGTGACTCCCGCCTCTCAAGTCAAACCGCATTGGCGTCGAAAATACGATATTTTCACCGATGGCGAGCGTTGTACGTGGCTTTTCAATTTTCATCTGCTTGTTCTTACGTGGTCTAGGACCAAGGTTGTGCCAGGACAGGCTCAGAAAGTCAATGGTGCCACTGACCTCAACCATTTCTCGGCCTTTCGCGTCATGAGCCTCTTCACAAAGATCATACTTACGATGCTCAGAAATCATCTGCCCCTCCTTCTCGATAAACACAGGCTGTGGTGAAAATTTCAGCACCTATGACGTTTCTAGGTCTCTCAAATACTACTATATCGGATCGGTGTCGGGCTTTTTTGATCTGCTTCATATCTGTCTGGCTGCCTGTACTATGAAGGGCAGTATTGGACTTTTTGACGATGCTGGGGATTCCCAGATAGTTGGATGAGGATTTTGGAATTCTGGATTTTTGGAAATTTTTTTCTCAAAATCCGAAAATCCGCAAATTTGAAGGTCACATGTTCTTATTCTCACGGCTCAAGACACGTTCAAGTCCACTATCGGTCTACTCCCTGTGACAGTGTCTAGTGCTAAATCATATTTTATGAGCTACTCCCTGTCCAATATACATGTTGTCACATGAGCTTCACTACTTCACTCGCTTGGTGTTGATTGCTGATGGTTGCCATAGGCGATGACATTGAAACCGGCGTTGATGTTCTCGAGCGACAGATCCTTATGGTGACAGACAGGAGTCAATAGTGGTGGCTGCTTGATGTTCCCTTTTGTTGTGTTCTGGCTGTGATAGTTACTCGCTGTAGGTACGTACAGATAAGTACAGCAAGCTCAAAGCAAGCTAGTAGGGATACCAAAAGCAAGTATCATGATCACAATGATTTCTTTGGACCAGCACTGGGTCTCAGAAGCAAGGAAAATGCTACGGGCTGCTATCCGGCATCAGTCATGAGAGGGACTCAAACCATCAGAACACATAATAGCATGGTGGCCACTACTTGAAATCTTGGGTTTCCAGTCTTCCGTCTCTCTCTCCAAGTGAGCGACAACACTGGGTGGTGTCCAATCTCCAGAATGTGCCCCATCCAACCTTGGAGTGCATCACAGTGAGTCAGTCTACTCATATAAGGCTATCCCTGGTGAGCCGGAAATATTCCGGAGAAGATATTCCATTGAGTATTGCAGTGAGATCTGATGACTGCCAACCAAGTCAGTCCCAAAACTAGTGTTTCACCAAATTCATGCCTTGATCCCATCATACCATTGAGGCATTCAGTGAATAGGGTGTTTGCACTGAGCTCGATGGTGAAACACCTCAACCTCTGCAAAAGATTCAATGGAGCAAGATTTTGCAGGCTAACGGAGCATCAGTACTAGCAGAACCAGTAATGGACTCGTACATCAAGGAAGATCTCTCGCAAAATGCAAGTCCACCTAGGGCTATTGTGAATGCTCTCTTCAGTGTCTATCTAGATGTTGGTACAATGTCATTGGACTGACCTCAGGGCCTTCCTCATTATTTTGACTCACAGCATTGATGATATTGTGATACTGAATTTTCTGACAGGTACTAGGTTCAGACCAATACCACAGGGTACCAGAGCAAGGACCCACCAGTCGCAGACATAAAACTGGAAGATTTCGTAAGATTTTCAATGCAGCGGAGCCCATATCACACCATGTACAGAGAATAATCTCAATGAAATGGCCTTAGTTTACAATAATATCCTGATCATAAATCCAAGGGGCGACCGGTCCGGAAATCCCGGACACCCGGTCCCGGGGAGAGGGGTACCCGCCGCAGGCGGAAAAAAAAAATTGCACATAGTATTTTGATAGCATTTTTGATGTATTGGCTAGCTTAATAAATTAATGAACCTATTTCGGAGCTCGCAGGTGCTCTCCTGGTCATTCCCCACTATATTGAAAGATATTGAGCTTCTCAGTGTCAGTCACAGGCAACCCTTTTGGGACAATGCACGTGGTCAACAAATTTCTCTCCGTCTTACTGCCATCGCCCCAGAATGAGCAACAAGGTATCTAAGGCCTTCCTTTTTATAATATCCTCTCACATACTCCACAGAAGGCTGACCTTCTTATCTGACGCACTGAAAATATTCGTGCAGTTCCATCTCAGGTGTCTTCGTCCAGTTCTTACGCATGCACCGAAGAATTGGCGATGCGATACACATAAAAAGCACTCGAGAAGATAGTCAGAAGAGTTTCTACGTACTTGTGTCATTGATCTTTCCCAATATAGTAATTCCCACGGAGGGGGGGCAGGGGGGTCAGCCCAAAAAGGCCTGAAAAAAATAAATGTACGTCGTGTAACTTTTTTTTGATCCGGTGGCCCATTGCATAAATCAGCAGCTCGACTTGAAACTACAGAAGTGGAATACCCGATCTGTTGACATGATTTTGTACATGTCCCATTTCCATTTCATGATGCAAGTGCATCCCTGTAGCTTTGATTCTGTTTATTTTTCATAGGCTGCAAAGACAATATTGGTCAGAGGCTCTGGTAAGTCTGCGAGACATGGCTCGCATATTGAAACAGTCGGCATGCTGGTGTGAACCAGAGAAATCAAACAAGAACATTGGAAGCTTGTTCCTGGCCAAGATACATGACTGGTTCCACTGCAACAGGATGAGAAACATATCGAGTTGCGTGGTGTCTGTGGCAAGGTCACTGAGGACCGTCAACATAATCCGCAAGACTACTAGTTGCTGCTGAGAAAGATACTTAGACAGTAAAGTGGTTGAGACGAATAAAGGAAGACTCACAACCAAATACAACTTGTAAACTCTGTCCCGGAACATCAAATGAATCTGAAACAACGTCGTCAATAGAGATTAATTCAGGCATATCTGGATCATTTTCAAGCTCCACATCTGTCGGAAATTAAGGAAAGGCTAGAAACAAGAAAAAAGGACTAACATCCAGGAGGATATTGAAGCTGGTCCATTCGGACCCATATTACCGTAGGCTTACGAATCTGATCTTTAATTGAGATTCAAGACTGATTCCTCTTGCAGTTCCATCTCGTGGGTAGTCTCGAAGGTCTGGTCTGGACCCCATCTCAAAATCCCACTGACCAGGTTCGTCTTTCATTTCATAGAGACGACTCTTGCTGAACTATACCAGGACCCAATCTCCATTCTCAAATTCTCAACCTGTGGTCGACAAGTCTTCGTCCTTTGTACTGCTATTTTAGAGAGCATTCTTCGATCTGAGTTTCCTCTTGATGACCACGCCTTTACACGTTTCGATATGCTGATGTTCAGCAGTCTAATGCCAATTCCCAATACGCCAGAATTCTATAATAGGCTTTAATACAGACAACTTTTACGACTCTAATATGTAGTCGTAGACATATGTAGCAAAAATAGATGAAAGATCTACTGCATAATCTCTTCACAAGTTTGTTTCGCAAAGATCCAAAGCTGCAACATGCTTCCCATATCCCGAGTGAACGATTGAAGGTTGAGTTGATCATGGAGGTATTGGAGTTGCTCGATAGATAGCGGACAGTCTGCGGGAATGACCTCAACATGAGAGAAATGATGGGGATGATGAGTCGTGAAAGCGTCAGGGTGTTCCGAAGCAATGTGGGCATTTTCAGTCTCATGGTGGGCTGCAATAGAGGGCTCGTCGAGTTCGTCCCAATCAATGCCATAAGCATCAATGTCTTGCTCGGTGAGCTCCTCTTCAAGAGGTGCAAGACCTCGGAGGCCATTGTTGATCATTCCAAAGAGGAAAAGGTCGCGGGGGCTTCGATGAGCTTCACCATGGATGGAGACGACATGGTGGTTCCAGAATTCAGCGAAATCCATAGCGTCGAGTTGAAGGAATTGAAGGAATAAATGATGAAGCAGCCAAATGTGATTGGACTGGCCAACATCCAGACCATGAGATGCCTCAAGGAGACGGAAAAAGGCCTTCCATTTGCCACCAAAAGCTGCAGTGAGATCGCGCCACAAGCGCTCAATCCTGACATTGTGGACACTGCTAAAGAGAGATGAGAACCAGATTTCAATTGAGGAGACAGTTACGCACCGGCCCCAAATGTATGAACCCCGTAAAATCCCAAAAAGTTCTTCCATGAAAGAGGCGACCAAAAGGTTCTCTGTGCCATGGTCACCACGAACTCGACTTGGTTGACCATGCTCATCAACTGCCTCCAAGAAAATATCCAAAACAGTCTGGGCTCGGTTGTTATCGCTGACACGTAGACCGACAATGAGACGGGAGAAACCGTCAATGAATCCATGAATGACGAATTTCCACCGAATAAGACCTATTGAGCAATGTCAGAATAAGAAATAAAGTCTGGTGATGAGCATACCATGCTGGCCGTCGTGATGCCAGAGGGAATTAGGACCAGCGACACGATAGACCCGACGATGAAGGCGGCGCCTGACACCGAAAGCTCCCATTGGTGCTCCTTGAACCCTAGTCCGTGAAGCCTCAAGACGAGAGCGAGGAATTGTGACTCCCATGTGCTTGAGGCTACCATTGATCATGCGACGCCCGAGGCTTGGAAAAGACTCGAGGATGGTGAGAACAAGCTTGTCAAGCTCGTCATCAGAAATGTTGGTGCTGGCTCCAGTAGATGACCTGTAGATCCGGTGGACGGAGCCATCTTCATGCTCAAACTCGACATAAACTGGAGGTGCTGACTCGCGAATTCCAGCCTCGAGAGCCCGACGACGAATTGTCCGGGGATGAACCTGAAAGACTTGGGCAAGCTGAGTCGGTCCACGGGTATCTAGAGCGACCTCGAGGATGGTGGGATCGATATGTATGCGAGGGCGAGCCCCAGTGTATTCATGGGAGATGATTGCAGGGAAGGGGTGCGAAGCTGGATCCGATGAGAGGTGACGTGCTCGATCCAATTCTGAAGCCATGAGCTGGACATTGGAGCGCAAGGTGTCATAATCTGGTGTTGAGAAAAGGCCTGAATGCTACAAAAGGTCAGGGCGTGAATGGAGACAAATTGGACAAAGTTGCGGTACATACTTGTTCAAGTCGGGTCAAATACTGATAGCAGTCTCGTCTAAAAGCCTCCAATTGAGCTGCATCTCCCAGATGAACCCGCAGAGCAGTGTTAACATCTTGCCCAAGCTAGATGTATGCTTGTATCAGGGTTTCACGGGGTAAAGGCTGTTGTAGAGGGGTATCCATGGAGAAATGGAATGGTTATGAGCCTTATAACAGGGACATGGGGATGGACTTCTGTGGATCCAGTCCACAGAATGGAAAATAGCGTCGCGCTCGCAGGCGGTCAGGTTCAACGGTTGCTGTGACAGTGACATGTCACGCGAGCTCGCTCACGACAAAGTCCCTTCAGTCAGAGAAGGGACTTGTCTCAGAAATAGGACCGTCACAGGTATATTAATGAACACAGCAGTAGTAATGCTAGCAGAGAAAAATTGACTAAATCTCAAAATCCCAAAATCTCAAAATCTCAAAATCCGAAAAAATAAAATCCGAAAAAACCGTGACTACGAATTTGTCCAGCGCCGCCCATCATACTGTACATTCGATTAGACCTAGCTCGTCGGGTTTCCAGCCTGATAGGTAAAGTTTGACTGGAGGACCGGTATCGACCAATTCAACGGTATCATGTTTACCCACAATCCAGGCCTCTGGGAATATCCGACCTCAGTCCCTCGCTCTTCCACCGCGTTGGCAATCGCCTCTTCCACTGCTTCGGGAATCGCCTCATTCAACGCGCTGAGAATCGCCACCGGGTTCATCCACCGGCTATCTCAAAAAACCTACCCAGATATATAAGTAATCCCAAAGAGCAAAATACTCCCTCCATTCTCCATTGCGCATTTCGTCCTCCGAGTCCATTGCGCATTTTTTCCGAGATGATCGTCAACGAAAGCGATGCAAAAGCCTCGAGCTCGTCGGGCGCCAATACCCAGAATTTGTCCTCGGACGCCGGCGCCAATACTCAGAAACTGGAGTTTACGACGAATAGTGTCAGGAATACAACGCTTGCGACGGAGGATGATCTGCATTACTACGAGATCGTCACAAGGTTCTGGCACCCCAAACTCACCAAGATCAATTTCCTCAATCCAGACACGCAGGTCTTGTACACCGTTGCCGAGATAGAGAAGACAGGGCAGACGGGTGGCGGAATTCCACAGCACCGAGTGCGGTTTTTGAAGGAGGGGAAGGAGAGGGAATGGGAAGAGTGGATGGCGTGCGAGGAATTCGTAAAGGTGCAGAATCCGGACAAGATGTACGTTGAACCTTTTTTATTCTTCATCGTACTCATATTTCCCTAGTGGTGGAACATTCGTGCACCAAGGCGTGGAATATCGATGGAAAACGCACAACCGAAAGCTGCAGGTACGTACCTCTTGTGTTTCTCCTTGTCATGTCTTGGTTGATGACTTGAGCTACAGCTCGTCCGTGCTGATGACGAGGAGAAGAATGCTTTGGTGATCTACCATCCTCATCACCGGTACTTTTTTGTATTCCGGATGACCCGACATGCGGCTCTGGAGCTCAAGCCTGAGGTTACGAAGCTCTTAGATCGCCTCATAGGTCAGTCGCTCCTCTGTAATCTCGTGAATGGCTTTTAACGAATATCCCAGCCAGCTACATCATCGTCGAGAACCGACGACGAGCACACAAGCTGCCGTTGTAGCAAATCTTACTTACCATCCACCTTGTTCCTTTCATCAAACCAAGTCGAGCCAACAGAAATCCCCTTTACTACAAAAGAAACACCACACAAAATAAAAAATAAAATAATAGTTAATATATGTATGTATGCGGATCGAATTTCAATGATAGCAAGCCTGTCCAGATAAAATGAAACAACAAACGCGAGAGCTCCAGTGCCCCAGGGGACAGCCTGCCCATCAGTCTGGGTCTGGTGCTCAGGAGGAGTCATTGCGCTGCTATCGGAAGCGACGGTGAACCGTATGGTCACTGATGAACGTCGGGATGAGGGAAGCGGAACTGGTAGAGGTAAATGGCGGAATTGGGGATGACCTTGAAGATGAACCAAGTCAAGCCTGGCTCCGACTGTGGTCAATTGGATTATGCGGAGTGGCGGATAGTCCAGCGATAGTTGGGCGACTTCTCACTGGTCGAGCGATTCAACAGCGGCGGCGTTGGATTAAGGGAAGGTGATCCTGAAAAAACGTTCAGCTCGGAGTTTTCTTAGGAAGCTCAAGGTAGACGTACATGATGAAATCCGTCTCGTCGGAACATCTTTCTGTCGACATCTGACCGTCTCCCTCGTTTCTCTGCCCTCCTGTGATGTCTGACATGGTCCTGATGATTTCGCGGAGGCCAAGGCGAAAAAGAAGGATTGTTTTCGGTTAGCGTCCAATGCGAAAATTCTATACAAAGGTTAACACGATCTGGGAAGAGACAACTCTGGACTGACATTGTTTGCAAGAAATAAGTAAGATGGATCGTCGTTTCGTGTCGTTTCGGCAAAGACTGAACAAGGCCCTTCAACAAAGGAGGAGCGTGATATTGGTCTATCGTCAAAGATTAATATATATGTGAGAGGCAAAACAAAAAGACGCACCTTGAGCTTTTCTGGCTTCTGCCTCAGGCTCTGTGCTCAAGCGAACCCGCATCGAAGCCCAACCCAGCTCAATCCAAAGCCTTTTCCCTCGCCTTTCTCATCTTTTTGTTCCCTTGTGTTTCTCGGCCCTTTCCCTTCGGTTTTCATTGAGCAGTAGAGGCTTCGCTGGCTCTGATACCGGCGCAGGACATGGCAAAGGCAAGAGCTGAAATAGCAGGTCAGAAATCCGACCAGCTAGCGCATCATCCAAAGGTGGTGATGTTTCCTTGGCCTGTCGACGTGGATTCTTGACGAGGTTGACGTGAATTCATGGACGAGGTTAACGTGAATTAGTGGATGCGGTGGCGTCGGTCAAGGATGCGGCATCAACAGTATCGGTCGGAGCCAATCATTGCGCGCTGAAAAAAGTTCAGCCTGGAGCTTCTCATTCCGAGCGTCAAACAAGGTAGACGCACATTATTATTGTCGCTCTTGACATCTAGCTTGGCCTTCTCGTTCTCTACGTCTAGTTTAACCTTCGCGCTCTTCATCTTCCCCTCCCGTTCGGTGTAAGGCTCAGACACGGTCCCGAATGGATTAGCTTGGCCATGGTGCCCCCATGGATTGACGATAATGGCGACGCAATGGTGCAGGAGAAGAGGGAGGGAATCCGCTGCAGGCTGAATATAAAGGCTACGACAAAAATTATCAGGAATATTTCATGATACGAGATTCAGAAAAACGTACCAGAGCCTAGAGGCGTATCACGGTGGATCCAACATACTAGTTGTCACCGAGTCCCAAAGGGAACCATTGTGCAGAGGACCTCTGGGCATGAAAGTAGGGCTGAGGTACCAGGTGCTCGGAAACACTGGTGATTTGGATTAACGGCTGGCATGGTGAATCCAGGATGGTCGCAAGGGAGAGAAGGTCAATGAGCACATCAGGGTCATGAGCGAGAATGGCTCAGTGATTCGAATGATTGATTTTGACGCGTTGGAGAGCTGGAGACGTGAGAATTCTTTTTTGGTTGTTTTTGGTTGTTTTTCTCTTGTTGAGGTTTCGAGCCTCATCAGTTCCTTCCTTTTTTTCAGTGAGTTTTGTTGTGTATAGTTGCCTTTTCCTGTAGTATAGAAGCCGTAGAGACTGATTTGGAACATTTAAGCGTCTTGGATCTGACCACAATGTCTACTCACCTCATCTGACTTTGAATCCACCTCAAGATTACCTTCCGCTGCTCCCTCATTGACTTCCAACTAGTGTGAGATCCAGAAAATAATAAATTTCATCATAAAGGTGGTACATTAGATCATGGAGATAGTCGGATAGCAAAAAGAGACATAGGCCAGTACATAATGTAGCAAAGTAGCAACTGAGACCAATCTGATGAGTGCCAAACTGGGTAAATCAAAGGTCACTAGAGCACATTGGCCATCCCATCTAGCCATAGAGACAATCCCAGATCTCGGTGCACTCTACGTCATTCAGGTACTGGAGGAGGTCAGGACCGTTCTCTTCTGCCCCATAGTGGCGCAGAAGGTCGATCATTTCCTGGCGCTGAGGGATGATTACTACCTGATGATACACGTCTCGGGAGGGAATATTCATTTCACGATGAAAGGACTCCACAGCAATATAGAGTGGCGTGCGGCCACGTCGATCCCTGACGTTACGGTCAACGTCACCCCGTGACAAGAGAAGCGAAGCAACTCTAAGGTTTGGCCTTCCCGCCGCGATGGACAAGGCAGTTTGGAGACCTTTTGATTTTGCATTCACATCCACGACATAGTTGTCAAGTAGATATTGCGCCGTCAGCGCCTCTCCGCCCCATGACTCCCATCCCATGGCGCAGAACATGAGCAGTGTTCTTCTGTGGAAATCCAATTGGTTTCTATCCACAGCGTCATGGTTGAGAAGACGCTTGAACAGTGCATTATCATTCCTACCGCCCATTGCAGAGTACATAAGCGGAGTGATCCCGTGTCGATCTGCGAGGTTGGCATGGATTCCTGGCAGATCCAGGAGATATGAAACAGCGCGGAGATTTCCCATTTCACTGGCATGTGATAGAGGTGTACGCCCATAAACATCCTGCGAGTTGATGTCAACATCCTTTCGTTGGACGAGAAGGGCTACCGTGACGTTGTAGTATGATGATGAGGCTGCTGCATAGGATAGTGGAGTTCTCCCAGTATAATCTGGGCAATCAGGCTGTATGTTTGGGTGAGCGAGGAGCAGCACCACACAATCACCAGAGTAATCAGATGTTGCATATGATAGTGGCATCCGTCCGTGTTTGTCCTGAGAGTTTGGATCAACGTCATCATGTTGCATGAGAATGCGCATTATCTCCGTTGAGCGGTGATTGCCAGCAGCATACGATAAAGGTGTCCGTGATTCCATTGTGTCCCTCAAGTCTGGAATGATGCCCGGAAGTTGTAGCAGGAATTCAACCCACTCAATGTGACCCCTTGCTGCTGCCCACGACAGTGGTCCACGGAATTGGTAGCTTTGCACATTGGGGTTGAGATCATCACGTCCGCATAATAGATCAATAACCCCCTTATGACCTCCCCGTGCAGCATAAGCCATATTGAAAGAAGTTGCAAAATTGACCTGTGGCAGGGCGAGGATATATTGCATTGATCTCACATAACCATTCGCAGCTGCATGTGATAGTGGAGTGAGAAATTCCTCATCTTGGCCATTTGGATCAAAGTCATCTCGTGCTAGAAACAGCTCTACGATGCCTTGATGTCCTTCCTCGAATGCCAACATCCAAGGCAACACACCCCGGTGATTTGGTAAATTCGACTGGATTTCAGGATGGCCTAGGAGCAGCTCTACGATCTTTTGGTGGCCGCAGGATGATGCCATGTGGAGTGGTGTATAACCCCTGAATTCTCTGGAATTGACATTGATGTCCACATGCTGCAGCAGGAGGGCTACCACCTCCAAGTAACCTTCATGTGCTGCATAGTGCAGCGGGGTCCGGTCGAGGTTAATAGAGATGTTCGGATTGAGACCTGGGAGATGCAGCAGAAGTGTTACGAATTCGACAGAGCCAGCTCTGGCTGCGGTGGCAAGGGCGGACTCCTCATCACAGGGCACATTGATAGCTGCGACATTTGGATCTATAATACAAGGTCGTGTTGTCTCCTTTGCAATCTAAATCAGGGCTGTGGATGTGGCGCAAAGTCTGTAACATACCTGATCGGTAAGGGTTGCGCGCATAACTAAAAGTCTAACAATGGTGGCTTGGTTGAAACACACTGCGAAATATAGCATGAGCCCTAAACTGTAAGGATCATCAATGCTGTCATCGAGAATGCTCTCCAATAGCTTTGATAATCCAAATCTTCCAAGGCTACCGAGGCCATTCCCCCACCGAAGTTCCCAGTGACTATGAGAGTATTTCCGGAAGCACAGAATTCTATCGTGTTGAAGGAACTGTAAGAGCAGCCCCTTGTGCTCTGTCATCAGCTGGGCTTCATATTCCCTCCCATGATCTCCCCAGTGGTCAGCGGCATATTGGACCAGTACATGCGGGTCTTTGTCAGGATCAGGGTACTGGTCAATTCTCTGTACTTTGGAGTCCAACGTATCAAAGCAGAGATATGTCAGACATGCCATGGCCAACCCAAGCTGGGCATCTGGAAACAAACTTCCTGCCTTGAGTTCAAAATACTCCTTGGTCGTATAATCTATGTGTGATTCAGTGCATGGTATGGCAAGAGAAATCATTAACTTACGGATGAGGCGAGGAAAATCTACCCCTTTATCATTCTTCTCTGTAACCACAAGACCACCACAGATCTCAATCAGCCTCTCAGCCATGGTAATGGCATCAGGATTCATCTGTGTGGATCCAGGGGATATGGCTAAAGCATGGCGCAGCTCGAGCATTGTCAATGGCCGCTTTGCATAAACCAACCACTTGAAGACTTGTTTTGCCAGCGGTGCGCAGAATTTTCCCTGTGACTCGATTCTGTCCATTGTTTTATTGTACGAATCGTGAATCTCGTCTGGCAGGAGAGCGAGAGCTTCGCGTAGCATCTGTCGATTTGGGATGTTTTTGAGAGATTCGAAGTGTAAGTGGACAAGCAGGAACCTGGCAACTTGATCAGAATTTTCCTGGACAATTATGGTGGACACACATTCCGGCAGCCTTTTCAATGAGCTGTGTCACAATTTCATCTTCGAAACCCGCTTGACCACCTTTCACCAGCGTTTCGAGGGATTCATGTTCCTGAATTTGGTGCAAGATGTGGGCGCGAACATCATCATCATGTGCGCGCACATTGATTCGTTGGTCATCCTTGAATTGATTCTTTAGTGACAACAGCGGCCGGGATGTGACCAAGATATGCAGACAGGTGGAGTCTGTGAGGGAACGAAGTCTGGACAAGAACTTCTTTCGGATGTCCTCGCTGCATTCATCAAATGCATCCACGACAAGGTATACATGGGAATATTCATGGATTTGTGAATTAAGAGCATTCACCAGAGTATTGAGATCCTGGTTTAGTGAGCATTTATCTTTGAAGGAATTATAGAGCGGGTTGAGCCAGTCAGGTATAGTGTCGCCAATGAGAAGTTGACGTAAGATACTGGCAACCAAGGCCCTTATATCCTGAGTCTTGGCTTCATTGTAACGGAAGAATATATAGGCGACACCAACACTAGGTCTTGAGACCTTGTGCAGGTGGTCAACAACCCGCGACCTATGAACAAATCAGAGGAATCTATCTGACATGGCAATGGTCACATACGCGAGGATTGTCTTGCCAACACCAGCTATCAAACTCTGCTGTTGAGAAAAGCAGAAAAGTGGTTTTGCTAAAACAACTCACGTTCACCTGGACACCACAGCACACCAAACTTGCCAGCAGTCCAATCTTTAAACTTTGCATCTTCAATGAACCAGTCCACAGTGCCAGGGGTCCATTGTGAAATTAAGTGCTGCTGGGTTGTCTGAAAGTCCAAACAAGACAGCCAGTCGGCAAATTTGCGCATATCATCACCTAAACAAAATCTGTCAGCTTCCCGGATAAATGGAATTCAGATATTCACTAATCACACGCTTTGTAAGATTGTCCACTTTCCGGCCTACAGCTGGATCACCCATGTGAATAATGTTGTGAGAAAACGCTGATCCACCCACGGAGCCTGAAATATAATTAGTTCCGAGCTGCATAGATTAAGAAAACAAACCGAGATGGACACCCTGAGCATTGATCTGCATGGACGATCCATGTCCAGTGGTGCTCAACCTGGCATCGTGTAGTCCAGCTATTGGAAGACTTGAGCCAAAGAGCTTCATGATGTAGTTGAAAAGGGCCTGAGCGCCTTGCCCGAGGCCAATGATGTTAGCAGTGACATCCATGGTGGGAGAGGAACGTTGGGGATAGCCTCACCGTTTCGCCTTTTAACAGGGGTTTGACAGCTATTCAGCATGAGGAGCGCTACCATTGGTGGATCAAATCAGACTATTCTTGATCATCACTGTTGTCGAAATGCCTTTGACGGACTTGACGGCAACCTTCTGGCCATAAATTTGCTCAGCATCGCGTCCATTGGTGTCGAGTTGGGTTTGCTTATCAGCAATTCTGTGGTCATAAGTGATGCATAGTACACCAATCTCACACCGGATTGACTACACAAACTGGTGAAATCCGGAATCCGACTGGACGGAAGCTTTATGTATGTCAAGTTATTTTTGAGCATTCATGCGGATATGACATACAACAGGCAGCATAATGGGAGGTTCTGCCACGGGACTATGGCACATACTTTGAAATCCCGACAGATCAATATCAACACGCTTCAGACTGAAGGTGGCGCCATGGTATGAAAATTCATTGCCAAAGGGTCTTTGTCTTGCTCGGACATCATACAGGACAGTTTCCAGTCCTTTGGCCAAATTGATGCTATTTTCATGCTTACGTCCAAACAATACAGCTACTGTTTTGCTAACAAATCCATCGTGTCTCGACTCTTCTTCTGTAGTGGTTGATTTCAGAAAGCCTGCCACGATCTGCATCATCCTCTATCGCCGTCATGTTGCACCAAAAGTCACGGAGACTACAAATCTTCTCAGGACCCTGCACCCCGAGTTTGGTTGCAAAGCTAGCTATGTAAAAGGCAGAGCCTTTGAGGTCCCCAATGCGAAGGTCAGGACGCACCAAAGATACCAAGGTAGAAGAATCGAAGAAGTCCCCGAACTCTCCGTAAGGAGAAGAGGGTACTCGGACAAGCCCGATTTTATGATTTGATCCTTATATAAGCCTGCTTCTCGGCCGATGGCTCAACGGGTGTATTTTTTTGAACAAGTCCACCAAGCAAGCATCAGTCTGGCTGTCCATAATTGTGTACTGGACATAGTAATTTTATTGTAGGGTTCTATCGGTTCTGAACCGGACCGTGGGCACACTACGAGTCCGAGTCAATTTCGGTTTTGAATTTTGCCAGAGTTAATAATTATTTCCGTCCAAACCTGTTCACCAGATGAAGCTAAAGCTCTGATTAGCTTCTCGCTTGTTCGACGTCCAGACCTAATGAACCAAATGGGACAGATTCCCTGAATTTTAGGTTATAGTATAATACTGAGGCTCGAATGTAACAGTGCCACAGACAAATGGGATGGGTACGGTTGCTGAGCAGGCAGGAATTTACTTACGCGCAGCTGGTTCGGTCCAGCTGCAGTGTTCGGGCGAACCTTAAGTACTGTTCAATTATACAGCAACTCGAGTTATATGCCCGGGACCTTAAAGATCAGCGACGTACATCGTCGAATGACGGCGTACGTCGGACTTTGGCGGCCGGTGGCAAGAGATAAGGAGTAACGCCGATGATCGCCGAAGGATGGTGACATCTGATGGCGGGCCGGTGGTGTGCGCCATCAGCCGATGCTCGCTATCATATTTGGCGAAAATACGCTGTATATCTGCATATTTCAGGGTATTTTAGTGGAAATACAGTGTATTAGAGTCTCAGCCCAAGGTCATCTGCTCGAGTTGCGGTCCGTCTTCATCCTATCAGTGACATGAGGCTAAGAGTCATTTTATTATTTAGGGCGCTATTTCTTTGGCACTTTCTGTCAGTTCCTCGGATCAACCTTCCCAAGATTCACCATGAGCACCTATTTCAAAGGCCCTATCAATGATAAACGTCGCAAGGCCGATCTTGTGGCCATAGCCACGGACCTTTCCCTTGCCAGTGCCGCTGCAAAAACCAACAAAGCCCTGGCTGCTCTCATTCAAGTTCATATTGATGCTAATCCAGACGATCCACGAATCATTCCTCTCATCTCATACCGTCCTCCCATCCAGCCAAAAGGTCTCCCACATGGCGGAAGGTCCAGCATCAACAAGGCAGCTGAAGATCGGATGGAAGATACTGCGGGTCCTGTTGAAGCTACTGGGTATGTTCCAATTCAGTCTAGTTGTACATATGGTCTCTAATTTTTATCAATCTAGAGCGCACAAAAAGCTTCTTGACAATGAAGTTCCGGTAGATCCCCTTCCGAGTTTCGTACGCCTCTCTACCAAGCCAATAGACACAGAAGCAATACTGAGACTGCCGAACAATTCAATGCTTGGCTTGACGGATTTGAGGCACAACTCCGACAAATGACGGATGTGAACTATGACTTTGTGATACACTGTCTGATGATGTTGTATACTGAGATCATGGAAAAGCGAATTCGAGAGAAGAAGCAGGAATTGGATGACGACTTTTGGGATGAAGTGACCCTGGGAGCACAGGAGTGAAGTATCAGCGGCATAATGTATATGTAAATGGATTAGATACATATGTCAAATCTCTATCCAACATGAGACGAGGCCCAGTTCCAAACTCAACAAATATTTTCGTGCAAATGCGCCACGTTATAGATAAGATAAGGTAAGATATTGCCACCCTGTGATGGTTCAAACCTCATGAGATCATTGTTGGTCTTCCTCAACCACCCATGACATTATCTGCAATGTACGCTATTGGTTGTACTTCCTACCGAAGACCCGCTATGGCAAGAGTCAAGTAAGCATCCAAACAGACCTACAGCACCCTACATCAACATACATTGAATTGTGGCGCTCACAAGACACGATATCTTCCTGTCTCTTTTATATGTTCATTCAGCCTACCATTCTGTCTTTGGACCCACGGAAAAACATTGTTTGTTTGTCTATGGCTTTGCTTTCAATACACTGTAGACTGATCAATATGCAGTGAATATCTCCTGCCAAAATATAGCGTATTCTGTTGCACGCTGCTGTCAATACAGTGTATTCCACCAACCCATTGACCGAAATACACCGTATTTCATTCACTCATCTCTGATATACAGTGTATTGTACTACTAACAAACTGAAATACATTGTATTTCCTTCCACTGTAGTTGGTATTCAATGTATTCACCACATTTCACTGCAATATCCTCACAGGGGTTTCTTCACGAAGTCTAATCAGATGTGGGAGCAGACTGGGAAGCGGTGGGAAAAGATCATGTGCTCCAAGGGTTGGAATAGATCCTAGGCCTGATTTAGTAATTTTACATTTATTCCAGGGTTGGAGCAGGTGACCTCTTGACATGTGCCCCATTTCTAGCAAATCTAGACTCATCTGGGAATAGATGACGTGTCCGGCCCCAGAATAGCTACCTCTCTAAATATATTCAGATTCACCCCAATCTGCTCTACCCTGCAAATATTTTGGCCTGAAACATGGTGATTATGCTGACTGACGACCGAGATACATTGTATTTCATTGAATCACATTTGGTATACGACGTATTACCCTGACCGAAATACAGTGGATTTCATTGAATCACATTTAGTGTACGGTGTATTGCATTGAATCACATTTGGTATATGGCGTATCACACTGACTGAAATACAGTGGATTTCATTGAACTGTATTTGGTATACGACGTATTACCCTGACTGAAATACAGTGGATTTCATTGAATCACATTTAGTATACGGCGTATTGTGCTTTGAGATACAGTGGATTTGAATAGATTCTGTGTCAGATACACTGTATTAGACTGTACTCCGGCGTATTACTGTGATTGACAATGTATATACGGTGGCCTGAGACGTCTCTCGCCGTATCTCGACTGCGAGCGCTGCGGTTCGGCGGAGGTCGGCAACGTTCGGCAACGTTCGGCTATCTTTAGCGCTGCGCGCTTATTACTGAGCAACTCGTAATCGCAATTGAAACTCAATTCGTTTGATGCCGAGCTGCCGTGCACGTGCCCGAGGTTACAAAGCTCCTGGATCGCCGTCGCTCCTTGCAAATGGCTTAGATTATCCCACCCAGCTACATCATCGTCGAGAACCGACGACGAGCACACAAGCTGCCACTGTAGCCAAGGCTTACTTACCATCCACCCTATTCCTTCTCATCAAACCAAGTCGAGCCAAAAGAAATCCCCTTTACTAGCGAAGAAACACCACACAAAATAACAAATAAAAAAAAACAATATATGTATGTATGCCGATCGATTTCAATGATATCAAGGTCCAAACGCGTAATGAATAGACGTCTTTCCAAGTCGTAAAAACATAACACGTCGCTATAGCCCATCTATAGCAAAAGCGTGAACCCCATAGCAGATGCCGCAAGAACAACCGCAGCCTGCATGAAACGGAAATCCACCAAGCCCGATTTTGAGCGCGCAGCATTGGAGCTGGTCGCAGACGCCGATGAGCTTGTCGCGGTTTTCGAGCCGGAAGCAGAGCTTGACGCTGGCTTGGTGCTCGAAGCACCAGCACTGGTGCCCACAAAGGTTCCGGTGCCGGTGGCGCCAGCGGTCGAGACACCACCAGCACCACCACCGACTGATGATGCAGATGAAGATCCAGATGCAGAGCCAGAGGTAGAGCCGAAGACGGGAGCAGCGACAGCGATTGAAGGGTCTGCGAGAGCTCCAGTGCCCCAGGGGACGGCCTGGCCATCAGTCTGGGTCGCATGTTCAGGGGGAGTCGTTGCGCCGCTGTCGGAAGCGACGGTGAACCGTGTGGTCCACTGATAAACGTCGGTATGAGGGGAGCGGAATTGGTAAAAGTAAATCGCGGAATTGGGGACGACCTTGACGAGACATTAACATTAGGACAAAAACAAAAAGCATCTCAAAGGCTGCTCACCTCTGGGCATGTCCAGGTATAAGAGCCATCGGCGGTACCATCCTGGCCGGTTGCAACAGCTGAAACAAGGTCAGATATAGCAGGAACGGACAGATAAAAATTGACGCACTGGTGAGGTGAACCATCTGGAAATTATCTCCAGTCATGAATTCAATGGTCATGTCCTTCCAATCACCAGTGGCCTTGCTCGTGGCATTGGTATCCCCTCCCCAGCCGATTTTGCATTCAGAGCCCGAATTCAGAACTTGTCCAGATGGGTAATTGGGGAACACGTCGGCTTGGACAGCGAGGAGGGACGCAGAGACGAAAAGGGCGGTCGAAAAGACAGATGAAGAGCGCATTCTGGAACAATGCCAATAGTCGTCAGTATAAACCGAATTTGAGCGCTTAAATGGCTTACTTGAAGGTCAATTCAATAATTGCGTGAACGAACGACTGTTTTATATAGAGAGCGACTGAAACAGCGAACTGGTCTGGAAGAGGGAGATTAAGGGAGGAGGCAGGGGCTGTGCGTGACACATTTTTTTCTTTGATGGTTTGCGGGGGTCACGCCTGACAATGATCGCGGTCACTTTTCGCCGATTTGTGAATTGCGACAAAGTACGACACCATCTCCGAAATGCAGAAGCTTTCTCAGCGAAAATAACGATAATTACCGAAGCGGGATTCTGCAGCGAGAGGATCCACCACCCAATAATATTAGCCAATATTCAGTCAGATCCTTCAGTCACAGTGTATTAAAGTCCTATTAATAGACCCCCGCTAGGTCCCATGCCGACCGCCTTGGCGTCGTCGGGCAGCTGAAAAAGGACAAATGTACAAGAAGGGAATTGAGTGCGGCGAAAAACACAGCAGTAATAATGACAGACTGCAACGAAGAAGCTAGAAGCTCAGCGGAGAAGTTTCAAATGAAAGTCGGCGAAACATCGCGATGGAACTAGTCAACCTCAAAGTCGACTTCCTCTTCGTCTTCAGCCTCAAAGTAGACTCGTTGTCGGCGTTGGGGTTCAACGCCGTCAGCCTCGACTTCAGGTTCATCGACTTCGCCTCCAACTTCACCATCATCAGCTTCACCCCCGGGTTCATCAGCCTCACCATCGTCGTCGCCTTCAGCCTCGACTTCTCCTTCAGCTTCAGCTTCTTGTTCTCCATCCTCACCTTGCTCTTCTTCAGCCCCCTGTCCTTCAGCAGCGTCATTCTCCTCCTTCGTCTCCATCTCCAGCATAACCCGCCTACCAAGCAAATATCAGCAAAAAAGGTCGAACAGATAGACGATATCCGATATCCGATATCCGCAACAAATACACGATATCCTCAACCAAATTGACAAACTCACCCATGCGCAACAAGGAGATCCTTTCGGTCCTTTGCCCATCTCCCCTTCAAGTGCCCTCCTTTCCAAGGCTGCAGCTGCGAGTTTGGAGAAAGCATATCGGCATCGAGGTCTATAAAGGACATCATGAGACAAGACGAACAGAATAGCAGGACGAAAAGAATAAGCACCTTTATCGTCGCCCAAATGCCTCAGCTGCTCCGCAGGCAGTAATGCCCAACTCCCCGACTTGTCAAAAAACTTGACCCTGAACAAAAGGGTATTCTCTTGGTACTGCGCCCTCAGTTTCTCGAGCTGGCGCAGGGTTTTCACCGGAAGCTCGATGTCGTCCTCGAATATCACACCAGGGAAATACGGGAAACTAGCTGGAGAAGAGGGGGGTGTGAGGTCGTGCCAGATACATATGAATGATAAAGACGAACCTACTTTCGCCCAGACTGAAAACAATGAGAATAAGACCGATGAAAGGTAAGCTGTTACGCACCAAGAGTCCCACCAACCAAATCTTTCTTCGGTGAGCGGACAATACCCCTCATCGAAACATCCGGTCCAACCATAGGAATCACCTTTTGCTTGCTGCGCGACTTTTTCGACGGTGGTGCAGATATCGACGCTTGTCCAGGCTCTGACCCGTCTCGATTCCCCGCAGGCGCCGAAATCGACTCTCCAACCGACCCAGAGACCGAAACCGAAACCTCCGACTGTTGTTTCGCAGCTTCTCTCGCCTGTCTCCTCTGCAATCCCTTTGCTCTCCTTATGGCAGGCGTCTCAAACTCCTGGATAATCGTAACATCTCCTTCCTTGATGATCTCCCTGTGACTATCCAGATCTGCCGGGTCCACCACCATATGCGATCTCCCCCGTCGCGACGTCGACGTCGATGCGACTGGAACATCTCCCGCCAAAGTCTGGTTTTCCGTAGTAGCAGTGCTGATAGCCAAAGTAGACGCTCGTGCTGTATAAACCGTTCAATATCAAACAAAACAAAATATCATGACAAAAAAACTTGCATTTTCGTTTCCTCTTCGCCGCCGGCGCCGGCTCCGGATAAGCAACCTGTCTCCCACCGCGTTTCTTGTCCGGATCCAAAACCCAACCAGTGTTGAACAGAGAGAAAGTCGTCTTGTCGTCAAGACTCGTGTCCGCTTTCGAAGTTTCTGGTTCTGCTGCTGCTGGCGACGGCGGCGATGCCGATTCTGCTTCTGCTTCCAAAGCCCTCTTGGACGGTTTTCGAACACGACCGCGCGAAACCGGAACAGGCTCCGGAATTTCCTCTTCCTCCGGTTCTGGTTCTGGCTCAGGCGTCGGCCGAGATCGAGACGTCGATGTTTTCCGAGGAAGAGTTTCCAGCTGTTCTCCGAGCTCTGCAGCATCCAGTACAGCTTTCCTTCGTTTCCTTGGTCTCTTTGGTTCAGGCGGTGCAGACCTGTCCTCCAAATCCAACTCTGATAGCTCGACATCCATATCGCCCCTTCTCTTCCGTTTCCTCGAAACCCGGGCTTCAGGCGGCATAGACTCCTCCGTCTCCGTCGTCTCTCCCGTTTTCGAACCCCGACCCCGCCGAACAGCCCCCGTCGGTTTATACGACGGAAATTCTGCCTTTTTATGTCTCTTCGGCGCACGGGGAGGTGGTGGAGTTTTCGGCCTGGGAATTCCGAGTTCGAAATTGAAAATGGAAGAGATGGGGTCTGGGTTGATAAGGAGACCGGTGCCGGGTTGGATGATTTTGGAAGAAACAAGGAGCTCGACCATCTCGAGCGGCGGTTCGAGGTCTCCCAGAATAGACGGAGCAATGGGGGGAATCTCAGCTGGTGCGGTTTCCTCTTCCACCTTCTGAGCTGCTTCGTCTGCTGGCATGTCGACGTTCATCGGGGATTCGACCTTTTGAGCTCTGACGATTTCGGGTTCTAAACCGTGGTCGAGTTCCATCGGTGTCCCGGCTTCGGGCGGCACCGAGCCTGGATCGATTGGTGTATCGAAAGAACCATCTTCCAGGTGAGCCGCAACCTCTCGCTCGTCTTCTACTCCAGTCCCTTCATCCTCTCGTCCAATCTCCCCAAACCCATTCGGCCCAGGCTGGTGGTTCGTCTTCAACGTTTCCAGTCTCTCGAAAACGACAGCACATTGCGCTTGGATCTTGACAGCAACCTTGTGGTACGGTGTCCCAGGCGAATTGTAAAGAATCGCATTGTCGACGACGAGCAGGATATCGTTCTGAACAGACGTGTCAAATTGGACAAGGAAACAAAAGCAACGCCTACCTTGAAAGCCTGTAAATCCCAATACTCGTGTTTATCCAGTTTCCGCTCGATAGTCGTCCAAAACATCGGATGAGTGATGACTTCGTAATAATCAGTGACCTCGTGTTTTGAGACTGGGTTACGGAAATAGTCTTGTCTGTCGATTCTGTAACGAAAGAATGAGCGCTTGGATAAAGCCCGACGACGGAAAAACGTACGCAGTAATGTCCGCAAAGGCCTTTTGCAAAGCCGGTTCATGCGAGAACAAACAGGCGCTCAGCACACCGTGGATGAGCGCAGCCTGCTTGAGCTTGACCCTCTCACGATCCTTCATATGCTGCGTCAACGTCTTCACCTTGGTAAGATCCTCCTTCAATCGTTTCAATTGCTAAAACCATGACATCAGCAAGACGAAAAGGATAGCAAAAAAAGACGCACGTCAAGCTTCATCTCCTTCTCTTCTGCGCTCTGCTGCAAAATCGTCCTGTTCGCAGTCCACGGCTCCAAATGCAATCTCTTCAACAAAGGCGCTCCTCTCCTCGCTTCTCTCTTCAAACTCCAATACCGACACACCATAGCCAAGAAATCTTCAGGCTTCCTAATCCGGACCTTTTCGATGTAAATCTTCAACCGGTCCAGAATAATCTGGGGAACAAGAGGTGGGCCGGTTTTATACGTCTTGGCATGCGCTCGGGCAGATTTCGATACACGGTCATCGTCTTCCGAAGACTCTTCAGCAGCAGCTGCACGAATTTCTTGTTGTTCTTTCTATAAACGCTTTTGTTAATATTGAGCGAAAATGAGAGGATGCAGTACGCACTGGTAGGTGTTTGTCGCAAAAGACCGTCAGATTCCCGGGTTCGGCTCCCTGGGCGCTTTTCATAGGCAAGAGCAAATGCTCCTTCCTCGCGCAAGTGACATGAAATGCCGCGAAACAGCTTTTTATGGAACATTGGATGCAGGCGCCCATGCGAATCTCGCAGATGGAGCATTTCTGTGGGATGAGTGAGACGTGAAGGAGCGATGGAGGAGATATAAAGGACGTACGAGTTTCCAGCGGTTTCTAGGAATCTCGGGGACATTTGTTATGGGCTCCATGAATGTCTCGTTCACGACCTGCGTCTCGGGGACCCAGATGGCACAGAGGAGATGGACCCATTCGCCTGTGATTGTCTGTTTGAATGCTCCGCCCTCCGCTGGACATAATATGCAAGACTGGGAATGGAATGTCAGCTTCTTCTAGGAATGGGGAAATGGCTTACAACAGGGACCTCGGGCGACACGGTGCATTTCCGACAAAGCCATTGGCCTTCTGGGATATAAGGGACGCCATAACAATCTGTCGGTACAATGAGCATCATATTCAGGACCTGGCGAAAACGCGACGCACCTTGATGAACCGCCAAATTGCATCCATCGCAGAAAACAATAGCATTGCTATTCTCGCCCTCTGAATCATCACAAATAGCGCAAGTCGAGTCCTCCGAGGGTAATGCAAAGTCGGTCTTTGGGATATTTTTTGTCTGCAAAGCGGTTAGCAAGGGGCCAGGGAGATCATTAATGAGAACCCATACCAAATCGAACCATTCCTTCTCCAGTCTGTCCATGATAACCTCAAAGGTCTCGCAGGTGATGCTATTGAGCTGATCCTTCCTGCGCTCCACGTTCACCTCGTCGAGCCACAGCTGGTCTGAAATGGTATTAAAAAGGATTTCGGTGGGGTATTTGCGCGAACCTTGCTCGTCCATGTCGTATTCCACCTGTCGGGCCAGGTCGCTCTCAAGGGGCTCTGTACACGATTCAGGTTAGGACGCGTCAAGGATTCGAGGGCTCCGCATACCAATATGACGGGTATAATGGTCAGGTCGCTCAAAGTCGCTCTTGCCATACTGGTTATCTGTCGCGAAAATGAATAATTTGGAAGCCGATTATTTTTTTTCTGGATGCTTACATCCAAAGGCACGCGAGGTCAGGTCGTTGACGCCATATGGCTTGCACAAGATGTCGTCCTCAATCTTCTTAAACTCGACGATGGGGAGCCCAGGCGGGGGCAGACCCCGAGCCATGATAAGGTTCGGTTGAAAGAATCGTGAGAGCAATGATTGATTTACGAAATTAGGTAATATTTTTCGTGGTAGGTACAAGAAAATCTCTTCTTTATTCTTCTTCTTAACATTACACTACATCGGGGAATAGACAGGTAGCGAGACGGGAAGGAACATGTAAGTACGGACAAGAGATGGAATGAAAATCATTAGGTTGCAGCGGCCTCGGTACAGTCACGGGAAATGTGGCTGCAAAAACGGATTAATACGAGCTCTGGCAGAGAGAAGAAGCGACTGACCCTTCACTGCCACAGTTGTAACAGGTTCTCTTCTGAGGGTTGGGGCAATCGCGGGACATGTGGCCCTATTACTGGTAAGAAAAGTTTTCGAGAGCGACGAGCTACGATCGACTCACCACCTCCGAGCAATTGTAGCATTTGGAGCCTTGGCCACAGTCTCTGGACAAATGACCAACGCCTCCACAGGTGTAGCTGGAATAGAGTCAACGATGAACCAAATATAAAAAGACAGAGACGGACCAAGTTTTTCCACCGCTGCTTCCACCAAAGCCTCCACCGCCATATCCACCTCGTCCTCCTCCTCCAGAGGAATTCGCATCAGGGCATGCCCGAGCAATATGACCAGTTTGGCCGCAACGGTAGCATTCAGTGCCTGGGCCTTGTCAGAATGATCCAGACAGCAATAAAAAGGGCGTACCGCTGCTCTTGTTACCACTGTTAAAAGCACCTCCGCCGAAAGAGTCGGATTTTGCTGCAGTAGCGGTAGCCTCAGGGCAGTCTCGGCTCTATCGTGACCACCAGTCAGCATATATCCGTCGCTCGAGAAGAAAACGCACAATATGTCCTTCAGCACCGCATTTGTAGCAGCTTTTTGCCTTGGCTTCGGCGGTGCAGTCTCTTGAAACATGGCCTTCTTGTCCACAATTGTAACTGGAGAAAAGAGGTCAACGAGGGCGGAATGGTGGAATGACAAGGAGATTCACCATGTCGGCGTGCCAGCTTTGGGGCAATTCGCTGCTTGGTGGCCGACTGCGAGATATAATGAGCTTCTGAGGAACAAATGCAATACAGGCGCCCAAAATCGGAGAGAAAAAAACCGGGACATGGCGAAGCCACGAGCGATCAGAGCAAAAATTGTCGTCTGCAAATCGATGGATTCGTCGCTCGTGGCGATTGTGACGCGCAGAAACGATATTAATGAGGGAGGAAAAAAAAGAGCGCCGAAAAAATTGTCGATTCAAGGGAAGCCAAACGACCTCGTCGTGTCGCTCCTTCACCGGATCATACGAACAGGCAATACGAAAAGCAAGCCATAATGGAAAAAAACGAGCACGCCAGAATCAATTAAAAAGAGCAAGAAAAAAGACGCACAAATTCCACAATTAAAACATCCTCTAGCTCCCGACATTCTTGTTTTTATAGATTCTGTTCGTCGGATTTGTTGATTTATTGAGCAAGGTTCTCGAGCAGTTGAGAGAGACGACGGCAAGGATTTATGGATGGGCTGGGACAAAAAAATCTGAAGGATGACGTAAGCGTGACTCGCACCTTTTTTCGGCAGCGCCACGCCTCGAGGTGGCGAGTCAGAAACCGGATCACCTAATTCGAAGGGCCACGACCCGCCAAGGACTTTTTTCGAGGACAATGGGATTCGTCTCTTGATGTTGGATTCAACTCCTGTGATGAATTTCGTCCTGTGGGTTTCCAAGATTTGCGTCTAGCGCTCATCTTCTAGGCGTTGTCGATTGCGTAAAAAGTCAAGTTTAACTCAATCAGACGGCCTCGAGGCAAATCAGTCCGCTACCACGAGGTGAGTGAATCGAATCAGGAACATCATGAAAACCGGCGGGCTAATATAAGTATGTATTGTCTTGCTCATCTTTTTTATCTCTTGAAGGTTCTTCGATCCACGATTCAGTGACCAGTCACTCAAGCTTTGCTCGACAATGAGGCCTATTATGCTCCATGCTCGCCTTCTCTCGAAAAACCGTTGAAACCGGTATTACTCTCAAGCACGTCCGGCGAAGGAATATATAGTATTGCAGCTGTCAGAACGAGTTGAATGAGTTCAATTACGCCACCGAAGTCCCGTGCTTGCTGACTCTGAAGTCTAAATAAAACTTCGTCCTTCAGCTAGTTTTTCTCACATCCACCGCCGACCGTTGGGAAAGCTGATTCATTTCGACTGCGCATTATCGGTGGATGGGAGAAACATTAGCAATCTGTTTAGACGTCAAGACGCCACACTCGCTATAAGTATCGAGAAACTAAGCATGTCTCTCCACTTCAATTCGTCACTTCACAATGTTCCGAGTCGCCATCCTCCTCAAGCGTCGATCTGACTTGTCCTTTGAAGAGTTTGAAAAGCTCTGGTTCGTCAAGGGCAACGAAACGTCAACATGATATACTAAATTCTCTACAGGGAAAATCATGCAAAGCTTTATGCAAACCTGAAATACGTGCAGGAAAATTTTATTCGCTACCTTCAGGTATGTTTCCAACTGTGGTTCAAGAATAATACTTACTTGAATCTTCTAGTTCCATCCCAAAGCAGATCTCGCAGCTCAGCTCGAGAACCGCGGACTCGGAGAGATCAACGCTATCGATGGAATTCAGGCTTTTGACGCAACTAGCATCGATGCGTTTCTCGGTCTGTTGGAAGACGAAGAGTACAAACGTGTATGTGGATGTCAAGTCTCAGATCTCAAGTTGGATAAAGGACTAATGACAGAATAGGTTATCATCCCAGACGAGGCAAGATTCCTCGATAGAGAAGCTACTCGCATCAATGTCGGGGACGTCGCAGTCAAATTTCAGCAAAAGTAACTGAATGTAATCGAAGTCTATGTTTACACGAGGGCTGTACTATTTTTGAAACTAGTATCTGGGCCATCTAGCTTGAGTCTGGAATGGACCTCTTGCTAGGAGGTTCGCCCCTTCAACAATATTAGGGTGTAATCTAGCCCTTCAACGATCTGAAAGCTCGATCATGCAAGAGCGTCTGCCAGAAAATCCTTCGCGCTCTTCAACCAATAAATCTTTAATCAATGGTCTTTAAAGCTCGCTGAAGGATAGCAGAGTCCGAATCCGATTTTTCTACAGCAGGTATGAAAATAGATGCTGTATAAACAACGAATATCCGTAAGACCCTATACTCGATCGGTGAGGGGTAATCACCCTTAAATGGATCTGAGCCCCAAGTTCAATTGTTCTGAGACAAGCTCCTTGAACGGTATAAAAGGCTGGCACGATTCTCATTGGGACCGAAAGTCTTCTTCCAGAACCACTACCATGTCACTCGTCATCTCATCCAGCTCTTGCGCTTCTGGTTTAGTTTTGACCACACATGCCTCAGTCATAACTGGTGCCGTGAGTCCTTCCTCCCTTCCATCAAATGAAATCTTAGCTAACAACCTGATTCCTTCAGATAATGATGATACTCTCAGTTCGCTCGCGTCATTTCAAGGCAATCCAAATTGAGGAGGAAGCCGCACGTCAAGCAGCCCTCAAGGAAGAAGCTGAACGTCAAACGGCCCTCGAGGAAGAGGAAAAAGAGCGTCGTGAGTTCACCCTCCAAATCATCTCCCATCATCTAATATATATCTTCAGAACGACTAGAATCTATCGTCAGCGACGAGTCCGTAACATCTAATCATAACTCCTCAGAAGAAGAATCAACCTCCACCGAGTGCACTTGCGATGAAGAATACGAACCCTCGAAGAAGAGTCCTATACGGAAACTCGCTCGACGCATGTCGTTTATCAAAGATACAATAACAGAACGACCACCCCTCAGACGTCGTAGTACTGGCTCTTTTCTTCCCGATTCCCCCAATTCCACAGACTCATCCTGCCCTTCGTCCAAGCCATCTTCATCTCGTAGACCCTCGCTCCTCCGAAAAATCAGCTCCCAAATCTTGCCCCCTCCCCGCGATCCTACAACTTTTGTCATGGGAGAAGTAACGACTAGCTTTGAGAATCCCTTTGCTCGACGCAAGAGCCCAGTCTATCCCGAAGACTCTCCTTTACATCCGAACAATTGCGAGCAAGTCAGGGCCAAGGTCGCACAGAAATACGCGAATTTGTTAGGTGGAAGACCAGCGCACCCGCGTCGAATCACACTTGCGAATATTCGTGAGATGAAAAATGTTGGTGCGCCAGAGGAGCCACGGAGACATAGCGTGGCGACGACTGAAAGGATGTGAGTAATATTTGAGTGGACTTTTGATGGGCTTGTCAATATAAAATGGACTTGTAACATAGAACAGACTTTGTAGAATCTAAAATATAAATGTATTACTAGACGAACCAAAGGACTCTTTCCATATCTACGCAGAAAACAAGGCAATTTGTGAAGATATCTGCTTGAGGCAAGGAATCGTCTTGCTTGAAGTACTTAGTTGATAGTAACGAAGCTAGGTCTCCAACTCATGGCGAGAGTCCGATCAAGATGGACAGGCTTAGACTGGTCTGGACCCTGATTGGACCAACCATCAGAGTCGAGTAGTCTATTTGCGCCAGCATCTCCTCAAGGATCTTCGACACCGGTGTGTATGCCTTTAATGCTCATTTGTGTCCATGACAAACAAATGCTGCAGGCTGAGAGATCTGGTAAACATCCGGTCATTTTCAGCTTAGGCAAAGGCTGTGATGTCAGACTCACGAGAAATCCAGCTATATGGGAGCTCTGGCTGAGTCCAATGATAGTTGGAAGCAAGGCAAATGTAGCCCAACGAGCATTCATGGATTAAGGATGAATCGGGGCACGTATGCTGAAGGTCACAAGAATTGAAGCTCCCCTCAAATTTCAAACTCATATCGATATCGATATCAAATACAAATTATTGATCCCGGTTTTCCTGATGCTGATAAAGCAGGCTGAAAGTGAACCTTGTATTTGGAAAATCAGTTGTGAACCAGAAGAGAAAGTCAGCGAGTTAGAGACCTTCCCATGCATCAAATATCCTGCGCCATATTGGGCGCTTGCCTCTTCTCCGGGGAGTTCGGACTTTGAATAATGTTCAGGATGTTCACAGCCTCCATGACAACAGACAGCTGACCATGACAGACAGCTTGACAAAAGCACCGCCTCTGTGATGCAATGAGGCCTGAGACTTTGCTCCTGACTTCCAATGCTGCCTCCCACCAAAGGAATCAACCCAAGATATATTGCTAGTGGTCATCATGCTATGGTTTCTACTATTGTAGAAGGCATTGCTGATACCCAGGCTTCAACAGCAGCATCAGCAGGGCTCAAACACAGCACTGCAGAGCTACAAGCAGGCTCCGATACCGAAGATCAAACTTCAGCAGACATGCGACCCATCAAAAAGGAGATTCATGGTAGCAGTGAATCTTTGACAATACTTCCACATCTCTCCACCACAAACATGCATATTGAACTGCTGGAATTGATTGATAAAATCAGCTCTCATGTGCTTCACCTGACCCCTGATAATGTCCAAGTCATTTTTTTTGGGCATCTGTCATCCTTTCAGGCCATCATGCGGCTGATAGGTCATCGTTTCAGCCATGATGCAGTCTTGCAAGCATTGACCATAAAACTACGCAACATAGCATCAAATCTCAACGTGCAGCATCTGGAATGGCCTTTTTCAGCACAAGATGAGGGGGACATTCTAGCCGATATTGCCGATATTGAATCCCTTTGGACATTGGGCCAACCACCAGCCATGTATGTAATACCACGTGTATACCATGCTTGTGACGGACACTTATATATTTCACAGTGTAGCCGTTGTGAGTGAAGATGTGAATGAAAGTAAGCTGCATTTTCCTTGTCTGTGAGCTCTTTGGCTCAAGTCTTCCAATAGCTAGGCTACATGATGCCAAGTTAAGCACCACTGGACATGGATCATCCATACAGATCAATGCTCAGGGTGTCCATCTTGGTATATTTTCTTAATCTATGTGGTTCGGAACTAATTATATTTCAGGCTCCGTGGGCGGATCAGCATTTTCTCACAACATTATTCAAATGGGTGATCCAGCGGTAGGCCGGAAAGTGGACATGCTCACACCGATGGTCAAAAGGCTTCAATTGCACCACATGAGTATGTATATAAGGCCCAGTCTTCGAGTATAATCACAGATTTTGTTTAGGTGATGATATGCGGAAATTTGCTGACTGGCTGTCTCGTTTGGACTTTCAGACAACCCAGCAGCACTTAATTTCACAATGGACCCCTGGGACGGTCGACTGGTTCATTGAAGATGTGACGTTTAAAGATTGGACTACAGGGAAGTTTAATGCGCTGTGGTGTCCAGGTGAACGTGAGTTGTTTTAGCAAGACCACTTTTCTGCTTTTCTCAACAGTAGAGTTTGATAGCTGGTGTTGGCAAGACAATCCTCGCGTATGTGACCATTGCTGTGTCAGATAGATTCCTCTGACTTGTTGATAGGTCATGGGTTATTGACCACCTGCAAAAGGACTGCCTGAGACCTGATGTTGGGGTCGCCTACATATTCTTCCGTTACAATGAAGCCAATACTCAGGATATAAGGGCCTTGGTTGCCAGTATCCTACGTCAACTTCTCATTGGCGACACTATACCTGACGGGCTCAAACCGCTCTATAATTCCTTCAAAGATAAACGCCCACTAAGCCAGGATCTCAATATGCTGGTGAATGCTCTTGATTCACAAATCCATTCATATTCCAATGTATACCTGGTCGTGGATGCATTTGATGAATGTACAGAGGACATCCGAGAGGACTTCCTGTCCAGACTCCGTCCCCTCACAGGCTCCAATCGACTCCATATCTTGGTCACATCCCGACCGCTATTGTCGATAGAGAGTCAATTCGAGGATGACCAACGAATCAACGTGCGTGCACATGATGATGATGTTCGGGCCCACATCCTGCATCAAATTCGGAAACATAAACGCCTCAAAGACCTAGTGAAAGGCGGTGGAGCGGGTTTCGAAGATGAAATCATGGGACAGATCATCGAAAAGGCTGCCGGAATGTGCGTCCGCCATGATCGTCCAGGAAAATTCTGATCAAGTGACCAGGTTCCTCCTTGTCCACTTACACCTTGAATCTGTCAAAAAGGTCCCAAATCGCCAGATGCTGCGCAAAGCTCTCGCTATATTGCCAGATACAATTCACAATTCGTATGATGAAACAATGGACAGGATTGATTCACAGGAAGAATCCTGTGCACCGCTAGCAAGACAAGTCTTCAAGTGGTTGGTTTATGCAAAGCGGCCATTGTCAATGCTCGAGCTGCGCCATGCTTTAGCCATTTCCCTTGACTCCACAAGGATGGATTATGACGCTATTACCACGGCCGAGATCCTGGTTGAGATCTGTGGTGGTCTTGTGGTTACAGAGAAGAATGATGAGGGGGTAGATTTTCCTCGCCTCGTCCGTCAGTTGATGTTTTCTCTTGCAATACCATGCACTGAATCACACATAGATTATACGACCAAGGAGTATTTTGAACTCAAGGCAGAAAGTCTGTTTTCAGATGGCCAGCTTGGGTTGGCCACTGCATGTCTGACATATCTCTGCTTTGATACATTGGACTCCAAAGTACAGAGAATTGACCAGGAGCCGCATGTACTGGTCCAATATGCTGCTGACCACTGGGGAGATCATGGCAGGGAATGTGAAGACCAGCTGTTCACAGACCACAAGGGTCTGCTCTTACAGTTCCTTCAACATGATAGAATTCTGCGCTTCCGGAAATACTATCATGATCAGTGGCAGCTTCAGTGGGGGAATAGCCTCGGTGGACTTGGAAGATTTGGATTATCAAAGCTATTGGAGAGCATTCTCGATGACAGTACTGTCATTAACGATGCCTACGGTTTAGGGCTCGCGCTACTTTTCGCAGTGCATTTCAACCATGCTACAATTGTTAGACTTTTGGTTATGCGGGCAACGGCAACCCTTACCAATCAGGTGTGTTACAGACTTCGTGTCATATTCGCAACCTTGATCCAGATTGCAAAGGAGACAACACAAGCTTGTATCATAGATCCGAACATCTCATATGATATTCATCTGGATATCGGGGACTGGGGCTATCCCAAGTGTGCCCTTGCCGTCGCAGCCAGAGTTGGCTCTGTTGAATTCATAACACTTCTACTGCATCTCCCAGGTCTCGATCCAAATTCTGGTGAGGACCACATGACCCCGCTGCACTATGCAGCAAAGGAAGGTCACCTGGAGGTGGTAGCTCCCTTGATGCAGCATGCAGACATCAATGTCAATTCCAGAGATTTCAATGGTAATACACCGCTCCACATTGCATTATCGGGTGGCCACCAAAAGACCGCAGAGCTGCTCTTAGGCCATCCTGAAATCGAGTCAAATTTATCCAATAAGGATGGCGTGTTGCCCTGGATGTTGGCGGCCGAGAAAGGGTATCAAGGCATCATGGAGCTACTTCTCGCGCAAGATGACGTTGATCCAAACGGCCAAGATCAGGAGTTCCTCACTCCACTATCACATACAGCTGCCAACGGCCATGTGAGATCAATGCAATATCTCCTCTCCCTGCCACAGGTCAATTTTGCAACTTCTTTCAATATGGCTTATGCCGCACGGGGAAATTATGCCAGATTGGGAGGTTATAAGGAGGTTATTGATCTGTTACGTGAACGTGATGATCTCAACCCCAACGTGCAAAGCTACCAATTCCGTGGACCACTGTCATGGGCAGCAGCAGAGGGTCACATTGAGTGGGTTGAATTCCTGCTCCAACTTCCAGGAATCATTCCAGATCTCAGGGATACAATGGAATCACGGACACCTCTATCATATGCCGCTGACAATCACTGCTCAACGGGGACGATGCGCATTCTCATGCAACGTGATGATGTTGATCCAAACTCTCAGGACAAACACGGACGGATGCCACTATCATATGCAACATCTGATTACTCTGGTGATTGTGTGGTGCTGCTCCTCGCTCACCCAAACATACAGCCCGATTGCCCAGATTATACCAGGAGAACTCCACTATCCTATGCAGCAGCAGAACCATACAGGAAGGAGATAGTTTAGAGTGCACCGAGATCTGGGATTGTCTCTATGGCTAGATGGGATGGCCAATGTGCTCTAGTGATCTTTGATTTACCCAGTTTGGCACTCATCGGATTGATCTCAGTTACTACTTTGCTACATTATGTACCGGTCTATGTCTCTTTTTGGTATCCAAGTATCTCCATGACCCAATGTACCAGCTTTATGATGAAATTTATTATTTTCTGGATCTCACACTAGTTGGAAGTCAATGAGGGAGCAGCAGAAGGTAATCTTTGAGGCAGATTCAAAGTCAGACGCGGTGATTAGACAGTCAAGACGCTTAAATATTCCAAATCAGTATCTACGGCTTTCATACTACAGGAAAAGGCGGCTATATACAACAAACTCACTGAAAAAAAGAAAGGAACCGATGAGGCTCAAAACCTCAACAAGAGAAAAATAAGCAAAAACAACGAAAAAGAATTCTCACGTCTCCGGCTCTCCAAAGTGCCAAACTCAATCATCCGAATCACCGTGTCCAGAATGCCGAGGCAATCTCGCTCACGACCCCGATGCGCTCATTGACCTTTTCCCCCTTACGACCATCCTGGATTCACCATGGAAGCCGTTAATCCGGATTACCAGCTTTTCCGGAAAGCCAGTCCAAACGATGTTGTTCCCGAGCACCTGGTACCTCAGCCCTGCTTTCATGCCCACAGAGGTCCTCTGCATAATGGCTCCCTTCGGGACCGGGTGAAAGTTAGTATGCTGGCTCCATGGTGATAAGCCTCTGGTACGTTATTCTAAATTTCGTATTATGAAATATTCCTGATAATTTTTGTCGTAGCCTTTATATTCAGCCTGTAGCAGATTTCCTCCCTCTTCTCCTGCACTATTTCCTCACCATTATTGTCAACCCATGGATGCACCATGGCCAAGCTATTCCATTCGGGACCACGTCCTAGCCTTACACCACGGAAAACGGGAAGGGAAGATGAAGGGTGCGAAGGTTAAACCAGATGTAGAGAGCAAGAAGGTCAAGCCAAATGTCTAGAGCGATGATAATAATGTGCGTCTACCGTGCTTGACCTTTGGAATGAGAAGCCCCAGGCTGAGCTTTTTTCAGCGCGCAATGATTGGCTCCGACCCATACTGTCGATGCCGCATCCTCGACCAACGTCACCTCATCCCCAAATTCACGCCAACCTCGTCCACAAATTCACGTCAACCTCGTCAAGAATCTGCAGGCCAGGGAAACATCGTCGTCTTTGGATGATGCGGTAGCTGGTTGGATTTCTGACCTGCTATTTCAGCTCTTGCCTTTGCCAGGTCCTGCGCCGGTATCAGGGCCAGCAAAGCCTCTGCTGCTCAATCAAAACCGAGGGGAAAGGGCCGAGGAAAACAAGGGAACAAAAAGATGAGAAAAAGCGAGGGAAGAGGCTTTGGATTGAGCTGGGTTGGGCTTCGACGCGGGTTTGCTCGAGTACAGAGCCTGATGCAGAAGCCAGAAAAGCTCAAGGTGCGTCTTTTTGTTTCGCCTCTCACATATATATTAATCTTTGATGATAGACCAATATCATGCTCCTCCTTCGTTGAAGGTCCTCGTCTAGTCTTTGCCGAAACGACACGAAATGACGATCCATCTTCTTTCTCACAAACAACGTCAGTCCAGAGTTATCTCTTCCCAGATTGTATTGACCTTTGTACAGATTTTTCGCACTGGACCATTATTCAGGTTAACCAAAAACGGTCCCTCTTTTTCACCCTGGCCCTCGCAAAATCACCATCAGGACCATGTCAGAAGGAGGTGAGAGAAAAGAGGAAGACCGATAGACGTCCCGACGAGACGGATTTCACCATGTACGTGTACCTTGAGCTTCCCAAGAAAAATCCTGGCTGAACCTTTTTTCAGGATCACCTTCACTTAACCCAATGCCGCTGCTGTTGAATCGCTCGACCAGTGAGAAGTCGCCCAACTATCGCCAACTACGACCGACTACTGTATCCGCCACCCCCACAATCCAATTCCATGATTTACTTTTACCAATTCCGCTCCCCTCATACTGACGTTTATCAGTGGCCTACACGGTTCACCGTCGCCTCTGATAGCGGTGCAACGACGACTTCCCCGAACATGTGACCTAGACTGATGGGCAGGCCGTCCCTTGGAGCACTGGAGCTCTCGCAGACCCTTCGACCACTGTTGCTGCTTGACTTCGGCTCTACCTCTGACTCTGCATCAGCTGCTGCCTCGACCACCGCTGGAGCCACCGGCACTGGCACCTTTGTGGGTACCAGTGCTGGAGCTGGCGCTTCGAGCACCAAGACACCGTCAACCTCTGCTTCCGGCTCGAAAACCGCAACAAGCTCATCGGCATTTGTGACCAGCTCCAATGCTGCGCGCTCAAAATCGAACTTTGTGGATTTCCGTTTCATGCAGGCTGTGGTTGTTCTCGCGGCATCTGCTATGGGGTTCACGCTTTTGCTATAGATGGGCTATGGAAACATGTTATGTTTTTACAACTTGACAAGAAAAGATGTCTATTGATCACGCATTTTGTTGTTTCGTTTTCGCATATCTGGACAGGCTTGCTATCATTGAAATTGATCGGCATACATACATATATCAACTCTTTTTTATTTATTTCTTATTTTGTGTGGTGTTTCTTTTCGTAGTAAAGGGGATTTTCTTTTGGCTCCACTTGGTTTAATGAGAAGGGACAAGGTGGATGGTAAGTAAGCCTTGGCTACAGTGGCAGCTTGTGTGCTCGTCGTCGGTTCTCGATGATGATGTAGCTGGCTGTGATATTCGTTAAAAGCCATTTACAAGACCACAGAGGAGCGGCTGACCTATGACTCTGAGGTGATCCAGGTGCTTTGTAACCTCAGGTTTGAACTCCAGAGTCCGAGAATTTTCAGTGACTGTGTATGGAGACATTGGTTGGTTGGACACTTGACGTGTATTCATCTATTGGAACTTTGGGTGAGTTTCATTTTAACCCTTCAAATACATATGGCAATATCTCATTGCTTGCAGTGTGGCGCTCACTATCAAATTTCATGTGGGGATGTACATCTATGCCATGATGCTTAGATTTTTGGTTGTAATTAATGGATTCATTGCTGATATACACTTTGATATGCCATTATGGCTTCACTACAGCAGGAAAAGCTTGGTTTCCAACAGAATGAGCCGCAGGCAATGGAAAATTTCAATAAAATAGGCACAGTATAACAAAGGTTTGTGCTCTAGATTGTTCTTTGCATACATATGGACATTGTGGCTAGGAATTGGCATGTCAGGTCCATTCCAAGTCAAGCTAGAGAACAAAATGCATCAAATAGTCATCAGATTTTGCTATGGTCATTGTTAGCCTACAGTTCTGAGTAGGCTCGTATCCAGCCTCTCTACGGGGCAAGAGGCAATACCGGAGTAAGTTCTGAGAATTCACACAGTGAATGCTTGTTACGAGTCCTAAATTTTTATTTATTTAGTTCACTCGTTTTTTGTTACCACTACATTGGCTTGTACTGAATATAAAAGGGAATTGGCATTCCCTGTGAAAAATCCGATATTTCTCCAGTCGGGTGTTCGATTCAGTCCTTGACCCTTTTTTAGTCGTTCTCCCTTTCACGGTTCGGTACCGTGATTGAGCTATTTTCTTTCCTCACTCTTTTATGCACTTTCTATGTTCTTTTTATTTATTTAGCTTGACATAATGATATGTTGTCTGGTATAGTAGAGAGGTGATGATTGTTCCAATTAGGAGATGCCTAGTCTTGAAGTTACCGCGGGGCCCTGACCGTGCTGGCCCTTATTACATAATCTTTTGCATAATCAGCCAGTTCCCATCCGCCAGGAGCTGACATCAGGGTTGATGAGTCACAGCTAACATTTCCGTCCAGTCACCCTTGAGACTGTCCAGATGCGTTCAACAGCCCATTTCTATGCGTTTATTCATGAGAGCCTTTTGATAAACCATATTCTCAAGTTCCTTGCTGTCCCTTCTTGTTTCCAAGAGAAATTGCCCTTTTAGGCCTCAATTTCCAAGGTTTGCATACAAAGACAATTCAAGCTATCGGATCATTTGATACTTGAGGATATGCCTTTAAATTACATTTTACAACTATTATATGCTTTGCACCTGCCTCATATTTGATTCCTGGGATGCTGGAGAGGCGCGAATGTCAGCACGTGTCAATGATTAGCTAATAACATCTAGCACGGTCTGGACCCCGCGGTAACTAACAGACCCTACATCAACTTGTTTGATCGTTGGGTCTGGCTAGGAGAGACTAGGAGATGCCCGAGCTTGGCATTATTTTGCTTGAGATGGTCTTTTTTCCATCTAGAGAAGCAAGAAAAATGTGTAATGTGACACATTGAAAAGTAAAGACCTCAATATTGTACTCATCCGTCATCTTTTGTCATGCACTCTCCTAAATTGCTGTGCTGGCTGCAAAGTGACAAGACAGCCTAGTCCTTATTTTTTGGATGCTTTGAATATTTGTATTGCATCTTGTGATAAGCTGATGTATCTTCTGCCAACCTGATGCTTGTAAGATACATATGTATCTTCACAGTCTGATTTGTCTTTTCTCCGATACCACTGAATTTGAAAGGACATCAAGACCTGGGAAGCTGTGTCATGGGTTCCTAGCTGCCAATGACTGACCATCCCATTTTATATTGTCATTAGCTTCCAACCCAATCAGTTTGAGTGGATAAAGCATGCATTCCATCATAGGCAGCCAAAAACTCGATAAATGAAGGGAACCAAAGAGTCAAACAGTTCTCAAATCTCACTGGTGTCTACTCAGACCACTCAATAGAAGTTATATCAGCCATTATCTGATTGTATTTCCTCAATGATAGCGCAAACGAAGCCATATTGTATGATGTAATCAATCCCACGTACACTGCTGAATTCACCGTCAAAATCCATCAATTTATTATTTATCTCTCCTGTCAAGTCCATCAGGTCTTTGCTTAGCCATAACTTGATTATCTTGATTATACACAGGGTTAAGTAGTAAGCCATGGAATGTGCAGAAATGATAGTTGGGCGTCCTGTCCCGGATTTAGCTGGTGGCAGATGGGAAATCAGTCAGGTTTCCTATCTGCATTGGACTCTTTGATGATGGTTGCCACAATTCTGACCATTGCCAACAAACAAACCCACGGGTGGGACTCGTAATTTAGGCTGTTATAAGTGCTCTCTCTGTTCTCTCCAATACACTGCACAAAATGAAGATCCAACTCATGCCTGTTTCCCCATTGGTTCAACATAGGGAATGGAGTGCAAAAAGAAAAAAGTATGTCGCAGATGCTATGATGGTACCACGACGATCAACGTAGCCAACCCGATTTGGGCGTAAGGCAGATGGTCCGTACCATCGTAAATCGACCTGTTAGGTCAGTTTCTCACATGCAAACAACCGACATAACCCGTCTTACATCAGGTTCCATAGGTGTAATTCATAATACTTAGATTATATGATCCCGGTTTTCCTATGCTGATAGGGCAGGCTGAAAGTGAACCTTGTATTTTGAGAATCAGTTGTGAACCAGAAGAGAAAGTCAGCGAGTTAGAGGCCTTCCCATGCATCAAATATCCTGTACCATATTGAGCTCTTGCCTCATCTCCGGAGAGTTCGGACTTTGAATAATGTTCAGGATGTTCACAGCCTCCATGACAGACAGCTTGAGAAAAGCACCGCCTCTATGATGCAATGAGGCCTGAGACTTTGCTCCTGACTTCCAATGCCGCCTCCCACTGAAGGAATCGACACAAGATATATGGCTAGTGGTCCTCATGCTATGGTTTCTACTATTGTAGAAGGCATTGCTGATACCCAGGCTCCCACAGCAGCATCAGCAGGGCTCAAACGCAACACTGCAGAGCTACTAGCAGGCTCCGATCCCAAAGATCAAACTTCAGCAGACATACGACCCATCAAAAAGATGAAGATTCACAGTAGCAGTGAATCTTCGACAATACTTCCACATCTCTCCACCACAAACATGGATATTGAGTCCCTTTTGACATTGGGCCAACCACCAGCCAAGTATGTAATACCACGTGTATACCATGCTTCTGATGGATGCTTATATATTTCACAGTGTAGCCGTTGTGAGTGAAGATGTGAATGAAGGTAAGCTGCATTTTTCTTGTCTGTGAGCTCTTTGGCTAAAGTCTTCTAATAGCTGGACTACACGATGCCAGGTTAAGCACCACTCGAAATGGATCATCTGTGCAGATCAATGTTCAGGGTGTCCATCTTGGTATGTTTTCTAAATCTATGCGGTTCGGAACTAATTATATTTCAGGCTCCGTGGGTGAATCAGCATTTTCTCACAACATTTTTCACATGGGTGATCCAGATCTTACAAAGCGTGTGATTGGTGAATATCCAAGTTCTATTTATCATTTATCCTGGAAGCTCAGTGGTCTCTCTCAGGAAACATCAGTGGTGTCGGAAAAGAAGTGCGAATCATCTCAGACACGCTCACACCAATGGTTGAAAAGGTTCAATTGTACCTCATGAGTACGTATAAAAGACTCAGTCTTCGAGTATAATCACCAATTTTATTTAGGTGATGATATGCGCAAATTTGCCAACTGGCTGTCTCGTTTGGACTTTCAAACAACCCAGCAGCATTTAATTTCACAATGGACCCCTGGCACCGTGGACTGGTTCATTGAAGATGAAAAGTTTAAAGATTGGACTGCTGGAAAGTTTGGTGTGCTGTGGTGTCCAGGTGAACGTGAGTTGTTCTAGCAAGACCGCTTTTCTACTTTTCTCAACAGTAGAGCTTGATAGCTGGTGTTGGCAAGACAATCCTCGGGTATGTGATGATTGCTATTTCAGATAGATTCCTCTGACTTCTTCATAGGTCGCGGGTTATTGATCACCTGCAGAAGCACTGCCTGGGACCTGGTGTTGGTCTCGCCTACATATTCTTCCGTTACAATGAAGCCAATACTCAGGATGTAAAGGCCTTAGTTGCCAGTATCCTACGTCAACTTCTCATTGGCAACATCATACCTGACTGGCTCAAACCTCTCTATGATTCCTTCAAAGATGAACGCCCACTAAGCCAGGATCTCAATACTCTGGTGAAGGCTCTTGGTTCACAAATCCATTCATATTCCAATGTATACCTTGTTGTGGATGCATTTGATGAATGCAGCGAGGACATCCGAGAGGACTTTCTGTCCAGACTCCGTCCCCTCACAGACTCCAATCGATTCCATATTTTGGTCACATCCCGACCGCTATTGTCAATAGAGAGTCAATTCGAGAATGACCAAAGAATCAACGTGCGCGCACATGATAATGATGTTCGCGTCCACATCTTGGATCAAATTCGGAAACATAAACGTCTCGAAAAGCTGGTGAAAGGCGGTCAAGCAGGTTTCGAAGATGAAATGGTGAGAAAGATCATTGAAAAGGCTGCCGGAATGTATGTCCACCATGATCGTCCAGGAAAATTCTGATCAAGTGACCAGGTTCCTCCTTGTCCACTTACACCTTGAATCTCTCAAAAACATACCAAATCGTGGGATGCTACGGGAAGCTCTCGCTATATTGCCAGACGCAATTTATAATTCGTATGATACAATGATGCACAGGATCAATTCTCAGGGAAAATTCTGCGCACAGCTGGCAAAACAAGTCTTCAAGTGGCTGGTTTATGCAAAGCGGCCATTGTCAATGCTCGAGCTACGCCATGCTCTAGCCATTTCCCTCGAATCCACACAGATGAATCACGACGACATTACTGAAGCCGAGCGCCTGATTGAGATCTATGGTGGTCTTGTGATTACGGAGAAGAATTTTTGGACGGAAGAAGATTTTCCTCGCCTCGTCCGTCAGTTGATGATTTCTCTCACCATACCATGCACTGAATCACACATAGATTATACGACCAAGGAGTATTTTGAACTCAAGGCAGAAAGTCTGTTTCCAGATGCTCACCTTGGGTTGGCCACTGCATGTCTGACATATCTCTGCTTTGATACATTGGACTCCAAAGTACAGATAATTCGGTACCTACCTGTACTGGTCCGATATGCTGTTGATCACTGGGGAGATCATGGCAGGGAATGTGAAGACCAGCTGATCACACAGCACAAGGGTCTGCTCTTACAGTTCCTTCAAACTGATAGAATTGTGGAAATCACGTCTAATTATCCGCACCATAACCTTCAGTGGGGGAATGCCCTCGCTACCCTTGGAAGATTTGGATTATCAAAGCTATTGGAGAGAATTCTTGATGACGGCACTGTCATTGGTGATCCCTACCATTTAGGGCTCACGCTATATTTCGCAGTGCGTTTTAACCATGCCACCATTGTTAGACTTTTGGTTATGCGTGCAACCCTTACCACTCAGGTGTGTTACAGACTTCGTGTCATATTTGCAACCCTGATCTAGATTGCAAAGGAGACAACACGAGCTTGTATTATAGATCCAAACGTCTCATATGATCTTGATCTGGGTATCATGGACAATCGCAAGTGTGCCCTTGCCGTTGCGGCCAGAGTTGGCTCTGTCGAATTTGTAACACTTCTACTGCGTCTCCCAGGTCTCAATCTGAATGCCTCTAGTGGGTACAACGAATTGACCCCGCTGAACCATGCAGCAAGGGAAGGTCATCTGGAGGTGGTAGCTCTCCTGATGCAGCATGCGGACACCAATGTCAATTCCACAGATTTCAGGGGTTATACAGCGCTCCACGAGGCATTAAGTGGCGGCCACCAAAAGACCGCAGAGCTGCTCCTAGGCCATCCTGAAATCCAGCCAAATTTACCCAATGAAGATGGCGTGTTGCCTTGGATGTTGGCAGTTGAGGAAGGATATCAAGGCATTGTGGACCTGTTTCTTGCACGAGATGACGTGGATCCAAACGGCCAAGATGAGGAATTCCTCACTCCACTATCACATGCAGCTGCCAACGGCCATGTGAGATTAATGAAATATCTCCTATCCCTGCCACAGGTCAACTTTGCAACTTCTTTCAATATGGCTTATGCTGCAAAGGGAGGTCATTATGGCAGATTGGATAGTTATAAGGAGATTATTGATCTATTACGTGAACATGATGATCTCAACCCCAACGTGCAAAGCTACGAATCCCGTGGACCGCTGTCTTGGGCAGCAGCAGGGGGTCACATTGAGTGGGTTGAATTCCTGCTACAACTTCCGGGCATCATTCCAGACTTGAAGGATACAATGGAATCACGGACACCTCTATCGTATGCCGCTGGCAAGGGCGAAACGGAGACGATGCGCATTCTCATGCAACGCAATGATGTTGATCCAAACTCTCAGGACAAACACGGACGGACACCACTACACTATGCACTGCAGACTGAGTTTTGGCAGTATGCAGGTGATTCTGTGACCCTCCTTCTCACTCACCCAAACATACAACCCGATTGCCCAGATTATACCGGAAGAACTCCACTATCCTACGCAGCGGCAAAATACGACCGCTCGAAGATAGTTGCCCTTCTCGCCCAACGAGAGGATGTTGACATCAACTCGCAGGATGTTTATGGGCGCACACCCCTCTCATATGCCAGTGAAGAGGGATGTGTCGATGCCGCTTTACATCTCCTCAATCTACCAGGAATCCATGCCAACCTCGCAGATCGACGCGGGATCACTCCGCTTATGTACTCTGCAATGAGCGGCGGGTTTGATAATACACTGTTCAAGCGTCTTCTCAACCACGATGCTGTGGATAGAAATCAGTTGGATTTCCAGGGAAGAACATTGCTCATATTCTGCGCCATGGCATGGGACGGAGAGGCGGCGGAATATCTACTTGACAACTATGTCGTGGATGTGAATGCAAAATCAAAAGGTCTCCAAACTGCCTTGTCCATCGCGTTGGGAAAGCCAAACCTTGCAGTTGCTTCGCTTCTCTTGTCACGGGACGACGTTGACCGTAACGTCAGGGATCGACACAGCCGCACGCCACTCTATATTGCTGTGGAGTCCCTTCATCACATCTCGCGGGGCTGGCGTCGAGATGAAATGATCGAAATGATCGACCTTCTGCGCCAGTATGGGGCAGAAGAGGACGGTCCTGACATCCTCTGGTGCCTGAATGATGTAGAGTGCACCGAGATCTGGGATTGTCTCTATGGCTAGATGGGATGCCCAATGCGCTCTAGTGATCTTTGATTTACCCAGCTTGGCACTCCTCGGATTGGTCTCAATTGCTACTTTGTTACATTATGTACCGGCCTATGTCTCTCTTTGCTATCCAAGTATCTCTATGATCCAATGTACCAGCTTTAAGATGAAATTTATTATTCTCTTGATGCCACACTAGTTGGAAGTCGACGGGGGAGCAGCGGAAGGTAATCTTGAGGTGGATTCAAAGTCAGATGAGGTGAGTAGACAACGAAGACACTTAACTATTCCAAATCTGTATCTACGGCTTTCATACTACAGGAAAAGGCGGCCATACAAAGCAAAACTCACTGAAAAAAGAAAGGAACCGATGAGGCTCGAAACCTCAGCAAGAGACAAATAAGCAGAAACAACAAAAACAATTCTCACGTCTCCAGCTCTCCAACGCGCCAAACTCAATCATTTGAATCACCGTCTCTAGAATGCTGAGCCATTCCCGTTCACATCCCCGACACACTCATTGACCTTCTCACCTTTGCGGCCATCCTGGATTCACCATGGAAGCCATTAATCCGAATTACCAGCGTTTCTGGGAAGCCAGCTCAAACGATGTCATTTTGGAGCAACCCGGTACCTCAGCCTTGCTTTCGCGCCCACAGAATTCCTCTGCACCTTCGGGACTGGGTGACAGCTAGTATGCTGGGTCCATGGTGGTACGCCTCCAGTGGTACGTTTTTCTAAATTTTGTATTACGGAATATTCTTGATAATTCTTGTGCAGCAGCTATCCTCCCTCTTCTCCTTCTCCTTCACCATTGCCTCGTCATTATTGTCAATCCACGGAGGCACCATGGTCAAGCAGATCCATTCAGGCGCACGTCTGGGCCTTACCCCGCGGAAAACGGGAGGGAAGATGAAGCGCGTGAAGGTTAAACCAGACGTAGAGAGCGAGAAGGCCAAGCTAGAAGTCGAGAGCGAGAATAATAATGTGCGTCTACCTTGCTTGACCTTCGGAATGAGATGCCCCAGGCTGAACTTTTTTCAGCGCGCAATGATTGGCTCTCACCAATACCGTCGATGGCGCATCCTCGACCAACGTCCCCTCATCCACTAATTCACGTCAACCTCGTCCATGAATTCACGTCAACCTCGTTAAGAATCTGCAGGCCAGGGAAACATCGTTACCTTTGAATGATGCGGTAGCCGGTTGGATTTCCGACCTGCTATTTCAGCGGTTGCCTCTACCACGTCCTGCGCTGGTATCAGAGCCAGCGAAGCCTCTACTGCTCAATGAATACCGAGGGGAAAGGGTTGAGGAAAACAAGGGAACAAGACGAACAAAAAGATGAGAAAAAGCGAGGCAAAGGCATTGGGTTCATCTGGGTTGGTTCAGAAAAGCTCAAGGTGCGTCCTTTTTGTTTCACCTCTCGCATATATATTAATCTTTGACGGTAGACCGATATCACGCTCCTCCTTTGTTCAAGGTCCTCGTCTAGTCTTTGCCGAAACGACACAAAAAGACGACCCATCTCCTTTCTCATAAACAACGTCAGTCCAGACTCGTCTCTTCCCAGACCGTGTTAACCTTCGTACAGAATTTTCGCACTGGACCGTTATGCTAGCTAACCAAAAACGGTCCCTCTTTTTCGCCTTGCTCCTCAATGAAATCATCAGGACCATGTCAGACATCACAGGAGGGCAGAGAAACGAGGGAGATGGATAGATGTCGACAGAAAGACGTCCCGATGAGACGGATTTCATTATGTACGTCTACCTTGAGCTTCCAAAGAAAAATCCGGGCTGAACTTTTTTCCAGCGTCACCTTCCTTTAACCCAACGCCGATGCTGTTGAATTGCTCGACCAGTGAGAAGTCGCCTGACTACGACCGACTATCCGTTACCTCCACAATCCAATTCCGTGATTTACTTTTACCAGTTCCGCTCCTCTCATACCGACGTTTATCAGTGGACTACACGGTTCACCGTCGCTTCCGACAGCGGCGCAACGACTCCCCCTGAGCATGCGACCCAGACTGATGGCACTCGCCACCGGAACCTTTGTGGGCACCAGTGCTGGTGCTGGCGCTGGCGCTCCGAGCACCAAGCCAGCATCAACCTCTGCTTCCGGCTCGACAACCGCGACAAGCTCATCGGCGTCTGCGACCAGCTCCAATGCTGCGCGCTCAAAATCGGGCTTGGTGGATTTCCATTTCATGCAGGCTGCGGTTGTTCTTGCGGCATCTGCTATGGGGTTCACGCTTTTGCTATAGATGGGCTATAGCGACGTGTTATGTTTTTATGACTTGGAAAGACATCTATTCATTACGCGTTTGTTGTTTTGTTTTCGCATACGGACCTTGATATCATTGAAATCGATCGGCATACATACATACATAGAGTATATTATACAGTGCTCTCTGGCCTGGGTAACGTTACCGGTAACCCTCATACGGGGACGGTAACAATCTCACTAAAATACACGAAATACTAGGTCAGTTGAATGTGTCCTGCGTGAAATGAGGATAAGATAGAGAGCATAGGATAAGCTCGTACCAGAGATGATATCATGTGAATAGAGAACCTCGATGACAGTTTTCGAGTGAACTGTCCAACGTTGCTTTCAATCAGCGTCTCCACGTAGGGTACCGAAAACTTTCGTGATGTTTTGCTTGATGTCAAGCGCATATCTTGAATGAAAAATGTCACAGCCTCCAGGAGAACTATCAGCTTTGCTCTGAATCCAAGTGGTATGTGACGTACAAGGTTCTGGACATCAGGGACCGGGGGAATGCTCGGGCTCTTCTGTGCTGTAGATTTTGGCAGTCCACCCCGACTGCTAATATCTGGTAAGGCTTTCCGTGGCACTGAAGTGGTGAATCTTGATGCTTCATTAATCAGAGCATTCACCAGATATTCCCGCTTCGTGTTCGTATTCAGTTTGATGGTTTCATACGGCCAGTGCTCCTTTTGCTTCCTCACAATATCATACAGTGTGCTGCGATTGAGACCCCTGCATGAATGATAAGATTAATTAAAATTGACTCAGATATTAAATAAATACCCACTGGAGATCGTTAGGCTCATAGCATCGAGGCTCAGATTCAACCATTGCTGTTATGGCTATGGAGAGGTTAAGAAAAAAGGAATGAAGGATAGGAGTTGCCCTGATCAATTCATCATGCATGAGACTCCTAAGGACTCGTAAGGGCTCGTTCACAGTGCCAAGGCTCAAACAAGACTTTCAAGTCATCCGAGAACCTTCAGGTTGTGTGCTCTCCAAGACCCTTGAAGGCCTATACTACAGGGTCTTGGAGTCCTTGGAGGACTCCATCAACTTCTGGTTCAAGTTGAAAGTCTCGGACAAGACTTTCAAGAAGCTTGTTTGAGCTTTTGTGATTAGAGAGTTGGCAGGCCCAGACAAGACTCCGGAATGCTCGAACAAGCATCTGATCCAAGTCAAAAGTCTCGGACAAGACTTTCAAGAAGCTTGTTCGAGCTTTTGTGGTTAGAGGGCTGGAAGGCCCAGACAAGACTCCGGAATGCTCGAACAAGCATTCTGATCCAAGCAAAAGTCTCGGACAAGACTTTCAAGAAGCTTGTTCGAGTCTTTGTGTCTCAAGAGCCAAAAAACCCAGACAAGACTTCGGAATGCTCAAACAAGCATTCTGGTCCAGTTCAAAATCCTCGGACAAGACTTTCAAGAACCTTGTTCGAGTCTTTGTGTCTCAAGAGTCCGGAATGCTCGGAATGCTTGAACAAGCATTCCGGTCCAAGTTCAAAATCCTCGGACAAGACTTTCGAGAACCTTGTTCGAGTCTTTGTGTCTCAAGAGAAAAAAACCCAGACAAGCATTCCAGTCCAGGTCAAAAACCTCAGACAAGACTTTCGAGAACCTTGTTTGAGTCTTTGTGTCTCAAGAGCCAAAAAACCCAGAGAAGACTCCGGAATGCCTTTCAGCTTTGGGTCTCCCCAACAATTCGCCCAACTCTCCCCAGATTCATTCAATAAATTTCTACGTATCTACGTAAAGTATCCCAAATCCCCATATGAGGAATCGGACGTTCAAGTGCATAGACCCCGTACAAGGTTCAGAAAAAGAAGGGAAAGACCGAACGGCCCCCAGATAGGTCATTTAAGTCCCGAACGAGGGAATCACAGGACCCCAACATGAATACTGTTACCCGTCCCGGTGGCTGTGCAGATATTCATCTTTTTTGGCGGGTTACCAGTGGTCACACGTGATGATACCGGTCGTACGGGTAACGATTCGGGTTCTAATACATTCTTTTTTTTTATTTGTTATTTTGTGTGGTGTTTCTTCGCTAGTAAAGGGGATTTCTGTTGGCTCGACTTGGTTTGATGAGAAGGAACAGGGTGGATGGTAAGTAAGCCTTGGCCACAATGGCAGCTTGTGTGCTCGTCGTCGATTCTCGACGATGATGTAGCTGGCTGGGATGATCTGAGTCATTTGCAAGACCAGAGGAGCGACTGACCTATGAGGCGATCCAGGAGCTTCGTAACCTCGGGTTTGAGCTCTAAAGCAGCATGTCGGGACTTCTGGAATACGAAAAAGTAGCGGTAATAAGGGTGATAGATCACTAAAGGCCTGAACACGGTACAGTCGAATTGGTCGATACAGGTCCTCCAGTCAAAATTTACCTAGACATTGCGTGTAATGCTGTAGACACGACGAACTTGGCCCAATCAAATGTACAGGCAGCCAGACGGAGTGAATGAGGCAGGTCAGAAAAGCCCGACAGAGCGATATCAGTATTGGAGCGACCTAGAGACGTCCCAGAGGTGGCTGGAATTTTCACCGCAGCATGATTTTATCGAGAAGGAGGAGCAGAGGATTTATAAGCATCGGACGAAATGCTATATTGGGCCAAAAATGTCTCCGCCTTATTGTCCATGGGCCTACATAGTGTCCCATTCTTCTCGCTAGATTAGCTACATAAATCTCCCGTGAGAGGACCAGCTCCGATTCCTTCTACTCAAATCTACTTGTATCTACATTGCCACTCTCCTCCTTGAATCACACCGAAATAGCCATTTATGACACATCTACCATTGATATTCCCTCTAGACACTGAATCATCTCAGTTCCCGACAAAGATAGAACAAAGAACTGTTCAAAAATTGTCCGGGCCACGTCAGGATTTGTGATGTTTCAACATGCTTTGAACTCTGTAACATCTTCGATTCAAGACATAGATGCACAATATGCTGTCAAGCATACAGCGGGTCTCAATCTGGATGAGATTGACTATGGCTCATCAGAAAAATTCCAGCATGTCAGGATGGTATCAAAAAATTCACTCTGCCAGTCCGGAAAATAGCCCAAAAACGCGAATTGACCCAGATTTAAATACCACCTCAAACTGCGGTCATAATGGAATTCCACTGAGCTGCACCAGCGCTCACCTTGGGGTTCACTGAAATCATTTGGCTTATATACATCTTTGTGAAACATAGATGACAAGTTACTTACCTCCGACATCACGCCAAAAATCAAACGACCATCTACATCATAGCAATCCGGCTAGGTTCGGCAGGGGACAATGTTGCATCCGCGTACCGGCACGTCCGCTCGGAGTCTCAATCTGGTCTAGAAACCGGCTCGGGTTCACCATACCCGCAGAAATTTCAAAGTGTCATTTCTTGGAATGAAAACTCCATGACCATCCCTAGCGAGCTTGAACCCGCTTCGGATGTATTGGAGATATACTATAGCATCACCATGAGTCGCAGAAAGGAGCCTCAAAGTCCCCATTGGCAGCCGGCCTATCAAAGGTTAATATTCTAAGAAAACCAGCTTTTGACCCAAAACCCATGTAGACCCTAGGACATCTTGGAAGAAAGGGCCCAGAACTCTTCGATATCCGAGGGAGGTATCTGAAAACCATTCCTGGGTAGATATCAGACATGTAGAGCTCAAGAATGAGCCCATGATTCCAAGTTTGGTTTGCAGTGGCGCACTGATTCTACCAAATTTCAGAATGACTGTGAAGGCTGGAACAATGTATCATGGTAATTCTATTGAAAGTAAGTCGGCTCTATGCAGTTCATTGAAATTCCATACAGAGGATGAATTTCTGATGGTGTCAAACCACATCGAGTCTTATTATTCTACTCAAAGGCCCTTCACAAAGTGCAGGGTACCCTGGATCATTGAACAAGTCATCATTAAGTCTCTCTAACATAATGAACTGATTGATGCGGATCTGGTGCATGTCCATGCATGACTACAAGCGGTACGCCACATAAGGTTCCAATGTCTATATATCCTCCACAGTTGGCATAGATTCAACAAAAATCCAGAATTTCGGCTTATTCTCAGGCTTAAATCACCACTTGGTTGTAACATACCAGGCATTTCAATGGATGCTATGATATGGAATGCGCCACAGATGAATTGTGGTTAACGATCAAACCTATGCAAAGATAAAAACCAGTCATGTTCCACCATTCTTCTGAACCGCCATTGAATATTATGGCTGTGACAACGCAACGCTGTCGAGCACATTGAGTGACCGGTCAGAATATAACACAATCATGCTGAAACATGAATGGAATGAGTATGAGTACCACAATTTGACATCTAGGATAAAAACAGGCCGGGCATATTTCAGTGATTCCACTGTATCTCAAGCTTTTATTGAATCAAGATGCCGTCGTGCGCCACAGTCAGGCCGCGCGACGTGAATCGTTCAGTGCTGTGAGACACCTCTAGGCTGACTGGGATACATTATTGCCTGGTGATTTTGGGTCGATCCCCTGGATGACTCATCACCAGCGTCGTAAGTCGTAGCCGCTACAGATTGCATGACTGCAGTATGGTGGTTTGAGGGCCAGTGATGGACATTTTCAGGTCATCTTTAGTATAGAACCATGTTACTATCACAGGAGAAGTATCACTGAGGCGACTGGAAAAACTACTGCTTATATGTGGATTCAAATATCGAAGTAGACACCTGTAATGATGCATTATATGACCAAGTAGACCGTTCAGGGAACTGCATGACTATATCCCTTTGCTCTACGGCAGAGACGTTATCTGGACTCATAGCAGTACTTACCATGATATGAGGACATGGGAAGTGCTTAGCCTGAGTAGGTGGCGTAATTCAAGTCTCAGAAATTAGGGATCGTCTGGCAAGAAGCCTCACATATGAGCCGTAGCATGACAAGATACCAGCCAAGATCACACCTTCAGTACCAGTTCAACACAACTTCGGGTGCTAACCATGCTTTAGCTGTGATACCAACCATACGTCTCTCATGATGACATGGAGTCACCACTATCAGTGAAGGCAGCCGAACCTCACTGAACCATAGGAAATTGGCAGCAGAAATCAATGACAGCCCGATGACACCAGTGACAAGTTCCAGCTTGTTGTCGCTCCAGAGTTACCGTTAAAAGGACATTGATATTACTGGAAAACCAGATTTCATGATCAGAAATCCGGCGGACAAGTTCGGACCTCATTATGTGGCGCAAGGCTGGGCCTCGGAATGGATAGATCTGATATGATAGAGAATCCGTAGCAATCCATCTCCTGAAAAGCAGAAAGAGCGACGAAGGCGCACAAAGAGTTTCGACACCTGGTTTTCCCAGTCCGCTCAGGAGGGCCAGTGACTTCTTGACACCTTTCAGGTACCACTGATCCAGATCTAGCAAGAACAAGTTGATACATGACTATTTGATTCCTTGCGAGGATCCAAATTGAAAAGGAATGTGGCGCAATCCGAGCCCCATGATCTGACTTTTGCTGCGATTCATCTCCCGCTGGCCAATTCAGTGAAGAAAGAGTGAAATCAGGTCTGAACCACCAAGACTCCTCACGGAAACCCCGCCTGAGAACCGGAAAAAGCAGCCGCAATTTCCGTTTCGGAGCCCCAGAAACCCCTGAAATTGGCATCCAAGTCTGCGTAGAAATGGCGAGGAAGTACGCTGAATGCTTGTAAACATGCAGAACACCATGTCCAATGCTGGGAACCAAAGCCAGCCCAGCAGAGCCTGCCAAAATGTATTTTCCGGCTTTGGATGCTGGAGAAACACCATGGATCACCAACTAGCATTGATATGACATTGTTATACATTATTACAGCCACTAAAAGCAGAGATCCGACCCCAACTTTGAGCAAAAAGCGACCGAAAGTGTCACATGTGACACACAAAAAAGCGAATTGGTACTCTTATAGGTCCACAATTTACTCCGATGGACAGTGTTCCAGGTAAATATAGTACTTATCTGATATATCATCACCGGAGCATAGGGAATAACCTACAAAGAGAGCCCAATATCGAGCCAATGGAGATCAGAAGTGTCACATGTGGCGCGAAAAAGCCTATTTAGGCTGTTATAAGCTCTCAGTTCTCTCCAATACACTGTACAAGGTGAAGAATTAACTCATATCTGTTTCCCCAATGGCACAATATAGGGAATGAAGGAGAAAAATAAATAAGTATGTCGCAGGCGCTACGACAGTACTACGACGATCAATGTAGCCGACCCGATTTGGACGTAGGCCTGATGGTACTATTGTAAATCGACCTTTAGGTCAGTTTCTCACACGCAAACAACCGACCTAACGGGTCTTATGTTAGGTTTGATGGGATGGCCATAGGTGACTATATCGTCACCTGTACTAGAGTCTGGATACTTATTAGAGACTACATCGGTTCCAACATCAGCGGAGCCAGTTGGCCTGTTCCGAATCAGGATTTGACAGGGAGCTACGCCAGCATAATCACCTTGATCATGGCCTGTTATATACATACATTTAATAGGCTGTCAAGGTCTGTTACGGCATATCTGGCCTCCTGCAATAGGTGGTGATTTATCAAGTCTGTCAAAGCATTTCGGCAGCAGTGATGATCAAGAATAGTCTGGGTTTCACAGCAATAGGTGTTGAATGCCTATGAAAAGGCGAATGATTGTGAGGCTATCCCTACATTCCTCTCCCATCCATGGATGTCGCTGCTAGTATTATTGCCCTCATGCAAGGTGCTCAGGCCCTTTTCAATTATGTTGTAGATGTTCGTGAGGGATTCCATGCTCGTGCAGAGTTACTTGAATCCCTTGGGCCTCTCCCCTCTCTTTTGAATACTTTGGTTGTGAAGGTCCAACCCCCCTGCCAGAATACAGAGTTGGTAAGCACAGCCAACCTGCTGTGCTCACCAGAAGGTCCTTTTACCCAGCTCCAAGCCCTCATGGACCGACTTCACACCAAGCTCGGGCGGTCCTCGGCTTCTTCCACCAGCCGTACCCAAAAGGTTCTACAGGCCTTGAAATGGTCAATTGACAAAGGCGAAGTTGCGGAGCTGATGCAGAAGATTGAGAGAGTCAAATCTCTTATCACGCTTGCACTTCAAAATGATCTGGTGTATGTCTTCTTCTGCGCAGATGAAGGAGATCACTTACCATTTTTACTAGAACCCTGAACCACATGATACGCGATGATATTCGGGAGGCCAAGACAGTGATCTCCAAAGGCGTTGATGATTTATCCGCCGACATCAGCGGCATCGGAAACGAAGTGCGAAACATGTCAGATAAGCTCACACCAATGGTCGAAAGGGTTCAATCGCACATTATGAGTATGTATAAAAGACTCAGTCTTCGAGTATAATCACAGATTTTGTTTTAGGTGATGATATGCGCAAATTTGTTGACTGGCTGTCTTGTTTGGACTTTCAGACAACCCAGCAGCACTTAATTTCACAATGGACCCCTGGGACAGTGGACTGGTTCATTGAAAATGCAAAGTTTCAAGATTGGACTGCTGGAAAGTTTGGTGTGCTGTGGTGTCCAGGTGAACGTGAGTTGTTCTAGCAAGACCACTTTTCTGTTTTTCTCAACAGCAGAGCTTGATAGCTGGTGTTGGCAAGACAATCCTCGCGTATGTGACCATTGCTATGTCAGATAGATTCCTCTGACTTGTTGATAGGTCACGGGTTATTGACCACCTGCAAAAGGACTGCCTGAGACCTGATGTTGGGGTCGCCTACATATTCTTCTGCTACAATGAAGCAAATACTCAGGATATAAGGGCCTTGGTTGTCAGTATCCTACGTCAACTTCTCATTGGCAACACTATAGCTGACTGGCTCGTACCACTCTATAATTCCTTCCAAGCTGGACACCCATTAGGCCAGGATATCAATACTCTAGTGAATGCTCTTGATTCACAAATCCATGACTATTCTGATGTATACCTTGTCGTGGATGCATTTGATGAATGCAGTGAGGACATCCGAGAGGACTTTCTGTCCAGACTCTGTCCCCTCACAGACTCCAATCGACTCCATATCTTGGTCACATCCCGACTGTTGTTGTCGATAGAGAGTCAATTCAAGGATGACCAACGAATCAACGTTCGCACACATGATGATGATGTTCGTGTCCACATCTTGGATCAAAGGCTTTGTCGGCAAGGGGATCTCCATTGCGATTGGTTGGACCTGGATTGTCGAGTTGGTTGTGAATAGCTTGGTATTGTTTGACAAGGATGTCACGAAGGTCGAGCAGCTGACTCTTGATGTGAAGAGCGTTAGCTTGGATATTGCTGAGCAAATGGCTGAGATGGGCGCGAAGGGCTGGCTCCTGGAGATGAGTCAAGCTCGAATTGCGAACCTCGCCATGGGCGGCAAAAGCAACGGCATCTGTGGCAGCTGTAACAAGTGTCCTCGCTAAGTGTTACGAATTTAGGCAGAAAATGTAGATGCTTACAAGCTGCGGGGTTGGGACTGGCGGTATATTCGCCAATGCGAACGCGCTTGTTCAGGTCGTCCTCGTTACGATGTGAGTCGAGGGCCTGCACAATAAGATAAGCATCAGATTTGGTATCAAGACCGGGAACCGTGCAGTAGTCCAGCTCTCGAACCATTGGTCGGTAGTACTGAACGAATGGTCGGGTTCACGGTCTGGAAATGGACGTGTGACTCACAGGAGAAGCTGAACAAACATTGTTAAGTTCATCTTCAAGTGAGTCAAGGTAGAAAGACGTACAAGACGATCTGAAAGGAACTGAAGGCGATGCTAAGATTATCATCTGGGCAAGTCTGTCAGTTGTGATCTGGACAGGATTAGGTCCTGAAACATACCATATTAGTCGAGTTCAAAGATACGGATGAAGGCAAACCATTTTTCTGTGAATAATGAGAAGATGATGGAATGTGAGCTGTGGTTCTTACGATAACATGGGGAACAACAGTAGTGGTTGACTTAACGGGTATAGCACGAGCTCGGGCATGCTTGCGAGGCGGAGCCTTGTTGGGTTGAGCGGCAAGGGTGGCTGGCTTGCTATTAGCAGCAGTGGTAGCCTTGGGTTTCGCTTCAGCCTTGGCGGTCTTTTGAGAAAGGCGGTCGGTGTAATAACCATGGGCAACCTATAGATGAGAATTAGCTGACGAAAGTGATAACTTCACGAGCAAGGACAAGTGTCCATGCTCATGAAGTAAGAACAATGATGTACAATGCTAATAGCAGTGGCACCAGTTCCTGGGACGTTGAAAGCCTTGTTGATCTCCTTGATGCGATGAATGCATTCGCACATATCGGAAGGTTTATCAGCGAAGTTGGCGGCGATAGCTATGCCTCCGGGCTGGCCCTGGTTCTGTAATAACAGTGTTAATACAGAACATGAGAGATTTATAGGATTGACTTGGTACCAAGGAATCAAGTAGTCCTGCGATGAAAGGACCAATTGAAGTATAAGGCATGAAGGGAATGGCTCCATTGATGGTCGACATGACTTGAATGAGACCTGCATGGAGGGCTTCTCCGGCATGGCCTTTGACACTCTTGCTGGTGCAAGGTCGGGTTACATGGGTCTTCATGACTAATGAATCTATGTTAATCTGGGCAAAAAGACAATGAATGTGACAATTACCAGTCAATGCTGCCTCCTTCTGATCAGCAGGAAGACCGAGGAATTCGGTTCCGGTCGGAATGGCCTTCTTATGTTCGACAGCGGACATTTGAACGTCTTCGGATGACATTTGGGAATGTGGAGACAATGTAGTTGGCGAGTGGAGACGACAATAATGGAGAATGAAATTAAACTGCAAGGACACTTGTTCTTGCTAGGTTTTTATACTCCATAAGCATAGGAGGTATCTTAGACAAAATTCTCATAAAAGTCACGAGCCGGAGGCTCTAGATTTCTGTGAGGGGGAGAGGAGACAGCCTAGCCGTCTTGTTCCAGTCTAAAGATAGCTCTGGAAAGCGTCATAACCTGACAAATAAAGCCGAGAAGTTTAAAATTAGCTCTGTAGGACATTCGAGGGCTCGGCGCCCGCAGGAAGTCGCGGATCAAGTTTAAAACGGAACAAATAACGAACTCCAGTTCAGAATAGCGGAAACGCCACTGAGTCATGCTTAGGAGTAAGCAACTTAGGAATTCAGGAATCAGAGTAGGAACATGTAGCACAGACACGGGTTTGTACTACTGAATAAAGACGAGAAATACTAGTGACAAAAACGCTGGAGAAAGAATAGAGTAGGACAAACTGTACAAGCTAAGATGGCCTCTGTTTAGTAGTCCTGCTCTCTCTCTTGTTCGTCAGCTAGTTCCTTGGCAGTATATTGTGAAGGTGAAGTAGGAACGGAACGGTGGCGGCCAAGATGGGCATACGTGTCCTCAAATTCATCCCAGCAAAGTACCTCCTGTTCCAGGTCACAAGCTTTCTGAAGCTCGTAAAGGACCTGGAGAGCCTCCAGCATACACTGCAGGATTTCCGAGGCAGGCAAATAGCGTTCGACGCCGACAATGACCTCTATTGTTAAGAGGTACCCTTCATCAAAGAGGCAACGAAGATCAGTGGTATATTGGTTGTCCACCGGAGCCGGAATGGTAGCGAAACCGCACCAGGCATCGGTATGACCAAGCCAGGACATATGCGATTTAATGAAGGATTGACGTTCAGACACGGTGATAGGCTTTGGGATAACGTTGAAATATTCGACGACAGACATGATAGAAGTGAGAGAAATCTCCTGAACCGTTAGCCTCATGATCCATGTAATCTCTGTCATCAAAGGAATAACAGGGAGCATAAGGAAGTGGCTCTTCAGCCTGAGCCTCCCACATAGCAATCTGCTCTCCCCAGGAGAGAACACCGCTACGACACAAAGACAGGTCATCAGCATGTTGTTCCTCTTGTTCGAGACCTTCCTCACGACAGAAAGCAAGGTCGTAGAACACTTTGATACATTTCAAGATGAAGGACGGTGAACCGTAAGGAAGAGGCCCAATGATTTGGGCATGAGTAACGAGAGCTCCATTTCGAGTAATGTGCTGGAGGTCGATAGTGTGTTGGTTGCGGACTGGTTCAAGAGGATATTGACCGACCCAACCGCCCATCATAGGCAGCCAAGTGGTACGGTCTCGGAAGAAGGCCTCGAGCTCGAAATGATCCATAGGTTTTGGAATCGAGAAGTATAAGGTGTTAATGGTAGCAGCTTCGATATCAGACATCAGGGTTGGATAAAGAAAAGTTGCAGGCTGCAAGACTCGGGGCTTAAGAAAAGATTGAGGAGAAAACATAAGCATAGGGGTTAGCGCTACAAAGCACCAACCAGTGTCCTTACTCCTAAACCCTTCTTTACCATGTGCCTCAACGACGAAAAGACGATAGACGAATTGACAGTATCTTCCGGCCTGACTCAGGAACAAGTTACTAAGTTCCTTGAGCTCACGGTACCTACGACACCTCACAGGCTCTGCAAGTTCTATCTTGACAGGTTTACTTGGCTAAGAGTTACCAGGGATTGGAAGACAGTTAGAGGACTGGACGAATGGGAACTCATGCGTAGTGAGTCCACCAAAGACCTTGAGTTCTTCTTTGATAAGAAAAGCACTCACAAAGCATCCAGAAGACTCCAGGTTCACCAGATCATGGGCCCGAGACTCTATTTGGATAAGGACATAGTCGAAGGGATAATGGGAGTCTTTTATGAAGCTCTACAGAAAGCCCTAGACGAATATGGCGAAAAGGGGGACTCAGAGGATGAAGATTGGACGGAGTATGAAGCTAGGGAAGCTACTATGGAGCACGATTACGAGCAACAAGAGTGGTCAGATTAGCATGAGTAAGGACACTTGTCCTTACTACGGCAATATATGTTATTCATACACCCTCTATCTTTCATTGGAAATCACTTCAGAGTCCTCTAGAAAAAGGCGATATAGAAAAATGTATATTTTCCCGACGACTCTAGCTATGAGTATGGGAAAAATTGTAGTCCGTGTGCTACTTACGGCGATGGCAAGCCAAGATATCTTTTATATGAAATTGTCCTGGTGGACCCAATCAACGACGTCTACCGTGAGCTGGACGACGAGCTGTAGCGACACCACAACCACGAGGCGCTCCTCCTCGACCCTTTGACGAAACCGGCAGACTAGCTGGCACAGGGCTAACTGAGCGAGTGTCTTCATCATCTTCAGCAATGGTAGCCTTGGCCTTGCCTTTGTCCTTGGGATCTACAGGGAAAGAAAGGGCAAGTCAGTAAATAGATGAGTGTGAAGCACGGACAAGTGTCCATGCCAAGGGCGAAAAGAACTTACCAGTTTCTGTCGCTTTGAAGACAGAGAAGCTTCAGAATCCGAAGATTTGATGGCTGGCGCAGACCGCTTGCTGGTGGGAGTTGGAACTGGACAAGAAGCAGTTACCACACTGCCTCCCTGATGAGGTCGAAGGTTTCGAGTCGAAGCTCTGGGAGTTTCGTCCTCCACATCGGCCATCTCTTCATCGTCATCCTCCTCTTCCTCGACGATAGCATTGGACTTCCTCTTCTTTGACGCCGATGAGCTAGAAGCCTTGGGATGGGTAAACTCGTCATCGGAATCAGAATCAGTGTCGGCAATGGGGTAGACATTGCATTTGAGCAAACAAGTCGGTTGTCCACCCTCAGTCTTGGATGTTTTTGGGATACCAAGGCCGGCGAGATCGAAGTGTGTATAGGTGGCTAGCATGGCGTCGACAATGTCATCCAACTCGTACAGTTCCAAGATGGGTTCGATGATGTCATCATACTGCTGACGACTGAAGATGGTGCAAAGGGCGCCACCGTTGGATGAGAGAGCGATGTGTCAGTATAGTCGAAGCCACTGATGGCGACGACTGTCCAGTTCTTCCTCGCCTTGGTAAGCCAAGACGCGTGTAGCGGAAACACGAGCTTCGACAGAGAACAGCTTGATGGCTTTGCGACAAAGTTCTGAAAAGATGTTAGTAGGCAATACAAAAAGCAAGGACAAGTGTCCTTGCTCAGTGGTAACCCTTACTGTGGATGTTTGCCTCGACGATTTGATACGTCTTGGAAAACGAGCATTCGACATCAGCGAAGAACATCTGGTGTGAACAAAGACCGGAGTTGCGATCAGAATGGCACCTACTGCAAGCACCACCAGGATTGACGCTGGCAGCACAAGGCAGATCCATCTGAGCACAACGCAAGCAATCTCCGACGGTCTAAAAAGGAGAAAGATGAGAAGGGATTTCAAACGAACCTAGACTACTTACGAAGGGACCAACTTCGTCACGAAGTGACCTAAGTTGATGTGTCGTCGGGACCACCAACAGAAGAGGGTCAGAGGACCGAGTCTGGACGAAGCCACGAGGAAGGTTAACACTGTCGAAGGATGCCTTCTGAGCGGTGGTCTAAGACAATGATCAGTAAAAAAGTAGTGAGGATCAAGAACCGGGCATACGAGGAAATGACGGTGCTCCCCAGTCAGTGGCGGAGCGGTGCCACCTTGCCAGGGGTTTTTAGGAGAAGGACCGTCTACGAATTCAGCTTCGGAATCAGAAGAAAATTGACCCAGTTGGAGCAAGTCGTGGGCAAAAGCCATGGCATGACTTTGCTTCTTGCGCTTAAGGAGATCAGCCTTCTTCTTCTTCTCCTTCTGCTTCCTTTTGCTTCCTGAATCCTCTTTGGAAGTGTCACAAAGACAGACGGCCTTGCGAAGCAGATCGTTGACGGTAGGATCCTCACCCAATAAGGATATGTAGCCTTTTGAATGAGTAGGGCCACCGAAGAAAGGTACACCTTGAGGCGTGACAGCATGAGGACGATGGTACTATAAAGTAAAAGATGAGCAGAGGTCAAGGAGCAAGGACAAGTGTCCTTGCTACGGATATCGACTTACGATGTCTTCCGCATGGTAGGACTTGATCTGTGCGGTTCAACGAGCATTTCTGTAATTTGGCACAGTAGGCTTAGTGAGGAGCACTAGGTCGAAGTCTTCAAGGTAAGGGCCCATGGAGATTTCAACAGTGTTTGAAGGGAGACAAGATTCAGGATAGTTGGAATCTTGGAACCATCACATAACGGCTGAGCAAAGTTGAAAGATATAGCTGGTTTCTGGAAAGTCCATCTCTTGACAAGCATTGGCGATGGCAAAGTCGTTTTGCTGTTGCTAAAGACGGTTTGTTGGAACAATTCGGGAGACAAGCGAGGGTACTCACGAACATCACCGCAATAGTGGTAATAAGCGCTACCTGTTGCACAGGGTTCGAGACCACAAAGAGTTGGCGGTACATGATGTCGATAACGTAGCCCCAGTAATGGAGGTCATCGGTGCCAAGTTGGAGAAGATCCAGTTTGGACGGAGATAGTGGATGGCGAGGTTCAGGAGCCTCAATGAGCTCTCGATACACCGCCTGACGAATGGAGTGAATTCAGAAGCGCGGATCTTGACGAGTGGGAAGGACAGGCATTTTCAGAGAAGCAGGCGCTTTACAAACAAGGGTTAGCGCTCGCTATGATAAGGACAGACACGTAAAGCTTACGAGGAGGCAGCGACAGGTGATGCTCACTCGAAGGCTTCAACGCGGGCATTTCTGGCGGAGTTGGCTTTGGCGAAATATGAGAAGCTGCTAAGGGAGACGTTTAGCAGGAACAACAAGACGACGCAAGTGGATAAACTTACCAGGTGAAGGTGACTTTGGCCGTGGGCTAAGCTCGCATGAGCTTCGTCAATGGGCGATTTAGGTGCTGGAGCTATGGTAAAAGGTGTAAGAGAAGGAGGAGAAGGAGAAAGTGAGACATACCGGGTGATTTTGAGGGTTTACCCCCTTTCTTGGTTGTGTCCTCCTTGACGATGACTGGTTCATCGTCGTCTTCAGCAAGCTCATCAGGCTCAGGAACTGGCAAGCGAGGTCAGTAAATAGCCAAGCAAAGAAGAAAAACAGAAGACAAACCTTGGTCAGTTGGAACGGGAGAAGACTGCGCCACAGGTGACGACAGAGCAACAGGCAGAACTGCGATCTCTGGATTGAGTGGTAATAGGGCACCTTACGGTGGGGTTGTTGATGTGTCTGAAGCTCTGGTCAAGAGTTCTGAAGGAACTCTAACACAAAACCGAAAACACACACTAACTCTCTTTTGAATACCCTGGCTTTGCGAGGTTTCGACTTAGAGAATAGTGGAAGGAGAATAGAGTCTGTTTGATTCAATCGAACTGACTATCAAGTTTGTGTAAAGAAGCAAGGTCGAACACTTGGTTCTGCCTTTGCCACGAAATGGGGTTTGTGCAAGCACGGTTGTTCTGTTTTAATCCCAGAAGGATGTAAAGGTTCGTAACTAGAAAACTCGCAAGCTTCCTCGAATCTACTGCTTTGAACGAATAGACAATAAAGTCCACAAGTCTTCAACAAGTATACTCTCAATGTTCGCACTGGTTGGCTTCTTGCCCACTGGATAACACACTATTTGGCTTCTTGCCCACTGGATTCTGTTGAGTTCAAAGTTCCTTTCTAATAGCTGTTGCCAAATGCTTAAGCTGTTCGATTGGGGTACAATTTACTGGTCTACTAATGATACAAATGAACTCTTTATATACTGTACAAGTTATGTTCAATCTCCGCTTTAGAGTCCGATTCTGAGATGTATTAATAGCTATGACTTGAACTGGTCACGTTTTGTGGAGCTTTTGAGCTAATTATAGCTTTGCTTTGTCAGTTCGAGTCATCAGCATCTTGGATTGAGCACCTCCACAGTGGCTACGCGTCCTTTCGAGTCATTGGTGTTCTGGATCGAGCACCTCCACAGTAGTGGTCTAGATCGTTTTGGGTCGATTCGCCCCTATATGTTCCGTAGGTGTTTCTGGGTTGCTCCTTTGGAGTCCGGGTTCGTCCTGGGTGTGTTTAGGTCTTATATTCGAATAGATATTATCCTATAAGCCTTTCCTGTTATCTAGAGTGCATTCCTTTGCCTAGACCGAACTATCTTTGTGTAGATATATCGTTCGTTCTGAGCTAAAGTTCATTCGTAGTCATGTCCTGCTTCGTTCCTTTATGTGAACGATCAAGTTTCGTACCAAGTTCCCTTGAGCATTTGGAAACGTATCCTTGATATGCGTTATCGATCAGTGTCCTTGCAGTTGGCTTGCTAGCGCACCTTCTACATATTAGAACGAACGACTCTTCGAGTATTCAAGCAAGGCATCTCTAGTACCATTGATCGATCCTTCTTGAGTGTTGAGTTCGAGCTCCTAGTCGAGTATTTGAACGAAACACTATCAAGTGCTATCGTTTGATCCTACTTAAGTTGCCCTGGTATGATCGACTCCTGATGATATACATTTCTAGACCAGTCAGATCTCCTGTCTAAAGCTCTTATCCCTTGTGTGGTTCGATTGAAAGAGTGGCATATTCGCTAGAAATGCCAAAAAGAGAGGGTGGAACGATCCCCACCCTATCAGCGGTTCTTCTGGAACAGTTGGGACCTCGGTGTGGGGAGACGCCTGGCGAGAACTAGCAATGGAGGCTTCACGATCAGCGGACATGACGAATGAGTAGCGATGACAAGTGTTGGAGCTAGAGACAGGAAAGATGGGAGTTAATGGAAAAATTTGATGAGCGAAGGCTATTTATGAGGTAAAATAGGCCATGGGAAGCCATCAAACGCGGAGAACTCGTAAAAGGCATTGACGAAAATGGTTAAAGAAGAGAAGTCGCGAAAATCAAGATTTGCTAAAAATAGATCTCCATCAAAGGAAATCGGTTTGCAGACCTCCGCACTCTTTAACCACTGGTTATAAAGAGGGGAGCTTTTGTCAACAGATGCGGGCGACCTAATGACCCAATATGGCGAAGTTGGCTGGTTGAAAAATATGAGAAACTCGTTCTTTTAGAGTCAGATCATGTTTTTACCCACGGATCCGAGCACGGACAAGTGTCCTTGCTACGTGATTTGCGAAAGATCGATGATACCGCCGAACACTTGCATAAGTGATCTGCATTAGACGAGACAGGATTGAACACAACTAGTCAAGGGTTTCATACCCTTCAGGAAAGCTAGGATGAACAAGAAAAACCACTACAATTACACATTGGAGTATCAATCGGGTTCAATTAGGGACAATTGAGATCTCTGTGTGGGGGAGATGATGGGGCATATAAAAATTCAGCCTTGTTTTCATACCAAACTGGGCAGTTTGGCATCTCTTTGACTGCTGGGACAACGATGGAGCGCTAGAACCGAGCTTCGAGGTTGCTAGTAAGAACGTCAAGCGTTAACAAGTGTCCGTGCTTTGTGTCTGTACTTATCAGCCCAGAAGGTACTCCTAAGACCAAAGACGGTGCGCTACGACTACAAGAAGAACAGCGGTGTTCACACAATGGCCGAGACTGAATACATGACGAAACTCTGAGAGCCAAGATGTCTGTTTAAGACTGAAGGACTTAGCACTGTGAAATGGCGATGACTCCTTAGTCTAGACTAAGTGGAGATCTAACCAGACCTTTGTCATGAGAATTACATGACCGGAGCTTTGACCGATGTCGTTTGCGGAAACCAAGATGATTGCAGAACGATCAGGGCAACCCACAAGGATACCCCTATATAAAGATGGACCCACAGTGTAGACAATTGTTCATACTAAGGGACGTACTTTTGACACAAGACTAAATGAGGAGAACCACATAAGAGAGTACAGAAGGGACCAGAGGACTTGTCTTTTACTGCACTTCTCGAAATACCTGATCGGCAAGAGACTCCACTAGGAGGTTTCACCCGGTTGTACTATTAATAGCAGGATGACTGATGTCGTGTGGCCACCTTGGCAATCCAACTCGGAGACTCCTGTGAATGACTCAAGTGTCTTATGTTATCGTTTCTGAACAGTATTTAAGGACTCTAAGTTTGTAGTAAATAAGTTAGAACATTGTAGGACTGTACCCAGTTTAGTGACTAGTGACCGCCTGACCAAGGCTGGAGCTGGAAGCTGACTTGTGGAAATATATTGCATTGTTTCTCGGACTCAGTTACCGACGTTTTGACGATTTGAACAAGTTTGAACAAAGTCTAGTCTAGTCTAGTTGCTTAGTGCACCCTCTAGTCTCGAAAGAGAAACCTCTAGTCAAGTTCTAGTTTAAGTTCTAGTCAAGTTACTTAGCCACAACACTCGAGTGTATCGCACTTTAAACAAGTTATAAACCCAGTTAAAAGCTCTCAAAGACGATCAGACCTAAAGACACTGAGTATGGACAAGTGTTAGTACTTTGGATCATCTCTATTATAAGAAACCCGAACTTATCGAGGATATAAAGAGTGTATTGGTGTGTTGGTGTTGTTGTGTGTGTTGTTCATTTGCATACACTCATATCAACGTGCTTTCCACACCGTCCGCAAGGATCCCTCACAGCGCCAGTATCGTCGAAAACCTGCTTTTTTCCCTTATCCTTACCCTGTTTATCTCCTTTGGCGGCATAAAAGGAATCGCGACAACTGTCGATAGCCAAATCGGGGACAACAACATGATATGCCTTCGCAGGTCGCCATCTCGCTTGTATGATACGGTCACCGACTTGATCGACACACTGTTTCGACAAGAAATGTCGACTCTGGTGGAAGATGAAGCTTTCTCCGGCACCGGCGACATGCTTATGATGCTGGTTGGCATCGAGAGCGATGTGTATATCTCCACCTCTGAGAATGAGGTCAGAGATCGTTTTCACATGAGAAAAAATACTAACTGAATAAATGGACGCCCATATGTATTGTTACCAAAGCAAGCTGGACAAAGGTTACACAGAATCTGGTGACATTCACCACGAGATAGTTTGTCGATTTCGATAATTCGAGTGATGTTAGGAGAAGTGGGAGGTGCTGGAGAGTGTCCTGTGACGATGTCATTCAGGGAATAAGGCTTGACGCTGGATGGTAAAGAATCGAGTGCAAGAGGAGGCAGAGTGACATCAGCACAATTCGGTTTTCGATCCTGGACCAGTTGATCACTGAACAGGATTTCGGTGTCGACTTCCCGTTCAGTATTGACCTGAAGCATATTGTACCACTGGACAGCATTGCGAAGGCTTCTTCGCAGCAGCTCCTTTTGCAGTTCACCCTGGATGGGATCAGCATGATATACAAACATCAAATAGAGTGAATAGCTACATCTTTGTTGAGCAAACGAAAGCCTTTATGCTCATATACATTTTTCAACGCTGCTGCCAAGGCATAAATCACATCGCATGAGCGCTCGAACAGCGCTCAATAGAAATTGAGCAAAGCGATGGATATAGCGATTTTTGGTAGGACCGGTGTACTGGGAAAAAGGCCGCTTCTGACGAGAACCTGGGGTATTGATTCACAGGCGCAACCTTGGACGGTCACATAGGCAAAGTCTGCAATGTTCTTCAGCACCAGACCTGGAAAGAGATGGGAAACATACGATCGAAATACAGGCAAAGGACACAGAGAGTTTTCGAATCACAAAAGGGCCTTTTGCAATGGGACGTGAGCTCTGTAGGTGGAGAGAAGACACCTCTGATGGATTCCTGGAGGTATTGGAGGTATGGGTCGCTCAGATGCCGAATTGTGTCCATCCAGTTTTTGTGGAGAATCACGGCAGAGGTCAAATAATGCACCTTCTCGACCTTCTGTGGTTCATTCATGCTCCTTGGAGGGACCGAAGGCTCTGCAGAAGGTGTGGAATCCGCCTGGACGTCGCTAGGATTGGACGGCTCTGAAGGAATCGAGTTGGAGGTCAGAAGGAGATCATCGGCATCGGGAAAAGGGTTTGTAGTGTCGTCAATTGCCTCATTATCCTCATTATCGCTGTCATAACCTCTCCTGTCCATGGAGCCCGCCGGAATGCTCACGGGATTGACCAAGGCGTCCATTTCTTCCTCCAATTCCCGAATCCTATCGCTCTGAAAGGGAATCCGGACATATTCATGGATTCTCTTTTTGTTCCTTTTCTTCAGAGGACTGCAGATATGTTGTCCAAGAGAGGGACTGGAAGATGACAATGCCGCCTTGACCTTGGTTGACGGGCGTTTGCCCATATCTCGCGAATGGTGCAGAAATGGTGGTGACGAGGATGCCGTCACCCACATGCGGCCAGATGAAGCACACTTTCGGCATCGAGAGAGGTTGCGGAGGTCGCCTTAAAGGTCGGCGAAGAGGTTCAAAGTTGACGTCAAAGAGGTCATTTTTCTCAATGTCACGGGAACGATCCCCTTTAGGATTTGATGTATTACGACGAACAGATCTCTTTTGCTGTAATGGACTTGGTAAGTCGGGTTCGCACACGCATGGACCCAACTTATCAAGTCAAATACTTATGTAAGGTCATCTGCCTTAGGTGTACAACACATGACTTGATAGCATTTTTTGTTGATTTTTTGTTCTTCTTGACCTCCTATTCGACGTATCTCTCCAAGGTGGTATCGCAGGACTGAAACCTAAGGAGAAAGCTGAGTTCAGACACAACGCATAGTAAAGCAACCCGTTCGACGCACATAATTATACCAAGCGTCGTCGTCCGACAGGTCAGGAAGCGTAGAAAATGGAACACCAAGCGTGGGAGCGCGGGGCTAAAACCAGATAAGACTATAATCAATCGAGAATTGGAAGGACTCGCGTGGGGAATAATCTTGTTCGCCCGAACGCATTTGGAGGTTCGTATTTCGTGATGCTGATCCTTTCCCCTGGCGATCCAAGTAGTGTCGGAAAGCGCTGGGATTCTCAAGTAGAATGTCCAACGAACTGGATAGTCTGCATATCCAGGGGTGACCGGGAGTGCGAAAAGGCGTCTCGATTGGGGGGCTATCAACATGTCAAACTTTTGATTGCATCAAAAGTGGTAAGAATAAAAGACTTCGAGACCGACTGGAAACCGTGCGATGAACCTCTTTCGAGCATCCTGGATCTGCGACGTTTGTTGTCTGGAGTCGAGCAATCAGCTATCAGGAATTTTCACCATCCAATTCATAAAAAACCGATTATTGCTGCATGGTCGCTTGACGAATTGAGGAAGAGACTCTAATCTCGTAGAATCGGAGCAGTTCTGACATACCCTTTGTCAGTGAGGTTTGATACTTCAATCCGGTCAAATTTGAAGCCCGGGAGACTGCTGTTATTGGAGAGATCCCGGATATCCCGGTCGAACAACGTGATGGTAATGTTGAACCGCTGAAGACGACATGAAAATTCTACGAGCTATTCCTTGACATTGAAGAAGAGACAGCTCATGAAATCCTCCTTGGTTGTCCCATACTTAAATCCAACTTCAAGAACAAAAGTACCACTCCAAAACATTATCATAGAAATAAAAGCTGACATCACTCTCATCCTAGCCGTCGCTGAAATACAGTTTTTGATCCCGGAAGAACATCCCATGATTGGGCCCATCTATCTCGGTACTTGAGGCCGGGAATGGAAGCAAGATGCCACTTCGCCTCCATTTGGCGACAGCGACTCGATGTGAGGAGGACATCTCGCTGTAGTGTCATTCGAAATAGTTTTGCCTCTCCGGAGCGGTCATGACAACTTACCAGACATTCTGGGCTGGCAGTTCATGATCTGTATGGCCGAAGATGCCTGTGAGAACTTGTTTTGTGCTGGTACGAAGGTCGGGCTGTAAAGTAGTCGTCGCAGAGAGACCGATTCTCGAGCCTTCCATAACGCTTTGATTGCACCGGAAGCCATGATCGGGAAAGTGACACCCATATAGTATGAGGAAGGAAAGAAAAGCGAGTACTACAAATGCAAGGCATACTCCGCGGCTTCATTCTTGCAATTTGAAAGAAGAGTCAGTTCAGCAGGTTGACAGCCAAAATCAAAATGCCTTACCTAGTCAGGGACATTCCCTAGAATGAGTAAAATGAAAAGGTTTCTTAAAAGGACCGTTGGGAAGAGTCATTGATGAATAATGATGACCAGGGAAAGGGAACCAGAGTAGTCGCCCGGGAGCTCGTTACCGTCTGGATCAAATTTCTGAGATGCCAGAGTATGGGGAAAACCTAGGGAGATGTTTTGGATTCACCCTTTCTCATATCTTCATTGCACTTAAAGTTCTGCACATCATAAGCTGGCACAGTTCCGAACCTATACTGCTTGAGATTAAGAATATCATTAAAACTAATAAAAACTAATACGAGACTCACAGGACTGCACCTGACCCGAAGGAGACGTACTGTCTCAGGTTTATGAATGCTGGTTTGCGCATCCAGCTTGGCTGCCAATGGTCCGATCGTATACGAGCCTTACAATCCAAGTATTTTTGAGTATACTGTATACTTGGCTTGAATGAAGCAAACTAGTAAAGGAAGTGACCTACCTTTTTGTGCAAAGGCCAGTGTGCGACTTGGCATTCTTTCGAGCAGTATCCCACCAGCCTGGAAGCCGAGCAGCTTTTTGTCAATTCTTCCGAGCAGAACTGATCTCTGCTGACATCGTGGTTCGCGCACTCGAGACGCAAAATCGGAGATCAAGGGATTTCCAAGAAGCTTGAGCGGAATCTACTTACGAGACAGCAGTGGTGGTATGAGAAGAAGACCAGACAGACTAGGTGATACCTGACCTCGGCCTCACAAGCTCTGTGGATGACCTCAAGTCTGCGTTGTCAGCCAGCCGTGATGCCCATTTGAAACTTGCGCTTAGCTCCGGCGTCTAAGTATTTTAATTTTTGGAAGGTCCTCCACAGGGAAGATGTCCACTGTTTAATCCAGACACCTATCCCATTCGGATCTTGGCTTCAAGAGAGCCGAAGAAAGCGAGATTACTGTACCATTTTGACCGTATGTTCACAGAATGTTACACGTTACACCCTATGTTCACTAGGCCGCCGGTTCACGGGCTAAGGTTACGTGTTACGTGGTCTGAGATGTTCATTTCCCACGCAAATTTTGAAGCAAAGTCGCTGGAAACGGGTTGGATTTGACCCATTTCAGCACGTCTAATCCTGAAATAGCTAAAACAGTACAAAAGGCGGCCGAAAACAGAGGTTTAAGAGCAGAGGAAAAATTTTGAAATTTTGGCCCTGATTTCGGTGAAATGTAATGATGTTCACTCGGCCGGCGTTACACGTTACAGGTGTCCAATACGACCGACCGTTACACGTTACTGAACATACGGTCGAAATGGTACAGTAAGTAATTGGTATACTATTTGCTGGTCAAGCGTAAAATGTCGGGAAAAAGGTGTGGCAAATTCAAAGAGCACCAGATTGACACAGAAGAACATGTGTCGGCGGAATCTCTGCATGCCAGATGAGGTACTGTATGTGAGTGTACAGATGAAACCGTAACGCACGGCTTAAGTGTTATGTCCGTGGTGGGTCAGAATTATTCAAGTTGGTTAAGGTGAGCCAGCTTAGCATAGCTGTTTAGTGTAGGTGTTAGCTGCCCTGTGTTGCTGTGTCTATTTTACCATAGAGTCAAAGGTTCGACTCCCAACACTGCTTCCTTTTTCTGGGCCTGCGGCGCCACAGTACCCTGACTTCAGCTTCCATATTTGACTCAACAGAACAATTCCAACTGCAAAAGGGACTTTGAAATCCCTGTTGTGGTACCTGGGAACCAAGACCATTTACCAGCAGATCCTCAATGTTCCGACTCCGAGAGACAGAGAGAGAAAAAGCTTTCAAATATCACTGGGCAACAGATACACAATAATGAGAAATACACCAAATTTTCGAACCGCTGCGCGGCGCTCCAAGCTATTTGCGCTGAGAATTCTCCCAGGTGCAAGACATCTGAAATTTCTGCGCAGACCTGTCTTTTGGTCACAGATTGGATAGCCCTACTATCAAACCTGCAAGATAGATATTCAGTGTTTCCTCCCCCAGAAAATGCAGCCATTTTGCCATCCCTAGGCCCAGCGAGCGGCTTGAAAGTCACATGTGAGAATATATCAACTTGAATTTCCGCATTTAGAACATAACATAACAACCACAGGCACGTTACTTCAGCCTAACGCATAACGCTACCCAGTTGGGTTGCTTAATTTGCCTGACAACGCTGTTTTCTGGCCGAGTTTCCAAAAAAAAATTGCGTCACGCCCGACATTTTGGTCCAAATGGGCCCAAAAACGGTGAAAAAAGGCAAAAAGTTTCTTATTTTGGAAACCGTAACACAGTCATGGTGGGCCGGTTTCCGAATTTTTTCCTTACATCATCATAACGCTACACTCATGACGTACAGTATTTGCCGACCCGCAGGCGACGATCTCGTGACTGGCACGCTGTGCGTGTTTGGTCGAGTGATCAAAATGATGTCATCTTTGGCACAGTCGAGACCTGGGACCAAATTTGAAGAGAGGGTTCGGAATGATACTGTACTATTGTACATACAGTCACACAAACATTGCGCATGATTCGATACTGCCTCACTTCGTAGATTGGTGCGACTTTGTTAGATCTTCTTCAGCTCCCACTCAATGTATCTCTCTCCGTGATGAAGACTCGGAAGCGAAGTCTAGTCGTAAATAATCAATGGTGGGATAGAATCTAGCAGTAGATGCCTCACAGCATTATACCAAGCGTCGGCGTCTTTCAGCTCCGGAAGAGTGGAGAATGGAGCGCCCAATGCAACATTGTGTCGCTGATGCAAAATCAGACCTGAAGTCTGGACAGCGAGAAGGTGCTTACGTGTGATATGATTCTATTTTTCGACCGCATTTGGAGATTGGCTCTCTGTGAAGCTGCTGCTTCTCCTTCCTGATCCAAATATCGACGGAATGCGCCAGAATTCTCGAGAAGAACATCCACAGAACCGAGCAATTCGCACATCCATGGATGATGAGATGTTCGAAAGACCAATGGATTCGGCGGCTGTACGTTCAAAATATCAATATCAAGCTATAGCAAACTACTGGAGGGACTCACTGGAAAGCGCTCAGCATACTTTCGCATCGTAACAGATCTTATGTCTGAGACATGTGTAGACCCTCCGAGTATCGTAATCCAGTTCATAAGCAGACCGATGATGGCTGCATAATCGTTTGACGGATTGAGGAAAGGACCCCAGTCTGCTAGAACTCGAGCCATTCCAACATAGCTTTTGTCAATGACGTTTGATACCTCGATACGGTCGAATTTGAAGGTCGTCGGAGCAATGTTGTTGGAGAGAGCTCGGATGTCTTGGTCAAATAATGATATAGTGATTTTGAAACGTTGGAGACGGCTTGCAAATTCTACGAGCTGCTCTTTGACAAAGAAGAAGAGGCAACCCATGAGATCTTCCTTGGTTGTGCCGTACTTGGCTCCTGCTTCTAGAACAGTTGGAACACTGGAGAAGGTTCATTGAATCGAATGGTTCATGTTAATAGAATAACTTACTCCCATCCTTGTAGAGGACACGACGAGTCGTTGAAAAAAAGTCTGTTGTCTTCCGAAAACATCCAAGGGTTTGGATGATTCATATGGGGGGTCGGCGCCGAGAAAGGAAGTAATATACCGAACTGTCTCCATCTCTCATAGGCGACGCGATGCGAAGGCCTTAAGCCGTTGTAATATCTGTCACGGTAATCCAATCTCTCCGGTGCACTCATCACCTTCGACCACGCATTTTGGGCTGTACTGGCATCCATCTGCTTAGCGAGCGTCTGGACAAGAAGTTTGACCGTGGATCGAGTGATTATGGGTTTCAGAGTAGTCGTCGAAGTGAGCCCAATGGTTGATCCTTTCATTACTTGTTCAATATGTTCCTGGATTGCGGCCAGGACCAAGACGGGGTACCCTGATGGAAGGAATAGAGAGTACCACAGGTGCAGAGCCTGCTCTGCAGCATCACTCTAATGGTATGATGAGTCGATACAAGAGAATGGCGAATCGGAGCGTCTAACCTTGTCCGAAATACTTCCGAGACTCAGGAGCATAACAAGGTTTCTCACGACGACGATTGGATTATGGTCGTTGAAGACGACGGACAGTGAGCCAGAGTAGTCGTTTGGCAACTCATTGACGGTCCTAATCAAGTTTCGAATATCGCCGGAAGCTGGTAAGGTCTCAACAAAATTGGATGTGACAGAGGTACAAGGAAAACTCGCCGACGAACGCAAGGGAAAGATCCTTGGATCGTACGTTATCGAATCCTTCATTACGGCTCAAGTTTAGAACATCATAAGCTGCGATATTTCCAAACCTAGTCGGGAGGTTGAATGTTATGAGAAGTCTGACTCGGGAGCTGAACACATACAAGATCATTCCCATTCCAAAAGAGACATGGTCGAAATCATTGGAGACGAACATCGGCTCACGATGGTCTACAATCCAGGACGGCTGCCATCCGTCCGCTCGCAGACTCCCTTTACAGTCTATTGGGGTGTTCAGCTCGGATTTACAAGAAGAATCAAATGAAGTGACCTTTCTTATGCAGCCGCCAATGTTCCTGCTGACATTCCTTCGAGCAGTATCCCACCAATTTGCAGGCGGAGCAGTGTTTCGTCGAATCCTTCCCACAGAAACGACGTGTGCCGACTTCGTGGTTTGCGCAGCCCAAGCGCCCTAGATGAGGCGGCGTCGTGGATCCGACGACTCGACTTGACGGTGTCTGGATCGACTTGCGCAAAATACGGATCAAGTCCAAGCCGTGTTGTGAAGTAAACCTTTCGAGCATCTCTGTAGGTATCTCGGAGATCCCAGGTGCAATAGGATTTTCTGCTGAAGGCTGCGGTTGAAGCGCCTTCATCGGAGAGGTCTGGGCGCTTTTTGCCGAATCTTGGATGAAGGAAAAAAAGGCGGCCTCCTTTTCCTCTCCAGTTCGCATACGACTGAGAGATTTCTCGAGGTCCTGGAGTTTCTGCTGAAAGGCCATCGTCGAGGGAGGGATGGAAGAGACACAAGCACCGTGGGAAACAGGAAATCAAACCCCAAATGTAAAATTACGCTTCTGGAAACTCGGTTACCTCGCCCGACTGAGATTAAGTTAACTCTTCCGCTTTACAACCGAACCAAGACACGCGCTGAGTGAATGAAAAGTTAAAATGACATTAGCATTGAAAGAAAACTCGGTTACAATTGAAGATGAACCATATCTTCCATCGTGGCGGCACCATCTGCAACCATCTTTCTCAACTTCGACTCCTCTCGCGCGATATACTTGTAGACAGCATCGCGCTCTGGCTTGATTCGACTGGGATGTTGCTCCCAGATTAGTTTCACCTTTGGAACAGACTCGCGAATCTGATACATGAGATCCAGCAGAACACCGACGGGCAGATCAAATGGCGCCAAATACGACAAGGCACATTTAAGAAACCCTAGAAGAAGCAGAAGATGAGTCATGGTTTCGATGGGCGTCTATCACATACAAGCATGCTCTGCGTCGTCTGGCGGATAGCACATTGCTGCTTCGCGATAACAACGTCCTGCAGTCAGAAACTGCTCCCTTGCTTGAACAAAATCCTCTTCCTTTTCGTGTCTCTGGGCTAACGCAACATGATAAAAGCCTTTTGCACTGGAGGTGTGTTAAGATCAGGCCTCCAGAGATGGAAGCTGAAGACGTACGCAAGCGCATTGCCTTGGGGATACTTGAAAAACGATAGATGAAAAGAAGGATCAAAGTTGGTTTGCCCAGTGTAATCAGCGGGCTCTGGCTCACGGGCAAGTTCCTGAGCTTCATCGTAGAGGTCTTCAAGAGCCCCAGTGTCGGAGAGATTAGACCCGGCCACCTGGTGTTCGAATCAGTCACAGAATCAGCGTTGAGTAAGGTGCGACTCACCTCGAGAAGCGCTGTTACATACAAGCTATGTACACCTCGAACGAAGGTGAGGTCAAAGATCACACCTCTGTCGGTCGAAGGTACCGATTTCCAAACCGTCCGACCCCAGTTCAGGACTTCAAAAGCTCGACTGAGGTATTCGACGCCCGAGGTAGCCTTGCCATGGACTCTGAAGTCCATGAATCCACGCATGATCCAATTCCTGTTCAGGCGTAAGTGAGATACTCTCATAGAGATCAACATGCTGACCGAATAGTGGCAGCTAGCGCCGGTCTACAGCTGTCCCATCCTTCCTCTCGTTGACGCACCAAAGCTTCCTCCATGACCAACTGGGGACCACCATCAAGCCAAAGTCGCTTCTGGGCGTCGTCAAACTGCACTAGATGAAGCGTCAATGCAGATCTTCGACAACAATCAAAGGATCTCCTTACATTGAAGACGGAAAGCATCCAAACATTCCGGACCATCAATGAAGAATGCTCGGGGATCTCTGAGAATGCCATTTGTCATGTCGACAATGCTCTAAAGCGTTATCAGCAGATTTGTATGATTTGGTTGAGGAACTATATTACCTCAGTTTCGCCTCTAGTCAACTTGCGACGACCTTATAGTTTTCATCTTTTTGACGCCTCTAGCATAGTCCTAGAGCGAATAATGATCAGATGAAGAAAGAAAATGCCGATCAACTGACCATATACGCTCCGTAGATAACCCAAGCCTGGGTTGGATACCATTAGAGTCTGCAGAATCGTACTCGGAATTTGAATGACTTACACTGCTGTTGAACTCTTGTCTGGCCGTCAGATCAGGAATCATCCTCTCAGCGACCTTCCAGGGCATCAAAGCGATGGTATCCGGTGTCGCCCCCATTGCATTGGAACGAGACCCGATTGGTTCGATTTCAGCTAGTTGTTTCTCGGCAGCGCTGAGAGAGCTCTCGAACTGCTCCTTTTGTCTCAGCTGCACAGCGGTAAGGTTCTCCTTCGGTAGAGCGTTGAGTGCCTTTTTCCAGGCTGCTACACTGTGCGGGCAGTCGTTCAGAAACTGTCACTTTGTTCAGGTGCGGCATGGAGAACATTATCAGGGCTTACATCGCAGGCAGTGGCCATCCGAGCCCAAGCTTTGGCATAAGTTGGATCGATTTTCACGGCCTGAATTTCTGGTCAACACGATAACAGAGTTGATAAAAGGCCGAACCTGGAGGGCATCACTTTTTGCATCCATGAATCTAGTAGAAAGATTATATATCGATGATGTTTGACTCAAGGCAAATTGAAGTGGAACTCACTGTCGCATTTGCAAACCGCAGGCACTTCGGTTGGCGTAGAGTACAGCATTTTTGGGATCGAGAACCAAGGCCTCTGTGTATTTGACGCTTGCAGCAGGGTATTCGCCCAGGCTGAACAGTTGGTTCCCTTCATCTTTTAGTTTAACAATTTCCGACATGATGGGTGAATGAGAAGGGCTGTCGGCAACTTCCAACCAATCAAAACGTGCTCAGGCAAGTACGTCATGCCGTTTTGCCGCTCCACGGCGTTTTACCGAGAATAACTCCGATCCTGATTGAAACTTCATCTCTCGTTGTCTCTGCACTCAAGCCTAGGTCGAAATAGCTGGATGAAACCAATGCCTATCAGTTATCAAATTAGCTGAGTCGACAATGACAAGATCTCAAACTGAAACTTTTCACGAATGCTCCACGCCGGGAGCTAACGGTATTCAATTGCATCTTCTTTATTCAGAAACCTCCGAGTCACCAATTCAAGTCGTTAGTCCCGTCAACATATCTCTCTCAAGTATTGCTACTCTGCTCGGTCGTTTTATCCATTTAGCTGCTCGAGGTGGATTCCATTACTGTCGAATGACGTTCTTGTCAGAATCTGTCTGTCAATGATTCGCTGATCGGGACTTGATCATTGAGCGGGACGCCTGCCAAACGATTGCTGCGCTATCACAACAGCCCTAAGTATATGTCTGGGATGGAAGGAAGGGAACTTCATGTAAGCAATATCATCGTTTCGACTTGGTTTCAACAGCTTTCCAGTTCAAATATTTGACCGCTTTTTCTCATTCGAAGCCAAGAGGGCCGATCACGACAATAACAATGCTTCTAATATTCACCGCGCCTCTTGCGAATACTGCACCTCTTTCGATCCGTGCTAGCCATCTCCCGAGCTCTGAGCGGACTTGAACAGTACTGTGCCAGATGGAAGGATAATCGCTGCTCGACCTCCTGCTGCTCATTAACGTTGATGCGTAGTTGTTTTAGCGTATCTCCGTGTATGTCCGTAACTCCGTGTAGTCTGGTGTCCCTCCACGCAGTGGGCCTCGCGGCGAGCGTAGGGGTGACCCCCGCGTAAGACAACTCAAATTGGCGATTTTGACATCAACATAATACCTTTTAATTGTGAATTTTTTATTCAAGGGGCCTGTTTTCAGTAGACAATATGGATGTACAACTCTCGGAGCACCAAAGGTAGGTATTAACAGTTGAGATTATATATTTTGTATACTTTGCATTGGAATCTGTTTTAAGGCCACCTCCGCGCAGTGAGCAATGCCGGTGATGTCGAGGTGGAGGACGCCGCGTAGATGAGAGGCGCGTGGATAGTGGAGGCGTAGAAGGCGGACGTGCAGAGGCGTAGATAGTGGGTCGACATGCTTATCAAAACACTGATCTCTTCTGGAGTCGTAACAGAAGTTCACACTACTCGTAAGTATACCCCTCAGCTATCGTTCATTTCTGACAATTTAGACGACAGATCCACCATTCCGGAATATCTTGACAGCGTCTCTAAACGTCTCTGCTCTTCAATGCTGGCCAACATATTGGACTTGCAACCTTTTCTCGACGACAATCAATGGGGACTCAGTACCTCTGTTCAACAAACCTTATTCGTTCTTCAAGCTTCTTTGCTTACTCCACCAACCGACACAAACCTCACACAGCTAACTTACGACGCTTTCAGCTCCGTAATTTCGGCAGCTCGGAGACTCTCCTGTATTTGTCGTGGAGCAAATTTTCAAGTTTCCTTGTTGCGCACGATGCATTATCCCCACCTCCAGCTTATGGGACTCCAGCAGTTCTCGCTTCACGACTCATTCCTCGACAGGTATTCGAGAACTCGACTGCTAACTTAGCGATGCTTGCTCAAGTAGCAACAGAACCTGCTATTGTTGTTTTCAATCTTCATAAGTGCTCAATCTAGTTCGTTGATCTCATCTTAACAATATTCAGTTGCTGGTGGAGCTGTAGCAAAAGTTCCTGCGAATGCGTGATCTGTGAATCCAGAATGGCGTAAAGCGCTCCATCTCGTAATATTTGCTTCCAGATGGAGTTCTTCGACTTCGTTATTCGAACCATTCAGCGAAGGACTCGGTGCATACCTCAATGAAGCCGATGGTACACCTGCTTGAGAACATGGAGCTTTGCTGATAACATTTCGACACAGAAACGATCCAGTTTGGCCTCGGAGCTCCTGGGGTGACAATTATGATCGTCTGTTGAAGATCAAGAAACCGTTGTGAGTCTTTCACAGATTGAGCTTTGTATGATGTTCACAGTCAACAGGGATCCTTTAGGTGTCTTTGAATGCGACAGATGTGTCGGTTCAGAAGTGTTTGGGTTCTAATTTGAGCAATAGCGTCAAGTTGTTTAACAGCTCAATAATAATGTCAGGTCAGATCGACCAACCGAAATGTTCGACCGTTAGGCGGCAAGTAAATATAGACCTATGAGCTCCACGCTGTTGCTCCTTCATGGGATTCTCCTCCTTCATCTTCGTTTTACATTCCCTGGCACCCTTGGGGCCCTTTTCACGAGCATCCCTAGACTCGTAGATCCTGATGGTTCAGTCTCGGAAATCTGGGTCTTTTAGAGTCTTTCAAGTGATGTTTTCGGAAGGGGTTTTGTTGGGTACTTGATGGCAGTGTACCCAATTTTTCTCCCACCCAAGAAACGAGCCGAAAAGGACAATCATTGTTAGCCCCAAGGTCGGTCGGTCATACTACTAGTTACTGGATGCTTGACTCCGGCATATATATAAAGATTAAACTTCTACAGCAAAACTTGGACATGGTATTTATAAATATCAAGTTTACAATGGTGTATCAATTTCACTCTAGAACTTGGCCAATAAGTTATCAAAGGCAACATTAACCTCTGCAGAAACTGTAATCGGGTTCTCCTTGTAATCTTCCTAAATGAAATATTAGCCAATCAAGTTCATTTTAGAGCCAGAAACCGGACATACTGGTGTAATATTCAACCACAAAGCGTTCAAGTTCTTGACGCTAGATTCCAGAGTGGTCAATCCCTGCTTGAGCAAGGAGGTTGTCCCAATACTAGCTCCGGAAAAGGCCGACTCTTTGTCGGCGAGGATTGTGACTGTGGAAGCGATGGATTTTCCGATTACCACAAAGTTCTGGCATCCATTGCTTGCGTCAATAGTCGACGGTGGACCAAGGGCTGCGAGGGTCGACTGTCACGGACTCGTTAAACTTGAATAGAGAAGAAAGGCAGAATGCTACATACGTTTACACTTGCAGAAGCGGCATCATAAGCGTTGCGCAGCTTGATCAGGTCAGAGTAGATGGCCTATTTACGGCATTAGACCGAGGTTGAACGAAGGTAAAAAGGAATACTTGCCAAAGCCTGGGCAGAGGTCGCGCCGGTGGAAGGCAGAGTTGCTACTGCGGAATTCAATGTATCGATTTCGCTGCCGGTGGTAGCGAGTGCCGGGTTTATATCGAGCCACGAGGCACAGAGCACACCAGGAGCAAAGAGAGCAAGGGCGATGAACTTGGAGAGATACATGACGATGAAAGAGCTCTTTCGAAGATAAGAAGGAGATGAGGTAAGAGAGTCTTTCACTCCCTCCCTTTTAAACGCTTCCACTCCAACAGCTTCCACGGACCACCACAGCCTGGCCATCTGACTCAGGGCGTCGAGTGTGTCAACGGGACATTCTTTGCGCCAGTCTTCGAGTATAACTACAGATGTTGTTTAGGTGACGATATGCGCACATTTGCCAACTGGCTGTCTCGTTTGGACTTTCAGACAACCCAGCAGCATTTAATTTCACAATGGACCCCTGGGACAGTAGAATGGTTCATTGAAAATGCAAAGTTTCAAGATTGGACTGCTGGAAAGTTTGGTGTGCTATGGTGTCCAGGTGAACGTGAGTTGTTTTAGCAAGACCACTTTCTGCTTTTCTCAACAGCAGAACTTGATAGCTGGTGTTGGAAAGACAATACTCACGTATGTGACCATTGCTGTGTCAGATAGACTCCTCTGACTTCTTCATAGGCCGCGGGTTATTGATCACCTGCAGAAGCACTGCCTGGGACCTGGTGTTGGTCTCGCCTACATATTCCTCCGTTACAATGAAGCCAATACTCAGAATATAAGGGCCTTGGTTGCCAGTATCCTACGTCAACTTCTCATTGGCGACACTATACCTGACTGGCTCAAACCATTCTATAATTCCTTCAAGGATGAACGCCCACTAAGCCAGGATCTCAATACTCTGGTGAAGGCTCTTGGTTCACAAATCCATTCATATTCCAATGTATACCTTGTCGTGGATGCATTTGATGAATGCAGCGAGGACATCCGAGAGGACTTTCTGTCCAGACTCCGTCCCCTCACAGACTCCAATCGACTCCATATTTTGGTCACATCCCGACCGCTGTTGTCGATAGAGAGTCAATTCAAGGGTGACCAACGAATCAACGTTCGCACACATGATGATGATGTTAGCGTCCACATCTTGGATCAAAGGCTTTGTCGGCAAGGGGATCTCCATTGCGATTGGTCGGACCTGGATTGTCGAGTTGGTTGTGAATAGCTTGGTATTGTTTGACAAGGATGTCACGAAGGTCGAGCTGACTCTTGATGTGAAGAGCATTAGCTTGGATATTGCTGAGCAAATGGCTGAGATGGGCGCGAAGGGCTGGCTCCTGGAGATGAGTCAAGCTCGAATTGCGAACCTCGCTGTGGGCGGCAAAAGCAACGGCATCTGTGGCGGCGACGTCTGGAAAGGTAGCTGTAACAAGTGTCCTCGCTAAGTGTTACGAATTTAGGCGGAAAATGTAGATGCTTACAAGCTGCGGGGTTGGGACTGGCGGTATATTCGCCAATGCGAACGCGCTTGTTCAGGTCGTCCTCGTTACGACGCGAGTCGAGGGCCTGCACAATAAGATAAGCATCAGATTTGGTATCAAGACCGGGAACCGCGCAGTAGTCCAGCTCTCGAACCATTGGTCGGTAGTACTGAACGAATGGTCGGGTTCACGGTCTGGAAATGGACGTGTGACTCACAGGAGAAGCTGAACAGACATTGTTAAGTTCATCTTCAAGTGAGTCAAGGTAGAAAGACATACAAGATGATCCGAAAGGAACTGAAGGCGATGCTAAGATTATCATCTGGGCAAGTCTGTCAGTTGTGATCTGGACAGGATTAGGTCCTGAAACATACCATATTAGTTGAGTTCAAAGATACGGATGAAGGCAAACCATTTTTCTGCGAATAATGAGAAGATGATGGAATGCGAGCTGTGGTTCTTACGATAACACGGGGAACAACAGTAGTGGTTGACTTAACGGGTATAGCACGAGCTCGGGCACGCTTGCGAGGCGGAGCCTTGTTGGGTTGAGCGGCAAGGGTGGCTGGCTTGCTATTAGCAGCAGCGGTAGCCTTGGGTTTTGCTTCAGCCTTGGCGGTCTTTTGAGAAAGGCGGTCGGTGTAATAACCATGGGCAACCTATAGATGAGAATTAGCTGACGAAAGTGATAACTTCACGAGCAAGGACAAGTGTCCATGCTCATGAAGTAAGAACAATGATGTACGATGCCAATAGCAGTGGCACCAGTTCCTGGGACGTTGAAAGCCTTGTTGATCTCCTTGATGCGATGAATGCATTCGCACATATCGGAAGGTTTATCAGCGAAGTTGGCGGCGATAGCTATGTCTCCGGGCTGGCCCTGGTTCTGTAATAACAGTGTTAATACAGAACATGAGAGATTTATAGGATTGACTTCGTACCAAGGAATCAAGTAGTCCTGCAATGAAAGGACCAATTGAAGTATAAGGCATGAAGGGAATGGCCCCGTTGATGGTCAACATGACTTGAATGAGACCGGCATGGCCTTTGACACTCTTGCTGGTGCAAGGTCGGGTTACATGGGTCTTCATGGCTAATGAATCTATGTTAATCTGGGCAAAAAGACGATGAATGTGACAATTACCAGTCAATGCTGCCTCCTTCTGATCAGCAGGAAGACCGAGGAATTTGGTTCCGGTCGGAATGGCCTTCTTATGTTCGACAGCGGACATTTGAACGTCTTCAGATGACATTTGGGAATGTGGAGACAATGTAGTTGGCGAGTGGAGACGACGATAATGGAGAATGAAATTAAACTGCAAGGACACTTGTTCTTGCTAGGTTTTTATACTCCATAAGCATAGGAGGTATCTTAGACAAAATTCTCATAAAAGTCATGAGCCAGAGGCTCTAGATTTCTGTGAGGGGGAGAGGAGACGGCCTAGCCGTCTTGTTCCAGTCTAAAGATAGCTCTGGAAAGCGTCATAACCTGACAAATAAAGCCGAGAAGTTTAAAATTAGCTCTGTAGGACATTCGAGGGCTTGGCACCCGCAGGAAGTCGCGGATCAAGTTTAAAACAGAACAAATGACGAACTCCGGTTCGGAATAGCGGAAATGCCACTGAGTCATGCTTAGGAGTAAGCAACTTAGGAATTCAGGAATCAGAGTAGGAACATGTAGCACAGACACGGGTTTGTACTACTAAATAAAGACGAGAAATACTAGTGACAAAAACACTGGAGAAAGAATAGAGTAAGACAAACTGTACAAGCTAAGATGGCCTCTGTTTAGTAGTCCCGCTCTCTCTCTTGTTCGTCAGCTAGTTCCTTGGCAGTATATTGTGAAGGTGAAGTAGGAACGGAATGGTGGTGGCCAAGATGGGCATACATGTCCTCAAATTTGTCCCAGCAAAGTACCTCCTGTTCCAGGTCCCAAGCTTTCTGAAGCTCGTAAAGGACCTGGAGAGCCTCCAGCATACACTGCAGGATTTCCGAGGCAGGCGAATAGCGTTCGATGCTGACAATGACCTCTATTGTTAAGAGGTACCCTTCATCAAAGAGGCAACAAAGATCAGTGGTATATTGGTTGTCCACCGGAGCCGGAATGGTAGCGAAACCGCACCAGGCATCGGTATGACCAAGCCAGGACATACGCGATTTAATGAAGGATTGACATTCAGACACGGTGATAGGCTTTGGGATAACATTGAAATATTCGATGACAGACATGATAGAAGTGAGAGAAATCTCCTGAACACTTGTCTCCTAAGGTTTTATTCACTAAAGAGACGATTTGGTGTGGATGAAATGGATGCTGGATTAAACTGGAGCAGTAACAAGTGTCTAGGCTAAGGTTTCATGCAAACGAATCTAATAAGTTAAGATACTACCCGCATGATATCTGTGTACTTGGCAGCGTTAGCCTCATGATCCATGTAATCTCTGTCATCAAAGGAATAACAGGGAGCATAAGGAAGCGGCTTTTCAGCCTGAGCCTCCCACATAGCAATCTGCTCTCCCCAGGAGAGAACACCACTATGACACAAAGACAGGTCATCAGCATGTTGTTCCTCTTGTTCGAGACCTTCCTCATGACAGAAAGCAAGGTCGTAGAACGCTTTGATACATTTCAAGATGAAGGACGGTGAACCATAAGGAAGAGGCCCAATGATTTGGGCATGAGTAACGAGAGCTCCATTTCGAGTAATGTGCTGGAGGTTGATAGTGTGTTGGTTGCGGACTGGTTCAAGAGGATATTGACTGACCCAACCGCCCATCATAGGCAGCCAAGTGGTACGGTCTCGGAAGAAGGCCTCGAGCTCGAAACAATCCATAGGTTTTGGAATCGAGAAGTATAAGGCGTTAATGGTAGCAGCTTCGATATCGGACATCAGGGTTGGATAAAGAAAAGTTGCAGGCCGCAAGACTTGGGGCTTAAGAAAAGATTGAGGAGAAAACATAAGCATAGGGGTTAGTGCTACAAAGCACCGACCAGTGTCCTTACTCCTAAACCCTTCTTTACCATGCGCCTCAATGACAAAAAGACGATAGACGAATTGACAGTATCTTCCGGCTTGACTCAGGAACAAGTTACTAAGTTCCTTGAGCTCACGGTACCTACGACACCTCACGGGCTCTGCAAGTTCTATCTTGACAGATTTACTTGGCTAAGAGTTACCAGGGATTGGAAGACAGTTAGAGGACTGGACGAATGGGAACTCGCATGTAGCGAGTCCACCAAAGACCTTGAGTTCTTCTTTGATAAGAAAAGCACTCACAAAGCATCCAGAAGACTCCAGGTTCACCAGATCATGGGCCCGAGACTCTATTTGGATAAGGACGTAGTCGAAGGGATAATGGGAGTCTTTTATGAAGCTCTATAGAAAGCCCTAGACGAATATGGCAAAAAGGGGGACTCAGAGGATGAAGATTGGACGGAGTATGAAGCTAGGGAAGCTACTATGGAGCACGATTATGAGCGACAAGAGTGGTCAGATTAGCATGAGTAAGGACACTTGTCCTTACTACGGCAATATACGTTATTCATACACCCTCTATCTTTCATTGGAAATCACCTCAGAGTCCTCTAGAAAAAGGTGATATAGAAAAATGTATATTTTCCCGACGACTCTAGCTATGAGTACGGGAAAAATTGTAGTCCGTGTGCTACTTACGGCGATGGCAAGCTAAGATATGTTTTATATGAAATTGTCCTGGCGGACCCAATCAACAACGTCTACCGCGAGCCGGACGACGAGCTGTAGCGACACCATGACCATGAGGCGCTCCTCCTCGACCCTTTGACGAAACCGGCGGACTAGCTGGCACAGGGCTAACCGAGCGAGCGTCTTCGTCGTCTTCAGCAACAGTAGCCTTGGCCTTGCCTTTGTCCTTGGGATCTACAGGGAAAGAAAGGGCAAGTCAGTAAATAGATGAGTGTGAAGCATGGACAAGTGTCTGTGCCAAGGGCGAAAAGAACTTACCAGTTTTCTGTTGCTTCGAAGACAGAGAAGCTTCAGAATCCGAAGATTTGATGGCTGGCGCAGACCGCTTGCTGGTGGGAGTTGGAACTGGACGAGGAGCAGTTACCATACTGCCTCCCTGACGAGGTCGAAGGTCTTGAGTCGAAGCTCTGGGAGTTTCGTCCTCCACATCGGCCATCTCTTCATCGTCATCCTCCTCTTCCTCGACGATAGCCTTGGACTTCCTCTTCTTTGACGCCGATGAGCTAGAAGCCTTGGGATGGGTAAACTCGTGGTCAGAATCAGAATCGGTGTCGACGACGGGGTAGACATTGCATTTGAGCAAACGGGTTGGTTGTCCACCCTCAGTCTTGGATGTTTTTGGGATACCAAGGCCGGCGAGATCGAAGTGTGTATAGGTGGCTAGCATGGCGTCGACAATGTCGTCCAACTCGTACAGTTCCAAGACGGGTTCGATGATGTCATCATACTGCTGATGACTGAAGATGGTGCAAAAGGCGCCACCGTTGGATGAGAGAGCGATGTGTCAGTATAGTCGAAGCCACTGACGGCGACGACTGTCCAGTTCTTCCTCGCCTTGGTAAGCCAAGACGCGTGTAGCGGAAACACGAGCTTCGACGGAGAACAGCTCGATGGCTTTGCGACAAAGTTCTGAAAAGATGTTAGTAGGCAATACAAAAAGCAAGGACAAGTGTCCTTGCTCAGTGGTAACCCTTACTGTGGATGTTTGCCTCGACAATTTGATATGTCTTGGAAAACGAGCATTTGACATCAGCGAAGAACATCTGGTGCGAACAAAGACCGGAGTTGCGATCGGAATGGCACCTACTGCAAGCGCCACCAGGATTGACGCTGGCAGCACAAGGCAGATCCATCTGAGCACAACGCAAGCAATCTCTGACGGTCTAAAAAGGAGAAAGATGAGAAGGGATTTCAAACGAACCTAGACTACTTATGAAGGGACCAACTTTGTCACAAAGCGACCTAAGTTGATGTGTTGTCGGGACCACCAACGGAAGAGGGTCGGAGGACCGAGTCCGGACGAAGCCACGAGGAAGGTTAACACCGTCGAAGGATGCCTTCTGAGCGGTGGTCTAAGAGAATGATCAGTAAAAAAGTAGTGAGGATCAAGAACCGGGCATACGAGGAAATGACGGTGCTCCCCAGTCAGTGGCAGAGCGGTGCCACCTTGCCACGGACACCTCTATCGTATGCTGCTGGCAATTACCGCTCAACGGAGATAATGCGCATTCTCATGCAACGTGATGATGTTGATCTGAACTCTCAGGACAAACATGGACGGACGCCCCTATCATATGCAACAATTGATTACTCTGGTGATTGTGTAGCGCTGCTCCTCAACCACCCAAACATACAGCCCGATTGCCCAGATTATACTGGGAGAACTCCACTATCGTATGCAGCAGAAACAGCAGCAGAAGAATATGACAGCGTGGAGATGGTTGCCCTTCTCGCCCAACGAGAGGATGTCGACATCAACTCGCAGGATATTTATGGGCGCACACCCCTCTCACATGCCACTGAAATGGAAAATGTCTGCGCTGTTTCACATCTCCTCAATCTACCAGGAATCCATGCCAACCTCACAGATTGACACAGGATCACTCCGCTTATGTACTCTGCAATGGGCTGGAATACTACTTTGTTCATGTGTCTTCTCGACCACAGTGCTGTGGATAGAAACCAGTTGGATTTCCAGGGAAGAACATTGCTCATGTTCTGTGCCATGGCATGGTACGGAGAGGCGGCACAATATCTACTTGACAACTATGTCGTGGATGTGAATGCAAAATCAAAAGGTCTCCAAACTGCCTTGTCCATCGCGGTGGGAAAGCCAAACCTTGATGTTGCTTCGCTTCTCTTGTCACGGGGCGACGTTGACCGTAATGTCAGGGATCAACACGGCCGCACAGCACTCTATATTGCTGTGGATTCCCTTCATCGCATCCCAGACTGGAGTACCCGGCGAGACGAAGTGATCAAAATGATCGACCTTCTGCGCCAATATGGGGCAGAAGAGGATGGTCCTGACCTGCTCCAGTGCTTGAATGATGTAGAGTGCAATGAGATCTGGGATTTTCTGTATGGCTAGATGGACTGCTATGGGATGGAGATATGCGCTCTATTGATCTTTGATTACCCGATTTGGCACTCATCGGATTGGTCTCATCGTTGTTGTACTTTCCCACATTATGTATCAGCCTCGGTCTCTCTTTGCTATCCAAGTATAGCTATGATCTATGTACCAGCTTTATGATGAAATTTATTATTTTCTGGATGCCACACTATTTGGAAGCTGACAAGGGAGCAGCAGAAGGTAAGCTTGAGGTGGATTCAAAGTCAGATGAGGTGAGTGGGCATTGTGGTTGGATCCAAGATGCTGAAATGTTCCAAATCAGTCTCTACAGCTTCTATACTACAGGAAAAGGCAGCTATACAGAACAAAACTCACTGAAAAAAATAAAGGAATCACTGAGACTCGAAACCTCAACGAGGGAAGGAAGGAAGGGAGGAAGCTTATTACGACTTTGGTCGCGCACCGACCGCCGGGAAGAACAACTAAAAACAACAAAGAAAATTCTCACATTCTCCAGCTTTCCGACATGCCAAACTCAATCATTCGAATCACCATCTCCAGAATGCCGAGCCATTCTCGCTCACGACCCCAATGCGCTCATTGACCTTCTCCCCCTTTCAACCATCCTGGATTCCCCATGGAAACCGTTAATCCAAATTACCAGCGAAGCCAGCTCAAACGATGTCGCCTCTGAGCAACCCGGTACCTCAGCCTTGCCTTCATGGCCACAGAAGTCCTCCGCATAATAGCTCCCTTCGGGACCGGGTGACAGCTAGTATGCCGAGTCCATGGTGATAAGCCTCTGGTATGTTTTTCTAAATTTTGTATTATGAAATATTCCGGATAATTTTTGTCGTAGCCTTTATATTCAGCCTGCAACAGATTTTCCCCCTCTTCTCCTGCAACATTGCCTCGCCATTATCGTCAATCTATGGGGGCACCATGGTCAAGCCAATCCATTCAGAACCACATCTGAGTCAGTGAGCCTTACACCGCGGAAAACGGGAGGGAAAGATGAAGGGTGCAAAGGTAGAGCAAGAAGGCCAAGCCAAACATCTAGAGCGACGATAATAATGTACGTCTACCTTGCTTTTGACCATCGGAGTAAGAAGCTCCAGGCTGAACTTTTTTCAGCGCGCAATGATTGGTTCCGACCGATGCTGTCGAAGCCGCATCCTTGACCGCATCCTCAACCAACATCACCTCGTCCACGCATTCACGCCAACCTCGTCCACGAATTCATGTCAACCTTGTCAACGGAATCATATCGATAGGCCCATGCCTTTAAACGACACCAGGTGACGTGGTAGCAGATTGGATTCCATTCCAATTGCATCTGCATAAGCTCTACCAGCTATTCGAGCTAATGCCTCTGTCAAAGCCTACACCGATAGCAGAGCCAACGACGCCCTCTGCTGCCTAATGCGAAACGAGAGGGAAAGCTGGTGGAAAAAGTAGATGAAAGTCAGGTGGAAAAGTCAACGAAAAGCAGGGAAAAGCCAGAAAAGCTCAAGGTGCGTCCTTTTTGTTTCACCTCTCACATATATATTAATCTTTGACGATAGACCAATATCACGCTCCCCCTTCGTTGAAGGTCCTTGTCCAGTCTTTGCCGAAATGGCATGAAAAGACAACCCATCTCTTTTCTCACAAACAACGTCAGTCCAGAGTTGTCTCTTCCCAGACTGTGTTAACCTTTGTATAGAATTTTCACATTGGATGATTATACTGGCTAAGCGAAAACGGTCCCTCTTTTTCGCCTTGGCCCTCGCGAAATCATCATCAGGACCATGTCAGAAGGAGGGGAGAGAAAAATGGAAGACGGATAGAGATCTTGACGAGACGGATTTTGCCATGTACGTGTACTTACCTTGAGCTTCCCAAGAAAAATCCAGGCTGAACTTTTTCCAGGATCACCTCCCCTTAACCCAACGCCGCTTCTGTTGAATCGCTCGACCAGTGAGAAGTCACCCAACTATCGCCAACTACGACCGACTACTGTATCCGCCACCCCCACAATCCAATTCCGTGATTTACTTTTACCAGTTCTGCTCCCCTCATACCGACGTTTATCAGTTCACCGTCCCTTCTGACAGTGGTGCAACGACTCCCCCTGAACATGCGACCCAGACTGATGGCCAGGCTGTCCACTGGGGCACTGGAGCTCTCGCAGACTCTTCAACCACTGTCGCCGCTCCTGTCTTTGGCTCTACATCTGGCTCTGCATCTGGATCGTCATCTGGATCATCAGTCGGTGGTGGTGCTGGTGGTGGTATCTCGACCGCTGGTGCCACCAACACCGGAACCTTTGTGGGCACCAGTGCTGGCACTTCGAGCACCAAGCCAGCGTCAAGCTCTGCTTCCAGCTCGAAAACAGTGACAAGCTCATCAGCTTCTGCGACCAGCTCCAATGTTGCACGCTCAAAATCGGGCTTGGTGGATTTCCATTTCATGCAGGCTGCGGTTGTTCTTGCGGCATCTACTATGGGGTTCACGCTTTTGCTATAGATGGGCTATAGCAAGGTGTTATGTTTCTACGACTTGGAAAGACATCTATTCATTATGCGTTTGTTGTTTCGTTTTCGCATACAGACCATGATATCATTGAAATAGATCGGCATACATACATATATTCTTTTTTTTTATTTGTTATTTTGTTGGTGTTTTTTGCTAGTAAAGGGATTTCTTTTGGCTCGACTTGGTTTGATGAGAAGGAATAGGGTGGATTGTAAGTAAGCCTTGGCTACAGTGGCAGCTTGTGTGCCCGTTGTCGAGAATCAATGATGATGATGTAGCTGGCTGGGATGATCTAAGCCATTCGCAAGACCACAGAGGAACGACTGATCTATGAGGCAATCCAGGAGCTTTGTAACCTCGGGTTTGAGCTCTAGAGCCGCATGTCGGGGCATCTGGAAAAGTAGCGATAATAAGGATGATAGATCACCAAAGCCCTGAACACAATACGGTTGAATTGATCGATACAGGTCCTCCAGTCAAACTTTACCTAGACGTGGCCCATAATGCTGTAGACCTGACAAACTTGGCCCAATCAGATGTACAGGCAGCCAGACGGAGTGAATGAGGCAGGTCAGAAAAACCTGACAGAGTGATATCAGTATTGGAGCGACCTAGAGACGTCCCAGAGGTGGCTGGAATTTTCACCGCAGCGTGATTTTATCGAGAAGGAGGAGCAGAGGATTTATGAGCATCGGACAAAATGTTATATTGGGCCAAAAATGTCTCTACCTTATTGTCCATGGGCGTGCCATTCTTCTCGCTAGATTAGCTACATAAATCCCCCGTGAGAGGACCAGCTCCGATTCCTTCTACTTGAATCCACTTGTATCTACATTGCCACTCTCCTCCTTGAATCACACCGAAACAGCCATTTATGACACATCTACCATTGATATTCCCTCTAGACACTGCAAGGGGTATGCATCGGTCATCTCGGGGACACAGCGTAGGGGGGGGGAGGGGGGGGTCCAAGGCCCTTAACAAAATTTTTGCAACATAGGATTTTCCAATGATATCAGGCTGGGAATGGTCAGAAATGAATTGTAGCACATTAAATACCTTCTTGCCAGAATTGTGGGAGGCATAAGGTGATATATTTCCTGTTTCAGACAGGTGCGACCGAATACAGATGCTGAGTCATTGCAACAGTCATCATCATGATGTCATGAAGTTGATAGACTAAGGTATGATAACTCCCAAAAATATTCCTTTTGAGCTCCAGGATAGCCTGAATACATGTGAGATTGCATTGTAGACTGTTACAGCACAAAAGACATCGGAAGACTTGACAAATGATTCCTGAAGTGGCTGAACACGTGATATTTCGTGGGAATACCCTTCCCAATATAGTAGGCGATGGAGGGGGGTCCCAGATGGCCTTAACAGCAAAAATGTACGTCATGTCTGTGAGATAAATTTTGCATACCCCTTGAGACACTGAATCATCTCAGTTCCCAACAAAGATAGAACAAAGAACTGTTCAAAAATTGTCCGGGCCATGTCAGGATTTGTGATGTTTCAACATGGCTTTGAACTCTGTAACATTATGAGTCCCATTCATGGGCTCGTTCATTGGGTATCAGCGAGATTCAGGAAGTTGGCATCACAGCGTCCAAAGGGGATAGTCACGTGTGCTCTTATGCTTCGCGGAGCCACAGTCCAGGCAAGCTTTTCTGTCAATTAGGCAGCATGTAATACATCAGGAGGACGAAATAGACAATATTTCTGGTCAATGGGATAATGGGGATGTTGCACCACAAAACCAAATTTGAACATGCGGGAAAAATGACCACGTCATTTAGTGGCTGTGCACATCGTGACAATGTCACCTGTTATGCATGACATTGACCTTGAAAATGATGACCACAACCTCCGGTGGATGTTTTTCCAGTCTGCAACAAAATCTGGCAATGATTGGGACATCATTTATTTGTATGGGCAGCCTTGTTCTCTATCTTTCTCCTACCAATTCAGCTTGGTTTCAGCGTGCAAATTTTCAGCCTCGACAATTTGGCGGTTTCAGCCTTTGGGGTTGGTCTGACAAGGCTAAATCTGCTTGACTCCATGAAGCTGTGAGGGATCCTGACGGACAGGATGAAAATGAAACGAGTGAGTGGCGACGAATCGAGCACCCAACACACACCACAATATCTCTTTAATACCCTCTTTATGCGAGTTGGTTAACTAGTTCAAACAAGACTTGGAAGCTTGGAAAGTTTCTGTGCAGAGTTTCCGCAGCAAGTTCGTATTCCACAGTATGTAGACTTCCACGTAAGATGCGGGGTAGTATGTTTCTCAGAAGGGGTTTTTGTATTGGTGTTTTAAGCCAACGGTTTGTATTGCCTATTATAAACAGGACTTTCAAGACAAGACTAGAGACTAGATACTAGAGGTTTTGCCTGTTACCGAAACAAGGACTTCAAGACTAGAGACTAGAGACTAGAACGAGACAAGACGAGACAAGTGCAGACAATCTTATGATTTCAACACAGAGAGCGTACAAGATGGATCCCACGCTAAAGCGTAGCGGGCCACTGATTCTCTACTTTTACTTAGTACAAACGGGCTACTTAAATACTGTCCAAAGATGATGATAAATAACTAACTCGTAAACCGGCGCATCCTCTATCTCAGCTATCAAGCCATCCCTCGTGAAGGTGGAGTCTACTCAGCGTCCGCGAAAACCATCAAAATGATGCCCCAAGTTGATAGACCAAAGACTTCGTGGAAAAGCTGGTTTCCGCGTTATCCCTAGTGACCGATAAGACTATGACTTGTCGTGTATGAAGCCAGTCTTTAAATGATGTCTCCCCGCGAAGTATAGCGCAAGCTAGTCGCGTTCAGTGCTTTTGATAATAACCAATTCCTCGGCCCCCATATTGATCGTCGATCGCTCGTTACACAACTGAGTCACGATCGCAACACCGCCTCGATTGACCTGGTCTCTTAACTAAAAGATCCCTTCTTTCCGAGGAAGTACCGTACAGGCCCACTGCGATCCATAACCAGAAGCCAGCACTCTTTTACCTCATTACCGGAAACCATAAACTGATCGAGTTAACCTTTCGGTCCTTAATCAGTCATCGCATATCCGTCGATCATTTTGATCTACCTGTCCCGATGTCTCGGAGCCATGCCACGCTAGCGACCGTGGCTCATCCTGCTGACTACCTCGGAATCCGTAAGCTTCCTCGTAAGTCGTTCCTCGGTATCGCAGAACCCATTCAGTCATTATGAACTGGACAATATACAGTTCCTTGGATCCGCGAAACCCTTGTTAAACCAATGTTATACCGAGGCATGCATTTGCCTCTTTCTCCTGATGTGTCCGTACGTTACCACGGCTAGTACCCTTGCTGTGACGAGTCAAGTTCTAGTGTTTCCGCGGTACATAGGTACAAGTCTTACTAGCAGTGTGGAGCTCAACTCTAGTGCAGTGAACAATAAGATACCAATAGGAGCCAGAAAGATGTCGGATTAGTCCTTTAATTCAATTTATAGGGTCGTTTTTATAGGGACCCTATCAACGCTACATTTGTCGGTTTGACTGTTATACAGCTCTCATGGTGTCATGGACAATGGATTTCCGTGTGTCTATTTGGTTTTGCTTTTCATGGCTTGATATGCTCATTAGGATGAGCAGGACCTGTCATTGCTGAATGGGAATATTGAATTATTCATCTAGCCGGATGTCCCAAATGCGTCGTTGAAGCCCTTTGCAAGACTGATTTCCTAATGGCCTGATAGGTAAGAATCTTTCCTATTCCCTTTCTGGTTTGCTGACCTTGTCTTTGCAGCTCTCAGTCTCTTTATCTATTTGTGTGGTCATGCTTGCTTGACAATATCAAGCTGGCTACCGAAGCCAGAACCATTGTCGACCATAGTCCAAGGTTCTCCATTCTACTATGCCTGGTCGGCTTATCGACTGCTGCAATTCCTCCACCCTATCGTTTCACAAGAAGACAGCTTTCATTCGATGTTTGTGTATTGGTCTTGTCCAGGCTTCTCAAGATGACTAAGCTGAACCTGGGATCAGCAAGCTGAAGCAAGGAAGAAGAAGGCCTGAGCAAAGAAGCAGGAAAGGGAAGCGATTCGACATACTAGGAAGAGGAGAGAACAAGAAAAGTGCGTTTATCTTTTATTGCCACTCGAATTACCGTTGACCTATCGTCCAGGATGAAGCTATCTGGGTTAAGTGTGAATTCGTCTCGTCAAGCACAATCATATTGTCCAGAACTTGACGCCAGTATTCCGCGCTTTGACGGCCGGCCTGTCTCAGGATGATGAAAGCACCGGTTTGGGGAAAGGGCCAAAGGAAGAGAGAGTCGGCGAATTGAGGAAGAGGAGAGAACAAGGTGTGTTTATCCTTCACAAGCTTTAGGTTCCTCCCTCCGGTAGGATGGCTCGCTCCGCTCGCCACCTACCTCCGGGAGGAACCACAGCTTGTTTTCTGCCTTAACTTTGTGCCGCCGCCCTGCGGGCGGCCTCGGGCGGCGTCTGCGCCTTCGGCGCTTAACTTGATTATGTCAGTAAAATAATTTGTCATCTAATTAATCAGCATCAGGTGACCGAGGTGTTTTATATGTATTGATTGATTGCTACGTGAAATACCGTTGAACGCTGCCATCTAGGACTATCGCTGTAGCAGCCTGTGGCCCATCTTCAGTACTTGAGGACAATCATGTTCCCCAGATTTCGACCCATATTGTATACATTTGAGTGGGATTCGGGAATGCCGCTGTTATTACTCGATGAGAAGAACTTCTCTCTTGCGGAAGGAGCTGGTCCAGGCTGTAGTGATAGATAGATGGCTTGATAAATGTAAACTCGTTCTTCACCGGTGCTGGATTTCCATTGCTCCTGCCAGCCGGACTAGTGGCCGTGCAAGACGTGACATTGTCACCTGTTATGTGTGACACCGACCTTGAAGACGACGACTATAACCTCCTCGTTTGACACTATTCCAGTCCCACAAAAAAATCTAGTCACCACAGAATCATCATTTATCTATTCGTGAGCCTTGCTCCTTGTCTTTCCGCGACTATGTCCGGTCCAAATGACGACTTTGGCAAATTCCACCCACCAGTCAGACAGGTCTATGAGGCCATAGCCAGGGCTTCCGATGGCCTGAACCTTTTCTATTGCCAAGCATATCCGAAAATGCATGTTAATTATCAAGAAAACAAACAATATCTCCATCTCATACGACCATAATCCTGCTGTTTGCACAATGTTTGCATATTCAAGGTAACCTTTATTCTCTCTGCTTCAACTTTGGCAACAAATTTGCTGATTCTGGCTAGATTTCTTTCTTGATTTTCGTTGGTCCCTCACCTTTTGTGGTTTAGTGGTCATGGTGATACCAGTGTCTGCCATCCAATAGCTTGGCAGGCCGCTAGCCCGGATATCTAGCTGGGATAGTTCTTATCAGATGAACAGGGGCGAAGGCTAGGGTCAGTTTATCTCATTGCTGTCAAGCAGATCCAGAATTGTCTTTGATGTCCATGTCTCCCAGTTGTCTTCCACCTTGTCTCCAAGGCTTTTACTGTCAGGTCCACAAGGAAATTCGATATCACCGTGCATTCCAGTCATTCTGGATCGGTGAAATCCGAGAGATGGTGGAAAGTCAGAGACTTTGGGGTGCCTTCAGGTCTCGGCTTCACCTGAAAGTAGTTACTAGAATTCAACTTGTTACAAGTCCCACTTCATTGGGCGGGAGCAAAATTCAGAGCAGCACCAGGGCTGCCCTTGAGGGGATAATCACCTGATATCTTTTCCCACAGGCACGGCAGTGGCCGGTATGAGCCATAACGCGCTTTCCGCATCCAGCGCGCACTTTGGAGAGCTTGTGTGGAGTGACACAAGGTTCCTAAACACACCAATGTCTAAAAGACTGGTGTCTCCCAAGTTGAACCAGAGCCTTATCTAATTACTTGTTCCAATGTCTATTACGGAGAGCAATGGGGACTCGTGCTTGCCGCTGAAGGACGGCCTCTAACCCACTGGTCTTCGATTCAAGACATAGATGCGCAATATGCTGTCAAGCATACAGCGGGTCTCAATCTGGATGAGATTGACTATGGCTCATCAGAAAAATTCCAGCATGTCGGGATGCTATCAAAAAGTTCACTTTGCCAGTCCGGAAAATAGCCCAAAAAAGCGAATTGCCCCAGATTTAAATACCACCTCAAACTGCGGTCATGATGGAATTCCACTGAGCTGCACCAGCACTCACCTTGGGGTTCACTGAAATCATTTGGCTTATATACATCTTTGTGAAACATAGATGACAAGTTACTTACCTCCGACATCACGCCAAAAATCAAACGACCATCTACATCATAGCAATCCAGCTAGGTTCGGCAGGGGACAATGTTGCATCCGCGTACCGGCATGTCCGCTCGGAGTCTCAATCTGGTCTAGAAACCGGCTCGGGTTCACCATACCCGCAGAAATTTCAGTGCCATTCCTTGGAATGAAAACTCCATGACCATCCCTAGCGAGCTTGAACCCGCTTCGGATGTATTGGAGATATACTATAGCATCACCATGAGTCGCAGAAAGGAGCCTCAAAATCCCCATTGGCAGCTGGCCCATCAAGGGTTAATATTCCAGGAAAACCAGCTTTTGACCTAAAACCCATGTGGACCCTACGTCAGATTTCGGATTTATTTAGGACATCTTGGAAGAAAGGGCCCAGAACTCTTCGATATCTGAGGGAGGTGTCTGAAAACCATTTATGGGTAGATATCAGACACGTAGAGCTCAAGAATGCCCATGATTCCAAGTTTGGTTTGCAGTGGCGCACTGATTCTACCAAATTTCAGAATGACTGTGAAGGCTGGAACAATGTATCATGGTAATTCTATTGAAAGTAAGTCAGCTAGATGCAGTTCATTGACATTCCATACAGAGGATGAATTTCTGATGCTGTCAAACCACATCAAGTCTTATTATTCTACTCAAAGGCCTTTCACAAAGTGCAGGGTACCCTGGATCATTGAACAAGTCATCATTAAGTCTCTCTAACATAATGAACTGATTGATGCGGATATGGTGCATGTCCATGCATGACTACAAGCGGTACGCCACATAAGGTTCCAATGTCTAGATATCCTCCACAGTTGGCATATATTTCACAAAAATCCAGAATTTCGGTTTATTTCCAGGCTTAAATCACTACTTGGTCGTAACATACCAGGCATTTCAATGGATGCTATGATATGATGGAATGCGCCACAGATGAATTGTGGTTAACGATCAAACCTATGCAAAGATAAAAACCAGTCATGTTCCGCCATTCTTCTGAACCGCCATTGAATATTATGTCTGTGACAACGCAACGCTGTCGAGCACATTGAGTGACCGGTCAGAATATAACACAATCATGCTGAAACATGAATGGAATAAGTATGAATACCACAATTTGACATCTAGGATAAAAACAGGCTGGGCATATTTCAGTGATTCCACTGTATCTCAGGCTTTTATTGAATCAAGATGCCATCGTGCGCCACAGTCAGGCCGCGCGACGTGAATCGTTCAGTGCTGTGAGACACCTCTAGGCTGACTGGGATACATTATTGCCTGGTGATTTTGGGTCGATCCCCTGGATGACTCATCACCCGCGTCGTAAGTCGTAGCCGCTACAGATTGCATGACTGCAGTATGGTGGTTTGAGGGCCAGTGATGGACATTTTTAGGTCATCTTTAGTATAGAACCATGTTACCATCACAGGAGAAGTGTCACTGAGGCGACTGGAAAAACTACTGCTTATATGTGGATTCAAATATCGAAGTAGACACCTGTAATGATGCATTATATGACCAAGTAGACCGTTCAGGGAACTGCATGACTATATCCCTTTGCTCTACGGCAGAGACATTATCTGGACTCATAGCAGTACTTACCATGATATGAGGACATGGAAAGTGCTATCCGAAGGCTAGCCTGAATAGGTGGCGTAATTCAAGTCTCAGAAATTAGGGATTGTCTGGCAAGAAACCTCACATATGAGCCGTAGCATGACAAGATACCAGCCAAGATCACACCTTCAGTACCAGTTCAACACAACTTCGGATGTCAACCATGCTTCAGCTGTGATACCAGCCATACGTCTCTCATGATGACATGGAGTCACCACTATCAGTGAAGGCAGCCGAACCTCACTGAACCATAGGAAATTGGCAACAGAAATCAACGACAGCCGATGACACCAGTGACAAGTTCCAGCTTGTTGTTCGCTCCAGAGTCACCGTTAAAAAGGACATTGATATTACTGGAAAACCAGATTTCATGACCAGAAATCCGGCAGACAAGTTCGGACCTCATTATGTGGCGCAAGGCTGGGCCTCGGAACGGATAGATCTGATATGATAGAGAATCCATAGCAATCCATCTCCTGAAAAGCAGCAAGAGCGACGAAGGCGCACAAAGAATTTCGACACCTGGTTTTCCCAGTCCGCTCAGGAGGGCCAGTGACTTCTTGACACCTGTCACACACGTACAGCCAACGAGGATCCAAATTGAAAAGGAATGTGGCACAATCCGAGCCCCATGATCTGACTTTTGCTGCGATTCATCTCCTGCTGGCCAATTCAGTGAAGAAAGAGTGAAATCAGGTCTGAACCACCAAGACTCTTCACGGAGACCCCACCTGAGAACCGGAAAAAGCAGCCGCAATTTCCGTTTCGGAGCCCCAGAAACCCCTGAAATTGGCATCCAAGTTTGCGTAGAAATGGCGAGGAAGTACGCTGAATGCTTGTAAACATGCAGAACACCATGTCCAATGCTGGGAACCAAAGCCAGCCCAGCAGAGCCTGCCAAAATGTATTTTCCGGCTTTGGATGCTGGAGAAACACCATGGATCACCAACTAGCATTGATATGACATTGATATACATTATTATAGCCACTAAAAGCAGAGATCCGACCCCAATTTTGAGCAAAAAGCGACCGAAAGTGTCACATGTGACACACAAAAAAGCGAATTGGTACTCTTATAGGTCCACAATTTACTCCGATGGACAGTGTTCCAGGTAAATACAGTACTTATCTGATATATCATCACCGGAGCATAGGGAATAACCTACACAGAGAGCCCAATATCGAGCCAATGGAGATCAGAAGTGTCACATGTGGCGCGAAAAAGTCTATTTAGGCTGTTATAAGCTCTCAGTTCTCTCCAATACACTGTACAAGGTGGAGAATTAACTCATATCTGTTTACCCAATGGCACAATATAGGGAATGAAGGAGAAAAATAAATAAGTATGTCGCAGGCGCTACAACAGTACTACGACGATCAATGTAGCCGACCCGATTGGGACGTAAGTCTGATGGTACTATTGTAAATCGACCTGTTAGGTCAGTTTCTCACATGCAAACAACCGACCTAACAGGTCTTATGTTAGGTTTGATGGGATTGCCATAGGTGACTATATCGTCACCTGTACTAGAGTCTGGATACTTATTAGAGACTACATCGGTTCCAACATCAGCGGAGCCAGTTGGCCTGTTATATACATACATTTAATAGGCTGTCAAGGTCTGTTACGGCATATCTGGCCTCCTGCCATAGGTGGTGATTTATTAAATCTGTCAAAGCATTTCGGCAGCAGTGATGATCAAGAATAGCCTGGGTTTCACAGCAATAGCTGTTGAACGCCTGTGAAAAGGTGAATCAGTGAGGATATCCCCACATTCCTCTCCCATCCATGGATGTCGCTGCTAGTATTATTGCCCTTGCGCAAGGCGCTCAGGCCCTTTTCAACTATGTTGCAAATGTTCGTGAGGGGCTCCATGCTCCTGCAGAATTACTCGAATCCCTTGTGCCTCTCTCTTCTCTTTTGAATACTTTGGTCCTGAAGGTCCGACCCCCTTGCCAGAATGCAGAGTTGGAAAGCACAGCCATCCTGCTATGTTCGCCTGAAGGTCCCTTTACCCAGCTTCATACCCTCATAGAACAGCTTCTCACCAAGGTCGAGAGGTCCTCGGCTTCTTCCACTGGCCCTATCCGAAAGTTTGTACAGGCCTTGAAATGGCCATTTGACAAAGGCGAAGTTGCAGAGCTGATGCAGAAGATTGAGAGAGTCAAATCTCTTATCACACTTGCACTTCAAAATGATCTGGTGTACGTCTTCTGCAGGGGCAGAGGAGATCACGATCACTTACAATTCCACTAGAGCCTTGAACAACATGATACGCGACGATATTCGGGAGGCCAAGAAGGGCATTGATGATTTATCCGCTGACATCAGCGGCGTCGGAAACAAAGTGCAAATTCCAACAGCTGGACTACACGATGCCCGGTTAAGCACCACTGGACATGGATCATCCATGCAGATCAATGCTCAGGGTGTCCATCTTGGTATATTTTCTTAATCTATGTGGTTCGGAACTAATTATATTTCAGGCTCTGTGGGCGGATCAGCTTTTTCTCACAACATTATTCAAATGGGTGATCCAGCGGTAGGCCGGAAAGTGGACATTCTCACACCGATGGTCGAAAGGCTTCAATCACACCACATGAGTATGTATAAAAGACCCAGTCTTCAAGTATAATCACAGATTTTGTTTAGGTGACGATATGCGGAAATTTGCTGACTGGCTGTCTCGTTTGGACTTTCAGACAACCCAGCAGCACTTAATTTCACAATGGACCCCTGGGACAGTGAAATGGTTCATTGAAAATGCAAAGTTTCAAGATTGGACTGCTGGAAAGTTTGGTGTGCTGTGGTGTCCAGGTGAACGTGAGTTGTTCTAGCAAGACCACTTTTCTGCTTTTCTCAACAGCAGAACTTGATAGCTGGTGTTGGAAAGACAATACTCGCGTATGTGACCATTGCTATTTGAGATAGATTCCTCTGACTCATTCATAGGTCGCGGGTTATTGACCACCTGCAGAGGGAGTGCCTGAGACCTGGTGTTGGTCTCGCCTACATATTCTTCCGTTACAATGAAGCCAATACTCAGGATATAAGGGCCTTGGTTGCCAGTATCCTACGTCAACTTCTCATTGGCAACACTATACCTGACTGGCTCATACCTCTCTATGATTCCTTCAAAGCTGGACGCCCACTGAGCCAGGATCTCAATACTCTAGTGAATGCTCTTGATTCACAAATCCATTCATATTCCAATGTATACCTTGTCGTTGATGCATTTGATGAATGCAGCGAGGACATCCGAGACAACTTCCTGTCCACATTCCGTCCCCTCACAGACTCCAATCGACTCCATATCTTGGTCACATCCCGACTGTTGTTGTCGATAGAGAGTCAATTCAAGGGTGACCAACAAATCAATGTGCGCGCACATGATAATGATGTTCGCGCCCACATCTTGGATCAAATTCGGAAACATAAACGCCTTGAAAAACTGGTGAAAGGCGGTCAAGCGGGTTTTGAAAATGAAATCATGGGACAGATCATTGAAAACGCTGCCGGAATGTACGTTCATCATAATCGTCTGAGCAAATTCTGATCAAGTCACCAGGTTCCTCCTTGTCCACTTACACCTTGAATCTCTCAAAAACATACCAAATTGTGGGATGCTACGCAAAGCTCTCGCTATATTGCCAGATGCAATTCATAATTCGTACGATACAACAATGCACAGGATCAATTCTCAGGGAAAATTCTGTGCACAGCTGGCAAAACAAGTCTTCAAGTGGCTGGTTTATGTGAAGCGGCCACTGACGATGCTCGAGCTGCGCCATGCTCTAGCCATTTCCCTTGAATCCACACGGATGAATCATGATGACATTACTGAGGCTGAGCGCCTGATTGAGATCTGTGGTGGTCTTGTGATTATGGAGAAGAATCATAAGGGCGTTGATTTTCCTCGCCTCGTTCGTCAGTTAATGATTTCTCTTGCCATACCATCCACTGAATCACACATAGATTATACGACCAAGGAGTATTTTGAACTCAAGAACGAAAGTCTATTTCCAGATGGCCAGCTTGAGTTGGCCACTGCATGTCTGACATATCTCTGCTTTGATACATTGCACTCCAAAATACGTGAAATTGATGAGTACCCTGGTCCTGACCAGGAGCCGCATGTACTTGTCCAATATGCTGCTGACCACTGGGGAGATCATGGCAGGGAATGTGAAGACCAGCTGTACACAGATCACAAGGGTCTGCTCTTACAGTTCCTTCAACATGATAGAATTGTGGACTCCAGGAAGTACCTTTTTGGTGATGAGTGGCAGCTTCAGTGGGGGAATGGCCTCGGTAGCCTTGGAAGATTTGGATTATCAAAGCTATTGGAGAGCATTCTCAATGACAGCACTGTCATTAACGATGCTTACGGTTTAGGGCTTGCGCTACTTTTCGCAGTGCATTTCAACCATGCCACCATTGTTAGACTTTTGGTTATGCGCGCAACCCTTACCAATCAGGTATGTTACAGACTTTGTGTCATATTCACAATCCTGATCTAGATTGCAAAGGAGACAACACGAGCTTGTATTATAGATCCAAACGTCTCATATGATCTTGATCTTGATCCTGATCTGGGTATCGGGGACAATCACAGTGCCCTTACCGTTGCGGCCAGAGTTGGCTCTGTCGAATTTGTAACACTTCTACTGCATCTCCCAGGTCTCAATCTGAATGCCTCTAGTGGGTACAACAAATTGACCCCGCTGAACCATGCAGCAAGGGAAGGTCACCTGGAGGTGGTAGCTCTCCTGATGCAGCATGCAGACATCAATGTCAACTCCACCAATATATGGGGGAATACAGCGCTCCACGGGGCATTATCGGGTGGCCACCAAAAGACCGCAGAGCTGCTCCTAGGCCATCCTGAAATCCAGCCAAATTTACCAAATAATGCTGGCGTGTTGCCTTGGATGTTGGCAGGCGAGAAAGAATACCAAGGCATCATGGAGCTGCTTCTCGCTCGAGATAATGTTGATCCAAACGGCCAAGATGAGGAATTCCTCACTCCACTATCACATGCAGTTGTGAACGGCCTTGTGAGATTAATGCAATATCTCCTCTCCCTGCCACAGATCAATTTTGCAACTTCTTTCAATATGGCATATGCCGCACGGGGACATTATGCCCTGAGATCGGGAGGTTATAAGGAGGTTATTGATCTATTACGTGGACATGATGATCTCGACCCCAACGTGCAGAGCTACAAATCCCGTGGACCACTGTCTTGGGCAGCAGCAGAGGGTCACATTGATTGGGTTGAATTCTTGCTACAGCTTCCGGGCATCATTCCAGACTTGAGGGATACAATGGAACCACGGACACCTTTGTCGTATGCCGCTGAAAAGGGCTCAATGAAGACGATGCGCATTCTCATGCAATGTAATGATGTTGATCCAAACTCTCAGGACAAACATGGACAGACACCACTACACTATGCACTGCAGACTGAGTTTTGGCAGCCCGCAGGTGATTCTGTGACCCTCCTTCTCACTCACCCAAACATACAACCCGATTGCCCAGATTATACCGGAAGAACTCCACTATCCTATGCAGCAGCAGAATACCGCAACTCGGAGATGGTTGCCCTTCTCGTCCAACGAGAGGATGTTGACATCAACTCGCAGGATGTTTATGGACGCACACCTCTCTCATATGCCATTGAAAAGAGAAATGTTGATGCTGCTTTACATCTCCTCAATCTACCAGGAATCCATGCCAACCTCGCAGATCGACGCGGGATCACTCCGCTTATGTACTCTGCAATGGGCGGTGGGTATGATAATATTACTCTGTTCATGCGTCTTCTCAACCATGATGCTGTGGATAGAAACCAGTTGGATTTCCAGGGAAGAACATTGCTCATGTTCTGCGCCATGGCATGGGACGGAGAGGCGGCGGAATATCTACTTGACAGCTATGACATGGACCCAAATGCAAAATCAAAAGGTCTCCAAACTGCCTTGTCCATTGCGGCAGGAAGGCCAAACCTTGAAGTTGCTTCTCTTCTCCTGTCACAGGGTGATGTTGACTGCAACATCAGGGATCGACACGGCCGCACACCACTCTATATTGCTGTGGAGTCCCTTCATATTCCCTGCCGATACTGGTATGTTGAGGAAGTGAACACCCCTCGGCGCCAGGAAATGATCGACCTTCTGCGCCAGTATGGGGCAGAAGAGGACGGTCCTGACCTCCTCCAGTGCTTGAATGATGTAGAGTGCAATGAGATCTGGGATTGTCTCTATGGCTAGATGGGATGGGATGGGATGGAGATAGGTGCTCTATTGATCTTTGATAACCTGATTTGACTCTCATCGGATTGATCTCAGTTGCTACATTATGTACCGGTCTATGTCTCTGTTTGGTATCCAAGTATCTCCGTCATCCAATGTACCAGCTTTATTATTATTTTCCGGAGGCCACACTAGTTGGAAGTCGATGAGGAACAGCGGAAGGTAATCGTGAGGCAGATTCAAAATCAGCCGAGGTGAGTAGACAATGTGGTCCGATTAAAAACACTTAACTATTCCAAATTGGTATCTACGGCTTTTATACTAGAGGAAAAGGCAGCTATACACAACAAAACTCACCGAAAAAAAGGAAGAAACCAATGAGGCTCGAAACCTGAACAAGAGAAAAACAAGGAAAAACAACAAGAAAGAATTCTCACGTCTCCAGCTCTCCGACGCGCCAAACTCAATCATTCGAATCACCGTCTCCAGAATGCCGAGGCAATCTCGCTCATGACCCCGATGTGCTCATTGACCTTCTCCCCCTTTCGACCATCCTGGATTCCCCATGGAAGCCATTAATCCAAATTACCAGCGAAGCCAGCTCAAACGATGTCGCCTCTGAGCAACCCGGTACCTCAGCCCTGCTTTCGTGTCCACAGAATTCCTCTGCATAATAGCTTCCTTCGGGACTGGGTGACAGCTAGTATGCTGGGTCCATGGTGATACGCCTCCAGTGGTACGTTTTCCTAAATTTTGTATTATGAAATATTCCTGATAAATTATAATTCTTGTGCAGCAGCTATCCTCCCTCTTCTCTTTCTCCTTCACCATTGCCTCGTCATTTTTGTCAATCCACGGAGACACCATGGTCAAGTAAATCCATGCGGGCACACGTCTGGGCCTTACACCGTGGAAAATGGGAGGGTCGGAAGATGAAGGGCGCGAAGGTTAAGCCAGACATAGAGAGCGAGAAGGCCAAGCCAGACGTCTAGAGCGACAATAATAATGTGCGTCTATGTGACCTTCGGAATGAGACACCCCAGGCTGAACTTTTTTCAGCGCGCAATGATTGGCTCTGACCGATACTGTCGATGCCGCATCCTCGATCAACCTCACCTCATTCACGAATTCATGTCAACCTCGTCAAGAATCTGCAGGCCAGGGAAACATCGTCGTCTTTGGATGATGCGGTAGCTGGTTGGATTTCTGACCTGCTATTTCAGCTCTTGCCTTTCCCACGTCCTGCGCCGGTATCAGAGCCAACGAAGCCTCCACTGCTCAATGAAAAACGAGGGGGAAGGGCTGAGGAAAACAAGGGAACAAAAAGATGAGAAAAAGCGAGGGAAGAGGCTTTGGATTGAGCTGGGTTGGGCTTCGATGTGGGTTCGCTTGAGCACAGCGCCTGAGGCAGAAGCCAGAAAAGCTCAAGGTGCGTCTTTTTGTTTCGCCTCTCGCATATATATTAATCTTTGACGATAGACAAATATCACGCTCCTCCTTCGTTGAAGGTCCTCATCCAGTCTTTGCCAAAATGGCACGAAAAGACGACCCATATCCTTTCTCACAAACAACGTCAGTCCAGAGTTGTCTCTTCCCAGATTGTGTTGACCTTTGTACAGGATTTTTGCACTGGACGATTATGCTGGCTAACCGAAGACAGTCCCTCTTTTCGCCTTGGCCCTCACGAAATCATCATCAGGACCATGTCAGAAGGAGGGGAGAGAAAAGTGGAAGACGGATAGAGATCCCGAGGAGACGGATTTCACCATGTACGTGTACCTTGAGCTTCCCAGAAAAAATCCAGGCTGAACTTCTTTTCAGGATCACCTTCCCTTAACCCAACGTCGCTGCTGTTGAATCGCCTGACTAGTGAGAAGTCACTCAACTATTGTCGACTACAACCGACTATCCGCCCACCGTCGCTTCCGATAGCGGCGCAACGACTCCCTGAGCACCAGACCCAGACCGCACTGGAGCTCTCGCGTTTTGGTGTTTTGTTTTATCGGGACAGGCTTGCTATCATTGAGACTCGATTGGCATACATACATACATCAACTCTTTTAATATTTTACATTTTGTGTGGTGTTTCTTCGCTAGTAAAGGGGATTTTGGCTCGACTTGATTTGATGAGAAGGAATAGGATAGATGGTAAGGTTTGCTACGATGGCAGCTTGTGTACTCGTCGTCGATTGCGGCCTACCCATAGGCTCAACGTCAGCCTCTCTGAAAGAACGAGATAAATCTCGACAGAGAGGCTGATACAGCGGAGCTTAAATTTGGCTGTGATGAATTTTGATCGGATATATTACATAATACACCATATTTGGAGCAAATGCTCGATTAGGCAACAGCTATTAATACCCTTCTTCCCTTCTGCTATCGCCAGTCTGAGCCTTGTATTGTTCAATTGGGGCCAAAGTTGGGCTTTCTGAAAGGCGTGGTCAATCAAGCAGGTAATTTCCCTCCAACACCGGCTCTTTTGACATCAATCCTAGTATGGTAGGGGCAGAAGTGGCCATTTTGTCAGTATAGGTTGGTCATAGAAATGATATAATCACTTTCAACACAATTTGGAAGCTGAGAAGCGGAAAATCGTCAAGAATGAGCAATCATTGTCCCTCAAAAATGCTTGCTAAGCAAACCCTAATCGAGCATTTGCTCCAAATAAGGAGTATTATGTGATATATCCGGCATCAAATTCATCACAGCCAATTTTAAAGTCCGCTGTACAGGTCCCTCTGGCGAGGATTCTGACGAGTCAGAGGGACATGTCCCAGGTCTAGCCTACCCAAAAGGTTGAGCCAGATTGCGAGGAGTCAGCAGCAATCACCGAGGACCTGTGGCAATGACTGGAAGCTTGTAGAGCGAAGAGTATCCAACAAAGATGGAAATGAGCGCAGCAATATCTTGGTTTCTTTGTCAGAAAGTTGGCTTGCTCGCAGCAGAAGGACAGCTTACCAGGAGGGTCAGCAGGACGCTCCGAGACGATTCCAGAGAAGAAACAAATTGGTTCAAAGGCCATTTCTGCAATCATCCGACGGGCGGGGAATGGAATTTGGATTCTGGTACGATTTTCATCTGGAATGGACCAGAAGAACATTCTTCGTTGCTGTTTTGCAATAGCAATGCGTCCCGCCGATCCCAGGTTCTGCCCTTCAAGCGTCCGTGTCAGCCATGTTGGCGCAGCATGGGAGGTCAATGGGTCTCCCAAATGACGTGAAAAACGCTCCGAATGAGATTAGCCATGGATGCGTCCGTAGAATCTATATCGCTTTGTGGAACCAGGTTTTCCACCAGCCTGAATGAAAATCATGACGATTTTGTTCCAGTTGACGGGCCATGGGCTTTTTGACGTTAATCCAGAGGTTAGAATTTTCACCGAAGCCTGGCGTTATCAATGAGAAGAGGCCAATGATTGCTGAGCACCGTATGAGCCTCACTGAAGAGGTTCATGACGCAAAGTCAAGAAATGGTCAGGATTGGTGGCATCGGGCTAGTGACTCGGAGCCGGTTCTGGCTGGAGACCGAGGTCCTAAACTGCGTAAAAATAAGAAGCTGCAGTCGAAAATATCGTATTTTCGACACCCATGCGGTTTGAACGAGAGCTACGCGGGAGTCACGTGCACTATTGGCCTTGTCTGAGTCATTGTCGGCGGCGACGACCAAAATAAATCTCGGTTATTCCACAAACCAACATCACCTTTCTCACCAGAATATCATTCTGGTTGTTCTTGTTCTGGATATCTGTCTCTACTGGCCGCCTGTCACGAGCAAAACCGCTTCGCTGTGTCTCGACTTTTTATTTCACCTACGCAGCTCCAAGGTCAACCTGGCCAGGCTCACTATTCGTATTACCTTCCAAGACCACCGGGAATGTACAGGAAAACGCTCTCGACCTCGGAGCTCCAGCCAAAGCGATGAAAAAAGCATTCTTTCTGCAACACCTAATTCACGCTCCAAATATTTTCAATCATTCCCTTTATATCAGCATGGCTCTCTCTAGACCAGTGCAACATGAATCCTGGCCTTGCCATTAGGATTTCCGCTGATGTGGACGACCGATTTTACCTTCTCTCTTCTTGCCTTGACTTATGCTTCTCCGACCCCCGGGGCTGCTTCTGTTGAACGGTACGAGCTCAGATTGACTGGGAGCAAGGAAGGTGGGACAATGTCATAGTTAAGGACAAGGAATGCTTAATCATATGATACGAAACATCCGATCTTAAATACGGTTGCCATTGACCCCTGAGCACACTCTCGGGAATGACCCATATTGTCCAACACTCTCTCTCATTCTCGAGAATGTGCGACCAAGGTACCATCCTCAGAGCCATAGATGCATGCCTTTCGAGCCAGCTCTCTCTGCTGTGAGAAAATCCCTCTGAGCCTTGCCATCGGCATCAAGTTTCAATCTCAATATGGTCTCTCTCTCTGCTCCCAATAATTCCTCATCTTGTCACAGAATTCGCGGAAGACTGGGTGAATTCGCATGCAACGCAAATAGTGCAGCGGCAGTCAAGGAAGGAGATTGGTTTCGTTTTAAACCCGAAATGGTTTCGCTGAAAGTTCGTTCGTTTTGTTCTACTGGGTAAGCTCAAAGCCCAGCGGCCGTTCGTTTCGTTCGTTCGTTCGTTCGTTCGTGGAAAATCGAAAAACCATGTCATGCAAGCTACGGAAAACGTGCAGCAGGATGCAAGGTCTGGTGTCGTTCGGATGGTTATATCGTGGCAAAAACGAACAGGGGCTTCAAATCAATGAGCCAGAGGATGATTCAGAGTAAAGCAGAAGTTGTTGCGCAGATCAGGGAGGAGTCGGCAGGGAGGAGTCGGGGCCTCATAACCTGTTGAACGTTGGTTGAATGGTACGAGCTCAGATTGACTGGGAGCAACGAAGGCGGGACAATGTCGTAGTTAAGGACAAGGAATGCTTAATCATATGATACGAAACATCCGATCTTAAATACGGTTGCCATTGACCCCTGAGCACACTCTCGGGAATGACCCATATTGTCCAACAGCTTCCGGTGACCTCGTCGCTCGGGAAGAGGCAAGAGTTCACTGAGTCTGACTTATAATCCTTCTAATTGTTCTTTAGGCTGATTTGGAGGCTCGCGGTGGCGGCTATGTGAGACCATTTCATCTTCTGGATGTTCTGCTGACGATGACTCGTTTAAGGGATATGGATATGGACACCACAGTCATCACGGCCACTATGGGTACCACAGGCACCACCATGTAAGGCGCAAATAGTATTTTGTGAGTCTTCGCTAATAGTTTATTACACCACGGAGGATATGGAAGCAGATACTGTCGTGATGGACCTACTATAAACATCTTCAACGGCCTTTTCATATCTTGCCTAATTAATCAGCTTTCCAGGCTGATGGCTTTGGCGATGGATATGTGAGCTATGAGAGCTTTGGGGAAACCGATTTCGCTCATTTTGATCTTTTAGGGTCATGGACATGGCGACAAGGATCATCGTGGTCATGTAATGACTTTTGTTTCCTTGCTTAATTCTGTATGAAACTGTACTTGTATGAACAAAATTTAATCCTTGTATCTTTGCGCATCCGCCAAACAAAGTGAGAGTTGAGGAAACAAAATAAGCCCATGCGTCCGATATCCCTTTTACTTTGATTTTTCCTGTCCTCGAATCCCGCAGCGTCGTGATTCAATGACATTCGTGCCAGTAGTCAATATTCAAATTCACAAGAACATTTCCTCACAACGGGTTCTATAAGGCTCTATAGCTCCGCGAAGGGATTCCAGATTCTGGTCATGAAAAATAATTTCGTGATGACGAGACTATCAAGGTTGCTTTCTGATTTGATACACGCCGGAATAACAAAGGCCTGAAAGTTGAAGGAGTCAACTAAGAGTATCCTTTTTTCCGAGTACCACTCACCGAAGGCAACCTGATCACCATTTTTTTGCGCTTGGGACCTTCAGTTTCTTGGGCGCGTCGTAGGGCGTGGTCTCAGGTTTGTCAACCTGAGTTGGACCGGCGTCAAAAGCTTCGAAGAAATCGAGCCAACCTCCAGCTGGTGTCGTAATCGCCCCCTTCGATGCCGCGCGCAGTTCCCATATCCGTGTGGCTTCCTCGAGTGAAGCAAATTTTATTTGGCCTAATATCCGGGGATAAAATCTGTATTCATTGTCGGCGCGAGACACCTTGACTGATTGGCCTATGTCAGCCATTGCTGCATGGAGATAAAAAAAAACGGACTTGTTTGGATCACTAGATAGGTAGATGGTAGTCATTCGCGCATTCAAAAAAGGAACAAATGGTATACTTACTGGTTCTGATCTGCGAAGCTTGTGCGTCATCACCAAGCGTACTCCTCAAGATCTCACAGAGCTCATTCTCGGCGGAAAATATGGCCGAACGGTCGAGTATTCTGCTGGGGTGAGGAAAGACATATCGAAACCCCAAAATCGGTGTCGAAGGAGAATAAAACCGGAGTAAGGAGATTTTACACGGCACACCGCTAAAGGACAGCATACCAGCGGAATCTCCAACCAATTCAGCAATTTTTGATCCCGGTGCAAAGCTAAGGTGACCCCCAGGCCGTCCATAGCGAATGACTGCGGAGCTCTCAGCGAAGAGCAGAAAATATAGAAGAAGTCGTACATCTCTTGATTGAGTGAATGGTTCCATATGGCGAGAAATATTTGTTTATATCTTCGCCACTCATGTCAGAAGGCACATAAGACAAGGACAGAATATCTTGATTGGTCTCTTGGTAGTCTCCGGCCCCCAGCTTTGTAACGATGATGAAGTTTGCTGCGATCAAGCTGAGTCGTTTGATGATTACCGGTTGACCCAAAACGAACATAGAGACGGTCTTTGGCAGCTCGTGGAGGATATGCTGTACCGGATCTGCCTGTTCAAAAACGATGACAGCTTTACCGCTCAAGTTGTCTACCGGCCTTCCGTGAAACTGTGACACCTGGCGGCCTGTCGCAGGGTTTCTGTCAATAGGGAGGAGCTGAGACAAAAATAGAGCAAACCTGATGGTTCCATCAGAACCTCCTCGATTTTGCCATAGTCTTTGAATCTAAACCGAACATGCTGCTCCTGAACGTCCACAGGCATTTTTGTCACTCGAAGAGCTCTATTCTCTATGGCGGCACGGCGTAGAATGTCAGGAAGAGCGGAATCGAAAGCTTCAGAATACGCTCGAACAAACCGGGGAGTGCGCACTAGGTCAGTGCAGCGACGAAGAAAAGACATGCTGATGGTGAGAGTCAAGACGCATTCCAAACACGGCCAAATAAAGAAAAAACCAACAAGACTGAAATTACTTAGGGTTACATTACAACGAGATACGACAACTTTAGATAATAAGTACCTGGAGGATGGCTTGTCATGCCGATGGAGATTGAGTGAGGATGCTGGTGCTGATAATAAAATGAAGGAGTTCAAGTAAGAGACAGACCATCGAGCCTGACCTTTTACCAACAGGCTTTTGGCAAGCTTTTGGCTTGGCAGAATCGGCCAATGAATCCGAAATCTGCCAGTAAATAGACTGAGCTAAGGAACAAAAACAACAGTAATTGGTCCTAGGCTTCTTCCATGTAGCGCCTCCCGAAGATTTCGCGTCTTCATCTGGAAAATAAACATAAGCTATATAGCGCTGGATAGCTCGCATACGCCGCCTAGCTCTCTACGTTAGTTCCCACTTTATAGAGCCAGATAGCTGGCCCCAGCTAGATGTTGCTATATAGCTTCGCCTAGAGAGGTAGTAGGCGAGCTAGGTGCTCTAGGCGACTATGACCGAGCACAGCATCAACCAATCTGGACAAGCCCGACAAATCTAATCTCTTGTAATCAGGCTCAATCAGGAAGCTTGTTATCAGTTCCGTTTTCTTCCTTGATTGCATCCGAAAGAATCCGAAAAAAAAACAATTAATTATTGGCGCTGCATAATAATACTACTGTGCCACTTCTGGTGTTACAGCCAACCCTTCTTCTGCGGCAAAATTGTCGTCGGAAAGGCCACGAATCATTTCGGTCGGTTCGTACCTCCCAAAGACGCCTGCATGAATCCTAAAGGTCGAGAGATGAGAATAGAATCAAGTATTCCAAGGTTAAATTGCTTACTTTGCAGCCTCAAGAAGGTCTTGTTGAAGGATGATAGTCGCCATGCTTTTTCCCGGCGCTGAGCTGTAAGCTTCCCATCGTTGAAGCTGTTTGAGATGACGAGTATATGATTTCTCATACACCTTCGCTGTGAAAGGGATCTGGACTTTGCTGCCGGTCTTCCATTCCTCTATGGCGCATTGTATCTGTGACGATATGAGCGAGGCTGCTATACGATCATGAAAAGAGAACATACTGCAGTCGCAACCAGAGCTATCGCCGGCAGCGTGATCTTCTCTGCAAAGGAGTCACCATGGAGACCCTCCGACCTAGCACTGTCGTTGAATGCAGTATGGTTGATAATATGTTGAATGAGCGTTGAACGAAAAAGAGATCCTGGCACATTGTGATTGCGAAAGGGGTCCTGCATATTGTTTAACGGAGAAAGAATTGAATCGAGATAAGTAGCTTACTTTGCGTACAAAATTGTCGTTTTTGAGGAGAGCTGCAACTGTCTCACGGGTCTCGTTGAGCTTTTCTGCATTTGCAGCAGGCTTGAGCTCAAAGAAGGGTGAAACCAGAGCACGGGCACATCTGATCATATCACCGCGCATTTGAGTCGTACGAATTTTGATCTTGAAAATGAAATATGAGCAGTGAACAGAGTGCACAAGAGCGTCAACTAACCAACTCCAATTCATCGTCGGTGGGAGGTGCATTCCCAATGTAATCACTGTGCTCGAGATGGTCCTGCAGAGAAGCATACCAAGCGGTTATAGCATTCTTCTCAAGAGTTGTGTCATCAGGATATGGAGTGGTAGATTATACGACCATGCGATACTTGGTGAGTGCAAGAATCAGAATCCTACGGCGGCTGGGAGCAAGATCGCTCGCACGAAGGCCAGGCTTCCCATTGCGCCCAGCAGAAACATCAGCATTGTCAACAGAATCACCATCATCCTGCTCTGTATCAAGGGGAGTATATTGGTCAGATAACGCTGATGCTTTGCGTTTCCCAAGGGCCTGTGACGATGCAGCGGATGCCGAGACCTAATAGACATGTTTAGGTTCCATATTTAGAAGTTGAAGATGAAGAAGATACATTTTCTTTGTTCCCACTGGGTGTCGGGGGCGTAACATGGCTGCGATGAATGAGACGCTGAGAAGACGGCCCTGGCTCTGCTGCTCTGTTTGTAAATGGAGTTGCTGCAATAGCTGAATTGGGTGCCCGACGAACAAGCCTCTTGGGACCTGGAAGTGAAACAGGTTGTGTCGTCATCTGAGGGTTCATTATTCAACAAGAATCATAGATGACATTGAAGAAAGATACCTGAATATCCAAATCTTGTCCTAATGTACTGAGCCGAGCGTCGCTGTAAAGCGACTCTCTCGATTCATTAGCATCCGGATCAGCTGCCATTTCTGCACGCTCTTCTGGAGTCAGATCAGAGAATTCCGAGTCCCCGAAAGGAATTAACCCCTCGAAAGATGGCGAAACTGACGATGAAGTCACCAATGACGGCAATGATGTTGATGAGGTTGAAAACGAGGGCATAGAAGATGATGCAGTCGCACTGGCCGTGATGTTAAGGTTCTGGTATTGGCCGAAGTCGCTGTTGGCCATAAAGCTGGTCATGGGCGAGTGAGGCGAATGAGGATCATAGTCATCTTGAGCGACATTTACTGAAGAATTAATTCGGGGTTGAAAAGGAATCGACGGCTGCGAAGGTGGCATGGTTTGCGGCAACCAAGGCAAATGCCAACCTTCGGGCAGTTGATCCTGCTGGGGCTGTCCCCGAGGCGCAAAAGGTACCTGCGGCTGCTGAACTGGTTGCTGCACCTGACGACGAGGAGTCGAAGGTATCTGAGGCTGATTGGGAGCCTGACCTTGTTGAGCTGACCTTTGCCGCTCAGCAGCAGCACGACGACGAGCGGCGAGCAGATTAATCTGTTCTCCTTGACTCAATATGTCAGAAACAGAGAAAATCGTAATGAAAAACATGAAAAGCTCACTATGCTGCTGCGCATTTGCGCTAGGTACAGGTTGACGGTGACTCCGTCCATGTTGGACAGGTTCTTCAGCAGCAAAGGTGTCAGACATGGCAAGACGGTAAAAATCAAAAAACTGGATGAAAGAACAGAGAAGAGATATGGTGGCAGAAGGCGAGAAGGAGGAAGACAGACCAGCTGCAGGGATTTTTTTTAAAAAGGTAAAAAGTGGAGGGAAAAAATCGGTGGTGGATGAACAAGAAAGAGAGACCAGCTGCGGAGATTGAAAAAAAATTGTGTTGCCATGCTGCTATCAGTCGCTTGTTCAGCCACCATCAAAATATAACTTTGTCGTCAACCTTGCCCTTCAGACGAACATCGAGAATGCATTCCTGCAGATACTGTGCACAGACCAATTTCCCCACTAGCACTGCAGTACGAAGGCACCAAGGACATGCTCCAGCATGTCGAAAAGCTCGAAATGCCTTCATCGAAGCGGTCCGGGAAAAGGCGATCCTCAGCCGCAATGAGCCAAATGACTCCGAGTTTTCAGACTTGCAGCCAGACTCAGATGTTGAACAGCTGGCAGAGTCACCTATGGATATCGATAGCCCCATCCATGAGCCACTGGTATTCGAGAACAGAGCCAATGATCCTGATACAATTGCGCCGAGCCCATTCCGTGTCACCATAGAAGATGCAGTCGATGAAGAAGATGGATATTTTGTCGAGGCATTTCCAGAAGAGTTCCAGGCAGGGGCAACATTTGGAGATGCGAGAACAACATTTGATAAAATTCATGACGATCAAGTCCTAAAATATGGGGAGGTTCTTGGTCCATTCCGCGACGATGAAGAATGGCAGCTGGCCAAATGGCTGATCAAGAATGTCGGCCATACGCAGATGGATCATTTCCTCAAGCTACCAATTGTCGGTATATTCCGTTTTAAGCATGAAATAGAAACTGACTGAATATCCAGATTCAGTCATGAACAGTCCCCTCTTTCGAAACGAAAGACAAGCTACTAGAAATGGTCGACAGTCTTCCGCAAGGAGTGACATGGCAGCTCGAAAGAATGACTGTCAAAGGTGATCTCGTCAGCGAAGACGGAAACCAGCAGATCGAGGAATTGGAGATTTGGTATCGGGATCCTGTCGAGGTGATCAAGGAGTTGGTGGGCAACCCGATGTTTAAAGACGTCATACGATATGCCCCAGAGAAACTCTATGAAGACAAAAGCGGAGAGAAACGGGTCATTGATGAGATGTGGACCGCCGACTGGTGGTGGGAGATTCAGGTAAGACCACGAGAAACCGCGACTGAAATGAGACTTACTGTTGAACCGTAGAAGCGTCTTCCAGAGGGAGCTACTGTTGTTCCATATATCTTGTCATCGGACAAGACAAAGCTCTCGGTATTCCGTGGCGACAAGGCAGCTTGGCCGGTCTATCTGACCATCGGAAATATCTCGAAGGAAGTCCGTCGCCAAGCTTCTTCATACGCAACAATCCTTATAGGCTATCTACCTATTCCCAAATTTGACTGCTTCAGCAAAGGCGACACGCGAAAGTTCGCCAAATACAAGGCCTTCCATAAATGCATGAAGATCATTCTGAAAAAGCTCGAAGATGCTGGACGGGAAGGTGTGGATATGGCATGTGGCGATCAATTGGTTCGCTGGATGTTCCCCATTCTAGCCGCATATGTCGCAGATTATCCTGAGCAATGCCTGGTTGCATGCTGTATGGAAAATCGTTGTCCAGTTTGCAAGGTTTCAGCGGAGGATCGAGGTTCTCCAGAGCCTTCAGGATCTCGAGAGAAACTGGAAACAGCTCAGACGATTGCAGGTCACCTAAATAAAGAGCGTACCTTCAAGCAACCGTTTGAGGAGCTCGGTCTTCGGCCAATATTCCCTCCTTTTTGGGCGGACCTTCCTCATTCCGACATCTTCCAGTCCTTTACACCAGATCTGCTTCACCAAATCCACAAGGGCGTCTTCAAAGACCACCTAGTTCAATGGGTTACCAATCTTGTTGGCAAAAAAGAGCTCGATGCACGCTTCAAAGCGATGAGCTGGCATCCAGACCTTCGGCATTTTAAAAACGGAATTTCCACTGTTTCTCAGTGGACAGGCAGCGAGCATAAGGCCATGGAGAAGATTCCTGTCGATGCTAACTGGTGCCGTGGAGGCTCGGGTTATCAGTGCTGTGAAAGCGGCACTTGATTTCATTTATTATGCTTCTTTCCATTCCCACACTGTCGCCTCTATTGGTGCGCTCGAGAAATCGCTCGAAGACTTCCACAGCTACAAGGACGTCTTCATTGAGCTAGGTGCTCGAAAAGCGAACCATTTCAACATTCCCAAAATCCATTCTATCATTCATTATCCTCGCTTCATTCGCCGTCTCGGTAGCCTCGATGGCTACAACACGGAATCTCCAGAACGACTGCATATCGACTACGCCAAGAATGCCTATCGTGCGTCCAACAAGAAGGATTATACAATCCAGATGACGAATTGGCTTCGTCGACAGGAGGCTGTGGATCAGTTTGCAGCTTTCCTTGCCTGGGACCGTGCAGGCTCTTATTTGCCATTGCAAACGAAGCGCCCTGTCGTTGTCACACCACCAGCGGCAGATCCGGATGAGCTCAACGACGAGGACGGTGACGATGATGCCATTTTCTGCTCTACTGCTTCCAAGAAGGAAACAGAGTATTCTGTCGCCAGAACCCATTCTGCTGTCCTCCGAAATGTTACTGCCAAGACCATTATTAACGGCCATCATGCCTCCAGATTCCTCCCTGCACTCTCTTCTTTCCTTTCAGGCTTCAACTGTCCAATAATTCCACAGGAATTCGACAATTTCAATCTTTACAAGCGTATCGTGCTTCCGCTGCGTGCTATTCCACAAGCTGGATCCAAAGATGTTCGGAATGTCGTTCGTGCAACTCCACCAATAGCTGTTCGAGGTCGTCAACCAGCAGAGCCCGCAAAGATGGATTGCGCTCTAATCAGGACTGATGAGCGCAATGACCGAACAAAAGGTACCACCCTCGAAGGTATATTTGATTTTCTTTTGCTGGCTCTCCATCCTCTGATGTTTTCTTTGCCCAGGCCTTCGTATTGCAAGGGTTCGGGTTATTTTTGCGTTGCCTCAGATCTACGGAGTCAAGACGAAGCATCCAATGGCTTACGTCGAATGGTTCACTCCATTCTCCTCAGTTGATCCAATTTCAGGGCTTTACACTGTTTCACCGTCGACACGAATGCGAGCCGTATATGGGGAGATTATCACTGTGGATAGGATTGTCCGAAACTGCCATCTAGTACTGAAATTTGGCAAAGAGGTACCAGCGGGATGGACATCTGAGAATGTCATGGAGAAATGTGGTTCTTTCCATCCGAATCCCTACACTGACCTGCACCAATTCTGGTTATTTAAACGTCCTGTATAGTTTGAATAACTTAGAATAATATTCGTTGTTGTAATCTTGATATGACTGCCCAACGGAGACTGGCGCCGCCATGGCTCGGGGGCGGTGCTGGGGCAGTGCAATCTCTACGCGACCTATCGAGCTCTGGCGCTAGCCGATTCTAGCCGACATATGTGACCTATATAGATGTAGGTAGGGGTGCCGTCCTATATACCTCTAGACAGAGGAAACCATTTTGCAGATGTTGCGCTGGCAAATTGTAGCCTGTGATGGGAACAAGATGGGAATGGATCAAGTGGACGTAAAGCGAATGAAGAAATCAAGGATATATGCCTAATATGAGCGTGACCCAATGCCAGATAAGTCGATTTAAGATATTTCGAGCTAGATCAGTCAGGAATGAAGCAAGAAACATCCTATCCGAGCCGCCAAAATGAGCTCACCAAAGCCCAAGAAGCCTTTGATTGAGCCCTGTCGAAACAAAGATCAATGAATGAGAAAACGGTTATCAGGGAGGGCATACGTGAAAGGGTCCTCCAAGTTTTGCTCGGAACCAAAACATAATGTCAACACCATTTGTCAACCAAGGAAGAGACAATCTGTGGGACTATGACTGAATGCTATCGGACGGGTCGCCAACGTCGGCGGGCAGAGGTGCTATTTCGGAAAAAAACATGTGCCTGGCGAAGGATGATCTAGAATGATGTTGGATGGGATTGGGTGCAGCATAAGCATGGCTCACTAGCATTCTATGAGACCCATCGCAAAGACTTAGATTGAGCCAAGTTCCAACGGCCTTTCTGCGATCGATGGTCATTGGTCAGAGCCGGGGCGAATACAATTTCGATGCAATCTGGATGCTGGCGGCAAAGGGACGATGAAGAGAGGAGCATTATTATCCATTTCCATTCGAAATAGTCACTGTTTTCGAAACTATTCCAAGCCTGGCGGGTGTTCTTCGGCGTTCGTCCTTGATGACAGTCACGATGGCTTCGGCACAATGGGTCTACCAGAGACGGCAAAACGTCCAGGAAAAGGGAATGATGGATAGTTCGTTCAACAGATTCGTCTTCATGTCTGGAAGCAGGTTTTGAGACAAAAAGATGACGGTTTTCTGTTCCAATCGACTTGCAATCGACGGTCGTGGTGTTGACGAAGCCAGATTTGGATCCAGAGGCTAATTCTTTGCCAGCGCAGCCGGTATTTATCGAGGGGAGAAGGTAGATGACGGGAAAGCATCGTATGGCCTTCAAGGTCAAGGAGGTGCATGGAGCACAAGGTCGAAAAATGTTGGGATTGTTCGCATGCCAGCCCTGGCGAGCCGATTCTGGCTGGAGACCGAGCCCTAGACCGCATAAGAATGGACAGCTGTAATCGAAAAGCCACATACAATGCTCGCCATTGGCGAAAATATCGTATTTCCGACGTCGATGCGGTTTGAACCGAAGGCGAGAGTCACGTGCACTAATAGCCTTGTTGTTGTCAGCGGCGACGAGCAAAATAAATCTCAATTATCCCACAAACCGTTATCCTCTTGCCCTCAAGAATATTATCCCGGTTGCTGTTACCGTTATCCCCAGGCTCTCGTCGACGTTCGTCCTTGATGACAGTCACGATGGCTTCGGCGCAATGGGTCTACCAGTGACGGCAAAACGTCCAAGAAGAAGGGAATGATGGATAGTTCGTTCAACAGATTCGTCTTCATGTCTGGAAGCAGGTTTTGAGACAAAAAGATGATGGTTTTCTGTTCCAATCGACGGTCGTGGTGTTGACGAAGCCAGATTTGGATCCAGAGGCTAATTCTTTGCCAGCGCAGCCTGTATTTATCGAGGAGAGAAGGTAGATAACGGGAAAGCATCGTATGGCCTTCAAGGTCAAGGAGGTGCATGGAGCAAAAGGTCGAAAAATGTTGGGATTGCTCACATGGCCCTGGCGAGCCGATTCTGGCTGGAGATCGAGCCCTAGACCGCATAAGAATGGACAGCTGTAATCGAAAAGCCACATACAATGCTCGCCATTGGCGAAAATATCGTATTTCCGACGTCGATGCGGTTTGAACCGAAGGCGAGAGTCACGTGCACTAATAGCCTTGTCATTGTCAGCGGCGACGAGCAAAATAAATCTCAATTATCCCACAAACCGTTATCCTCTCGCCCTCAAGAATATTATCCCGGTTGCTGTTACCGTTATCCCCAGGCTTTACTGCCCTCCTGTCTCGAGCAAAACTTGGTCACTGTGTCTTGGCTTTTTAATCGTTAATGCGCTCTCGGTCTACCGTGAACCCTTTACTTGTTCTTCTTCAATAACGTTCATGTCCAGTCCAATATGTCAAATTCAATCAATATATTTTATTGCTCTACCAGATTCCTCATAGATTGTACATATCAGCGAATGGATCCCAGCTGGGATCACGATGCCTCTCGTATTCCAACCGATTCGTGATTTCCTCGGCTATCTCAGCCCCATAGAACGTTTCAACAAAAGCGAGCATTGCATCGATTCCAGCAGCAATCCCCGATGAACTCCATATATTCCCGCCAACCACCCAACGAGCATGAGCGACCCAATTGACTCCAGGGAGCTCAATAGTCCCAGCCCATGATCTTTTGTTCGAGGTAGCCCTTTTCCCCTCCAAAATCCCTGCTCGTGCTGCAATCCACGAACCAGTGCAAACCGTGAAAATGTATTTCGTGTTCGCAGTCTTCACGAAATCAACGGCGCTTTGGATCTTGGGGTCTCGGGTGCCCAAGCCGCCTGGAATGATGAGGACATCGAGATCTGGGGCATTGGCGAAGGTATGGGTCGGAACAACCGATTGACCGAAGAAGGGCGAGATTGTGGAAGAAATGGTGGTAGAAACTGGTTCCATTGATGAAGAGATTATGGATAGATTTAGGGCGGTTTTCTGGGATAACGTATTGAGGATATCGAGAGGGCCAAAGACATCCAAGGCTTGGAATCCAGGGAATAGAAGGATACCGTAGGTTTTTGGGGATTCTAAGACAAGTCAATTATGGAATGTAGAGATGCGCGCGTTGCATACCCGAGAGTTGAGCCATGGTATGAGTCAAAGAAGGATTTGGAGCCGATGGCAGAATTCACCGGTTCACCGGGCCTGGCATGGCCGAGATATCATGGCGTCACCGTTTTTCGCGTTGACCAAGTAAACGAGCTTTAGATTTCCAGTGAACCATGAAGTGAAGCCAAGCGCCGGCTGGCGTCGTGATCTGGCAACTCCCCATTGATGTCGCTGCCCATATTCGCCCCGCTTCATCGAGTGAATCCAAGTTGACGTCGCCTATAATTCGAGGACGGAAGTAGCGTTCGTTGTCGACGCTAGACAATCTTGCTAGTCAGCCAATGTCAGTCATTACCACATACGAAAGAAGGAGAATTACTTGTTCGGATGAGCGAAGGTTTGTTTACGATATCCAGGCTGCTCAGCGTTTTTCGGATGTCACTCTCAGCGAAAGATATCGCTGAAGGGTCAATAATTGTCTTCGGGTCAGGAAAGACATATCGGAACATCAGAATCCTTTCCATAATGGGAGCAGTAGTCCGGAGCAATGATATTGGACACTCCAAACCACCGATCCGAACCATACCATCGGAATCTTCAATCAATTCAGAGATAGTCGATCCAGGCGCAAACCGAGCTATGGCCCCTCTCCCTCCATACCGACTGAAAACTGTGGAATCTTGAGTAGACCGCACAAATTGAGAAAGAGCTCGTACCGCAGCTGACTCTATGAACAGTTCCATATGGAGAGAAATATTTCGCGATATCCTCACCGCTCATTTCAGCAGTGATGTCAGCTGCCACGTACAGGGTATCTCGCTCTTGTCCAACCACGTCCTGCCTATAGTCCCTGGCATCCCTGATGAATTTGGCTGCAGTCGTGCGGAGTGGCATTATGACTGCAGGCTGACCCAAAATAGACACAGAGCCAGCCTTTCGTAGCTCATGAAGATTACGCTGGACCAGACCCGCCTCCGCAAAAATGACGATAGCTTTCGCGAAATCTGTGACCTGCAGATTGACCGCAGCTGCCGCAGGATTTAAGCGCAGTGATTAATATCGGGAATAGAACTGACCTGGAGGAGTGATGACAATACGCTCAATTTTCCCAAACTCCTCGAATCTTGACGGGATATGATGCTCCTGGATTTCTTTGGGCAGCCGTCCCAACCAAAGGCCTCTGTTCTCTTTGGTAGCACGGCGTACAATTTTAGAAAGAGCTGGAACAGAATATGCTCTAGCAAACTGGGGAGCATGCGCTAAGATAGTGAAGAGACGAAGAAACATGAAGACGTGAGAACCGAACACGCATTCAACACGACCAAACAGGCAAAAAAACGGGAAGACTGAAATTAGGGTTACTCGCTGAGCTGGAGGCCCCGAGCACGGAATCTAGAGCTAACACCAAAAAAAAAATCGAAATGACTGACTGGCTCAAGACTGGCTCCACAGACATACCAAACATACTTATTCACGGTAGCCGGAAAGCTCGTCCCAAGAAAAAAAGTAATAGATAAATTTGCGTCCAGACAACCAGGGAATCAAGCCAGCCGGATCAGGGTAGACAAAGAACGAACAATCCATGGCTGTGAGCGGCGCAGGACAGAAAGAGCGGGAGTGGCGAGAGCCGATAGGTATGAGTCATGACCGCCGCATGACGCATTGATCTTATCTAATCGCTTGCTTCTCAACAACCATGGTGGTGAAGAACAAGGTCTGCTTAATGCACGTCTGATACTATTCTTCCACTGGATATGCTGATTTCTCTATTAATAGCGTCCATGATGGCTGGGGCGTCGCGACCGAGCCTGGATTGGAAGGCAATGCTATCGAAGCTGGAACCACAACCAATATGGATTCGATTGCCAAGGACCACAGCTACAGGACGCTGTCTGCTCATGGCGTGTCGGTGGGTCTCAGCGAAGGCCTGATGGGAAATTCTGAAGTCGGGTCCGTCTGCTGCTTTTTTGTGGTTTTCGCTCTTTCTCATTATTCGGTTCAGTCACCTCAACATCGGCGCTGGCCGCATCGTCTGGCAGGATATTGTTCGTATAGATGTCTCGATAAAGAAGCGGGAATTCCATAAAAACAAGACGATTGTGGAATGCATGAACAAGGCCAAGGAGGGCAATGGTAGATTGCATCTGCTGGGCCTGGTGCGTCCATCCTATCTCCTTGCTTGCTTCCCTTTTCTAACAGGGATTCAGGTTTCCGACGGTGGTGTCCATTCCCATATCAACCATCTTTATGCTCTCCTCGAAACCGCCAAGGAAATCGGTGTACCCCATACCTACGTCCATTTCTTCGGCGACGGCAGAGATACCGCTCCACGTTCCGCTGCAGGGTATTGCCAAGATCTGCTAGACTTTATGAAGAAGGAGGAATATGGCGAGCTGGCCACGATTGTCGGCCGATACTATGCGATGGACCGCGATAAGCGATGGGAGCGCGTCAAGATTGCTGTCGACGGACTTGTAGGCGGAACTGGGGAGAAAGCGGAAGCAGCTGTCGATTCTATCAAGGTCAATTATGAAAAGGATGTCACTGACGAGTTCCTCAAACCTATTATTGTCAACGGAGATGCGGGCAGGATAAAAGGCGAGTCACCATTATCTCTGGCCCCGATATTCATTAACCCGTCACAGACGACGATGCCATATTCTTCTTCAATTACCGGTCAGACCGTATGAGGGAGATTGCGACTGTTCTGGGATTGCCAGCTAAGCCTATGGAGGTCAATGTTCCCAAAAACCTTGTACGTCGCTTTGAAGTCTGCTATGGTCGTCAATAATATCCCAATAGAGCATCACCACAATGTCGCGCTACAATTCCGAATACCCTTTCCCTGTAGCATTCCCACCGCAGCCCATGACCAACGTCCTCGCAGAAACCGAGAAATACGCGCATGTCACCTTTTTCTTCAATGGTGGTGTCGAGAAACAGTACCCGAACGAAAAGCGCCATATGATCGCGTCACCAAAAGTCGCCACATATGACAAAAAGCCAGAGATGAATGTGAAAGAAGTCGCAGAAAAGGTCGCAGAGGTTGTCAAAAAGGGCGAAAATGAGTTCGAAACCCAACTATCGCTGACTACGACCGACTATCCGCCACTCCGCACAATCCAATTCCGCGATTTACTTTTACCAATTCCGCTCCCCTCATACCGACGTTTGTCAGTGGACTACACGGTTCACGGTCGCTTCCGATAGCGGCGCAACGACTCCTCCTGAGCACGCGACCCAGACTGATGGGCAGGCTGTCCCCTGGGGCACTGGAGCTCTTGCAGACCCTTCGACCGCCGTTGCCGCTCCTGACTTCGGCTCTACCTCTGGTTCTCATCAGTTGGTGGTACCTCGACTGCCGAAGCCACCAGCACCGGAACCTTTGTGGGCACCAGTGCTAGTGCTTTGACCACCAAGGCATTGTCAGCCTCTGCTTCCGGCTTGAAAACCGCGACAAGCTCATCGGCGTCTATGACTAGCTCCAATGCTGCGCGCTCGAAATTGGGCTTGGTGGATTTCCATTTCATGCAAGCCGCAGTTGTGCTCGCGGCATCTGCAGCTTAGTGATGTGCGGGCCCGGCTCGGCTCGGCTTTGGGAGGCTTAGGCTCGGCCTGAGTGGCTCAGGCCTGCTGAAAATCCAAGCCCGGCCGTTGACGCAGGCCCAAGCCAGGCCCGGCTCGGCTTCGGCCCAGGCCCGGGCTTTTGATACTATAACTGACATTTTTTTTATACTTGCAGTAGTAAGAGGATAGAAATATATTTTATAGCGTACTAATAGTCATCATCCTCATCTGTGTCAATAATACTGTCCCATGCGGTTGAAGCTACCTCTGCCTTGAGCTCTGCAGCATTGAGTTCTTCTTCGAGCTCTTCATTCTCCACCACCACTTCTAACCCGCTCCAAGGACCTTGCTCACGGAAAAGCAAATCTTGCCTGTAGAAGCACTTCATGGACTGAAGAGACTTGACAATGTCACCTTTTAGACAATTTCTGTGCTTGCTAACTGTGATACTGGCCGAGGAGAAGGCCCGTTCACTCGAAACTGATGATGAAAGACCAGAAAAAGACGATAAAGAACAGGTCAGAGCCTGTAACATTCGGAAAACGCACTCAAACGCATCACCGCTAGGCGTCGGCTAACCGGCGCTGTATGGTCGTGTAATAAAAGTTGACTCATCCTCATGACGTGCGATTTTAGTTCAGCGAAAATTGAAATTTACGCTGGATAAAATCGCATGTCAGTGCCTGCCAAGTGACACAATGCTGACCCAAGCCGGAGCTTAGGCCTAGGCCTGGAAATTTTCCAAATCTCAAGCCGAGCCCTGGGCCGTCGTAAGCCTTGCACCAAGGCCCGGCTCGGCTCGGCTCGCGAAGGCTCGGCTTGGGCAGGCTTCACGGCCTGGGCCCAAGCCGGCACATCACTACATCTGCTAGGGGGTTCACGCTTTTGCTATAGGGGACGTTATATTAAATTACGACTGGGCAAGAAAAGACGTGTATTCATTACGCGTTTGTTGTTTCGTTTTCGCATACGGACCTTGATATCATTGAAATCGATCGGCATACATACATATATTCTTCTTTTTATTTCTTATTTTGTGGGGTTGTTTCTTTTCGTAGTGAAGGGGATTTCTTTTGGCTCGACTTGGTTTGATGAGAAGTACCAGGGTGGATGGTAAGTAAGCCTACAATGGCAACTTGTGTGCTCGCTGTCGGCTCTCGACGATGATGTAGCTGGCTGGGATGATCTAAGCCATTTGCAAGACCACAGAGGAGCGACGGCGATCCAGGAGCTTTGTAACCTCGGGCCCCGACACGTGCACGGCAGCTCGTCATCAAACGAATTGAGTTTCAATTGCGATTACGAGTTACTGTATAATTGAACAGCACTTAACGTTTGCCCAAACACTGCAGCTGAACCGAACCAGCTGCGCGTAAGCGGATTCCTGCCTGCTCAGCAGCCGCATCCATCCCCATTTGTCTGTGGTGCTGTTACACTCGAGCCTCAGTATTACTGCAACCTAATATTCAGGGAATATGTCTCATCTGGTTTATTGGGTCTGGACATCGAAACAAGTGAGATCAGCCAATCGGAGCTTTAGCTTCATCTGGTAAACCAGGTTTGGATGGAAATAATTCCTAACTCTGGCAAAGTTCAAAACCGGAATTGGGGCAAATTTTTGACACGTTACATACTTCTTCTTTGATTCTTCTACCTTGATATCCTTCGTGGGCCGGCTTCCTTCTCGCATCGGGCACCTCAGGTCACCAAATAGCGTGATCGGTACCTTGTGACAAATACACTGTTCACAGTGATTTTCTTGAATCCTTCATTGGATTTGAGTGATGATATTATACATCTTGTCTTCACTCAATACTGGGCCATGAACTATACATTACAAGTAAGTGGGTGATTGACAAATATGATTTGTTTCAAGAAGTACCTTAGGGTACACCATCCAGAAGCACAGCTAAGAACAGATTCACTCACCGATTTGATCGGTATCACAGTATGCAATATGACAGAGAGTGAACAGCTTGAAACCCCCTCAGCGGACATATCCAATAACTAGAAATCCCATCAATTGAAGCATTAAAAAGCTTCCAAAGCTCATTTGAAAAAGGCTGACAGCGGATTTTGAACGCACATAGTACTATCCGCGAATGGGAGATAGATTTTCTACTGGGAGATGAACAGGAGATGAACAACAGATTAATGGTAGCTTTTGAGAGAACATTGGGAGAAAATGAGAGAGATGTTGGGAGATGACTGGGAGATCAACTCGGCATGTTTTAATTGGGTTCATAAATATCAGACATCAACACTTTATATTGCCAGTGTTTTCTTTGATTCTTCTAGCTCGATATATCCGGTCGGCCGTGACTTCCTTCTCGCATTGGCTACCTCCGCCGTTTACATAGGCTAGCCTTGCAACCAAACTCGAGGTACAGAGTCCTTGGGAAGAATTGAGATTCATAGCCTCTGCGACCTTTGGTGTGACATGATGATGATAGAACAGGATCCAGATCATGGCAGGCTTTCTAAGAGCCACGACACGACAGATTTGTTAGTCAAACAGCATTTGTATTGTCTGGACATACACACGAAAATAGCATCAATTTGGCGAAAGGACTGAAAGATGTGCTGTATGTGGTATTCATTTCAAATCCATCAGGGTTTTGAAGCATGTACCATAGTCTCCATTGCAAAGCATCCCATCATGCTGCCTGTTGTATATCATAGCCGCATAAATGTTCAAAAATAACTCGGCATATGCAAAGCTTGTGTCCGGTCGGATCCGGGATTTCACCGCAGTCTGTAGCAAATGCTGTGTGGGATTAGGTGTATGCATCACTTATGATCAACAAACCAAAATCGACGCCGATGGACGCGAGGCTGAGCAAAGTTCTGGCCAGGACTTGAAGGTGCCAAAGGCATTTTGACAGCAGTGATGATCAAGAATAGTCAGATATGATCTACCAATAGTAGCGCTCCTCATGTTGAACAGCTGACCGAAAACAGCAAATAGCTGTTAAACGCCTGTTAAAAGACGAATCAGTAAGGCTATCGCCACTTTCCCCTCCCATCATGGATGTTGCTGCTAGCATTATTGCCCTCGTGCAAGGCGCTCAGGCCCTTTTCAATTATGTCGTAGATGTTCGTGAGGGATTCCATGCTCGTGCAGAGTTACTCGAATCCCTTGGGCCTCTCCCCTCTCTTTTGAATACTTTGGTCGTGAAGGTCCAACCCCCCTGCCAGAATACAGAGTTGGTAAGCACAGCCAACCTGCTGTGCTCACCAGAAGGTCCTTTTACCCAGCTCCAAGCCCTCATAGACCGACTTCACACCAAGCTCGGGCGGTCCTCGGCTTCTTCCGCCAGCCGTACCCAAAAGGTTCTACAGGCCTTGAAATGGCCATTTGACAAAGGTGAAGTTGCAGAGCTGATGCAGAAGATTGAGAGAGTCAAATCTCTTATCACGCTTGCACTTCAGAATGATCTGGTGTATGTCTTCTGCGCAGATGAAGGAGATCACTTGACATTTTTACTAGAACCCTGAACCAGATGATACGCGAAGATATTTTGGAGGCCAAGACAGTGATCTCCACAGGCATTGATGATTTATCCGGGAAGCTCGGCGGTATCTCCGTAAACATCGGTGATGTTGGAAACAAAGTGCAAAGCATCTCAGACACACTCACACCAATGGTCGAAAGGGTTCAATTGCACGTTATGAGTATGTATAAAAGACTGAGTCCTCGAGTATAATCACCGATTTCATTTAGGTGACGATATGCGCAAATTTGCTGACTGGCTGTCTCGTTTAGACTTTCAGACAACCCAGCAGCACTTAATTTCACAATGGACCCCTGGCACCGTGGACTGGTTCATTGAAGATGCGACGTTTAAAGATTGGACTACAGGGAAGTTTAATGTGCTGTGGTGTCCAGGTGAACGTGAGTTGTTTTAGCAAGACCACTTTTCTGCTTTTCTCAACAGCAGAGCTTGATAGCTGGTGTTGGCAAGACAATCCTCGTGTATGTGACCATCACTATGATAGATTCATCTGACTTTGTTGATAGGTCACGGGTTATTGACCACCTGCACAAGGTCTCAAGACCTGATGTTGGCGTCGCCTACATATTCTTCCGGTACAATGAGGCCAATACTCAGGATATAAGGGCCTTGGTTGCCAGTATCCTATGTCAACTTCTCATTGGCGACACTATACCTGACGGGCTCAAACCGCTCTATAATTCCTTCAAAGATAAACGCCCACTAAGCCAGGATCTCAATATGCTGGTGAATGCTCTTGATTCACAAATCCATTCATATTCCAATGTATACCTTGTCGTGGATGCATTTGATGAATGCAGCGAGGACATCCGAGACGACTTCTTGTCCACATTTCACCCCCTCACACGTTCCAATCGTCTCCATATCTTGGTCACATCCCGGCCGCTGTTGTCAATAGAAAGTCAATTCAAGGGTGACCAACGAATCAATGTACGTGCACATGATGATGATGTTCGGGCCCACATCCTGCATCAAATTCGGAAACATAAACGCCTCAAAGACCTGGTGAAAGACGGTGGAGCAGGTTTCGAAAATGAAATCATTGGACAGATCATTGAAAAGGCTGCTGGAATGTACGTCCACCATGATTGTCCGAGCAAATTCTGATTAAGTGACCAGGTTCCTCCTTGTCCACTTACACCTCGAATCTGTCAAAAACAAACCAAATCCTTGGGAGCTATGCAAAGCTCTTGCTAAATTGCCAGATACAATTCATATTTCATATGATGAGACAATGCACAGGATTAATTCACAGGACGAGACCTGTGTGCAGATGGCAAATCAAGTCTTCAAGTGGCTGGTTTATGCAAAGCGACCATTGACAATGCTCGAGCTGCGCCACGCTTTAGCCATTTCCCTTGAATCCACACAGATAAATCCCAAAGCCATTACCGCGGCCGAGATCCTGGTTGAGATCTGCGGTGGTCTTGTGGTTACAGAGAAGAATGATGATGGGGTAGATTTTCCTCGCCTCGTCCGTCAGTTAATGATTTCTCTCACGATACCATGCACTGAATCACACATAGATTATACGACCAAGGAGTATTTTGAACTCAAGGCAAAAAGTCTGTTTCCAGATGCCCACCTTGGGTTGGCCACTGCATGTCTGCAATATCTCTGCTTTGATACATTGAACTCTGAAGTATGCACAATTAAGAAGTACCCTGATCCAGACAAAGAGCCGCATGTACTGGTCCAATATGCAGCTGACCACTGGGGAGATCATGGGAGGGAATGTGAAGCCCAGCTGATGACACAGCACAAGGGGCTGCTCTTACAGTTCCTTCAAAATGATAGAATTCTGTGCTCCAGCCCGAGATGGAGTATCTCTCATGATAATGACTACCATAGGCTTCAGTGGGGGAATGGCCTCGGTAGCCTTGGAAGATTTGGATTATCAAAGCTATTGGAGAGCATTCTCAATGACAGCACTGTCATTAATGATGCTTACGGTTTAGGGCTTGCGCTACTTTTCGCAGTGCATTTCAACCATGTCACCATTGTTAGACTTTTGGTTATGCGCGCAACCCTTACCAATCAGGTATGTTACACACTTCACGGCACATCCGCAGCCCTGATCTAGATTGCACAGGAGACAATTATAGATTCAAATGTCTCATATGATATTTGTCTGAATGACTGGGACAATCCCATGCTTTGTCACAGTGCCCTTGCCCTGGCGGCTATAGTTGGCTCTGTCAAATTTGTAACACTTCTACTGTGTCTCCCAGGTCTCAATCCAAACTTTCGTGAGTACGACCGTATGACCCCACTGCACTACGCAGCAAGTGAAGGTCACCTGGAGGTGGTAGCTCTCCTGATGCAGCATGCGGACATCAATGTCAATTCCACAGATGAATCGGGTGATACACCGCTCCACATGGCATTATCAGGCAGCCACCAAAAGACCGCAGAGCTGCTCCTAGACCATCCTGAAATCCAGTCGAATTTATCCAATAAGGATGGCGTGTTGCCCTGGATGTTGGCGGCTGAGAAAGGATATCAAGGCATCATGGAGCTACTTCTCGCACGAGATGACGTGGATCCAAATGGCCAAGATGAGGAATTCCTCACTCCACTATCGCATGCAGCTGCGAATGGCCTTGTGATATCAATGCAATATCTCCTATCCCTGCCACAGATCAATTTTGCAACTTCTTTCAATATGGCTTATGCCGCAAAGGGAACATGGCGTCGAGTCCACGATCCATGGGATAGTGCTGTTATTGATCTATTACGTGAACGTGATGATCTCAACCCCAACATGCAGAGCTACAAATCCCGTGGACCGCTATCTTGGGCAGCAGCAGAGGGTCGCATTGAGTGGGTCGAATTCCTGCTACAACTTCCGGGCATCATTCCAGACTTGAAGGATACAATGGAATCACGGACACCTCTATCGTATGCTGCTGGCAATTACCGCTCAACGGAGACAATGCGCATTCTCATGCAACATAATGATGTTGATCCAAACTCTCAGGACAAATACAGACGGACTCCACTATCCTACGCAGCAGCATCATACAACAACTCGGAGACGGTTGCCCTTCTCGTCCAACGAGAGGATGTTGACATCAACTCACAGGATGTTTATGGGCACACACCCCTCTCATATGCCTGTAAAGAAGGAGATGTTGATGCTGCTTTATATCTCCTTGATCTGCCAGGAATCCATGCCAACCTCGCAGATCACTGCGGGATCACTCCGCTTATGTACTCTGCAATGCGCTGCATATGGTTCAATATTGATCTGTTCATGCGTCCTCTCAACCACAGCGCTGTGGATAGAAATCAGTTGGATTTCCAGGGAAGAACATTGCTCATGTTCTGCGCCATGGCATGGGATGGAGAGGCGGCGCGATATCTACTTGACAACTATGTCGTGGATGTGAATGCAAAATCCAAAGGTCTCCAAACTGCCTTGTCCATCGCGGCGGGAAAGCCAAACCTCGCAGTTGCTTCACTTCTCTTGTCACGGGGCGCCGTTGACCGTAATGTCAGGGATCGACACGGCCGCACGCCACTCTATATTGCTGTGGAGTCCCTTCATTGCAACCCAGACTGGGACCACTGGGATCGTGACAAAATGATCAAAATGATCGACCTTCTGCGCCAGTATGGGGCAGAAGAGGACGGTCCTGACCTCCTCTGGTGCTTGAATGATGTAGAGTGCACCAAGATGTGGGATTTTCTCTATGGCTAGATGGACGGCCATGGGATGGGAATATGCGCTCTATTGATCTTTGATTACCTGATTTGGCACTCATTGGATTGGTTTCTGTTATTACTTTGCTACATTATGTACCAGTCTGTCTCCATTTGGTATCCATATATTACCATGACCCAATGTACCAGCTTTACAATGAAATCTATTATTTTCTGGATGCCACACTAGTCGGAAGTTGACGAGGGAGCAGCAGAAGGTAAGCTTGGAATGGATTCAAAGTCAGATGAAGTGAGTAGACAATCAAAACACTCAACTATTCCAAATCGGTATCTGCAGCTTTCATACTACAGGAAAAGGCGGCTATACAAAGCAAAACTCACTGAAAAAAGAAAGGAACCGATGAGGCTCGAAACCTCAACAAGAGAAAAACAAGGAAAAACAACAAAAGGAATTCTCACGTCCCCAGCTTTCCGACGCGCCAAACTCAATCATTCGAATCACCGTCTCCAGAATGCTGAGCCATTCTCGCTCACGACCCCGACGCGCTCATTGGTCTTCTCGCCTTTGCGGCCATCCTGGATTCACCATGGAAGCCATTAATCCGAATTACCAGTGTTTCTGGGAAGCCAGCTCAAACGATGTCATTTTGGAGCAACCCGGTACCTCAGCCTTGCTTTCGCGCCCACAGAATTCCTCTGCACCTTCGGGACTGGGTGACAGCTAGTATGCTGGGTCCATGGTGGTACGCCTCCAGTGGTACGTTTTTCTAAATTTTGTATTATGAAATATTCCTGATAATTTTTGTGCAGCAGCTATCCGCCTCCTTCTCCTTCCCCTTCACCATTGCCTCACCATTATTGTCAATCCACGGAGGCACCATGTTCAAGCAAATCCATGCGGGCGCACGTCTGGGCCTTACACCGCGGAAAACAGGAAGGGAAGATGAGGGGCACGAAGGTCAAACCAGACGTAGAGAGCGAGAAGGCTAAGCTAGACGTCAAGAGCGACGATAATAATGTGCGTTACATTGCTTGACCGTCGGAATGAGAGGCTCCAGGCTGAAATTTTTTCAGCGCGCAATGATTGGCTCTGAACAATACCGTCGAAGCCGCATCCTCGACCAACATCACCTCGTCTACAATTCACGTTAACCTCGTCACAGAATCCACGTCCACAGGCCAGGGAAGCATCGTCGCCTTTGGATGACACCAGACGATGTGGTAGCGGATTGGATTTCCGATCTGTTATTCCAGATAATGCCTCTGCCCAGGCCTACGGTGGTATCAGAGCCAACGACGCCTCCGCTGCGAAACGAGGGGAAAGGGTTGAGGAAAACAAGGGAACAAAAAGATGAGGGAAAAGGCTTTGGATTGAGCTGGGTTGGGCTTCGATGCGGGTTCGCTTGAGCACAGAGCTTGAGGCAGAAGCCAGAAAAGCTCAAGGTGCGTCTTTTTTGTTTCGCCTCTCACATATATATTAATCAAGTTTAACGATAGACCAATATCACGCTCCTCCTTCGTTGAAGGTCCTCGTCTAGTCTTTGCCGAAACGACACGAAAAGACGACCCATCTCCTCTCTCGCAAACAATGTCGGTCCAGAGTCGTCTCTTCCCAGACCGTGTTGACCTTCATATAGAATCTTTGCACTGGACCACTGGCTAACCGAAAACGGTCCCTCTTTTCGCCTTAGCCTCCGCAAAATCATTAGGACCATGTCAAACATCACAGGAGGGCAGAGAAATGAGGGAGACGGATAGATGTCGACAGAAAGACGTCCCGACGAGACGGATTTCATTATGTACGTCTACCTTGAGCTTCTGAAGGAAAATCCAAGCTGAACTTCTTTTCAGGATCACCTTCCCTAAACCCGATACCGCTGCTGTTGAATCGTCTGGCCAACCTGTCAGCCACGATCCCTAGTAAGAAGTCGCCCAACTATGGTCGACTAAGACTGACTATCTACCACTCCAGACAATCCAATCGACCACAGTCGGAGCAGGCTTGACTGTTTATCTCAATGTCTCGTCAAGGCCTTCCCAATTCTGCGATTTACTTCTACCAGTTCTGCTCCCCTCATACCGATGTTTATCAGTGGACTACACAGTTCACGGTCGCCTCCAATAGCAGCGCAACAACTCCTCCTGAGCACCAGGCCCAGACTGATGGGCAGGCCGTCCCCTGGGGCACTGGAGCTCTCGCAGACCCTTCAACCGCTGTCGCCGCTCCCGTCTTCGGCTCTATATCTGGCTCTGCATCTGGATCGTCATCTGGATCATTAGTCGGTGGTGGTGCTGGTGCTGGTGTCTCGACCGCTGGCGCCACTGGCACCACTGACACCGGAACCTTTGTGGGCACCAGTGTTGCTGCCACTTCGAGTGCTTCCGGCTCGAAAGCCGCGACAAGCTCATCGGCGTCTGCGACCAGCTCCAATGCTGCACGCTCAAAATCGAACTTTGTGGATTTCTATTTCATGCAGGCTGCGGTTGTTCTTGCGACATCTGCTATGGGGTTCACGCTTTTGCTATAGGCGACGTGTTATGTTAAATTACAACTTGGCAAGAAAAGACGTCTATTCATTACGCGTTTGTTGTTTCGTTTTCGCATACGGACCATGATATCATCGAAATCGATCGGAATACATACATATATTCTTTTTATTTTATTCCTTATTTTGTTGGTGTTTTTCGCTAGTAAAGGGATTTCTTTTGGCTCTACTTGGTTTGATGAGAAGGAATAGGGTGGATGGTCAGTAAGCCTTGGTCACAATGGCAGCTTGTGTGCTTGTCGATTCTCGACGATGATGTAGCTGGCTGGGATGATCCAAGCCGTTTGCAAGATCACAGAGGAGCGACTGACCTATGAGGCGATCCAGGAGCTTCGTAACCTCGGGTTTGAGCTCTAGAGCCGCATGTCGGGATATCTGAAATACAAAAAAGTAGCGATAATACTGTAGTTTTCCGACCAACAGTGTTCAGAGGTCGGCGTGATCCATGACGAACTGTTGGTCGGAAAACTACAGTAAGGATGATAGATCATTAAAGGCCTGAACACGGGACGGTCGAATTGGTCGATACAGGTCCTCCAATCAAACTTTACCTAGATATTGCCTATAATGCTGTAGACCCGACGAACTTGGCCCAATCAAATGTAAGTACAGGCGGCCAGACGCAGTGAATGAGGCAGGTCAGAAAAGCCCAGACAGAGCGATATCAGTATTGGAGCGACCTAGAGACATCCCAGAGGTGGCTGGAATTTTCACCGCAGCGTGATTTTATCAAGAAGGAGGAGCAGAGGATTTATGAGCATCGGACGAAATGCTATATTGGGCCAAAAATGTCTCTGCCTTATTGTCCATGGGCGTCCCATTCTTCTCGCTAGATTAGCTACATAAATATCCCGTGAGAGGACCAGCTCTGATTCCTTCTACTTGAATCTACTTGTATCTACATTGCCACTCTCCTCCTTGAATCACACTGAAACAGCCATTTATGACACATCTACCATTGATATTCCCTCTAGACACTGAATCGTTTCAGTTCCCGACAAAGATGGAACAAAGAACTGTTCAAAAATTGTCCGAGCCATGTCAGGATTTGTGGTGTTTCAACATGGCTTTGAACTCTGTAACATCTTCGATTCAAGACATAGATGCGCAATATGCTGTCAAGCATACAGCGGGTCTTAATCTAGATGAGATTGACTATGGCTCATCAGAAAAATTCCAGCATGTCGGGATGCTATCAAAAAGTTCACTCTGCCAGTCCGGAAAATAGCCCAAAAACGCGAATTGACCCAGATTTAAATACCACCTCAAACTGCGGTCATGATGGAATTCCACTGAGCTGCACCAGCACTCACCTTGGGGTTCACTGAAATCATTTGGCTTATATACATCTTTGTGAAACATAGATGAGAAGTTACTTACCTCCGACATCACGCCAAAAATCAAACGACCATCTGCATCATAGCAATCCGGCTAGGTTCGGCAGGGGACAATGTTGCATCCACGTACCGGCACGTCCGCTCGGAGTCTCAATCTGGTCTAGAAACCGGTTCAGGTTTACCATACCGTACCCACAGAAGTTTTAAAGTGTCATTTCTTGGAATGAAAACTCCATGACCATCCCTAGCGAGCTTGAACCCGCTTCGGATGTATTGGAGATATACTATAGCATCACCATGAGTCGCAGAAAGGAGCCTCAAAGTCCCCATTGGCAGCCGGCCCATCAAGGGTTAATATTCTAGGAGAACCAGCTTTTGACCTAAAGCCCATGTGGACCCTACGTCAGATTTCGGGTTCATTTAGGACATCTTGGAAGAAAGGGTCCAGAACTCTTCGAGATCCGAGGGAGGTGTCTGAAAACCATTTCTGGGTAGATATCAGACATGTAGAGCTCAAGAATGAGCCCATGATTCCAAGTTTGGTTTGCAGTGGCGCACCGATTCTACCAAATTTCAGAATGACTGTGAAGGCTGGAACAATGTATCATGGTAATTCTATTGAAAGTAAGTCGGCTAGATGCAGTTCATTGACATTCCATACAGAGGATGAATTTCTGATGCTGTCAAACCACATCGAGTCTTATTATTCTACTCAAAGGCCCTTTACAAAGTGCAGGGTACCCTGGATCATTGAACAAGTCATCATTAAGTCTCTCTCTAACATAATGAACTGATTGATGCGGATATGGTGCATGTCCATGCATGACTACAAGCGGTACGCCACATAAGGTTCCAATGTGCAGTATCTATATATCCTCCACAGTTGGCATAGATTCAACAAAAATCCAGAATTTCGGCTTATTCTCAGGCTTAAATCACCACTTGGTTGTAACATACCAGGCATTTCAATGGATGCTATGATATGGAATGCGCCACAGATGAATTGTGGTTAACGATCAAACCTATGCAAAGATAAAAACCAGTCATGTTCCGCCATTCTTCTGAACCGCCATTGAATATTATGGCTGTGACAACGCAACGCTGTCGAGCACATTGAGTGACCGGTCAGAATATAACACAATCATGCTGAAACATGAATGGAATGAGTATGAGTACCACAATTTAACATCTAGGATAAAAACAGGCCGGGCATATTTCAGTGATTCCACTGTATCTCAGGCTTTTATTGAATCAAGATGCCGTCGTGCGCCACAGTCTGACCGCGCGACGTGAATTGTTCAGTGCTGTGAGACACCTCTAGGCTGACTGGGATACATTATTGCCTGGTGATTTTGGGTCGATCCCCTGGATGACTCATCACCCGCGTCGTAAGTCGTAGCCGCTACAGATTGCATGACGCAGTATGGTGGTTTGAGGGCCAGTGATGGACATTTTCAGGTCATCTTTAGTATAGAACCATGTTACCATCACAGGAGAAGTATCACTGAGGCGACTGGAAAAACTACTGCTTATATGTGGATTCAAATATCCAAGTAGACACCTGTAATGATGCATTATATGACCAAGTAGACCGTTCAGGGAACTGCATGACTATATCCCTTTGCTCTACGGCAGAGACGTTATCTGGACTCATAGCAGTACTTACCATGATATGAGGACATGGGAAGTGCTATCCAAAGGCTAGCCTGAGTAGGTGGCGTAATTCAAGTCTCAGAAATTAGGGATTGTCTGGCAAGAAACCTCACATATGAGCCGTAGCATGACAAGATACCAGCCAAGATCACACCTTTAGTACCAGTTCAACACAACTTCGGATGCTAACCATGCTTCAGCTGTGATACCAGCCATACGTCTCTCATGATGACATGGAGTCACCACTATCAGTGATGGCAGCCGAACCTCACTGAACCATAGGAAATTGGCAGCAGAAATCAACGACAGCCGATGACACCAGTGACAAGTTCCAGCTTGTTGTCGCTCCAGAGTCATTGTTAAAAAGGACATTGATATTACTGGAAAACCAGATTTCATGACCAGAAATCCGGCGGACAAGTTCGGACCTCGCTATGTGGTGCAAGGCTGGGCCTCGGAATGGATGGATCTGATATGATAGAGAATCCGTAGCAATCCATCTCCTGAAAATCAGAAAGAGCGACGAAGGCGCACAAAGAGTTTCGACACCTGGTTTTCCCAGTCCGCTCAGGAGGGCCAGTGACTTCTTGACACCTTTCAGGTACCACCGATCCAGATCTAGCAAGAACAAGTTGATACATGACTATTTGATCCCTTGCGAGGATCCAAATTGAAAAGGAATGTGGCGCAATCCGAGCCCCATGATCTGACTTTTGCTGCGATTCATCTCCTGCTGGCCAATTCAGTCAAGAAAGAGTGAAATCAGGTCTGAACCACCAAGACTCTTCACGGAAACCCCACCTGAGAACCGGAAAAAGCAGCCGCAATTTCCGTTTCGGAGCCCCAGAAACCCTTGAAACTGGCATCCAAGTTTGCGTAGAAATGGTGAGGAAGTACGCTGAATGCTTGTAAACATGCAGAACACCATGTCCAATGCTGGGAACCAAAGCCAGCCCAGCAGAGCCTGCCAAAATGTATTTTCCGGCTTTGGATGCTGGAGAAACACCATGGATCACCAACTAGCATTGATATGACATTGATATACATTATTACAGCCACTAAAAGCAGAGATCCGACCCCAATTTTGAGCAAAAAGCGACCGAAAGTGTCACATGTGACACAAAAAAGCGAATTGGTACTCTTATAGGTCCACAATTTACTCCGATGGACAGTGTTCCAGGTAAATATAGTACTTACCTGATATATCATTACCGGAGCATAGGGAATAACCCACAAAGAGAGCCCAATATCGAGCCAATGGAGATCAGAAGTGTCACATGTGGCGCGAAAAAGCCTATTTAGGCTGTTATAAGCTCTCAGTTCTCTCCAATACACTGTACAAGGTGGAGAATTAACTCATATCTGTTTACCCAATGGCACAATATAGGGAATGAAGGAGAAAAATAAATAAGTATGTCGCAGGCGCTACAACAGTACTACGACGATCAATGTAGCCGACCCGATTTGGACGTAAGCCTGATGGTACTATTGTAAATCGACCTGTTAGGTCAGTTTCTCACACGCAAACAACCGACCTAACGGGTCTTATGTTAGGTTTGATGGGATGGCCATAGGTGACTATATCGTCACCTGTACTAGAGTCTGGATACTTATTAGAGACTACATCGGTTCCAACATCAGCGGAGCCAGTTGGCCTGTTCCGAATCAGGATTTGACAGGGAGCTACGCCAGCATAATCACCTTGATGGCCTGTTATATATACATACATTTAATAGGCTGTCAAGGTCTGTTACGACATATCTGGCCTCCTGCCATGGGTCATGATTTATTAAGTCTGTCAAAGCATTTCGGCAGCAGTGATGGTCAAGAATAGTCTGGGTTTCACAGCAATAGCTGTTGAATGCCTATGAAAAAGCGAATGATTGTGAGGCTATCCCCACATTCCTCTCCCATCCATGGATGTCGCTGCTAGCATTATTGCCCTCGTGCAAGGCGCTCAGGCCCTTTTCAATTATGTTGTAGATGTTCGTGAGGGATTCCATGCTCGTGCAGAGTTACTTGAATCCCTTGGGCCTCTCCCCTCTCTTTTGAATACTTTGGTCGTGAAGGTCCAACCCCCCTGCCAGAATACAGAGTTGGTAAGCACAGCCAACCTGCTGTGCTCACCAGAAGGTCCTTTTACCCAGCTCCAAGCCCTCATAGAACGACTTCACACCAAGCTCGGGCGGTCCTCGGCTTCTTCCGCCAGCCGTACCCAAAAGGTTCTACAGGCCATGAAATGGTCAATTGACAAAGGTGAAGTTGCAGAGCTGATGCAGAAGATTGAGAGAGTCAAATCTCTTATCACGCTTGCACTTCAAAATGATCTGGTGTATGTCTTCTGCGCAGATGAAGGAGATTACTTGACATTTTTACTAGAACCCTGAATCAGATGATACGCGAAGATATTCTGGAGGCCAAGACAGTGATCTCCACAGGCATTGATGATTTATCTGGGAAGCTCAGTGGTCTCTCAGTAAACATCAGTGGTGTCAGAAAAGAAGTGCAAAACATCTCAGACAAGCTCACACCAATGGTTGAAAGGGTCCAATCGCACCTCATGAGTACATATAAAAGACTCAGTCTTCGAGTATAATCACTGATTTTATTTAGGTGATGATATGCGCAAATTTGCTGACTGGCTGTCTCGTTTGGACTTTCAGACAACCCAGCAGCACTTAATTTCACAGTGGACCCCTGGGACAGTGGACTGGTTCATTGAAAATGCAAAGTTTCAAGATTGGACTGCTGGAAAGTTTGGTGTGCTGTGGTGTCCGGGTGAACGTGAGTTGTTTTTAGCAAAACCACTTTTCTGCTTTTCTCAACAGTAGAACTTGATAGCTGGTGTTGGCAAGACAATCCTCGCGTATGTGACCATTCCTATGTCAGATAGATTCCTCTGACTCGTTCATAGGTCGCGGGTTATTGACCACCTGCACAAGGTCCCCCCAAGACCTCATGTTGGTGTCGCCTATATATTCTTCCGATACAATGAAGCCAATACTCAGGATATAAGGGCCTTGGTTGCCAGTATCCTACGTCAACTTCTCATTGGTGACACTATACCTGACGGGCTCAAACCGCTCTATAATTCCTTCAAAGATAAACACCCACTAAGCCAGGATCTCAATATGCTGGTGAATGCTCTTGGTTCACAAATCCATTTATATTCCGATGTATACCTTGTCGTGGACGCATTTGATGAATGCATGGAGGACATCCGAGAGGACTTTCTGTCCACATTCCGTCCCCTCACAGACTCCAATCGACTCCATATTTTGGTCACATCCCGACTGCTGTTGTCGATAGAGAGTCAATTCAAGGGTGACCAACGAATCAATGTGCGCGCACATGATGATGATGTTCGCGCCCACATCTTGCATCAAATTCAGAAACATAAACGCCTCGAAAAGCTGGTGAAAGGCGGTGGAGCGGGTTTTGAAGATGAAATCATTGGACAGATCATTGAAAAGGCTGCCGGAATGTATGTCCACCATGATCGTCTGAGCAGATTCTGATCAAGCTACTAGGTTCCTCCTTGTCCACTTACACCTTGAATCTGTCAAAAACAAACCAAATCGCCAGGAGCTACACAAAGCTCTTGCTATATTGCCAGATACAATTTATATTTCATATGATGAAACAATGCACAGGATTGATTCACAGGAAGAATCCTGTGCACAGCTGGCAAAACAAGTCTTCAAGTGGCTGGTTTATGCAAAGCGGCCATTGACAATGCTCGAGCTGCGCCATGCTTTAGCCATTTCCCTTGAATCCACAGAAATGGATCCTGACTCCATTACCTCGCCTGAGATCCTGATTGAGATCTGTGGTGGTCTTGTGGTTACGGAGAAGGATTATAGGGGTTCGGATTTTCCTCGCCTTGTCCGTAAGTTAATGATTTCTCTCGCAATACCATGCACTGAATCACACATAGATTATACGACCAAGGAGTATTTTGAACTCAAGACAGAAAGTCTGTTTCCAGATGCCCATCTTGGGTTGGCCACTGCATGTCTCAGATATCTCTGCTTTGATACATTGGACCCTGGAGTATGCAGAACTTCCGAGTACCCTGATTCTGACCAGGAGCTACATGTACTGGTCCAATATGCTGCCAACCACTGGGGAGATCATGGGAGGGAATGTGAAGCCCAGCTGATGACACAGTACAAGGGGCTGCTCTTACAGTTCCTTCAAAATGATAGAATTGTGGGCTCAAAATCGGCATACCATGATCCGAGTCGGTACCATGACTTTGTGTGGGGGAAAGGCCTCGCTAGCTTTGGAAGATTTGGATTATCAAAGCTATTGGAGAACATTCTCGATGACAGTCCTGTTATTAATGATCCCCACGGTTTAGGCTACGCGCTATATCTTGCAGTGTGTTGCAACCATGCCACCATTGTTAGACTTTTGGTTATGCGCGCAACCCTTACCAATCAGGTGTGTTACAGACTTTGTGTCATATTCACAACTCTGATCTAGATTGCAAAGGAGACAACACGAGCTTGTATCATAGATCCAAACATCTCATATCGTATTTGTCTGAATGTCGGGGACTGGGGCGATCCCGAGTGTGCCCTTGCTGTCGCGGCCAGAGTTAGCTCTGTCGAATTTGTAACACTTCTACTGCATCTCCCAGGTCTCGATCCAAACTTTGGTGAGTATGACCATATGACCCCGCTGCACTACGCAGCAAGTGAAGGTCACCTGGAGGTGGTAGCTCTCCTAATGCAGCATGCGGACACCAATGTCAATTCCAGAACCTTCAGCGGTGATACACCGCTCCACATGGCATTATCGGGCGGCCACCAAAAGACCGCAGAGCTGCTCTTAGGCCATCCTGAAGTCCAGTCGAATTTATCCAATACGCATGGCGTGTTGCCCTGGATGTTGGCGGCCGAGAAAGGATATCAAGGCATCATGGAGCTACTTCTCACACGAGATGACTTTGATCCAAATGGCCAAGATGAGGAATTCCTCACTCCACTATCACATGCCACTGCCAACGGCCATGTGAGATCAATGAAATATCTCCTATCCCTGCCACAGATCAATTTTTCAACTTCTTTCAATATGGCTCGTGCCGCATCAGGAGGTCATGACTCTGTGGAGGTTATCGATCTATTACATGGACATGATGATCTCAAGCCCAACGTGCAGAGCTACAAATCCCATGGACCACTGTCATGGGCAGCAGCAAGGGGTCACATCGAGTGGGTTAAATTCCTGCTACAACTCCCAGGCATCATTCCAGATTTGAGGGATACAATGGAATCACGGACGCCTTTGTCGTATGCTGCTAGCGATTGCTCAACGAAGACGATACACATTCTCATGCAACGTTCTGACGTTGATCCAAACTCTCAGGACAAACACGGACGGACGCCACTATCATATGCAACAATGGATTACTTAGGTGATTCCATGGCGCTGCTCCTGACTCACCCAAACATACAACCCGATATACCAGATTATACCGGAAGAACTCCACTATCCTATGCAGCAGAATACAACAACTCGAAGATGGTTGCCCTTCTCGCCCAACGAGAGGATGTCGACATCAACTCGCAGGATGTTTATGGGCGCACACCCCTCTCATATTCCAGTGTAATGGGAAATGTAGATCTCCTTGATTTACCTGGAATCCATGCCAACCTCGCAGATCAATGCGGGATCACTCCGCTTATGTACTCTGCAATGAGTGGCAACTGGTGTAAGAATACACTGTTCAAGCGTCTTCTCAACCATGACGCTGTGGATAGAAACCAGTTGGATTTCCAGGGAAGAACATTGCTCATGTTCTGCGCCATGGGACTTGGCAAAGACACAGCACAATATCTACTTGACAACTATGTCGTGGACGTGAATGCAAAATCAAAAGGTCTCCAAACTGCCTTGTCCATTGCGGCGGGAGAGGTAAACCTTGCAGTTGCTTCGCTTCTCTTGTCACGGGGCGACGTTGACCGTAACGTCAGGGATCGACACGGCCGCACGCCACTCTATATTGCTATGGAGTCCCTTGGTCGTCAAGTCAGGTATTACTGGAAGAAGGAGGGGCATCGTGAGAAAATGGTCGACCTTCTGCGCCAGTATGGGGCAGAAGAGGATGGTCCTGATCTCCTCTAGTGCTTGACTGATGTAGAGTGCAATGAGATCTGGGATTTTCTCTATGGATAGATGGGATGGCTGTGGGATGGAGATATGCACTCTATTGATCTTTGATAACCCGATTTGACACTCATCGGATTAGTCTCCGTTGCATGGACAGCGTAGTTGTTGTACGTTGCCACATTATGTATTGGCCTATGTCTCTCTTTGTTATCCAAGTATCTCCGTGACCCAATGTACCAGTTTTATGATGAAATCTATTATTTTCTGGATGCCACACTAGTTGGAAGTTGACGAGGGAGCAACGGAAGGTAATCGTGAGATGGATTCAAAGTCAGATGAGGCAATTCCATTTTATACTACAGGAAAAGGCAGCTATACACAACAAAACTCACCGAAAAAAAGAAAGGAATTGATGAGGCTCGAAACCTTGACAAGAGAAAAACAAACAAAAACAACAACAAAAAATCTCACGTCTCCAGCTCTCCAGCTCTCCAACACGTCGGAATCAATCATTCAAATCACCGTCTCCAGAGCCATTCCTGTTCATGACCCGACACGCTCATTGACCTTCTCCCCCTTGCGACCATCCTGGAATCACCATGGAAGCCATTACTGTATAAACCATGACCATTAGTTCACCCAATGTGATGCGTGACGCGTTGATTTGGCCAGTTCATCAGTTCAGTTCAGAGTGTGAGGCGTGATGGGTTCAGAGTTCAGTTCATTTGGCTGGGCACGCCCTGACTAAAGCATGCTTGCAGCTTCTGCTGATGTCCTAGATGGTCCAGCTGGTAGAGTCTCTAGCAGTTGATGCGCTCAAGATGCGCTTCAAATATGTTTTTAGCCATCTTTTGCATGAAAGTTCGAATCCCACCAATTACCGGTGTGATGAACCTGTATGAACCCAGTTCAGAACCAGTATTGATAGAGGCCAACCTTCGGTGGCAAATATGAGTCCCCCTTTTATCTATTTCTAAACATCTAACTTGGAGTGTGCTTCTTGTTTAGCCTAAGACAGGATGTAAGATGTGAGGAGAACAAGGAATATATACTAACTATTACAACACTCAATCCCAAGACTCACACCACTCAAACCATAGAGGACCCAAAATCAATTAAATGATTATATAAACAAGCAGAACAACATCAGATAGTAAGAGTATAAACTAATAATAAAAATAAAAAGGTGAAAGGCTGCAACAGGGAGACATTAAAACCTGACTGGTAAAACCACTTGGGAAAAGTTGCCACTGTATATGCAGGTTTGAAAGAATAAATAGCATACCATAGAGAAAGAAAGAGTATATAACAAGTCCAGTAGCTAACCCAGCCGGGCATAAACTGCAAATACAGCATTTCCTCCTTGTACTGATATAAATTGTTGTGGTGTGAAGTCAGCAACTTTGCCCTCCAAAGTAGAGATTCCATGGTTAATCAGTGTATATTTGGAAAGATAGTTGTGAACTCGGGTCTCAAAAACTTGCATCTTGAAGCGAGGCACGTGACATGCCGTGCATTCCCTCTAGGTTCCCTGATGCGGCTGGCCTGAATCCTGCTCCCTCCCAACAAATGAGCCCACATGTGGGACTCATAATCGGCTGTGATGCGTGATGAATTTGGTAGAAACCGAGTTCAGAGGGGGCCATGATGCATGACTGAACTAGTGGTCGTGTTTATACAGTAATCTGGATTACCAGCGTTTCTGGGAAGCCAGGTCAAACAATGTCATTTCTGAGAAACTCGGTACCTCAGCCCTCCTTTCTTGCCCACAGAAGGCCTCTGCATAATGGCTGCCTTTGTGATTGGGTGACAGCTAGTATGCTGGGTCCATGGTGGTATGCCTCCAGTGGTACGTTTTTCTAAATTTTGTATTATGAAATATTCCCGATAATTCTTCTGCAGCAGCTATCCTCCCTCTTCTACTTCTCCTTCACCATTGCCTCGCCATTATTGTCAATCCACGGAGGCACCATGGTCAAGCAAATCCATACGGGCGCACGTCTGGGCCTTACACCACGGAAAACGGGAAGGGAAGATGAAGGGCGCAGAGGTTAAACTAGACGTTGAGAGCGAGAAGGCCAAGCTAGACGTCGAGAGTGACAATAGTAATGTGCGTCACCTTGCTTGACCGTCGGAATGAGAGGCTCCAGGCTGAACTTTTTTCAGCGCGCAATGATTGGCTCAGATCGATCACCTAAGGCAGATGAGGTTACATAAGAATTTGACTTGATAAGTCGGCTCTATGCGTGTGGGAACCAGACTTAAGAAGTCCATTACAGCAAAAGAGATCCGGTCGTCGTAATACATTTAGTCCTAAAGGGGATCGTTCCCGTGACATTGAGAAAAGGACCTCCATTGACGTCAACTTCAACCTCTGCGCTGACCTCTGAGGCGACCTCCGCGACCTCGTTATGCCGAAAGCTGCGAAAGCTTGTTTTCATCTGGCGGCACGTGGGTGGCAGTATCCTCGTCACCAGCATTCCGCGACATATATATGGGCAAACGCCAGCCAACCAAGGTCAAGACGGCATTGTCCTCTAACATTCCCTCCTTTGGTCAACATCTCCGCAGTCCTCTGAAGGCAAGGAACAAAAGGAGAATCAATGAACACGTCCGGATTCCCTTTCAGAGCGATAGGATTCGGGAATTGGAGGAAGAAATGAACGCTTTGGGCAATCTCACGAGCGTCCCGGCTGGCTCCATGGACAGGGGAGTTTATGACAGCGATGATGAGGGAATTGGCGGTGGAATTGGCGATGCTACAGACCTTTTGACAAACACCGACGAGCTTCTTCCGACCTCCAACATGATTCCTTCAGAGACGTCCAATCCTAGAGACGTCCAGGCAGATTCCACCTTTCCCCAGAACCTTCGGCCCATCCAGGGAGCACGAAAAACCCGCAGAAGGTCGAAAAGGTGCATTATTTGACCTCTGCTGCAATTCTCCATAAAAACTGGATGGACACAATTCGGGATCTAAATGACCCATACCTCCAATACCTCCGGGAATCCATTGGACGCATCTTCTCTCCACCTACAGAGCTCGCTTCCCGCTGCAAAAGACCCATTTGTGATTCGAAAACCCTCCGCATCCTTTGCCTGTATTTCGATCGTATGTTTCCCATCTCTTTCCAAGCTCTCGTGCTAAAGAACATCGCAGACTTTATCTACGTGACAGTCCAAGGCTGCGCCTGCGAATCGATACCTCAGATTCTCGTCAGAAGCGGTCTTTTCCCCAGTACGCCGGTCTTTCCACAAATCGCCATATCCATCGCTTTGCTCGATTTCTATCAAGCGCTGTTTGAGCGTTCATGTGATGCGATTTATGCCTTGGCAGCAGCGTTGAAAACCGTGTATGAGCGTAAAGGCTTTCGTTTGCTTAACAAAGATGTAGCTATTCTGATTATCTGATGTCGTATATCCTGCTAATACCATCCAGGGCGAATTGCAAAAGGAGCCGCTGTGAAGGAGCCTTTGCAATGCCTTCCAGTGGTACAATATGCTTCAGCTCAATACTGAACGGGCAGTTGATGCCGCAATCCTGTTCAGTGATCAGCGGGTCCAGGATCGAAAACCGAATCGTGCTGATGTCACTTTGCCTCCTCTTGCACTCGATTCTTTACCGTCCAGTGTCAAACCTTGTTCCCTGGACGACATCGTGACAGGATGCTCTCCATTACCTCCCACTCCTCCTGCTCAAACCACCGAAATCGACAAACTGTCTCGTGGTGAATGCCACCAGATTCTGCGTAACCTTTGTCCAGCTTGCTTTGGTAACAATACATATGGGCGCCCCTTTGTTCAGTCAGTCCTTTTTCTCTTGTGAAAGCGATCTCTGACCTCATTATCAGAGGTGGAGATATACATGTTGCTCTTGATGGCAACCAACATCATAAGCATGTCACCGGTGCTGGAGAAAGCTTTGTCTTCCACCAGAGTCGACATTTCTTGTCGAAACAGTTTGTCAATCAAGTCAGTGATCGTATCATGCAAGCAAGAGCGCGACCACCGAAAGCGTATCGTGTCGTTGTACCCGATTCAGCTATCGACGGTTGTCGCGATTCCTTTTATGCTGCCAAAGGAGATAAACAAGGTCGAGATAATGGGAAAAAGCACGTTTTCGATGACACCAGCATTATGGCCCTTGTCTGTCACCACGACATTCCCCTTTTCTTGGCCAACATAGATACTCCCGGGGAGCAACAGAAATACACCATTGCTCTCCTCGAAATGCTGTTCAACCTCATTCCTCTGATGGCAACTGTTGTGGCACTATATGATATCGGCTGTGTGCTAGATAGAAGCTTGAAGAAAGTGAGGTTTTTCTTTCATTTCACATTTACAGGTGCTGACTACTGCAGTATGACCTTCTTCCGACCTGGATTACATGTCGAATTGAGTTTGCAACTTCTGCCATGCATACCTATGGACATCAGTGGAGCTGCCAGCTTATTTACAATCTGCGATTGCGACAAGGCCTCGGTCTTTCAGATGGAGAAGGCGTTGAGCGCCTCTGGTCGAGGCTCCGCAAACTTATTGGGGTTGAACGTCGTTCGACAGTGAGTGTTCATTCCATTTTGAAACTCATTCTTATCTCAAGTCAGCGCGCTCGACGTCTCTGGCTCCTGGATCATCAAGCTGATGCTATTGCTGCAGAGCTGGAAGACGGTTTGGGCGAGTGGATTAGCAATCACTTGTTCAAAGGTCTCGAGACCCACATCGTGGAGGCACAAGAGAAGCTCAATGCTAACGGTATCTCTGTCGCCGTATGTCAAGAACAGTGGGCCTTGCAGAAGGAAGATCAACTTTCAGTTTGAGCACATAAGCAATTGTTCAATCGACTCTTTCATACACTGAATCTCTACAGATCGCCCGGCTGTTCTCAAGAAAGAGCTGGACAAAGTCTTGGCTCTTCAAAGCGACATCGAGGGCGTAGATGCTGCTCTTGCCAAAGCAACCTCTGCAATTTGACAAGCCGGACCTAGCAAAAAGTCGCTCCACCTTGTTTCACAGTTAACCAAGACGCAATCTGGGCTTAAGGATCAAGTTGAGGCACTCTACGCATCACTCAATATGTCTGAAAGCTTTCCAGAGCTGAAAGGGGTGCCTCTGGAACTAGCTCGAACACTTTTTCTGGCGAGAGACCTCAAGATTAACATCAGGAAAAATGTTACTGGTAGCCTTTGGCAATGGGACAAATTGGACCAATCTGTGGGCGGTCGCGAAATGACAATAGGTTTGGATTCACGGATAAACGCCTAGATTATTCTTTGACTGACCCGGATACAGGAACTAAACTTCATCAAAAGGTTCAAAAGAACATTTCAAGTCGAAAACCTGCGCTTACCACTAGCATCAACAAATACAATGGCTATGTATACGCAGTAAAGCGACTGGCTGTCAGCAACCCACAGATCGTGATACCAGAACCACTCCCTACTGATCTCCAGTCCCTCAAAGAGTCTACTGAGCTATTGCAGGACATCTTCATCACTTGAACAGATGGTCCATTACCCCTTTGGTTAGAAAATTGCAAGGTTCGGCAGGCGATACAAGCCCTGCTCAAACTCGATCAATGTCTTGAAGAGCGACGTCGATTGGGTATGGAGGCACAGAATCTCTGTCGATCCTTTGGTCGAAAGTTGACCGCCATTGAAGTTGCCAGATGACTTCCTCAGTGTAAGCAACTCATTTGTTATATGCCGGTGCTGTACTCACAGATCCAGCAGTTGAATATCTTGCACTTCTTCTCGACGAACGTCGAGCGCATCATGTATACCTCCAGAGCACATGGCAGAGCACAGCAGTCGCCCCTGCTCGTTTTGACGATGCTGTAGTCACCGCGCGACAGGTCTCTGAAAGCATTACTGGCTTTGAAGCTGAACCGGTGCCGATTCGTTGGGTAACAGTTCGGACCTCGGAATCCCATTCGAAGTGTCGAATGAATCCTCGGCAAGCAGCAGGATTCATTGAAGAAAGCCATAACATCGTTGCATCTGACATTCTCGTTTCAGATGTAGCTGACCTTGATTCAGACGACAACATTCCCGCAGAATCTGCTGAAGAAGCTGGATCAGAAGATGACGAACCTGATGAAACTGAATTGGCGCCTGATATATCCTCAGATAGCCCAATGGTTCAGATGCCCATATTTCATTGGAATGAGCTGGTATGTTATCTTTCATCGTGCACCAGCTTCTCAGATTGTCTACAGTATGACCTGCAACTGGATCCATCTCTTTTGCAAGACTTGACCACTCTGACAGAAAGCATCAAATCCCTTGGCGACGATCCAACTGCACCCTGAGTCATTCTTGGTACAGAGATCGATCTTTCCCGCTGGGACTTGGACGTCCTTCATACCCCCAAAGCCTGGCTCACCAGTGGCTGCATCAACAGTGTCGCAGGTCTCATCCACCGTCAACTTGTAGAGACCTCGGTGATTGCCACCAACAGCGCTCTTTTCACCACTTTTGTCTTTCTTTATACCACCACTTCCAAAGATGCCCCATTGTGGAGATCTTGTCGCAGCACGGAATACTGGAACAAGGAGATATGGATAGTCCCAATTCATTGAATACAAGAGCAACATTGGGTCTTGGCTGTCATGCACAGACCAACTCATACAATCATGGTCTTTGACAGTTTGGTGGGTGAACAGCAGTTGTGGATTTCGGACACGTCGGTGAGTGTTATCTATAACTCTTGTCTTCTGAATTCAATATGGCCTGTAGACTTTGACACGCATGGTCTATCGACTAGAGTCATTAGCCCAGCACCATGACAAGACCATGGAGCCAGCAGATGGCGCATGGACTGTTGTCCCTCTCAATGTAAGTGTTTGGCCATTATTGTTCTCGTCTAATTTTCAGTATAGATGCGTAAACTGCAAAGAAACTCAAATGACTGTGGTCTATGGGTTCTCACCACTATCGCTGCAGTTCTAAGAGGTTACGATACCTCAGGTCTCGATGAAAGTAACATAGTGCAGCTTTGAGATTCATTCATTCGTCTTTGTGCAATGGTGCCAGCACAAGCTTAATGTCTGTACTTTTGCAGCAATAAAAACTCGTCTTTATTTCATCTGGTTATCTCGTATCATCTATCGCCACTCAATAAATTCTTGTAAACTGTATTGAAGGAGGCTTTGTCTTTAGATATAGCACTTTCATTCAGTCTTGGTTGCGACGGCCTCGAGCAAACTTCTGTGTCTTCCCGCCGGATTCCTGCGATTGATTCAAAGAAATAAACGGAAGTTCATCATTCAAGGTTTAAAACTCTTACTTATGAGGATGCATAGAAGGATGAGGAGGAGCACATCTGTCAGTCCTCTTTCGAGCAATATGAACCTATTGAGATAGAAAGTCAGGAAAGGTGGCTTGTACCTGTGGTAGGCTTGTCAAAACATTCCATACTGTGGACTCACTGTATAGTAGATCAAGATTCCCTCATCGTAGGGGTCGAACAAACTAATCAGATCCTGATTACCGACCTAGAGAATACATCGAGTGAGAGAATAAACCAAGAAGAAAAGGCTCGACATACAATATCTCCCTGGCTAAACAAATACTCAAGTTCTTCAAGTGGTTTGAAGATTGTTGGATTTGGATTGAAAGAAAGAAAAATAAAGACAGCTGACCAATAAAACATTTCAAGCGACTTACTAAGCAAAGGTGGGAAAGAGCATTAGCGCTATGTTCTTTGAAACGACGACAGTGGACTAATTCTACTAGTCTCGAAAACCAGCCTCAACCCAAAATTAAGAAGCCATCATTAATTTTCGGAGAGTCTGGAGTTCTAACCTGACGTGTGCCTCGGAGTTTGAATTATGTAGGTATCCGAGCTCGGCTCATGACATATTGTGATTACACTCGTCCTAATTTGGTGTTTGTTCTGGAAATTGTACCTTATGGTCATTATCAACGGGTCTTCGACTGGCAGGGTGTGTAATTTGGGAAATCCAGCAGCAGCATTTAGTTATGGGATTCAAGTAGGACATTAAAGCTGATTTGACGTGACAAATCAGCATTTGGACTCATGGATTTCTCCATCTAGCATCATCAGGAAATCGGCCATAGCGCAAGGCTCAAGCTTGGGTCTCTCCAAATGCGGACATCAATCAGAGACCAGGCCGGAAATCCTTCATAAGGCGTGCTGTGCCAGGCTCAGGCAATCATTTATTTCAAACTCCGAGGCACACCTCGGTGGACCCCCGTGTCAAGATCTAGACTATAATTCTACAGGTTACAGATTCAATTCGAAATGTAAGGTACAGGGCATGAAGCAGCAAACCAGCATAACTGTAGCGTGAATGGTCCACATGCCACGTCGGGACTGGTAAAGGCGTCAGCAGTGGGCTGAAGGAAAAAGACGTCGCTCACCGAAGTCAAATAAATAGATGTCAGTTGAGTGAAGGAGGCATCAAAGGCCCTAGAACAATATGAGCTCTAAAGGTAAAAGATCAAGAGAAAAGAGTGACAAAGGTGGACTGAGGCTCCATAAAGTCAATGTCTGCCGATAGAAAAAGATTTCATGAAAAAGGCTTACCAGAATGGGGAGGACTTGGAGATGTTGCAACAGCTGTACCGAAAAACCAGCATGAGGCTGCGGCGGGACTGAAGGATGTCAGCATCGGGATTGGAGGGAAATTCGAGATATTCTTTACTGATGCAGAAAAATGGGCAAGCCAGCAGTGCCAGCACAAGGCTGCGTCAAGACTGAAGGTTTTTTCAGTCAGGATAATCACTGAAGGAAAAAGACATTCCTTACTGATGCAATAAATAGAGATAACAGGGCGAACAAATGAGGACATCAGAAAGCCTACAGGAATATGAGCTCTGCAGGTCAAGGGAAAAATTATGAAGGAGTTTAAATAAAACTGCAGTGTATCAGGGCTCCACAAGGTCGAAAGAAAAGCAAGCCGCCGTCCATTTAAAAAAAATACAGGACAAAGGCCCACCTGGATCGAATGGAATCACGATTTGGGGGACCTGAAAACCTAAAGATTTCTCTCCTCAGGGCTGAAGGCAGCAGTAAGAGAAATGATGCTCACCGCAATTTTTTCCTGCACCTATTCAAACCCAACCATGTTTGAAGAAGAAAAGTGTCATACAACGAGGGGAAATGCGTGAAGGGTCTAGAAATTTATCTTAGCATTGGAGGGCATAATGTAAGATGATTTCTTGCCTTCGATTCCAGCGAATATTGGAGTTTGAAAGAAAAAGAGCATCGAGACAAAGGGAAGTGAATGTTCAGGGCAAAAGGCGAAGGGCACGTAGCTGGGCTGTCACATTTTAATGTCACAGTAAAAGATGCAGCTTAATTGGGACCTGTATTACGTCAAAATCAGGGATATCATTTGCGCTTGACATTTTTTGTATCTACACCGGCTCGGAACTGGCTCTCTCTTTGGTGCTTAGATCCTGAGTTGCATACAATGGAGAATGAAAAAGCGGACTAAAAATCAACAAGTCGGAAGCAGGCTGATTGGACCTGGAGGTTGGCGAGTTTGGTGGCACACTGGGATTCGATGGAGCGTGTAGACGCTTTGAAGTGGGTTCAGGTACTGATTCATCGTTTTTGAGAGGAGACGATGGCCGAGGGTGCTTTGCCGGATGCGGGAGAATGCAATGCTCTGGCTTCGGAGCTCCAGGTGGTGCATGTGACCTCAATGGCTTTGTGAACATCCGCAAAGCTTCCAGCTCAGGGCGCAAGCTCTTTGCAAATTCAGTTCAGTACGAAACAAGGCAAGAATAAATAGGCACACCTTCGCTACAAATCGTTCTCTGTCATGCCGCTCTTGTGCGGTGCTACCAAAAGGCATGGTCAACGGGTGAATCAAGAACCACCGAGTCTCAAGATCCTCTATGAATTTATCTGCACTGGGATGACCTTGTGCGAAAGCGTCGACATAGTCTGTCGCTTGATCCCGGATGGTTCTGAGTTCGTCTTGGTTGAACTAAAGAAGTGATTTAGAATCATATCATGGAAGAGAATACTAAATCACTGTGTATCGCGTGTATCGCTGTTGAGCTGAATTTCTGACTGCTTTCATGTTGCAAGTGGTGACAAGCACTTGAACCACTTGACAAGAGGCGATAGTGGGGAAAACCAGCAGAAAAGTACTTACATGTTTCTTCATTGCACGATGCCTTCAGGGTCAAAACATTATGTCAATGAGACCATTTGGGGAACCACAAATAAGATTGTATCTGGAGCATCTGCAACTTGACGAGAGGTGATAGTGGGGAAAACCAGCAGAAAGGTACCTACATTTTTCTTCATTGCACGATGCCTTCAGGGTCAAACCATTATGCATATGTCAATGAAACCATTTGGGGAACCACAAATAAGATTGTATCTGGAGAATCTGCAACTGAATTGCAAAAGACAAGAAGGGCACTACCTGAAAGCCAAGGAAGGATTCTAAGTATTGGGGTAAGACCATGGTATTTTGCAACTGATCTAATCCTAATTTCACCAACAAAAGGCGCCACCAATGTCAGAAATAAGATTTCGATCCATTCAATCCCAAGGTGACTCAGAGCTAAAATATCAATTTCTCCTAGTATCTAGTACCAGTCAAAATCGCCAGCGCATGCAATGGTGGGGCCAATTGGTCTGTATCCCAACTGCTGCTCAAACAGCTTGCGCAGGATGCTTTGCGCGATACAGTCACGCAAAGAAAGCGGTTGGCGAGCTAGATGTGCTTCGGTCCGGGTAAGTAACCTGCGCCCAATTTTGTCTTCTCCATCAAAATGTAACAAGAGCATACGTCGAAAACGCTATCCACAAGTTGGATTAGAAGGGCCTGAACAGGAATCAATGAATACATACCTCTAAGACATGGTAATAATGTCGCTCTCGTTGTTCTCTAGTCGAGAACATTGGTTGCTTGTCAGGAAAAGACTGATAGAAAGCAATTGACCCCGTAGCAAGGTATTCGGTGAGATTTCCTTCCTTGACAGCCATGATGTAACTGGCTTCTGTGAAATACTGATCCAAGAAGGATTCAGCCTCTGGATGCTATAGATAAGACAATGTCAAGGGTAAATAAATGACGATGCTGGAATTATACATACCATCTCAGAGTCGTAGAGATGAAGAAGTTGAACTGGAAAAGAGGACTGAACAAGGGGCATGTGGTGGCGCAAAGTTCTTGTAACACTTCCAGAATCTTTGGCTGATCTACTGAGTTTGAGCACGACCAGGTGAGATTTTCACACGACGCGTACGCAGTCTCAAAGCTCTGGTCTGGACCCAGAGAGAAGGGAATGGAAATTGTGCATGAAGTTGAGCTTTGAGTTACAGTAACAGCAATTTGGTCGCACTGATGGTGGTGTTAAAGTAGTTAACTACACTGTGATTGAGCTGGAAAAGAGGACTGAATAAGGGGCATGTGGTGGCGCAAAGTTCTTGTAACGCTTCCAGAATCTTCGGCTGATCGGCCGAGCTTGAACGCAACCAGGTGACATTTTCACGCGATGTGTACACAGTCTCAAAGCTCCAGTTACCCTAAGAGAAGGGAATGGAAATCTTGCATGAAGTTGAGCTTTGCATTACAGTAACAGTGATTCGGTTGCACTCATGGTGGCGTTAAAGTAATTAACTATACTGTGATATCGACATAGGCGAGCCAGTTTGCACTTGGCCCAAACTGGCAATCGTGCAGCATATCCCATTGGAAGAATGCATCGCAGCACCCTTTCTCCCAGATCTCAGTGACTGTTGCACTTGTATTGAGCAGGAGGTATTGGATAGACATGCAAAAAAGTCGAAAATGTATCATCTGTATGACCAGGGTCAATACAAGTCAATGAAAAAAGGATCACTCACTTCGACCTGTTCTCTGCGACGATACTCTGTCAGATGAGGATTATTGACAACCGGCTGTAATGCTGCTGCTGGAAAAGCACGTTGGAAGAAAAAAGTAATGGTCTCCACAACTTGGACCATCATCATGTCCTCACTGGCAAGGGCTCTGATGTACCAGGATTGGTATCGTTGCAGCCATCGATTCTGTTCCTGGTCCCACGGATGGTGGAGCTTTGTGGTATCGCGGGCCTTGATAGTAGGAGATATGGATGAGCTTCACTGAGGACATGGAATAATAATGCTCACCAGTCCCTGGTTCAGAGCAATAGCAGTCGTAAAACGAGTTCTCGCTTGTATCAAGCAAATGGGTTGCAATAAACGCGATGATGGGGGCATCCTAGGTCGCAAATGGTCGTGGTTTCAGTTCAAAGATATTTTCAAGGTCCGCTGGTTAAGGTGGAGTTGGATGTTGCTTTGCTGTCGATGTTCAGTCCGAGATCCCGTATTCCCTATTGTCTTTTTGCGACAATAGGGAGCTTGATTCTTTTTATTGAGACTAATGGTCTCACAGAGAGCAATAAGATAGATGAATACAAAGATCTGTCTTTTCGGTTTTGTCAGAATGTGTCTCGTTCAAAAGGTCAGACGAAGGTCAACTTACAGCTCACCTTTGCTTCAGCATCACTTGACGTTTCATATCTGAATTTCACCTTGAACGACAATGGTCCGACGAAAGCTTTACCATTCCAAGGCTGAAAGACAAGCAGCCAATCGAGCGAAATCCAAGCGCTCATATGAGAAGTAAATCTGGAATCTATAATTCTACAATGTGCAAACTGATTGTGGAACAGACATCAAGAAATTATCAATGCACGTCGTTGTGGTCACTACCATCAAGTCAATAATACCAGTGACGATGATCAAGACAACAACAGCGGCGTTGATGACAACAGGATCGTCTCTGGTTCTGCATCTGAACAGTATGTCATTAATTGATATTTATTTCGTCACATCTTCAGAGTTAATGCTATATAGCTCAATGAACGAAACCCCAGAGCAACATGCCGCTGTCGACAGTGCTCTGAGAGATGCCCAATGTTTGAGCAATCTACTTACTGAGCTGCTCAGTCCGACTCCCTTCGAATTCTTTGACAATATTGCTCTAAGCATGATAGCATGTGGCAGGGGAAGGCCTGGCCTGCTACAGTGCCAGCATTTGTTGGAACCAATCCAGGAGGCCTTCACAATGATGAGGAATACAACCAAGGGCCTGAGGTATTCAACATGCGAAGAGCACAAACGATTGAGGGACATACAGGATTATTTTGATGAGATGGAGGCGGTCGGTCAAGACCTGTACCTCAATGCGCCAGACATTGAATACCAGCGCACTCATAAAAGATTGACTTACCAGGAAGATATTCCAGAATTGACCTTTGATTAGACACGTGATTCTGATGAAAAAGACATGAATATACATTTTGCATACAAAAGGTCAGCTAGTACACGTTTGGTGTTGTGGTATATCAAGAAGGGTCAACTTTATGTTCACGAGCTAGAAGGCCTAGATGTAGTGTTCATAACTGGCCTAAAAACATTGAAAGTGACGCACCAGTCAAACCGCCCATTCTTCCAACCTTGATAGAGCGACAAAATGTCTGAAAGCCCATCAGGCATATTTCTAGCACCAATGTGAAGCGGCCTACCTAAGGTCGCAAATCGTGAAACGCTTGGCTTCGGCAAGTCTGATTTGAGATGTAAACAAAAGTCGAGGAGTATCTGGGAAAAAGGACTTGCCTTCCATGTCAACACCAGGTGGAGCTAGGGCAGCCTCTAGTTGCCCATCGGCAGATTCACTGGATTTATGTGATGAGACTGTGGCTTTGATCAACGCTTCCAATGTGTCCAAGCGATCCAGGATGAGCTCTACAAAATCATGAACCTTGGTCAATGTTCGAGAAAAAGTCATTCACGTTTGAACCGATTTGATTCTTCTACAGTCTCCAACCGGGCCAGTATCATTGCTGAGAGAGATATGAATACAGCCAAAAAAGAGAGAGATTTACTTGCCGCTTCCCAAGTTCCCTGCGTCTGCAAAAGCTTCAAAGAGATTCTCTCGAGATAATTTGAATGATTTACCACAGGTAGACTCTAGACGATGGAGTGCATTAGAGATTGCATTCAAGGCGGCAGAGGGAGACAGCTCCCTGAGCTGGGACAAAGAAAGGGACCCGGTACGTGAAGGCGTTAAACGAACCGTGGGAGCTGCTACCGCTGCTATCAGTTTGCGGAGAATTCCGGCCGATAGCGGCATTCACGTGCCTCAATGTCGAATAATGTTTGCAAGTCATCATTCTTTACTTTTACTTGGCTTGGATTCACCCTCAACAAGCCTCGAATATCATGATACCAGCGACCAAGCATTGGGATCCAAGTGACTGGGAGAATGCGTCATTCCTACGGCTTCCACCACAATCACCCCTGGACCGGCCCTTGCTGCACCCAGAGGAGTATATCCAGGACGATTTCATAAAGAAAATGGCATCTCGAAAACACAAATCTCAGTTTCGTTTCACCAAGGTGCGCTTTCACTGCTCTTTATCTCGAAGGATGACTGGAGATATTTCCTCGTCATGTCGATCATTTTGATTGGATCCTATTCAGCCATAGCTGTCAGCTAATCTCGCTCTCTCTCAGCTCACCAGCGACCAGCTCGACTGTCTCTACATTTCTGTTCCGAGATATTTCAATCTTGAATCACAGAATCTCCTCTGACTGTTCATCAAGGACTTTACCAAGCATTGGCTCAATACTTGGCCAATTCCATTGGATCTCAGGCAGGGACCTGCTTGTCCGCCATTGAGTGGTTGGCTTCTCATTCGTGCTCAAGAGGCATATATGGGGGTACGTTTTCAAATTTCCGACTTAATTCTAGTACATGATGAGAACTTTCAAGATTGTAATGCTGATGCTTTATCGACACATAACCTATTGGTGGTCGCAATACTCAGATGAGGAAAAACTGGAGATGCTCGTTGAAGACCAGGAGGAACTCGATGAGATCATGATGGAAAGGAGGTCAATAAGAGAAAATGAGCAGGAGGAAAATCAGGTCATTGATCTGTTGCTGCTGGAGAGCCCAGGCTCCCGAACTCAGAAAAAGTGGCGTATACCGAGTTCACCACAGAATTTGCAGAATGTATGGAATCTTGTTTCGATCTAAACATGTGAATAAAATTGAATCAAGGATATGGAAGAGAAACAGCTTGTCTGGCTACTTACAGATGCTGAGTCCAGGCCTGTCACCAGAGCAACTTCAGAAGATGTGGCGTATCCCAAAATGCCTGCTTGAGAAGGCAGTTCTAGAATATCTCAAATCTGATTTAGATCTGGACCCTCAAATAAAATTTAAACATGCATTGAACTTACAATAAGCTCATGAACAGCCCGCAAAGATCCCCATGGAGTGCACTAGAACATTCCATGAGCATTCCATGCCACATTGTGTTTCAAGCCATAACATCAGGTCAGTCGCCTTTGTTCCCTTGTCTCTTACCTCCATGTCATTCATCACTGACACTATGGTATGGGAGGATTTTCTCCCTCACGCTGACACCACTGCCTTTGACTGGCCTCACTGTCGAAGCCAAGTCTGCATACCTAATTTCTTTCCCAACATCGAGCACCACCATCTCCCTCTGGCTCAAATTACTCGTTTCTATGTCGCATCCAGGTGCCTTCGTCCTGGGATCTATACCACCTGGTGAGTTGAATTTCTGAATGTCAATTATCTCAATATCTCACCATGCTTATTTAAAATAGGGAAGACTGCGAGATGGTCTGTAAGGCCAACAGGCAGATGAAGTGGCGAATTGTCAATTCTCCTGCTCAAGCTTTTGCCGAGTGGGATTCACAGTGCTTTTTGACACGGTGCGACCATCTTGTGGCCGGTGGTCTCCCAGTGGCTCATGTATCAACTCAGTCGTCTGCTACCATTCCACCGGCACCACCGTCGACTCCGGTGGAAGCAATTGCTTCTTCATCGGAAGCCAGTGTCTCTGCCGCTCCGTCAACTCCTTCGAAATCGCTGTCGAAATCCATCTCAAAATCACCTTCAGAATCACCTACAAAAATGGTAGGCTCACCATCCAAAGGCAAAGGCATCGCCTCGACAACCTTTTATGCTTTGAGATCGCCTGGCAAAAAAGGAATTTTCAATAATCGGTCAGTTTCCATTGTATTCTCTTTTGAACCATCTAACAATTATTATCAGGGACGACACTCACCAGGCACTTGAGACTGCTGGTCCCAGTGCATCTTTAGTGTACGCTGAGTCACTTCAGGCTGCTAGCTCGTTTCTTGAAGAGAACGAAGTTGACAACATTGATGATTTTACCGGTGAAGTAGACCAAACTGATCTCTAGAGAAGGATGCTGTCAGTAGAAAAACGTATCAAAGTCAATTGTACCTTATCGAATTCACTTCTTGAGATCTGCGAGATTTGTGACATTCATGGCTGAGCTTAAAGGTGAACGGGGTGATTTATCGATGTGTCCGATGTGGCATACAGAGACCCAAGTTACTGGAATCTTTGTCTCGAATGATTCTAGTGGGACAAGAGATCTCATAAGAGTTGAACATGAGAGTGGTGATTTCTTGTCTGAACATGTCCGATGTCGACGGTTGAGCTTAATGGAGATCTTCACTGAGATCCTCAGTTACCCAATGAAACAATTTTTCTGAACAACTCATGACGATTTGAGCAGGCCCTGTTGCTGAACTGACGCGGAGAAGGTAACTCACAAGACTTGAACATGAGGTGGTGATTTCTTGTCTTGGCATGTCCGATGTCAAAGGCTGATTGAAGTTAACCGACTTGAGAAGATTTTTGCTCTGGATTCATTTCAAAACATGTATACGAAGACAGAGATTAGGCTTGGGGTTTGTTGGCAGACACAAATACCTGCCTAAACCGGAAGCGCTTCTTTTGATTATCAGCTCGGCATGTCGTGTATGCCGGACCTGGATCTGGACCTGAGATTGCATTCCTTACGCAACGTCCACGTAGTCCACGTCACGTCCCAAATCATCTCTTCTAAGTCCAATCCAAGTCTCTACAAAACAGTACAATATATTGTTGTTTCTTTATTCATGCAAGATAATCTGACTAATGAATAGACCAGGATTCCTTCCGTCGTTGCTTTTTCTCGGGAGATGGTGCTAAAATTTCGACCTGCGACGCATTCCGCTTCTGTCCTCACGCTATGTCGGGCGGCGGACACGAGGTCTCATTCAGCGTAACTTGGTCCCCGCTGAGACGGTCAAGTTCAGCTGTAAAGGCTCCAATTTGCGCCCGAATAATCTGTATTCGGGCCTTGTCACTAGGCGTCAATTGGTCTACGCAGCTCAGATAACCAGCAAGGTCAGTGAGTTTCGGTGCCACATTTCCCAGCTCCAAGAATGTGCGAGATACTGCTTGCTGACTTACTCCTTCTTTGGCAGAGCTTCGTAAGATCGTCTATCCAAGGTTAACCGGTCAAAAATGTCAGGTTACAGTTCAACAAAACTCACAAAGTCGCATTCGTCACCTTCACCTTCGCCGTCGCTCCCATTTTCACTTTCACTGTCATCATCACTGTCAACATCGTCTTCAGGGCCTTCAATATCACTAGAATTTGGCTCCATTGCCACGCCTTGTTCTTCTCCGTCGTCGTCACCCAAAAGCAAGCCGAGTCTTTCCGCAGCATCTGCCACTGGTCGGGCTCGAATTTTGATGGTCAATTTTGGTTTGGCTTGTGAGATCGAGGTAAGGAGATGTCGGGCCTCATGTTCTGAAGCTGGGATATTGATTGAGGGAATCTGCAGGCCCTGTTCGCGAAGACCTTCAATTCGTTGAAGGGCCGCTCGTACATGCTTGCAAGCTCCTCCTCTTTGCTGGAAATCCTGGCAGGTGCACGAAGCTGTTCCGTTGTAAGCGATGGTTATCGTGTAAATGAGAGGGTTTTTCTCGTGAGCCGTTGCCCAGGATGAATAGCAGGTGAATTCCAGCCCTCTAACACTAGGGACGGGAGCGCTGATTTGACTATTTTGAAGAATCGTGGCTGCGGCTGCATCACGATTAGGATCTGGGATGAGATACGCGACGACAGCGGCCAAATCAGCTGACTTAGCCGTTCGAGATTTCCATAACTCGTCGCCTCCAGGCAGGCCCAAGATACGAGTTTTCCTCCTCTCATCATCGGCGCGCTCCATGTCTCGCTGCTCAAACATGGCAGGAATCATTTCTGTGACGACGAAGTGTAGAAGGACATCCAAGCGAAGCCGGCGCCCGCCTCGCTGTTGCTGATTGATGTATTTGTGCTTTATAACACGGTTTAGTGCCTCGAGATGATTTGTATGTGAAACAACATTATCAGGTGAGCATCCGAGGACTTTGGCTGCTGCATGCTGACCGAATCTGGACCAGCTGCACCACAGCTCCTTCGAGAGCCAGTAGCTTCGAAGATATTCGACGTGGGCCAAAGCTCCAGCAAATGTATTCTTCTCGGACTCTGCATCATCACGCGACAGCTCCAAGACTTCCTTTTCCTCCCGTACGAGATCCAGGGTGTCCTGGAATGATGTTGTCTCGACTAGGTGATCTTCTAAACTCTTCATGCGCTTCACCAGGTCCTGAATTAGCGGCGATTTCCCTTTCAGGCACTTGGTCCGGTGATTCTTCCAGGACCTTCGTAAATGGATTCTGCAGATCAAGAGCACCAACTCGGGCCATACGATGAGAAGAGCCCCACGCTCTTTGAGATCTGTATCGGTGATCGCCACCCAAGGGCAGAATTCTTCGCCATTCCTTTTCCCGAGACTCGTCTTCCATTGCGATACCAGCTTCGCCAAAACATTCCTGTCATAGCCTGCAGCCGTATGACGGTTTCCTGATGGCGCCGAAAAGAAAAGGAATGCCAAGGGTACACCGTGTCCCTGTTCATCGATACCCATCAAGACGAACAGTAACAATCGCTTGTCGCAAAGCCCGAAGGTGCCATCCATTAGAACCTGTGAGTGATGTCCGTATTTCCAAGCCATCTCCTTCATTTCGTCGGTAGCCACACATGCCTCGAAGCGCTCATTTTGGGATGTTCGAGCAGAGTAGTGGAAAACGGCGTCTGCGAAGGTTTTGTTGTAGTTGGGAGAATTAGGATCAAGCCATTGGTCAACGTTGATTTGTGGCTTTTTGGCAGTATTTATGCCTTTCATGCGACTGTATTGACGATATAGGGATCGCATATCACCACGGCGAAGAAGGTAGCGATATTTCCAGTGACGAGGATCGGGAGACATATCCGGATAGCCGTTTGTCTTCACCAGAGCTCGATTTTGCTTCTGGACCTCACTCAGAGAAACCGACGCAGAAAGCTGGGCTAGAGCGGTCTGAAAGACTGCTGGATGAAGAGATTGACGAGGGACACGCGTCAAAAGCGCGTCTTTACACGCTTCATTGTGCTCAAGAAAGCCACGAATGCGTAGAATTTGCTGAGCTCCAGCAGCTTCGACGTAGGTGACCTCAACGTGAGCTAAACAACTGACGAAAGGAGCGGGAGTATTTCGCTTCACAGAACCGTGGACCGTATGATCATATCCACAGTCGCTGGAAATGGTCAGTATTTATGTATATTATTATTCTTGGCTTACCACTGAGATAGGACGCGTCGCGTCGGAACAGTGTTCTGCCCCGGTGACTTCATTGACCATTTAACACTCCATCTGTTTGCCGGCTCATCCCTGGAATCTAGATCTAGACCATAGCTTGCAAGTAGAGCTGCTGCCTCACGTTGGGATTCAGCGGCGAGGTCTCCATACGCGTAGAATTTGTGGTCGACATTTCTGCCGGTTTGGTAGATGGTATGAATATCCTTTCGCTGATTCCCCGTCAATTTCAATGCGTTCCAGTTGATATCTGTACCCAAGCTTCGGGCATTGAGATTTTCTGGCCTTCCTTTCGGTTTGTTGTTGTAACCGCGAGCTGCTTCCGCCGCGGACACCTCTCCGAAGCGGACATTGTATTTGTGAGCTCCCATGGGGGTCAGTATGGTGGACGAGACGGTGAAGGATAAATTTTGTTGACTGAAAAGTTACTTTCGCGGCCTTGGTGATTAATCGGTTCATTACGTGCTGCGATGTAATTCAATATCTGGATGCGTTGGGTCTGGGCCACAAAATCGCAACAAAAACATATTCCTAAATAACATACTGAGTAAATTACTGCTCACGTTGTCTGAGTCTTCGTGAACTCAATCGTGCATGAAGCTTTGACAGAAGTGTGGCGATATCGTAAACCGGAAGACGGATACATGACATGCCGAGCTGATAATCAAAAAGAAGCGCTTCCGGTTTAGGCAGGTATTTGTGTCTGCCAACAAACCTAGGCTTGGTTACTGGATGGAACGAGGTCGCTGTCTTGAACAATTTCAGCGGATTGGCGGTGCTGATATCCACAAGAGATATCATAAAGCATGGCTATGTGCTCAGAATTCATGCATTCATAAAGGGCTCTGTTATACCTATCATATCCATAACATCAGTGAGACATCAGAAGTAAGGTGGGCAAAACGTACTCTTCACTGTCCAGATGGCGCATGCTCCAAATGCGCTTAGTCTCTCCATTGGTTCGACCTTGACTGGGAGAAAGTCCTCTGTCGTCATCCTTTCCGTGTGCGAGCTGGGTCCAGAGCTTCTCGACACCTTCTCCATCGGTTTGACCGTGACAAACACCAGGAGATCGAAGACGTCCGACGCAAGTTTGAGAATGAGAATGTTGATTATAGGTCTGCAGAGTGATAGGACCCTTCTCTGTTATATCTGAAACAATCTGATCGTCGAGCTAATGAAAAAGAAAACCTGACGCACTGGTGACATTGGGATCTGGTTCAGTGGGCTTTCTAGGTACGTCCATATCTGTTATACTTGGTATGCATTAGTTATGTTGAAAAAAATGAGGAGAAGGTGACGCACTTGAAGTTTTGTGAACAATTTGTTGAATGATGGACACGAGGAGCAAAAGAACCGCAATAATCACGTGGAGTTGCGCCACCTGAGATAATACCGATGTCCGCGGCTACTTTGATCTTGACTATATCAAGTCTCAGTCTGGGCCGGAGAAGCTAGAAAGCTTGAATCTCAAATTCAACCACCTCGACCATCGCCATTGAAATCTGCTCGCTTTTCTACAATGAGCTCCAACTTGTCTTTGTCGAAGTCAGAATGCACTTCTGAGTCGATGTCGACTCTTCAATGTGCTTACTGTCTCAAACCAGGCTTTACACTGGAAGTTCTCGAATCAACAACTGGAACCACCTTGGTCAGTTCGTTCATCCTTGCTTCGTATAATGTTTATACTGACCGATACCAGAAATGTGGTCTTTGTCTCAAGATCAATTACTTGTTTCAGAATGACAAGGGATGGTACATTGTCATTGAAATCCCGGTCATCATTGCACCCATCATCGAGCTCCCTGAATATGCTGCCAGTATGAAGGAAATGGAGCAAATGATAGATGCCATGGACAAGGAGGAGGAAATGTATGCAAAAGATAAGGCAGAGGAGAAGTCGAAAGAGAATGTTGAATATACCTACTTCAAAGACTAGGTGTTCGAGTCAATTCAATTCTTTGTGACATTAGCGGTCAAAGGACTGCCATTGATCAAGACCTCATACATGTACAACTGTAAAGAGCAGAAAACAAATTATTTACGACTTGAGAGAACGGAAATCGTGGCTAATGAAGGTCGCTCAGCTGATTCTGCATCCTTCTTCCAGCTCATCCCAGGCCAAGCGCCCATTCCCATTCCCATACTGGGCTGCCCGCTCGACGAGTTAGCCATTCCCATCATTCCAGGCATCATTCCCATCCCCGGCATCATTCCCTGCATTCCCATTCCAGGATAGCCCATGAAAGGTGTCTGGACCATCGACATAGCATTATTGAACATTTTGTTCAACATTTCCTGATTGGACGTCGGAACAACAGATGATTCGCACTCAACGACTTTGCTGGAAGAAGCAGGATCAGCGAAATGGACACGCTTGGAAGGTTGGTAATCTGTGTCCTCATCTCACGAGCGCTTCCTCGAAACTTTGGTGACACCTGTAACAAGGAAAGATTAGCGAGACTCCAAAGAAAATATATATCTGACCTGTGCCTTGGGTCTTGTACACGAAAGTCTTTGGCTCGTCATCCGAGTCATCTGACTCAGAGTAGCTAGTTCGACGACGAGAAGCAGCTGCTCGTTTTGGTTTTGGTTGTGGTTTTGACGGAACAGGGCCTTGGACGGGTACTGGTGACAGTCGTTGACTTTGAGACCGAGCTCGTGTTGTACGAGTGTTGGAAGGCTCAGGTTCATATTTGATGAAGTTCGCTCCCGGCTTGGAAGCTGCTTTCTTGGTCCCAGTCGTCGCCGGTTTCGTCACTGGTTTCGTCGCCCCTTGCAGGAGGTATATGACCTTTGGAGGTTGTCCATCAGGTGGTGGCACAAAGATCAGCACCGGGATTTCACCATTCAAGAGTTCTAGAAGACACCGCCAATAAAAGACATTCGCCACAAGAGAGAAAAATACTGACTTTTGGAATCACCCTTGACGAACTGCATACAATTGATGGCCGCAGACAGCCCGTCGATGATAGATTGTCGTGTAATGGTTGATGTGGCTCCCAGACCCTTCGATTTGACATTATCCAGAGGGGTTTCAGCAAGGAGAGGGTAGTTTTTGATGAAGTACCCCTTGCAGCAATAATGGCGAGGAACCTCTTCCATTGAAAATTGGTCAGCGAAATGTCAACTACAAGAATCAAGACGACCACAAAGACATACCAGCAGAGTCACAAATCTGCTTGCGGCAGATATTGGTCAAAGATTCCCCATCGAGCGCTTCGGGCAGTTTTGGAGGGTCGGTTGAAGGAAGGTCCATTACAGTAAGAGATTTGACAGCCTTCGAAGGTGAAGCAGTAGGAGTTGGGACAACTGCTGGAGATGGCTTGGAGGACTTTTTGGGAAAGAGAAGATTTTTGCCTTGCATCAACTTCAAAGCCTGTTTGGCAACAACATGACTACAGAATCTTGTCAACATTGAACTTCAAAGGAAAAGCGAATGACATACTATATATATGCTTTGAAGATTCCTAAAAAGTTGTCATTGGCAACCTCGCAGTACTCAAAAAACTTCAAGGTAATGGTTAGCTGAAGCATCTACATAAGCTCAAGGAAACTTACTCCTTCAGCGCCGGCAGTCAGATGAATATCTGCAATCCCAGCGTCAGCGTTGACGATTCGCCCTCCTGTGACAACCAGAGTCTCTATTCCCAGGAGGTCATGGCCACGATCAACCTGGAAGATAGATAAGCTGCTGATTATAGAAGTGGATGATATTAAAAACATACCAATTCCTGGACCTCATTAAAATAGGCTTGGAACTCACGATTGCGACTTTGGCGTCGCTGCTTTGTAGAGAGGCCAGGTCATAGCACAGATGACATTCGTCATGTCAGCCAGTTTTGTAATGGTCACTGCGAGCTCTGGCAAAAGTCGTTGACGTTCGACCTCCCATGCATCTGATTGGCAATACGCCTCATATTGCAGCCATGGGTTCGAACCTCTGGTCTTCACCATTGATGGCCAGGACTTTAGGATAGAGGCAACGGTTTTACCTGTGGTTTTGGAAGCCTCTTGAACCAGTTTGTCGAGATTGGTATAGAGGTCATGAAGAATTGATCTTTCACCAGCTGATTCCATTGTGTCAGAATCGATTGCAGAGGAAGCAGAGATCAATGGCACAGGAGCAGATGTCAAAGGTGTCTGAGCAGAGGTCGACATTGAAGATGTTGGATGCTGGGAAGGTGGGACGGTGCTCGATGATGGAAACGGTGACAATGGAGACCTGGAAGCCAGGTTCTGAGGCATTTTTTGGCTTGCTCGAGTGGGTGTTGAAGGCATAGAAGGTGTCCAATCATTGTTTAACTGATCCAACATGCTGTCGTGACCTGGAGCCAAGTTGTCGTTCGCTTCCTCCACAGCAGCCCCAGTGCTCAATGAGACTTCTCCGTCAACCACCTTTTCTATGACTGTCCCAGCACCTAATGAGACTATTGGCTCTGCCTTGGGTTGTTCCATTGTCACATTTGAACCTGCAGAATCAGGACCAAGGCCTAGTTTTAGAACCGAGCCAATGATGGAAGAAGGAAGGGGAGCGGGCCGACCCTTGTTGCCTGCGACACTAAGGAAGCCACTGGTAATTGGCGATTGATGAAAGATATCTCTCATGGTAGTGGAAGCGCTCGCTGATGGAGGTGGAACCGATGAAACCGGTCCAGAAAAAGACGATGATGGGTTTGGCTGGTCCATTTGTACTGTTGTCGATGAAGGGACTGCCACTGGGGGAGAATGGGTCGGTGCTGAAGACATTGAAGAGGTCAAAGCGGTGCCCCGCAAAAAGCTCTTGGAAGGCATGATACCCGAAAATGCTGGCGCTGCCGACGAAGACTTTGCTGAGGAATACTTCAAAGGTGAAGTCATTCAGGTAGTCGTATCAAGGATCAGTTTTGGGTCCCCAGCTGTCACTGATTTGTTGGATTGGAGAATCTCTGAAATGCACACAGCGCTGGTCGAAGCCAAAGATAAGACCGGTTTCACCTTGGCTGGCTGAGCTGGCTCTGATGAATGTGAATGGTGAATCTGGGAAAAGGCAGAAGCATCTGTCGAAGCCGAAGGTATTGAGATCGCCTCTGGGACGATTGGCGATGGTAACAAAGGAATCTGAGCTGACGCTGACGCTGATGCTAATGATGATGTTTGAGGGGATCTCGATGGTGGTCGTTCCATATTGGAAAGGATTGCAGCTTCGGGCTGCAGAGGTTGAGACGAGGACAAGCCAGTCAAAGGAGCTTGCTGCTGCAGCATCTGCGCCAGGTTGTTCAAAAAGAGCTGCCTTTGAACTGGATGGAGGCCCATAAGCATTTCCATCTGGTTCGTACTGAACGAAGGGATTTCCCCAGAGGTCGAATGTGGAATAGAAGGCGGAGGTACAGATTCTCGTGGTTGAGTCCGTTTTGGGGTGCGATCCGAAATCAGGGGAGCGGTGAGACCGACAGTAGAGGTCTGCCGAGATGCTCGAGTGTCCAAGAATCCAAGCAACTCTGGATCTAGCATCCGGTTCGGGGTAATGTTGGCGCAGAGGGTCTGTCGACCAACGATTTTTGGGTTTTCAGGGGTACGAGGCACCTGTGCGACCGGCTGCCGATGAGTGACCTGGGTATGACGAGGTGAAGCGAGAGCTGGGATGTGGCGCATATCCGAAAGCTCGTCTAGAGAAAAATTGCTGAGCTGGGAATCAAAGTCGATGGGTGTCCGTGGTCTGACGATAGCAGGAGAGCCCAAGGGCGTCACTGAAACCTGTCCAGCAGCAGGAGCAGTATTGCTGCCGCAACGAATGTCGGATTGTAAGGTGGCGATGTGAGGATAAGACATTGAATTCCTAGGCAATATTAATCAAAGAATGGGACATGTTAAATGTAACGCAACTGGTTCAAGAAGCCTGAAGAAGTTATACCAGTGAGCTCTTTCATGATGATGAACAGGATTCCCTTTGCGAGAGACAATGCTGGAAAGTGAGGAAAAATCAGTCAATGCGGATGAAATGCAAAGAACAACGCACCTAGCTTGAGAGAAAAGCTCAGAGGTGAAGAAGAGGTCATGCAGCCTGTCTGGAGCAGAGAAGGCAAAGAAGAGAGCAGAGTGGAAGGTTTTCTCCTCCTCGGCACTTTAAAGGCAATACAAATACAGTGAATACCCAAAAGCGACATTGGTGGCAACCGAGTAGTGTGCGAGTAGCCAATGTGACATCGGGATTTGTGAGGAGGTCCGGGAGGTCCAGGATTTATAGGACAATGGGCGCCAGTGAAGTCGGGCTCAGCTTAGAGCAATGCTGCGGTTGTATTCAGAAACAGGCGGCGTGACATACGCAACATATGGGTTGCGCTTGTTGATTCTGGACGGGAATATGAAAATCCCATGGAGCCAGACTTCCAACTTTGGAGGGTCACAGAGCAGTGCTCTCACCGCTTCCAAAGCAGGGAGAAGGAGGGAGAAGGAGAGAAGAAACAAGTGAACCTGGGTTCATGACAAGCGAAACACTGTTTCTGAATATTGTCCCCAAAAGGAAGTCTCAGCCGATCATCCAAGGAAAAACTTGCCTTGATGTAAAATAGACTTTTGGGACATTATGTGGCCTGTCTAATGAGAAAATGGATCAGGCCCTTTACCCATAATATTGTGAGGGGTCCTCCAGAGTCCTGGAATAAGAGAGCAGCGCCTCGTGGTCCTGCGACAGTGGATGCTGACTAAGCGGAGGTCGCTCCGGATCTCCGACAGGTTTCGACAAGCCAAAACTGTGAAAACATATTCTATTCACTATATCGTGGTCTAACATGGGATAATGATACATCTGACCCAACACCGGAATCTATTGGAAGGCTGAAAAAGACTCACCCAAAAAGGAAATTGGAGGAGGGAATGACTCCGAACGAGGTCTGCCTTGCCTAATTTGGGTAGCCACTGGGACCTGAAACGGATCTCTTTTGCTGTAATGGACTTCTTAAGTCGGGTTCCCACACGCATAGACGCGACTTACCAAGTCAAATACTTATGTAACCTCATCTGCCTTAGGTGAGATCGATACTGTCGATGCCGCATCCTCGACCAACGCCTCGTCCATGAATTCATGTCAACCTCGTCAAAGAATCCATGTCAACAGGCCAGGGAAACATCATCACCTTTGGATGATGTGGTGGCTGGTTGGATTCCTGACCTGCTATTTCACTCTTGGCTCTCAACGAAAACCGAGGGGAAAGGGTCGAGGAAAACAATGGAACAAAAAGATGACAAAAAGCGAGGGTACAGACATTGGGTTTGTCTGGGTTGGTTTTGGAAACGGTTCAGTCGAATACGGAGTTTGAGAGAGAAACCAGAAAAGCTCAAGGTGCATCTTTTCCTTTCGCCTCTCGCATATAATTAATCTTTGATGATAGACTAATATCACGCTCCTCCTTCGTTGAAGGTCCTTGTCCAGTCTTTGCCGAAACGACATGAAAAGACAACCCATCTCCTTTCTCAAAACAACGTCGGTCCAGAGTTGTCTCTTCCCAGATTGTGTTGACCTTTGTACAGAATTTTCGCACTGGATGATTATGCTGGCTAACCGAAAACGGTCCCTCTTTTCGCCTTGACCCTCACAAAATCATCGTCACCCGACGAGCCGGATTTCACCATGTACGTGTACCTTGAGCTTCCCAAGAAAAATCCAGGCTGAACCTTTTCACTTATAGAGGGGCACTAGACATCACGTAACCCCCAGTATGGCTATTTGATTGTAGGAGCGTAAATAGCCAAGAAGGGGGGTACGCTGGCGTAATGCCCCTGCAGAATCCCAGTTAGTTTCTGCGCAGCAGAGCTCTCTGGACGCTGACGTAGCAGGTAACTCAAGCAGTCACGTTCATGTTCGGAATCCGCGGACACTACTGGATACCGTTTGTAGACCATTTGCAGCTGTTGATTCACCAAAATTTGAGCGATTCCTCATTCTGATCCCTGTTCTATCTGTGTTCAATGGACTCAATTATTGAATAGGTTTATGGGCGCAGGCACATTCAGTGTTGCTACGTTCAAAATGCGGCATATGTTTCCCGCAGTGAAATCATGCCTCGGCCAAATAGTCTCACACTGTTCATCAATCGATTCTAATATTGTTCCACCAACCAAAGAACCATGGCTCGTCCTATCGGCCCCGGAACCAGATCCGTCATCTTGATACCGTACTGGGTTCGTCGTGAGCCTCGTGGGCGGCGGATTACGTATGGCGTTACTATAGTGCCGCTGCGCATTCATTTGGCTCGCAATATTTGGAAACACAAAGCTTTTGAGAAGGTGTAGGGACTGAAATTCCGGACATGTGGAATCAAATATGGCCCGCAGTACAATTTAGCAATATGTGGTGAAACCGAACCAGAAATCTGATCCTGCCCTGTTGCTCCCACATTGCTGGTCTCTATAAATGTGGCTGTCTAAGAACTTGCTGCTCTGGTATATGTATGTCTTACGAGGATCAGACCCATGTTTAGTACACTATCCAAAGCAAGCGGCGTCTGCTCCCCGGAGCCGAATCTGTGGCGTAGTTAATGCCATTTCGCTAATATGTTGCTCTGACCATGAAACAGTTAATCCTGATCTTAATATTGTTTGGGCTGCATTGCTTCTAGATTCCGGAGAAGGATTTACACTCAGGCTCATGATTGCTAGCTGTTTCACGGATTTTGCTGCTCTCCAGCTTATTCTAGTTCAAAGTCTGATTCCATGGCATGCTATATCTGGAAGACAGGCTGTCAGTCACAGCCCTCGAGACGTGAAATAAGAATAGGGCTGCTCTCCGCAGAGCGCACCCTCCGTGCAGATTCCGGACTCTGGAAATGGCCTGATTGCAAGCTCATATCATCCTAGCATTGATCGACATGTTTAGGATCGCTTTTCATGATTTGCTAACGGTGGCGAGCTCAATCCCGCCCAGTGAGGGGTATCCGGACCTTTCGAGGGTACGGAAATAATTCAAAGATAGGCAGAATAGCAGGTACCTATATCCCCAGACAAGCTTCATTAGCTTTCAATGACGGCTAACTGGAATATTCATTGCAGAATGCCTTAGAGCGATCCCGCCTACTTTGAAACTCCGCTGTCGAGATTAGTAATATGTTTTCTGCCAAACAAAAGCTTCAAATCAACTTGAAATGACCGGAGAGTGTTAGATTAATCAATAATTGATCCTTAGCCCCTACAAGATTCTGTGATCAGATTATCAGGGCAGGTTTACTATCCCATGCTGAGAATTCCCAGCGCTCTGCGACTCTCGTTGGCGTGTCTCAGGATTTTTCTCCTTTCTGTTTGATCTTCTTGGTATCCACACATATCTACCATGCAGCATTCCATATCTCGACCAGATCTATATTCCGACTGACCTGGTAAATGACTTTTCCATCAACCGCAACCATCTGTCAATCCAGAATTCTCAAGGGTTTCTGCCTGCTCATAGCACTCAAGAACATCTCAAGAAGTAATACTTATATTAGCTCTGATACCAGTAAAAGTCTCGCAATGGTCTCGTGAGCCGGAAACGAGAGTTTTCCCAATTTGGACAGAGTCTGGATCTGTTTTAAAAGACTCTCGGACTCATATCTAGTGTCTCAAGTCATGGATGAGACCCTGGGGCAATATCAGATATTTTACAGTTTCTATCCTACACATTCCTGAACCTGACCAACATTGCTATAGCAAGTCGAGTGCAGTGCGCGAGATTTAGATGGTTTCACATGAGATTTTCCATGGTCCACAGGGAACCTCGAAACCACTTCTAGACGATATATATCAATTGAAAAACAGTTTCTATCGCAAAACCTAAGCCAATAGAGGTCTATTCTAGCCAGGAATGTCCAAAACAGGGAATGAATTTGTAGTGATTTTGACAATGTACGAGGGTCTAGGTGGGTTAGGGCTTTCAGATTGGCCTTCAGTAATACACCAAAGTCTATTCAAGCAGCATAGACGAACAAGGACCCACATTCAAGTCATGCAAGGGCAGATATGTGAATATTTACAGTATCTGGCCAGAATGCACTCATGAGAGTCTTTTTAGCCAGTGCGTTTGATCCCTGAATTAAAGAGCTCAGATTGAATAGATAAAACACTGTATTGTTGCACAGATACTTGAATCGTGTTTGTTGAGAGTCCACGGGATCTGCGCCACAATTTCGTCATTACTCGATCACTTGGATTCGTGTCACTGGCTCACCGATTTGACATCCTTTTGTGTTCATATGAATTATTTTTGTTGGTATGGAGCTGTTCCTTCATCCATGGCCACAGAACACAGTCAAATGAGATCAGGGGAGTTCAGGATAACCGGTCAAGTTGCAAGAATTCATACACACATGATCGTGCTCTGACTCTCAAGTCCGAATTATTTGACATCAAACGAGCGAGTGCTCCAGGCAACGGCTGCACATATTTTGACGCATTTCCGTCAAATTGAGCTTGGTGCTTGTAGAGGCGACATCCACCACTTATCCGCCCAATTTCCAGAGGAATTATTCAACATTCCGTTCAGAAGACCATATGTCCAGACTATATATAGCAAGGCCAGAATGAGGAGAACCGCTAATGATTTCGGAGCAATCAGCGCCGAGGATCAAGCGGCCCCCGGCGCCCAGTGAACAGCGGGATAATTTCGATGGAGGCAGAGAAGTTGTAATAAAAAATCTGAAAGCAATGGAATCCACCACAAATATTCGAAGCCGGCGCATCTACAAATCGCGGCGTGGACCAAACTGAAGATACCACAGTATATCAATCATGGACGATATGAGATCAGCGCAGCAACCAATGCCCTATGCACCCAAAAATCCAAGGCTTTTGAGGTGCAAATTAGCGAGGAACCAGCCAAAGGGAGCGCATCGCAAAAGGCCGAATGCCCGCATCAATGATAACACGCCGCCGAGTCCGCCATCAATCGCGTTGCGCCATCAATGATGCAGTCCGCGGTTTCTCTGTGAGGACCAAGGATTGGATTGCAAGGGAGCAAAGAGAAGTGAGTCATCGTCCTATAAAACCGAGCTAGAAAAATAACATATCAGCTGACTAAAAAAAATGAACCTCGACCGATCAGGCCCACATTATCGCCGCCTAGCTGCCGCCTAGATCGGCACCCGAAAAACATGACAAAGCGAATTTTCAACAACCTGCAAAGAGAGATGAGGTTGTAATTACTAGAGAAACTTGCCAAATAGACCATGAAAGACACTGATAACACCATCTCTACCGTCCAGAACCAACTACGCTAGGCACGGTCAACATCCAGCGCACCCAGTGCAGTCGGTGAAGCCAACGGAGCTCGCTCAGGCACCCAGTGCACCCCCCTTGATGGCTATTTACACTCCTACAAACAAATAGCCATACTGGGGGTTACATTATGTTTAGTGAGCGTCTAGGGCTGAACCTTTTTCCAGGATCACCTTTCCTTAACCCCACACCGCTGCTGTTGAATCGCCCGACCAGTGAGAAGTCGCCCAACTATGGTCGACTATGACCGACTATCCGCCTGCCCACTGTCGCTTCCAATAGCGGCGCAACGACTCCTCCTGAGCACCAGACCCAGACTAATGCGGAAGCTATCCCTTGGGGCACTGGAGCTCTCGCAGACCCCTCGCCCGCTGTTGCTGCTCCTCTCTTCGGCTCTACCTCTGGCTCTGCATCAGCTGGTGGTGCCTTGACCACTGGAGCCACCGGCACCGGCACCTTTGTGGGCATCAGTGTTGCTGCTTCAAGCACCAAGCTAGCGTCAACCTCTGCTTCCGGCTCGAAAACCGCGACAAGCTCATCGGCATCTGCGACCAGCTCCAATGCTGCGCGCTCAAAATCGAACTTTGTGGATTTCCATTTCATGCAGGCTGTGGTTGTTCTCACGGCATCTGCTATGGGGTTCACACTTTTGCTATAGAAGGGCTATAGCAACGTGTTATGTTTTCACGACTGGACAAGAAAAGACGTCTATTCATCACACGTTTGTTGTTTCGTTTTCGCATACGGACCTTGATATCATTGAAATCGATCGGCATACATACATATATTCTTCTTTTTTATTTGTTATTTTGTGTGGTGTTTTTTGCTAGTAAAGGGATTTCTTTTGGCTCGACGGTTTGATGAGAAGGAACAGGGTGGATGGTAAGAGTTTGGCTACAGTGGCAGCTTGCAGTGGCAGCTTGTATTCTTCAGCAAACTATTCATGAGACCACAGAAGAGCGACTGAACTATGAGGCGATCCAGGAGCTTCGTAACCTCGGGCTTGAGCTCCAGAGTCCGAAAATTTTCAGTGACTGTGTGTGGAGACATTGGTTGGTTGGACACTTGATGTGCATCACCAAAACTGACCTGACCATTTCATGCATGAAATGGTCTTATTCTGCAGGAAATCATCTGTCTTTGCGGAACAGATTAGAAATTGGACCAAAAATCAGGGAATGCCTACCATCTGCATGATATAGTCAGGTTCTGCAGAATTTTCCCTCGGTTTGCAGAATGTGCCAGATTTGGCCACAGTCAGCAGAATTTGACAATATCCCGCAGTATTTAGTCGGTCGCCAAGTGTTAGAAAAGATAGCTGACGCCGCGTGGGTCACGTGAGAGCCAGCGAGGCCAGGGCGTGTGCCTGAACACGGAGGTCAAATATACAGCACAGGCGGGACTTGAACGTTGGACATTCGGCAAGGCCACATGCTAAGCACGCGCTAAACCAACTGAGCCACAAGGGAGCATAAAGGTATAGACCACCTGTGCCTTATATACCACAAGATGTCCTGCAGCAAAGTATCTTTGAATGGTGGCATTTTTAACTAGAGAGGTCCTCAATGTGTTTATTGACCTCAGCGACATCAGACGGCAAGAGTTTTAATCCGATCAAATACTGCCGGAGATTGTTACGATCTGCCGAACGTGTCCCAGATTTGGGTAGCGACTGCAGAATTTTCCTAGATTTGCTCACCCCTTGCAGAATTAGGTTTGGTTTGGCTGCCTCCTGCAGAGGGATGCCCAGATTTGGCTCAATTCTGCAGATTTGAGCCAAATTTGGATGGAATCTTGAGGACTTGGTCGTGTCAGTTTTGGTGATGTGTATTCATCTTATTGGAACTTTGGGTGAGTTTCATTTTAACCCTTCAAATACATATAGTATTTGACCGCTGAGTTGTACACCCAAATTGAAATTACACCACTACATGGGGCCAAAGAGTCCCTGTCAGTCTCTGTGATATGGAATTCATAGGTCACCATATGAGGTCTATCTCATTCAAATTTTAGACCAAATGGCCAGGAACTCACCGAGATATAAGGTCAGCACTGCGGTGATGCTGTGAAGTGTGACAATGGCTGAGCTGTACACTTCATGCAGCATGTAGTAGCAGCTATAGGATGTGACCAAAGTAACTTGTAATGAGGCATAGGATGAAAACAGCCATTTTCCAGTGGTTTATGAGGTTTGGAACAGCCGGCACGCGAGGTGTTCATCACATTTTGGCGTATGTCACACATGTGACACAATCCGTCAAATCATGTTTTCCCCGTATTTCTATGGATATTGAACCAAATTGGGTAAGGTTTTGATACCCTCAGACTCTTTGGACATATACCTTGCACCTCAATCCCTCAAACCAGAGCCCTGACAGCATAGCATGGCATAATCCCCTGTTCTTTATTTCTGTCCTAGTGGCAATATTACAGTAAGCTGACCACAGCTCAATGGCAAAGCAATCTTTCACTCCCAAAACACCTGTTATGTCTGCCCATGGGTCCTACCTGTCTTTCCTGATAGAAAATCAAGGTCTCTGGGTTGGTTTTGAGGCATGAAAAGCTAGTGTACAACTCAATGATAGTGTACAGGTCAGCGGTCAAATACTGTACGGCAATATCTCATTGCCTGCAGTGTGGCACTCACTATCAAATTTCATGTGGGGATATACATCTATGCCATGATGCTTAGATTTTTGGTTGTAATTAATGGATTCATTGCTGATATACACTGTAATCTGCCATTATGGCTTCACTGCAGCAGCAGGAAAAACTTGGTTTCCAACAGAATGAGCCACAGGCGCTGGAAAATTTCAATAAAATAGGCACAGTATAACAAAGGTTTGTGCTCTAGATTGTTCTTTGTATACATATGGACATTGCGGCTAGGAGTTGGCATGTCAAGTCCATTCCAAGTCAAGCTAGAGAACAAAATGCATCAAATAGTCATCAGCTTTTGCACTTCTCGGCGAAGTTTATGGCTCAGGTCTAGGGATGCAAGCCGTCGCCGTATACCGACGGTTGTGTGGTACAGTTCGACGGGTACCCGTTCCGTCCGAGCCTCACGGTCCCATTGTACGGTATGGGTGACGGACGGGGAGTACCCGTCAAGAACCGTCGATTTACGGGTACTCCGAGATAGCGCTGAAATCTCTCTTTGTGTCAGCCGAAGCCGTCCGAAATTGCCTTTTTGCCTGCTGAAATCAATTTTGTATGAAACATCGGTCTCATTCGCTGCTCACCCAAAACTTATTTTTTGCCGGTCACAGGTCACAGTGCTCTGAAATGGTCAGTGTAGTGTTGCCGCAAGTCGAGGTAAGCCGAGTTCAGCTCGATAGCCATTGACAACTGGTATACCAGTTCTATGTCCAGGAATAAACAATGTAGCTGAGAAAAATTGGTCAATATCCCTCAGACTACTACATACTCAGTATGTAGGATGGTGAGCAATCTTTTTGTGGTCCACTGGAGTTCAGTGACCATCCAAAATCAGACATGGACTGTACTGTTTAAAAGCCAACAGAGTAATTTCTGATTGTGAACCTAGTGTCCACTGACTTCCAGTGGATGTCAAACATCACAAGAGATCCTGATGTTTAGCCTAATATTCTAGATCTGCCTTGATTGAAGTTTATGATTCATTTGGACAGACAAAGACCAGGTTTCAGTTCCCCTGTGTGTCTGTTCATCTATTTCTAATATAGGACAATGTAACATCATGGTATTGTTGTATCTGATTTATATGCTGGAGTTCAGTAAACTCTGCTGGTGGTCATCGTAGTTGAGTCTTCCACTGACCTCCGGTGGAAGTTGTAATGACCTATGGGAGAGCTCTGGTGAACTCCATCAGAGTTTGATATTGCGCTGAACTTCCAATGGATTCCGGTGGAGGTCACCGCCTTCCACCAGAGTCCGCTGAGTCGGACTATCAAGACAGCGGAGTTCACCGGAAGTCTACTGGAAGTCGCCGCCTGCCGGCGGCCGCTACCGGCTTTTCCCACACGGCGCTTATTACTGTCGATTTGACGGCCGTACCCGTAATACGGTACGGTTCGGATCCCTACTCAGGTCTTCCCCTGGGCCATCTCTTAATTCAGTCAAATCAAGGTGTTGCTGGAGGGAAACAGCGGTAGCTGGATGAGATGCTTAGGTATTTCAATACAAAATGGACCATTCGTGCACTAGCGACGCTCACTGACAAAGACTGGGCTGAAATCAACGCATTTCTGGCCTGATATTCCAAAGCAAAGCACCAGCTGTGTTTCTGGCACTGTCTGCGAGCAATCAAGAAGCGGCTCAGCATTTGCGACGTCAGCCTGCATATTATTACCACGCTATGGAAGCCCATGGCGAGTACCATTTCATTGACCCTACATTTCTGTCGGACCCGTGCCAATTAAAGCTCGGCCTAGGTAGGAAGCAGCTTGCTTACAAGTGTTTCAGGTTCTTTCTGCAGTAGTCCTGCATCTGCCTTATTTACTGCTTGATGTTACAATAATTTTTTTTTCCATGTACTTTCGCATGCAACTCATAATTGGCAAGTCGGACTTCGACGGAAAAATCGGCGACTGGCTATCCGGGATGCTTACAAAGCTGGTGGATTTGCTGGGTCAATAACATTTTCTCTCACCTTTCAACAGGTGGAATGTGCAGAAATGATAGTTGGGCGTCCCGTCCCGGATTTAGCCGGTGGCGGATGGGAAATCGGTCAGGCGTCCTATCCGCATTGGGCTCTTTGATGATGGTTTCCACATTTCTGACCACTGCCAACAAACAAGCCCACAAGTGGGACTTGTAATTTGGATTGTTATCAGCTCTCTGTTGTCTCCAATACACTGCACAAAATGAAGATCCAACTCATGCCTGTTTCCCCATTGGTTCAACATAAGGAATGGAGTGCTAAAAGAAAAAAGAATGTCATAGATGCTACGATGGTAAGTTACTATGACGATCAACGTAGCCGACCCGATTTAGACAAGGCAGATGGTACCATCGTAAATCGACCTGTCAGGTCAGTTTCTCACATGCAAACAACCGACCTAAGTAATCTTACGTTAGGTTTGGCCGTAGGTGTAATTCATAATACTTGAATTATATGGTCCCAGTTTTCCTGATGCTGCTAGGGCAGGCTGAAAGTGAACCTTGTATTTTGAGAATCAGTTGTGAAGAGAAAGTCAGCAAGTTAGAGGCCTTCCCATGCAACAAATATCCTGTACCATATTGGGCGCTTGCCTCTTCTCCGGGGAGTTCGGACTTTGAATAATGTTCAGGATGTTCACAGCCTCCATGACAGACAGCTGACCATGACAGACAGGCTTGAGAAACAGACAGCTTGAGAAAAGCACCGCCTCTATGATGCAATGAGGCCTGAGACTTTGCTCCTGACTTCCAATGCCGCCTCCCACTGAAGGAATCAACCCAAGATATATTGCTAGTGGTCCTCATGATATGGTTTCTACTATTTTAGGAGGCATTGCTGATACCCAGGCTTCAACAGCAGCATCAGCAGGGCTCAAACGCAACACCGCAGTGCTACTAGCAGGCTCCGATCCTGAAGATCAAACTTCAGCAGACATACGACCCATCAAAAAGATGAAGATTCATGGTAGCAGTGAATCTTTGACAATACTTCCACATCTCTCCACCACAAACATGCATATTGAACTGCTGGAATTGATTGATAAAATCAGCTCTCATGTGCTTCACCTGACCCCTGATAATGTCCAAGTCATTTTTCTTGGGCGGCTGTCATCCTTTCAGACCATTATGCGGCTGATAGGTCATCGTTTCAGCCATGATGCAGTCTTGCAAGCATTGACCATAAAACTACGCAACATAACATCAAATCTCAACATGCAGCATCTGGAATGGCCTTTTTCAGCACAAGATGAGGGGGACATTCTAGCCGATATTGCCCATATTGAATCCCTTTTGACATTGGGCCAATCACCAGCCATGTATGTAATACCACGTGTATACCATGCTTGTGACGGACACTTATATATTTCACAGTGTAGCTGTTGTGAGTGAAGATGTGAATGAAAGTAAGCTGCATTTTTCTTGTCTGTGAGCTCTTTGGCTCAAGTCTTCCAATAGCTGGACTACATGATGCCAAGTTAAGCACCACTGGACATGGATCATCCATACAGATCAATGCTCAGGGTGTCCATCTTGGTATATTTTCTTAATCTATGTGGTTCGGAACTAATTATATTTCAGGCTCCGTGGGTGGATCAGCGTTTTCTCACAACATTATTCACATGGGTGATCCAGATCTTACAAAGCGTGTGATTGGTGAATATCCAAGTTCTATTTATCATTTATCCTGGAAGCTCAGTGGTCTCTCTCAGGAAACATCAGGGGCGTCGGAAAAGAAGTGCGAAACATCTCGGACACGCTCACACCAATGGTCGAAAAGGTTCAATTGCACCTCATGAGTATGTATAAAAGACCCAGTCTTTGAGTACAATCACTGATTTTGTTTAGGTGATGATATGCGCAAATTTACCGACTGGCTGTCTTGTTTGGACTTTCAGACAACCCAGCAGCACTTAATTTCACAATGGACCCCTGGAACAGTGGACTGGTTCATTGAAAATGAAAAGTTTCAAGATTGGACTGCTGGAAAGTTTGGTGTGCTGTGGTGTCCAGGTGAACGTGAGTTGTTTTGGCAAGACCGCTTTTCTGCTTTTCTCAACAGTAGAGCCTGATAGCTGGTGTTGGCAAGACAATCCTCGCGTATGTGACCATTGCTATGTCAGATAGATTCCTGACTTGTTCATAGGTCGCGGGTTATTGACCACCTGCACAAGGTCCCCTCAAGATGTCGTGTTGGTGTTGCCTATATATTCTTCCGTTACAATGAAGCCAATACTCAGGATATAACGGCCTTGGTTGCCAGTATCCTAGGTCAACTTCTCATTGGCAACACTATACCTGACTGGCTCAAACCGCTCTATGATTCCTTCAAAGATAAACGCCTGGCACTGAACCAGGATCTTGAGACTCTGGTGAATGCTCTTGATTCACAAATCCAAGAATATTCTGATGTGTATCTTGTTGTGGACGCATTTGATGAATGCATGGAGGATATCCGAGAGGACTTCCTGTCCACATTCCGTCCCCTTGCAGACTCCAATCGACTCCGTATCTTGGTCACATCCCGACCGTTGTTGTCGATAGAGAGTCAATTCAAGGGTGACCAATGAATCAACATTCGTGCAGATGATGATGATGTTTGCACCCACATCTTGGATCAAATTCGGAAACATAAACGCCTCGAAAAGCTGGTGAAAGGTGATCAAACGAGATTTGAAGATGAAATTGTGGAACAGATTATTGAAAAGGCTGCCGGAATGTGCGTCCACCATGATCGTCGGGGCAAATTCTGATCAAGTTACCAGGTTCCTCCTTGTCCACTTACACCTCGAATCTCTCAAAAACAAACCAAATCGTCAGAGGCTACGCGAAGCTCTCGCTAAATTGCCAGATAAAATTTATATTTCATATGATGAAACAATGCACAGGATTAATTCACAGGAAGAATCCTCTGCACAGCTAGCAAATCAAGTCTTCAAGTGGCTGGTTTATGCAAAGCGGCCATTGTCAATGCTTGAGCTGCGCCATGCTCTAGCCATTTCCCTTGAATCCACAGAAATGGATCCTGACGCCATTACCTCGGCTGAGATCCTGATTGAGATCTGTGGTGGTCTTGTGGTTATGGAGAAGGATTATTGGGGTACGGATTCTCCTCGCCTCGTCCGTCAGTTAATGATTTCTCTCACGATACCATACACTGAATCACACATAGATTATATGACCAAGGAGTATCTTGAACTCAAGGCAGAAAGTCTGTTTCCAGACGCCCACCTTGGGTTGGCCACTGCATGTCTGAAATATCTCTGCTTTGATACATTGGACTCCAAAGTATGGAGAATTGACAAGTACCCTGATCCTGACAAAGAGCCGTATGTACTGGCCCAATATGCTGCTGACCACTGGGGAGATCATGGGAGGGAATGTGAAGACCAGCTGTTCACAGACCACAAGGGTCTACTGTTACAGTTCCTTCAACATGATAGAATTCCGTGCTCCTGGAAATCCTATGATGATGAGTGGCAGCTTCAGTGGGGGAATGGTCTTGGTAGCCTTGGAAGATTTGGATTATCAAAGCTATTGAAGAGCATTCTCGATGACAGCACTATCGTTAATGATCCCCATGGTTTAGGCTACGCGCTATATCTTGCAGTGTGTCGCAACCATGCCACCATTGTCAGACTTTTGGTTATGCGTGCAACCCTTACCAATCAGGTGTGTTACAGACTTTGTGTCATATTCACAACCCTGATCTAGATTGCAAAGGAGACAACACGAGCTTGTATCATAGATCCGAACATCTCATATTGTATTCATTCAAGTTTATGGGAGCGGTGCCATCCCGCGTGTGCCCTTGCTGTTGCAGCTAGAGTTGGCTCTGTCGAATTCGTAACACTTCTACTGCGTCTCCCAGGTCTCAATCCAAACGTATCTGACGATGACGGCTGTACCCCGCTGCACAATGCAGCAGGTCGAGGTCACGTGGAGGTGGTAGCTCTCCTGATGCAGCATGCAGACATCGATGTCAATTCCGCAGATAAACAGGGGGAAACACCGCTCCACCAAGCATCATCCAATGGCCACCAAAAGACCGTAGAGCTGCTCCTGGGCCATCCTGAAATCCAGCCAAATCTACCAAATTGCTATGGTGTGTTGCCTTGGATGGAGGCGGCCCAGGAAGGACATCAAAGCATTGTGGAGCTGTTTCTTGCACGAGACGACATTGATCCAAATGGCCAAGATGAGGAATTCCTCACTCCACTATCACATGCAGCTGCGAACAGTTATGTGAGATTGATGCAATATCTCCTCTCCCTGCCACAGGTCAATTTTGCAACTTCTTTCAATATGGCTTATGCCGCACGGGGAGGTCGTAAGGCGGTTATTGATCTATTATGTGAACGTGATGATCTCAACCCCAATGTGCAAAGCTACCGATCCCGTGGACCACTGTCTTGGGCAGCAGCAGAGGGTCACATTGAGTGGGTTGAATTCCTGCTACAACTCCCAGGCATCAATCCAGACTTGAAGGATGAAATGGAATCACAAACACCTTTATTGTATGCCGCTGACGCGGACAAAGCGAACACGATGCGCATTCTCATGCAATGTAATGATGTTGATCTGAACTCTCAGGACAAACACGGACGAACACCATTATCATATGCAGCGTCTTACTATGATCTTTTCCGTGATCATAATGCTACCCATTCCGTGGCGCTCCTCCTTGCTCACCCAAACATACAACCCGATTGTCCAGATTACACTGGGAGAACTCCACTATCCTATGCAGCAGCATCATACCTCAGCAAAGAGGTGGTTGCCCTTCTTGTCCAACGAGAGGATGTTGACATCAACTCTCAGGATGTTTATGGGCGCACACCTCTCTCATATGCCAGTGAAAAGGGACGTGAGAAAACTGCTTTACATCTCCTTGATTTACCCGGAATCCATGCCAACCTCGCAGATCGACGCGGGATCACTCCACTTATGTACTCTGCAATGGAGGGGGGGTATGATAATACACTGTTCAAGCGTCTTCTCAACCACGACGCTGTGGATAGAAATCAGTTGGATTTCCAGGGAAGAACATTGCTCATGTTCTGTGCCATGGCACGTTACGAAGAGACGGCGCAATATCTACTTGACAACTATGTCATGGATGTGAATACAAAATCGAAAGGTCTCCAAACTGCATTGTCCATCGCGGTGGGAAAGCCAAACCTTGATGTTGCTTCGCTTCTCTTGTCACGGGGCGACGTTGACTGTAACGTCAGGGATCGACACGGCCGCACGCCACTCTATATTGCTGTCGAGTCCCTTCATCGTAAAGTTCATCATCACCTCCGAGACTGGCATCGTGCCCAAATGATCAAAATGATCGACCTTCTGCGCCAGTATGGGGCAGAAGAGGACGGTCCTGACCTCCTCCAGTGCTTGAATGATGTAGAGTGCAATGAGATCTGGGATTGTCTCTATAGCTATATGGGACGGCCAATGTGCCCTAGTGATCTTTGATAACCCGATTTGGCACTCATCGGATTAGTCTCTGTTGCATGGACCCAGCGTAGTTGCCGTACTTTGCTATCCAAGTATCTTCATGATCCAATGTACCAGCTTTTTGATGAAATTTGCTATTTTCTGAAATGCCACACTAGTTGGAAGTTGATGAGGGAGCCGCGGAAGGTAATCTTGAGGTGGATTCAAAGTCAGCCGAGGTGAGTAGACAATCGAGACATTAAACTATTCCAAATCGGCCTTCATACTACAGGAAAAGGCGGCTATACAAAGTAAAACTCATCAAAAAAAAAGAAAGGAGCCTCTGAGGCTCGAAACCTCAACAAGGGAAAAACAACAAAAAACAACAAAAAAAGAATTCTCACGTCTCCAGCCCTCCAACGCGCCAAACTCAATCATTCGAATCACCGTCTCCAGAATGCTGAGCCATTCTCGCTCACGACCCCGACGCGCTTATTGGTCTTCTCTCCTTTGCGACCATCCTGGATTCACCATGGCAGCCATTACCAGCGTTTCCGGGAAGCCACTGGCCCAAACAAGATCGTTTGTGGGCAACTCGGTACCTCAGCCCTGCTTTTGTGCCCACAGAATTCCTCTGCATAATAGCTTCCTTTGGGACTCGGTGACAGCTAGTATGCTGGGTCCATGGTGATACGCCTCCAGTGGTCCGTTTTTCTAAATTTTGTATTATGAAATATTCCTGATAATTTGTGTCGTAGCTTTTATATTCAGCCCGCAGCGGATTCCCTCCCTCTTCTCCTTCACTATTGCCTCGCCATTATCGTAAATCCAGGCAGCAGGACCGAGCCAATCCATTCGGGACGACGTCCTAGCCTTACACCGCGGAAAGCGGGAAGGGAAGATGAAGAGAGCAAAGGTTAAACCAAGCGTAGAGAGCGAGAAGGCCAAGCCAAACGTCTAGAGCGACGATAATAATGTGCGTCTACCTTGCTTGACCTTCGGAATGAGACACCCCAGGCTGAACTTTTTTCAGCGCGCAATGATTGGCTCCGACCGATACCATCGAAGGCGCATCCTCGACCAACATCACCTCGTCCACGAATTCACGTCAACCTCGGACAAAAATCCATGTCAACGTCGTCAGAGAATCCACGTCGACAGGCTAGGGAAACATCGTCGCCTTTGGATGATGCGGAAGCTAGTTGGATTTCCGACCTGCTATTTCAGCTCTTGCCTTTGCCACGTCCTGGGCCAATATCAGAGCTAGCGAAGCCTCTGCTCAATGAAAATTGAGGGGAAAGGGCCGAGGAAAAAAAAGGGAACAAAAAGATGAGAAAGGCGAGGGAAAAGGCTTTGGATTGAGCTGGGTTGGGCTTCGATGCGGGTTCACTTGAGCACAGAGCCTGAGGCAGAAGCCAGAAAAGCTCACTGAGGTACGTCTTTTCCTTTCGCCTCTCGCATATATATTAATCTTTGATGATAGACCAATATCACGCTCCCCATTCATTGAAGCTCCTCATCCAGTCTTTGCCGAAATGATACAAAACGATGACCTATCTCCTTTCTCGCAAACCACGTCCGTTCAGAGTTATCTCTTCCCAGACCCATGTTGACCTTCGGACAGAATGCTCGCACTGGACCATTATGCTGACTAACCCAAAACGGTCCCTCTTTTTTGCCTTGGCCCTCGCGAAATCATCATCAGGACCATGTCAGAAGGAGGGGAGAGAAAAGTGAAAGACGGATAGAGATCCCGACGAGACGGATTTCATCATGTACGTCTACCTTGAGCTTCCTAAGAAAACTCCGAGCTGAACTTTTTTCCAGGATCACCTTCCCTTAACCCAACGCTGCTGCTGTTGAATCGCCCGACCAGTGAGAAGTCACCCAACTATGGTCGACTACGACCGACTATCAGCCACTCCGCACAATTCAATCGACCCATTTACTTCTACCAGCCGCTCCCCTCATATCGACGTTTATCAGTGGCCTACACGGTTCACCGTCGCTTCTGACAGCGGCGCAACAACTCCCCCTGAACATGCGACCCAGACTGATGGGCAGAATGTCCATTGGGGCACTGGCGCTCTCACAGACCCTTCAGCCGCTGTCGCCGCTCCCGTCTTCGGCTCTACCTCTGGCTCTGCATCTGCATCATCAGTCGGCAGTGGTGGTGTCTCGACCGCTGGCGCCACCGGAACCTTTGTGGGCACCAGTGCTGGTGCTTTGAGCACCAAGCCAGCATCAACCTCTGCTTCTGGCTCGAAAACCGCGACAAGCTCATCGGCGTCTGCGACCAGCTCCAATGCTGCGCGCTCAAAATCGAATTTTGTGGATTTCCATTTCACGCAGGCTGCGGTTGTTCTTGCGGCATCTGCTATGGGGTTCACGCTTTTGCTATAGATGGGCTATAGCAACGTGTTATGTTTTTACGACTGGGAAAGAGGTCTATTCATTATGCGTTTGTTGTTTCGTTTTCGCATACGGACCTTCATTGAAATCGATCGGCATACATATATCAACTTTTTTTTATTTTTTATTTTGTGTAGTTATTTCTTTTCGTAGTAAAGGGATTTCTTTTGGCTCGACTTGGTTTGATGAGAAGGAGCAGGCTGGATGGGCTACAGTGGCAGGTTGTGTGCCCGTCGTCGAGAATTGACGATGATGTAGCTGGCTGGGATGATCTAAGCCATTTGCAAGATCACAGAGGAAGGACTGACCTATGAGGCGATCCAGGAGCTTCATAACCTCGGGTTTGAGCTCCAGAGCCGCATGTCAGGACATCCGGAATACAAAAAAGTAGCGGTAATAAGGATGATAGATCACCAAAGTCCTGAACACGGTACAGTTGAATTGGTCGATACAGGTCCTCCGGTCAAACTTTACCTAGACGTTGCCCGTAATGCTGTAGACCCGACGAACTGGTCCAATCAGATGTACAGGTGGCCAGACGGAGTGAATGAGGCAGGTCAGAAAAGCCCGACAGAGCGATATCAGTATTGGAACGACCTAGAGACATCCTAGAGGTGGCTGCAATTGCCACCTTCCAAACGGCAGCGGCGACATGCCACCAGGAAACGGAAACGGCCAATGGACCTAGATTTATCTGCAGTGCCTCTGTGACTACTCTTTGTCCCAATGTCTGATTTTCCAAGCTGTGGACTCATCTTGGGGCGGTAATACACTGATTATAATTTATGCTACATCTTGAATCTGGGACATGTATATGGATCCAGAACTTGGAGAGAACATTCAAACTATTGAAGAGCTTCAATCTAGATCAATCTGTATCATTCTAATCCCGCATCCTGGCGATGTCCCAGGGAAATAAGGGTAGCTAATGTATGTCCGCCCCAGCTGATTTTTGGTACTGGTAGGTTAATACTCTTTGCATCTCTTGAATCATCATATTAAATTGACAATTCAGCTGATGTTGTGAGTCAATTGCCTCTCAATCTCAATCGGAATCACTAATATGATTGTGGCGCACATTGATCATTTGTCTTCTGGCTGGCCAGAAGATTTATGCGACACATAGGAAGAGTATGAGAGATTTCAAAGAATATTTATATAGAAAATTCTCTGACTCGGCTAGCCTGGGTTTCCAGGCATGTTGTCTGACAAGTTGAATGTGGCGCAGGCCCGGAACATGATGCATACACCGGCCCTGATATTCGAGGTGCAAAAAGTAGCACCAAATCAATTCTCACATCATGGTAGATCCCGGCAGCCTTACTTATCAAGACATAGGGCAGATTTTGACATTACTATTCACTAAACACAGACTCATTCTCACTGCTTCTCCATCACAAAGCACATCACCAGAGTATCATAGACATTTTGAAATGCTGAATATTAATGTATAGCTTGGGTTACAACAAATATTTCTGCCCCCAAATAGAAAGAGTATCCGGATACCAGTCAAGGTGCTATGGAGCAGTGAAGTCAATAGCACGCTGTTAGAATTTTAGGACTTTTTCATTTCTGGTCCAATTGGCACAAATCTCGACATTAGACTAATTACAGCATATTCGAGTTCACTTCTCACTAAACTAAGCAATCTGTCTACTGGTTCAAACAGAAATGCTGTTCAATGTTCGTCCGATGATGTTCCGATGTCATCAATCATATCCGGCAACTTCCGGCCTAACAGATCTTTCCTTCTCCCTTCATGTTCCTTTCATTGGAACCCTTCAAGGCGGTCAAAATCTATTACCTCGGAAACAAGTCCTTGGCTTGAATTCCGACTGATGGATTCCAACTGAATCCCGCTAGGCTCCATACCGCTGGTCCAAATGCATTCATTGGGCTTTCTCGGCGAGTATTAGGCTTACGCGTGCCAGCAGCCTGAAACGACATTATCATTAACACCGCTATGAACACTATATTTTGGGGTACGTCCGTTGGTCCTGCTGCACAAGCCAGTTCCCGCTATGTACATGTGCGATCGGACAGCCATCGCCGTTGAACAGTGTTCGGGAATTGGTGAGCTTCGGGAACAAGTAAGAAAGACTGATTTATAACTGGGATATCTAGTTTTCTGCTGTGACCGTCCAACGAGATCTGGTCTGTCACGTCCATTGGCCCTGGCAGTCTGAAAGTTACGGTATGTTCCTCTCTCCTCTCTTTCTTGAGCTTATTGTGGCCTCCAAGGTGGTTCATGATGCTATTTCAACGACTATTATTCATGTGGTTTTCCAATTTGTTTGACGGTCAGTAATAGTATGTCCATTGAGATTCTCTTCTGATGTGCCTTCGTTGCTGTCTGCGCAGGAGGTTTGGACTGATAGCAGTCATCTCTGAATGCACTGGTCAATTGCCATGGGTGCAGACTGAGCCAGAAGCGGTCAGCTTTTCAAGAGAATCCCGTGTTTCCAATTGACGTCAGTGGAATAATGAAGCTCTTTCATGACATACAGAGATTTATCTTCAGTGACAATCAGTTGAGTATCCTCCATTGAAAGAGATTCCCGTTGAACGCTCTTTCAGAATATATACACTGCTCCTTTATTCTCATCGGCCAACACCGTCAAATCCATCCCATCGGAAGCCGTGAGTCAAGTCCGCGGAGAAGAAGCTTCTTCGGAGTACCGCCTACTAGTATCCGATGTTGAATCTCATTCTTATTGACGCAGATTTCTTTCAATCAAGCCTAAATTCTGTGCCAGAAATCCTGGCTTCAAGGGTAACATGTATGCCAGAAGGTTTGTCGATGTTGGATGGACCATGGTAACTAGTACCTAGCGGACGTCCGTTTTATCTCGATTTGGATTTGTGAGGCGCGTAAGGTGTCGGAAGGGCCTGTTAGGCTATTTAATCAGCTACAATGAAATGGCCTGTCAGGAGTGATCGGACCGGATTTACTCATTCCTTAGGTGCACCAACGTCGTTCCAAGGTCGACCTGGCTAGGCTCACTGTTCCTCTTACTCTCTAATTTGACCGTTTATGCGGGGGACAATGCTCTCGGCCCTGGACCTCTATCCAAAGCGGCGAGAATTTAGAAACTTCATGTTTTCTTGAACCATCCTCTCTACATCACTTGTGATCGTAACGAGTCTGTCTAGGAGAGACTACATCCTCTCGCACCGCCAGTGATTCGAGGACCTAGGATTCTCAACCATTCCTTCAGACCAAGATGATTCTCTCTAGACGAATTCAACATGAAAATTGGGCTCCCCATTGGTTTCCGTCGGTTTAAATGAAACCATTCAGGAGCCAGCCTGCGACAGATTTGCCATTTATACCCTGGCAAAGGAAGACGATGATTGAGAGGCCAAGAGTCTTACGGTAAGCGCGGAATCTTCCTACCTTTCCGATGTTAATCCCTTTCGGCAGCATGTCCTTATGACCCTTGTCGCGATCGCTGCGCTCGAGGGTGAGAGGTCTAGGAGCGCCAGCTGAAATGGCGAACAATATGGCCAAACCGCTGCACCCGTTAATCCAAGGAGGCATTATTCGAGCATTCTATTACACCAGTATGATTCATTTCACAACCAATGCAAGTGATCTGACAGTGATTCTGACCTCGCTGTTAGGCTTTCCTTCAGCAGTTTTCTGTCTTGTTTCCGCCACAGGTATGACCCATTTCTTGATATCTGTTTGCTTCGATTGTGGCCTGTGGTACAACCTACATTCTTCCTCAAAATGAAGCTCATCGATTAGTGACCTCATTGCTTATCCGGTTAATATCTGAATGTCACCGACACCAGAAGATGACATGAATGGGACAGGACAAGGTGCCAGCGCAATCTGAGACGCGAGACCAACAAGGTTCAGGAGAAATTGTACGTCCGCACTGGTTTTTACATTCACTTTTGCAAACTAAAATAAATTCCAGCAAGTATACTGTAAGTATACAAGCTATGCCATCGCTTTGCTCCGGCTGGGCGTGAGTTTTGATGATACTTAAACTGGCGGGGTCAATCAATCCAAGAGACAATGGAACAGTGAAAGTATTGAGTGAAAATGATGAGTACATAAAACAACTGATAACTTTGACAAAGTACATTCTTCCACTGACAATGTACCTACACCATAGGTATCTGGAACTGTTCAATGCTATTGATAGACAGCAAAGAAATTGCGTGACTGCAATCTGACCGATACAGCTCTCACAAGCTTAGCCGCAGTGTAAATAGCAATGTCATCAGTGCAGTACGTGAAGACAAAGAGAGTCACGTACCATTTGTATACCTGACAAAATGAAAAATCTTCTTGAAATCTTCAGGAAAACAGCCTTACGATGCGAGTGAGGACCGTGACTATGGTGTTGAAACTTGAAATATGGCACAATTGAGGTACTTGATGCATCTTGAAGGAGGCCAAAAACTGAATGCCACTGAGGTGGAGGAAAGAGAGCTGAACACTATAAGATTGACAATGGAAGATTGGTAAAACTGTGAGAAATAGGTGCAGTAACAGAGGTAGAGAGATTGTTTTGGCTTTGAGACCTTGCACTGATGAAGAGGACAACAATTCTGACTACGGTAGAAGAAGTGCGGGATCTTACGAGTGGCTGCTGCACCTGAGGGAGAGAAAGAGGGGGTGAAACAGCATATCAATAAAAGACTTGGCATTTTAACTCAGTGGAGAAAGCATGTGAAGACCCCAGGAACGAAGGATCCATCAGCACATGATTGACTGTGGCGCCGGAGAATAATGGAGTGTCCGGAAAATGCTGGGGAACAATGCAGCTCTCCGGAGAACAATAGTGCTTCGGCAGTCCAAATACAACCATATGAATTCATAGGATCTCTTTAACAATATTAGTGATATTGATAATATCAAAGATAGTTATTGTTCTATGGAAAACCAAAGAGTCAACCCAGATGCTTTCAGAGTTGTAATTCGAGCCTCTTCATAGGAAGAAAGGCATTTCAACAGCAGTGATGATCAAGAATAGTCTGATTTGATCCACCATCCTGTACCATTGCTGTAATAGCTGTCAAACCCCTGTCAGTCAGCAAACTCAAATTAACGCCAACGGAGGCGATGCTGAGCAAATGTCTGGCCAGGCCTCGAATGTGTCAAAGGCATTTTGACAGCAGTGATGATCAAAAATAGTCCTATAGTAGCGCTCCTGATGATCCATCACTGAACAGCTGACCGAAAACAGCAAATAGCTGTTGAACGCCTGTTAAAAGGCAAATCAGTGAGGCTATCCCCACATTCCTCTCCCATCCATGGATGTCGCTGCTAGCATTATTGCCCTCGTGCAAGGCACTCAGGCCCTTTTCAATTATGTTGTAGATGTTCGTGAGGGGTTCCATGCTCGTGCAGAGTTACTTGAATCCCTTGGGCCTCTCCCCTCTCTTTTGAATACTTTGGTCATGAAGCTCCAACCCCCCTGCCAGAATACAGAGTTGGTAAGCACAGCCAACCTGCTGTGCTCACCAGAAGGTCCTTTTACCCAGCTCCAAGCCCTCATAGACCGACTTCACACCAAGCTCGGGCGGTCCTCGGCTTCTTCCACCAGCCGTACCCAAAAGGTTCTACAGGCCTTGAAATGGTCAATTGACAAAGGCGAAGTTGCAGAGCTGATGCAGAAGATTGAGAGAGTCAAATCTCTTATCACGCTTGCACTTCAAAATGATCTGGTGTATGTCTTCCGTGCAGATGAAGGAGATCACTTGACATTTTTACTAGAACCCTGAACCAGATGATACGTGAAGATATTTTGGAGGCCAAGACAGTGATCTCCGAGGGCATTGATGATTTATCTGGGAAGCTCGGCGGTCTCTCTGTAAACATCAGCGATGTCGGAAACAAAGTGCAAAGCATCTCAGACACGCTCACACCAATGGTCGAAAGGGTTCAATTGCATGTTATGAGTATGTATAAAAGACTCAGTCTTCAAGTATAATCACAGATTTTGTTTAGGTGACGATATGCACAAATTTGCCGACTGGCTGTCTCATTTGGACTTTCAGACAACCCAGCAGCACTTAATTTCACAATGGACCCCTGGGACGGTGGACTGGTTCCTTGAAGATGAAAAGTTCCAAGATTGGACTGCTGGCAAGTTTGATGTGCTGTGGTGTCCAGGTGAACGTGAGTTGTCTCAAAAACCACTTTTCTGCTTTTCTCAACAGCAGAACTTGATAGCTGGTGTTGACAAGACAATACTCACGTATGTGACCATTGCTATTTCAGATAGATTCCTCTGACTCGTTCATAGGTCACGGGTTATTGACCACCTGCAGAGGGAGTGCCTAAGACCTGATGTTGGCGTTGCCTACATATTCTTCCGTTACAATGAAGCCAATACTCAGGATATAAGGGCCTTGGTTGCCAGTATCCTACGTCAACTTCTCATTGGCGACACTATACCTGACTGGCTTGTACCACTCTATAATTCCTTCCAAGCTGGACACCCATTAGGCCAGGATCTCGATACTCTGGTGAATGCTCTTGATTCACAAATCCATTCATATTCCGATGTATACCTTGTCATGGATGCATTTGATGAATGCAGCGAGGACATCCGAGAGGACTTCCTGTCCACATTCCGTCCCCTCACAGACTCCAATCGACTCCGTATCTTGGTCACATCCCGACCGTTGTTGTCGATAGAGGGTCAATTCAAGGGTGACCAACGAATCAATGTGCGCGCACATGATAATGATGTTCGCACCCACATATTGCATCAAATTCGGAAACATAAACGCCTTGAAAAGCTGGTGAAAGGTGACCAAACAGGATTTGAAGATGAAATCATGGGACAGATCATTGAAAAGGCTGCCGGAATGTGAGTCCACCATGATCGTCTGAGCAGATTCTGATCCACTGATTAGGTTCCTCCTTGTCCACTTACACCTTGAATCTGTCAAAAACAAACCAAACCGCCAGGAGCTACGCAAAGCTCTCGCTAAATTGCCAGATAAAATTTATATTTCATATGATGAAACAATGCACAGGATTAATTCACAGGAAGAATCCTCTGCACAGCTAGCAAATCAGGTCTTCAAGTGGCTGGTTTATGCGAAGCGGCCATTGTCAATGCTTGAGCTGCGCCATGCTCTAGCCATTTCACTTGAATCCACAGAGATGGATCCTGATGCCATTACCTCGACTGAAATCCTGATTGAGATTTGTGGTGGTCTTGTGATTACGGAGAAGAATTCTTTTGGGGAAGAAGGTTTTCCTCGCCTCATCCGTCAGTGAAACATTTCTCTCGCAATACCATGCACTGAATCACACATAGATTATACAACCAAGGAGTATTTTGAACGCAAGGCAGAAAGTCTATTTCCAGATGGCCAGCTTGGGTTGGCCACTGCATGTCTGAGATATCTCTGCTTCGATACATTAAACTCCAAAGGAAACAGAATTACCAGGTACCCTCATCCTGACAAAGAGCCGCATGTCCTGGTTCTATATGCTGCTGAACACTGGGGAGATCATGGGAGGGAATGTGAAGACCAGCTGTTCACAGATCACAGGGGTCTGCTCTTACAGTTCCTTCAACATGATAGAATTCTGTACTCCCGGAAATACTATCATGATGAGTGGCAGCTTCAGTGGGGGAATGGCCTCGGTAGCCTTGGAAGATTTGGATTATCAAAGCTATTGGAGAGCATTCTCAATGACAGCACTGTCATTAACGATGCTTACGGTTTAGGGCTCGTGCTACTTTTTGCAGTGCGTTTCAACCACGCTACGATTGTTAGACTTTTGGTTATGCGAGCAACCCTTGCCAATCAGGTGTGTTACGGACTTCGTGTCATATTTGCAACCCTGATCTAGATTGCAAAGGAGACAACACGAGCTTGTATCCTAGATCCAAACATCCCATATGGTATTTATCTGAATGTTGGGGACTGGGACCAGCCCGAGTTTGCCCTTGCCGTCGCGGCCAGAGTTGGCTCTGTCGAATTCGTAACACTTCTACTGCGTCTCCCAGATCTCGATCCAAACGTTGGTGACTACGACCGTATGACCCCGCTGCACTACACAGCAAGTGAAGGTCACCTGGAGGTGGTAGCTCTCCTGATGCAGCATGCAGACATCAATGTCAATTCCACCAATATATGGGGGAATACAGCGCTTCACGAGGCATTATCAGGCGGCCACCAAAAGACCGCAGAGCTGCTCTTAGGCCATCCTGAAATCCAGTCAAATTTATCCAATAAGGATGGCGTGTTGCCCTGGATGTTGGCGGCTGGGAAAGGATATCAAAGCATCATGGAGCTACTTCTCGCACGAGATGACGTTGATCCAAATGGCCAAGATGAGGAATTCCTCACTCCACTATCACATGCAGCTGCAAACGGTTATGTCAGATCAATGCAATATCTCCTCTCCCTACCACAGATCAATTTCGCAACTTCTTTCAATATGGCTCGTGCTGCATCGGGAGGTCATGACTCTGTGGAGGTTATCGATCTATTACGTGGATATGATGATCTCAACCCCAATGTGCAGAGTTACAAATCCCGTGGACCGCTATCTTGGGCAGCAGCAGAGGGTCACGTTGAGTGGATTAAATTCCTGCTCCAACTTCCAGGAATCATTCCAGATCTCAGGGATACAATGGAATCACGGACGCCTCTATCGTATGCTGCTGGCAATTACCGCTCAACGGAGATAATGCGCATTCTCATGCAACGTAATGACGTTGATCCAAACTCTCAGGACAAACACGGACGGACGCCACTATCATATGCGACGTTTGATTACTCTCATGTGGCGCTGCTCCTCGCTCACCCAAACATACACCCCGATTGCCCAGATTATACTGGGAGAACTCCACTATCACATGCAGCAGCATACAGCTCGAAGACGGTTGCCCTTCTCGCCCAACGAGAGGATGTTGACATCAACTCTCAGGACGTTTATGGGCGTACACCTCTCTCATATGCCAGTGAAGAGGGAAATGACGATGCCGCTTTACATCTCCTCAATCTACCAGGAATCCATGCCAACCTCGCAGATCGACGCGGGATCACTCCGCTTATGTACTCTGCAATGGGCGGTGGGTATGATGATACACTGTTCATGCGTCTTCTCAACCATGACGCTGTGGATAGAAACCAGTTGGATTTCCATGGAAGGACATTGCTCATGTTCTGCGCCATGGCATGGTACGGACAGGAGACGGCGCAATATCTACTTGACAACTATGTCGTGGACACAAATGCAAAATCAAAAGGTCTCCAAACTGCCTTGTCCATTGCAGTGGTAAGGCCAAACCTTGCAGTTGCTTCGCTTCTCTTGTCACAGGGCGATATTGACTGTAACATCAGGGATCGACACGGCCGCACGCCACTCTATATTGCTGTGGATTCCCTTCGTCGCATCCCACACTGGGACCGCTGGGATCGTGACATAATGATCAAAATGATCGACCTTCTGCACCAGTATGGGGCAGAAGAGGACGGTCCTGACCTTCTCTGGTGCTTGAATGATGTAGAGTGCAATGAGATCTGGGATTTTCTTTATGACTAGATGGGACGGCCAATGCGCTCTAGTGATCTTTGATTTACCCAGTTTGGCACTCATCGGATTGGTCTCAGTTGCTCCTTTGCTACATTATGTACCGGTCTATGTTGCTATCCAACTATCTCCATGATCTAATGTACCAGCTTTATGATGAAATTTATTATTCTCTGGATCTCACACTAGTTGGAAGTCAATGAGGGAGCAGCGCAAGGTAATCTTGAGGCAGATTCAAAGTCAAACCAGGTGAGTAGACAATGTGCTCCAATTCAAGACACTTAACTATTCCAAATCAGTATCTACGGCTTTCATATTACAGGAAAAGGTGGCTATACAAAGCAAAACTCACCGAAAAAAGAAAGGAACCGATGAGACTCGAAACCTCAACAAGAGAAAAACAAGCGAAGACAACAAAAAAAGAATTCCCACGTCTCCCGCTCTCCAACGCGCCAAACTCAATCATTCGAATCGCCGTCTCCAGAATGCTGAGCCATTCTCGCTCACGACCCCGACGCGCTCATTGACCTTCTTTCCCTTACGACCATCCTGCGACCATCCTGGATTCACCATGGCAGCCGCTAATCCGAATTACCAGCGTTTCCGGGAAGCCAGCTCAAACGAACCTGATACCTCCTCCCTCCTTTCGTGTCCAGAGGAATTCCTCTGCACAATAGCTTCCTTTGGGACCAGGTGACGGCTATATGCTGACTCCATGGTGATAACCCTCTGGTACGTTTTTCTTGAATTTTGTATTCTGAAATTTTCCTGATAATTTTTGTCATAGCCTTTATATTCAGCCTGCAGCAGATTTCCTTTCTCTTCTCCTTCTCCTTCACCATTGCCTCGCCATTATCGTAAATCCAGGCAGCAGGACCAAGCCAATCCATTCAGGACGACGTCTGAGCCTTACACTGCGGAACACGGGACAGGAAGATGAAAACGAGAAGGTTAAACCGGACGTAGAGAGCGAGAAGGCCAAGGTAGACGTCGAAAGCGGCAACGATAATAATGTGCGTTATCTTGCTTTGACCCTCGGAATGAGAGGCTCCAGACTGAACTTTTTGCAGCACGCAATGATTGGCTCCCACCGATACCATCGAAGCCGCATCCTCAACCAACATCACTTCGTCCACGAATTCACGCCAACCTCGTCACAGAATCCACGTTGACAGACCAAGGAAACCTCGCTGCCTTTGGACAAGACCAGACGACGTGGTAACGGATTGGATTTCCAATCTGCCATATATTCCAGATAATGCCTCTGCCAACGAAGCCTCTGCCGCTCGATGAGAAACGAGGGGAAAGGGCCGAGGAAAACAAGGGAACAAAAAGATGAGAAAAAGCGGGGGCACAGGCGGTGGGTTTGTCTGGGGTGGTTCGAAAATGGTTTGGTCAAATACAGGAAAGGGTTCTGAGAAGGTGCGTCACCTTTGTCCTCTGGCTGCCATCATATATTAATCTTTGAGGATAGATCAATGTCATGCTACTCCTTCGTTGAAGGTGGTTGTGCAGCCTTTGCTGAAACCACACAAAAAGACGATCCATCTCCTTTCTCGCGAACAACGTCTGTTCAGAGTTATCTCTTCCCAGACCGTGTTGACCTTCGTACAGATTCTTCGCATTGGACCATTATGCTGGTTAACCGACAATGCTCCCTCTTTTTTGCCTGGGCGCTCGCGAAATCATCAGGACCATGTCAGACGTCACAGAAGAGCAGAGAAACAAGGGAGACCGATAGGTGTCAGCAGAAAGATGTCCCAACGAGACGGATGTCATCATGTACGTCTACCTTGAGCTTCCTAAGAAAACTCCGAGCTGAACTCCTTTTCAGGATCACCTTCCCTTAACCCAACGCCGCTGCTGCTGAATCGCTCGACCAGTGAGAAGTCGCCCAACTATTGCCGACTACGACCGACTATCCGCCACCCCCGACAATCCAATTCCGCGATTTACTTTTACCAGTTCTGCTCCCCTCATACCGACGTTTATCAGTGGACCACATGGTTCACCGTCGCTTCCGATAGCGGCGCAACGACTCCCCCTGAACATGCGACCCAGACTAATGGCCAGGCCGTCCCTTGGGGCACTGGAGCTCTCGCAGACCCTTCAACCGCTGTCGCCGCTCCCGTCTTCGGCTCTACCTCTGGCTCTGCATCTGGGTCTTCATCTGCATCATCAGTTGGTGGTGGTGGTGTCTCGACCGCTGGCGCCACCGGCACCGGAACCTTTGTGGGCACCAGTGCTGGTGCTTCGAGCACCAAGCCAGCGTTAAGCTCTGCTTCCGGCTCGAAAACCGCGACAAGCTCATCGGCGTCTGTGACCAGCTCCAATGCTGCGCGCTCGAAATCGAACTTTGTGGATTTCTGTTTCATGCAGGCTGCGGTTGTTCTTGTGGCATCTGCTATGGGGTTCACGCTTTTGTTATAGATGGGCTATAGCGACGTGTTATGTTTTTACGACTTGGAAAGACATCTATTCATTACGCGTTTGTTGTTTCGTTATACGGACGGACCTTGATATCTTGAAATCGATCGGCATACATACATATATTCTTTTTTTTTCTTCGTTATTTTGTTGGTGTTTTTCGCTAGTAAAGGGATTTCTTTTGGCTCGACTTGGTTTGATGAGAAGGAACAGGGTGGATGGCAAGTAAGCCTTGGTCACAATGGCAGCTTGTGTGCCTGTTGTCGATTCTCGATGATGATGTAGCTGGCTGGGATGATCCAAGCCATTTGCAAGACCACAGAGGAGCGACTGACCTATGAGGCGATCCAGGAGCTTCGTAACCTCAGGTTTGAGCTCTAGAGCCGCATGTCGGGACATCTGGAATACAAAAAAGTAGCGGTAATAAGGATGATAGATCACCAAAGGCCTGAACACGGTACAGTCGAATTGGTCAATACAGGTCCTCCAGTCAAAATTTACCTAGACGTTACCCGTAATGCTGTAGACCCGACGAACTTGGCCCGATCTGATGTACAGGCGGCCAGACGGAGTGAATGAGGCAGGTCAGAAAAGCCCGACAGAGCGATATCAGTATTAGAGTGACCTAGAGACGTCCCAGAGGTGGCTGGAATTTTCAGGGCAGCGTGATTTTATTGAGAAGGAGGAGCAGAGATTTATGAGCATCGGACGAAATGCTATATTGGGCCAAAAATGTCTCTACCTTATTGTCCATGGGCCTACATAGCGTCCCATTCTTCTCGCTAGATGAGCTACATAAATCTCCCGTGAGAGAGGACCAGCTCCGATTCCTTCTACTTGAATCTACTTGTATCTACATTGCCACTCTCCTCCTTGAATCACACCGAAACAGCCATTTATGACACATCTACCATTGATATTCCCTCTAGACACTGAATCATCTCAGTTTCCGACAAAGATAGAACAAAGAACTGTTCAAAAATTGTCCGGGCCATGTCAGGATTTGTGGTGTTTCAACATGGTTTTGAACTCTGTAACATCGCAATATGCTGTCAAGCATACAGCGGGTCTCAATCTGGATGAGATTGACTATGGCTCATCAGAAAAATTCCAGCATGTCGGGATGCTATCAGAAAGTTCACTCTGCCAGTCCGGAAAATAGCCCAAAAACGCGAATTGACCCAGATTTAAATACCACCTCAAACTGCGGTCATGATGGAATTCCACTGAGCTGCACCAGCACTCACCTTGGGGTTCACTGAAATCATTTGGCTTATATACATCTTTGTGAAACATAGATGACAAGTTACTTACCTCCGACATCACACCAAAAATAAAACGACCATCTGCATCATAGCAATCCGGCTAGGTTCGGCAGGGGACAATGTTGCATCCGCGTACCGGCACGTCCGCTCGGAGTCTCAATCTGGTCTAGAAACCCAGATTGAGTCGGAGTTCAACAATCCGGGACATCCGAATGTCCGAGTGTCCGGCTACTCTAGTCTTGGCCCAACACCATGATATAATATCCTCCCGTATATTCGAAGTCCATTGGACCTGTTAAAGAGGTGAATTTCCCCTCAATTGCATAGAAATCTCAACGACAATCGGCCTCATGTGACTGGATAAGATAACAAAAATGTGACTATCTGTGACATTTACCCCTGCGCCGGAGATCCTTGCACCGTCCCTAAGCCTTCTGGTCCTGGGAAATCAAGCTCATGGGACATCTCATTTCTGCCTAGAAATTATTATGTTAAGATGATTTGTGGCAAGTTTTGAACCAAGTTGCCATGAATCTATTTCTGACTCTCAAGCACTTCATGCAGAGTTGTGCATATTATATATCTTTGATGGTCAGCAATGCATGAGGTATATTCTCATAAAAATCAGAGGATAAATGAGCTTAAGACATAGCGAGTGGTTGATTCACAACTCGTGAGTCACATGGTTTGAAATCTGTGGCGCTCGAGGTCAAATCCAATGCTAGACCGACCCTTTCTGGTCTGATCAATAACTACACAAGCTATGTGTGTCTTGTGATACCTAGGAAATGACAGAAGTAAGCCGATAGATATCTGAGTGAAGGAGACATGCATCTTCGGGTCCCAACCCCTGTTAGTTCGAGCCACATATTATTCCAAGGCCAATTCAAGGCCATTCTCAGCTTATCCTTGTTCTAATACACAAAGAACTCAGGAATACACCCTATGGACCTATTTCTGGGTGTTCGGACATTCGGACATTCGGATGTCCCGGATGTCCCGGATTGTTGGAGTCCGACTTGCTCTCTAGAAACCGGCTCAGGTTTACCATACCCGCAGAAATTTCAGTGTCATTTCTTGGAATGAAAACTCCATGACCATCCCTAGCGAGCTTGAACCCGCTTCGGATGTATTGGAGATATACTATAGCATCACCATGAGTCGCAGAAAGAAGCCTCAAAGTCCCCATTGGCAGCCGGCCCATCAAGGGTTAATATTCTAAGAAAACCAGCTTTTGACCCAAAACCCATGTGGACCCTACGTCAGATTTCGGGTTCATTTAGGACATCTTGGGAGAAAGGGCCCAGAACTCTTCGATACCCGAGGGAGGTGTCTGAAAACCATTTCTGGGTAGATATCAGACATGTAGAGCTCAAGAATGAGCCCATGATTCCAAGTTTGGTTTGCAGTGGCGCACCAATTCTACCAAATTTCAGAATGACTGTGAAGTATGGAACAATGTATCATGGTAATTCTATTGAAAGTAAGTCGGCTAGATGCAGTTCATTGACATTCCATACAGAGGATGAATTTCTGATGCTGTCAAACCACATCGAGTCTTATTATTCTACTCAAAGGCCCTTCACAAAGTGCAGGGTACCCTGGATCATTGAACAAGTCATCATTAAGTCTCTCTAACATAATGAACTGATTGATGCGGATATGGTGCATGTCCATGCATGACTACAAGCGGTACGCCACATAAGGTTCCAATGTGCAGTATCTATATATCCTCCACAGTTGGCATAGATTCAACAAAAATCCAGAATTTCGGCTTATTCTCAGGCTTAAATCACCACTTGGTTGTAACATACCAGGCATTTCAATGGATGCTATGATATGGAATGCGCCACAGATGAATTGTGGTTAACGATCAAACCTATGCAAAGATAAAAACCAGTCATGTTCCGCCATTCTTCTGAACCGCCATTGAATATTATGGCTGGGACAACGCAACGCTGTCGAGCACATTGAGTGACCGGTCAGAATATAACACAATCATGCTGAAACATGAATGGAATGAGTATGAGTACCACAATTTAACATCTAGAATAAAAACAGGCCGGGCATATTTCAGTGATTCCACTGTATCTCAGGCTTTTATTGAATCAAGATGCCGTCGTGTGCCACAGTCTAGCCGCGCGACGTGAATCGTTCAGTGCTGTGAGACACCTCTAGGCTGACTGGGATACATTATTGCCTGGTGATTTTGGGTCGATCCCCTGAATGACTCATCACCCGCGTTGTAAGTCGTAGCCGCTACAGATTGCATGACTGCAGTATGGTGGTTTGAGGGCCAGTGATGGACATTTTCAGGTCATCTTTAGTATAGAACCATGTTACCATCACAGGAAAAGTATCACTGAAGCGACTGGAAAAACTACTGCTTATATGTGGATTCAAATATCAAAGTAGACACCTGTAATGATGCATTATATGACCAAGTAGACCGTTCAGGGAACTGCATGACTATATCCCTTTGCTCTACGGCAGAGACGTTATCTGGACTCATAGCAGTACTTACCATGATATGAGGACATGGGAAGTGCTATCCAAAGGCTAGCCTGAGTAGGTGGCATAATTCAAGTCTCAGAAATTAGGGATTGTCTGGCAAGAAACCTCACATATGAGCCGTAGCATGACAAGATACCAGCCAAGATCACAGCTTCAGTACCAGTTCAACACAACTTCAGATGCTAACCATGCTTCAGCTGTGATACCAGCCATACGTATCTCATGATGACATGGAGTCACCACTGTCAGTGAAGGCAGCCGAACCTCACTGAACCATAGGAAATTGGCAGCAGAAATCAACAACAGCCGATGACACCAGTGACAAGTTCCAGCTTGTTCTTGCTCCAGAGTCACCGTTAAAAAGGACATTGATATTACTGGAGAACCAGATTTCATGACCAGAAATCCGGCGGACAAGTTCGGACCTCATTATGTGGCGCAAGGCTGGGCCTCGGAATGGATAGATCTGATATGATAGAGAATCCGTAGCAATCCATCTCCTGAAAAGCAGAAAGAGCGACGAAGGCGCACAAAGAGTTTCGACACCTGGTTTTCCCAGTCCGCTCAGGAGGGCCAGTGACTTCTTGACATCTGTCAGGTACCACCAATCCAGATCTAGCAGGAACAAGTTGATACATGACTATTTGATTCTTTGAATGCATCGGAACCCACCAGGAGTGTATTGACAAAGGACGCCGTGATAGCAGCTTTTTCGGGGCAGAAGGCTCCCGAAGGAGCAGGGTGTCCGCGGACTGCTGCACGTAACAGCCGTCGGTCACGTCGATCAGCGAGGTACGGGATTTCTGGATAATCAGGTAAACGGCGTACATAAGGGTTCTGATTCTGACAGGTTGATGAGAAGAGGTTTATCCAGGGAGGAAGGAATTGTACTCTGGACCCGAATCAGACTGGAACAGCGCTGACTTGAAGTAAATATAATTGAACTTTTTCTGAGGATGATGAACTAGGACCCGATATCCTTAATCCGATGCAGAACAAACAAATCGGGCTCTTCATTCTTATCTTGGAGGTTTTCTCATTAGCGTGTCTCTGAAGCACTGAGCACCATTTCATTCTTGCTGTTTAAAGATTGATACCCTCATTCACAAGTTCTAACTTGTTTATGTAGCTGTCATTATTAGGGGAAACAATATGCTATCAGTCCGCAGATATGATGTGTCATGAAAGTACCGCCTGCGCCGGTTTGGACCTTGCTTAACCCAGAGACATTGCAGGACTTTAAAAAATGTAACCATGTTGACATGATGAGAGGTCCATGGACTGTAAACCTCGGTCAAAACTGTGAATCTCTACAGTTTCAACTTTGCAGAGTCTGCGCCACATCAGTCTGGCCACGCGACCCATACTGAACATGTACCAGACAAGAGGATACGAAGTTTTACCAAAGATCCTTTGTGGTTACTCATCATTGGAAACATAAGAATGTCCCTGTTACAATATTTATCGGAGACTCACTGAGCTTGTAGTTTGAACAAAATCCCGAAGAAGTTAATATGAGTTGGGGTGTGCTAAGGGAACATACGGCATTGACTCTTCATCTGGTCAATCATAGACCAGAGGAGAGGATCATCCAAAAGAAGGATTATAAAAATGTTGGACTGTGTCTCTCCTGTGGGAGAGGTGTGGTACTCCAGATAGGACACAGGATCGTCAGTAAAAGGTACTGAGATAGGAAAAAGGCATGTCTGGAATATCTGGGACAGTCATTTTTTAATGCGGAGAGAGAACGAAAGAGGGTTCACACGACTTCAATGTCTTAAAAGAGTCTCCTTTCTTGAGGCGTGAGTATTTGGTCGTGCTTGCTCCTGCAACTGGGGACACAAAGACTCTTCAGGTCGCAGATGAAAGCTTATGTCAGGATATTTGGTCGTGTTGCTCCTCGGCGCACTCGGGGACACAGAGTCTCTTCAGGTCGCAGACAAAAGCTTATGTCAGTGGGGCACGTGTCATGTGGTGATGTTTGGTGCTCCCGGTATCTCCCGAGAGGTTTCAGATCAATACAGACCATAAGGAGACCTAGCTTACTTCGTTAAGCAAGGTGATCTATGACCACATATTTGGTGAAAAATCAATAAATCTACATTTCAGGTCTGTTATCAGTTCCCGGTGCGCACTTTTACACCATGAATCACAATCTGACAACTCACCTCACAGTTTTCACTCACCACTTTTCCAGCGCTAATCAAAATCTCACGGCTCAGCTTCACAGCGCGCCCACCCCAAATGGAGTATTGTCCACTTTGGGAAGCGAGATTGATCCCGCCCCCCGGCCCTTCGCTTTCAATGCCATGAGCAAGAGGGTTGTTCAAGGCAGCCCAAGTGGAAATCATATACCATCCACAAAATGGGGTGATACAGTTCCAAGGAGATATTTAACACTGTTATTTCATTGGGCAACAGGATTGGGCAATGGTGACCGATTTTGCGTTCTTGGACTGATCTAGATGTGCAGTGTCTCACAGGAAAAAATTTAACTGAGACCTTGAATGATTGACACCCTTGAGAATACCAGGTCTGACCTTGGCCAGGATGAAAGAACATATGCATCCAAGAAGGGCAGCACCGCCATCATCAGGGCTCGGCATCAATCCGCATTTGGTGTGGCGGGGACCTGACAGCTGTCTAAAGTGGTTTTCGAAAAATGTTTTGCATCAAATTGATGTACTTTCCCAGCACTGCATTGTGAAATTCAAAAGTGGTAATTTTTCGTTAAAAATAGCGTCATACTCATTGGCCATCGGTTCCTATACAGCTACTATATTGTCACCTGTACTAGAGTCTGGATACTTATTAGAGACTACATCATTTCCAATATCAGCGGAGCCAGTCGGCCTGTTCCAAATCAGGATTTGACAGGGAGCTACGCCAGCATAATCATCTTGATGGCCTGTTATATATATACATTTAATAGGCTGTCAAGGTCTGTTATGGCATATCTGGCCTCCTGCCATAGGTGGTGATTTATTAAGTCTGTCAAAGCATTTCGGCAGCAGTGATGATCAAGAATAGCCTGGGTTTCACAGCAATAGCTGTTGAACGCCTATGAAAAGGCGAATGATTGTGAGGCTATCCCCACATTCCTCCCCCATCCATGGATGTCGCTGCTAGCATTATTGCCCTCGTGCAAGGTGCTCAGGCCCTTTTCAATTATGTCGTAGATGTTCGTGAGGGATTCCATGCTCGTGCAGAGTTACTTGAATCCCTTGGGCCTCTCCCCTCTCTTTTGAATACTTTGGTCGTGAAGGTCCAACCCCCCTGCCAGAATACAGAGTTGGTAAGCACAGCCAACTTGCTGTGCTCACCAGAAGGTTCTTTTACCCAGCTCCAAGCCCTCATAGACCGACTTGACACCAAGCTCGGGCGGTCCTCGGCTTCTTCCACCAGCCGTACCCAAAAGGTTCTACAGGCCTTGAAATGGTCAATTGACAAAGGCGAAGTTGCAGAGCTGATGCAGAAGGTTGAGAGAGTCAAATCTCTTATCATGCTTGCACTTCAAAATGATCTGATGTACATCTTCTCCGCAGATGAAGGAGATCACTTACCATTTTTACTAGAACCCTGAACCAGATGATACGCGAAGATATTCTGGAGGCCAAGACAGTGATCTCCACAGGCATTGATGATTTATCTGGGAAGCTCAGTGGTCTCTCAGTAAACATCAGTGGTGTCGGAAAAGAAGTGCGAAACATCTCAGACAAGCTCACACCAATGGTTGAAAGGGTCCAATCGCACCTCATGAGTACATATAAAAGACTCAGTTTTCGAGTATAATCACTGATTTTATTTAGGTGATGATATGCGCAAATTTGCCGACTGGCTGTCTCGTTTGGACTTTCAGACAACCCAGCAGCACTTAATTTCACAATGGACCCCTGGGACAGTGGACTGGTTCATTGAAAATGCAAGGTTTGAAGATTGGACTGCTGGAAAGTTTGGTGTGCTGTGGTGTCCAGGTGAACGTGAGTTGTCTCAAAAACCACTTTTCTGCTTTTCTCAACAGTAGAGCTTGATAGCTGGTGTTGGCAAGACAATCCTCGCGTATGCGACCATCACTATGTTAGATAGATTCATCTGACTTGTTGATAGGTCGCGGGTCATTGACCACCTGCAGAAGGACTGCCTGGGACCTGGTGTTGGTCTCGCCTACATATTCTTCCGTTATAATGAAGCCAATACTCAGGATATAAAGGCCTTAGTTGCCAGTATCCTACGTCAACTTCTCATTGGCAACACTATACCTGACTGGCTCAAACCACTCTATAATTCCTTCAAAGATGAACACCCACTAAGCCAGGATCTCAATACTCTGGTGAAGGCTCTTGGTTCACAAATCCATTCATATTCCAATGTATACCTGGTCATGGATGCATTTGATGAATGTACGGAGGATATCCGAGAGGACTTTCTGTCCAGACTCCGTCCCCTCACAGACTCCAATCGACTCCATATTTTGGTCACATCCCGACCGCTGTTGTCGATAGAGAGTCAATTTGAGGGTGACCAACGAATCAACGTTCGTGCACATGATGATGATGTTCGTGTCCACATCTTGGATCAAATTCGGAAACATAAACGTCTCGAAAAGCTCGTGAAAGGCGGTCAAGCGGGGTTTGAAGATGAAATCATGGGACAGATCATTAAAAAGGCTGCCGGAATGTGCGTCCACCATGATTGTCGGGGCAAATTCTGATCAAGTTACCAGGTTCCTCCTTGTCCACTTACACCTCGAATCTCTCAAAAACAAACCAAATCGTCAGAGGCTACGCGAAGCTCTCACTAAATTGCCAGATACAATTTATATTTCATATGATGAAACAATGCACAGGATTAATTCACAGGAAGAATCCTCTGCACAGCTAGCAAATCAAGTCTTCAAGTGGCTGGTTTATGCGAAGCGGCCATTGTCAATGCTCGAGCTGCGCCATGCTCTAGCCATTTCCCTTGAATCCACACAGATGGATCCTGACGCCATTACCTCGGCTGAGATCCTGATTGAGATCTGTGGTGGTCTTGTTATTACAGAGAAGGATTATTGGGGTACGGATTTTCCTCGCCTCGTCCGTAAGTTAATGATTTCTCTCGCAATACCATGCACTGAATCACACATAGATTATACAACCAAGGAGTATTTTGAACTCAAGGCAAAAAGTCTGTTTCCAGATGCCCACCTTGGGTTGGCCACTGCATGTCTGACATATCTCTGCTTTGATACATTGCACCCTCGAGTATGCAGAACCTCCAAGTACCCTGATTCTGACCAGGAGTCACATGTACTGGTCCGATATGCTGCTGACCACTGGGGAGATCATGGCAGGGAATGTGAAGACCAGCTGATGACACAGTACAAGGGGCTGCTCTTACAGTTCCTTCAAAATGATAGAATTGTGGGCTCAAAATCGGCATACTATGATCCGAGTCAGTACCATGACTTTGTGTGGGGGAATGGCCTCGCTAGCTTTGGAAGATTTGGATTATCAAAGCTATTGGAGAACATTCTCGATGACAGTCCTGTCATTAATGATATCTATGGTTTAGGGCTCACGCTATATCTTGCAGTGTGTTGCAACTATGCCACTATTGTTAGACTTTTGGTTATGCGAGCAACCCTTACCAATCAGGTGTGTTACAGACTTTGTGTCATATTCACAACCCTGATCTAGATTGCAAAGGAGACAACACGAGCTTGTACCATAGATCCAAACATCTCATATGATATTCGTCCAAATGTCGGGGACTGGAACCAACCCAAGTGTGCCCTTGCCGTCGCAGCCAGAGTTGGCTCTGTCGAATTCATAACACTTCTACTGCGTCTCCCAGATCTCGATCCAAACTTTGGTGACTACCACCGTATGACCCCGCTGCACTACGCAGCAGGTAAAGGTCACCTGGAGGTGGTAGATCTCCTGATGCAGCATGCAGACATCAATGTCAATTCCACAGATCAATCGGGGAATACAGCGCTCCACAGTGCATCACGCAGCGGCCACCAAAAAATTGTAGAGCTGCTCCTGGGCCATCCTGAAATCCAGCCAAATCTACCAAATTGCTATGGCATGTTGCCTTGGATGGAGGCGGCCCAGGAAGGATATCAAGGCATCATGGAGCTACTTCTCGCACGAGATGACGTTGATCTAAACGGCCAAGACGAGGAGTTCCTCACTCCACTATCACATGCAGCTGCGAATGGCTATGTGAGATTAATGAAATATCTCCTCTCCCTGCCACAGGTTAATTTTGCAACTTCTTTCAATATGGCTTATGCCGCACGGGCAGGTCATAAGGCGGTTATTGATCTATTACGCGAACGTGATGATCTTAAGCCCAACGTGCAGAGCTACAAATCCCGTGGACCACTGTCATGGGCAGCAGCAGAGGGTCACATTGATTGGGTTGAATTTCTGCTACAACTTCCGGGCATCATTCCAGACTTGAAGGATACAGTGGAATCACGGACACCCTTATCGTATGCCGCTGGCGGGGACTCAATGGAGATGATGCACATTCTCATGCAACCTGATGACGTTGATCCGAACTCTCAGGACAAACACGGACGGACGCCACTATCATATGCATCATCTCATTACTTAGATGATTCCATCACGCTGCTCCTAACTCACCCAAACATACAACCCGATTGCCCAGATTATACCGGGAGAACTCCACTATCCTACGCAGCAGCAAAATACAACAACTTGAAGACGGTTGCCCTTCTCGCCCAACGAGAGGATGTTGACATCAACTCGCAGGATGTTTATGGGCGCACACCCCTCTCATATGCCAGTGAAAATGGACGTGTCAATGCCGCTTTACATCTACTCAATCTACCAGGAATCCACGCCAACCTCGCAGATCGACGCGGGATCACTCCGCTTATGTACTCTGCAATGAGCGAGTACACTACTCTGCTCGTGCGTCTTCTCAACCACAGTGCTGTGGATAGAAACCAGTTGGATTTCCAGGGAAGAACACTGCTCATGTTCTGCGCCATGGGACGGGAGTCATGGGGCAGAATGGCGCTGACGGCGCAATATCTACTTGACAACTATGTCGTGGATGTGAATGCAAAATCAAAAGGTCTCCAAACTGCCTTGTCCATCGCGGCGGGAAAGCCAGACCTTCGCGTTGCTTCGCTTCTCTTGTCACGGGGCGACGTTGACCGTAACGTCAGGGATCGACACGGCCGCACGCCACTCTATATTGCTGTGGAGTCCCTTCATCGCATCCCACACTGGAAGGAATGGAGACGTAACGAAATGATCGAAATGATTGACCTTCTGCGTCAGTATGGGGCAGAAGAGGACGGTCCTGACCTCCTCTGGTGCTTGAATGATGGAGAGTGCACTGAGATCTGGGATTGTCTCTATGGCTAGATGGACGGCCATGGGATGGAGATATGCACTCTATTGATCTTTGATTACCGAATTTGGCACTCATTGGATTGGTCTCAGTTACTACTTTGCTACATTATGTACTGGTCTATGTCTCTCTTTTCTATCCAAGTATCTCCGTGACCCAATGTACCAGCTTTATGATGGAATTTATTATTTGCTGGATGCCACACTAGTCGGAAGTCAATGAGGGAGCAGCGCAAGGTAATCTTGAGGCAGATTCAAAGTCAAACCAGGTGAGTAGACAATGTGCTCCAATTCAAGACACTTGACTATTCCAAATCAGTATCCATGGCTTTCATACGACAGGAAAAGGTGGCTATACAAAGCAAAATTCACTGAAAAAAAGAAAGGAACCGATGAGGCTCGAAACCTCAACGAGGGAAAAACAACTAAAAACAACAAAAAAGAATTCTCACGTCTCCAGCTCCTCATTCCAACGCGCCAAACTCAATCATTCATGTCACCGTCGCCAGAATGCTGAGCCATTCTACACTCACGACCCCGACGCGCTCATTGACCTTCTCTCCCTCACGACCATCCTGCGACCATCCTGGATTCACCATGGCAGCCGCTAATCCGAATTACCAGCGTTTCTGGGAAGCCAGCTCAAACGAACCTGATACCTCCTCCCTCCTTTCGTGTCCAGAGGAATTCCTCTGCATAATAGCTTCCTTCGGGACCAGGTGAAAGCTAGTATGCTGGCTCCATGGTGATAAGCCTCTGGTACGTTATTCTAAATTTCGTATCATGAAATATTCCCGATAGTTTTTGTCGTAGCCTTTATATTCAGCCTGCAGCAGATTTCCTTTCTCTTCTCCTTCTCCTTCACCATTGCCTCGCCATTATCGTAAATCCAGGCAGCAGGACCAAGCCAATCCATTCAGGACGACGTCTCAGCCTTACACCGCAGAAAACGGGAGGGAAAGATGAAGGGCGCAAAGGTAGAGCAAGGAGGCCAAGCCAAACGTCTAGAGCGACGATAATAATGTACGTCCACCTTGCTTGACCTTCAGAATGAGACACCCCAAGCTGAACTTTTTTCAGCACGCAATGATTGGTTCTGACCGATACTGTCGAAGCCGCATCCTCGACCAACGTCCACGAATTCACGCCAACCTCGTCACAGAATCCACGTCGACAGGCCAAGGAAACCTCGCTGCCTTTGGACAAGACCAGACGACGTGGTAACGGATTGGATTTCCAATCTGCTATATATTCCAGATAATGCCTCTACCAAGGCCTACGCCAGTAGCAGAGCCAACGAAGCCTCTGCCGCTCGATGAGAAACGAGGGGGAAAGCTAGAAGAAAGCCAGGTGGAACAAGTCAACAAAAAGCAGGGAGAAAAGTCGAGGGAAAAAGCATTCGATTCGGAAACAGGTTTTGGTCGAATACGAAGCCCAAGGCAGAAGAGTTCTGAGGTTAGAAGAGCCAAGGTGCGTCCTCCTTTTCGTTTCGCTTCCTGGATGATATCTTAATCTTCGGCAATAGACCAATGTCACGCTGCTCCTTTGTTGAAGGGCCTTGTCCAGCCTTTGCCGAAACGACACAAAAAGACGACCCATCTCCTTTCTCGCAAACCATGTCCGTTCAGAGTTATCTCTTCCCAGACCCGTGTTGACCTTCGGACAGAATGCTCGCACTGGACCATTATGCTGGCTAACTGAAAACGGTCCCTCTTTTCGCCTTGGCCCTCGCAAAATCATTGTCAGGACCATGTCAGAAAGAGGGGAGGGAAAAGAGGAAGACGGATAGACGTCCCAACGAGACGGATTTCACTATGTATGTCTATTTTGAGCCTCGCAAGAAAAATCCAGGCTGAACTTTTTTCAAGATCACCTTCCTTTGACCCAACGCCGCTGCTGTTGAATTGCTCGACCAGTGAGAAGTCGCCCAACTATGCTCGACTACGACCGACTATCCACCACTCCAGACAATCCAATCGACCACAGTCGGAGCATGCTTGACTGTTTATCTCAATGTCTCATCAAGGCCGTCCCAATTTTGCGATTTACTTCTACCAGTTCCGCTCCCCTCATACCGATGTTTATCAGTGGACTATACAGTTCACGGTCGCCTCCAATAGCAGCGCAACAACTCCTCCTGAGCACCAGACCCAGACTGATGGGCAGGCTGTCCCCTGGGTCACTGAAGCTCTCGCGTTTTGGTGTTTTGTTTTATCGGGACAGACTTGCTATCATTGAGATTTGATCGGCATACATATGTCAACTTTTTTTTATATTTTATATTTTGTGTAGTGTTTCTTCGCTAGTAAAGGGGATTTTGGCTCGACTTGATTTGATGAGAAGGAATAGGCTGGATGGTAAGGTTTGCTACAATGACAGCTTGTGTACTCGTCGTCGATTGCGGCCTACCCAAAAGATTGAGCCAGATTGCGAGGAGTCGGCAGCAATCACCAAGGACCTGTGGCAATGACTGGAAGCTTGTATCCAACCAAGATGGAAACGAGCGCATCAATGTCTTGGTTTCTTTGTCAGAAAGTTGGCTTGCTCGCAGCAGAAGGACAGCTTACCAGGAGGGTCAGCAGGACGCTCTGAGACGATTCCAGAGAAGAAACAAATTGGTTCGAAGGCCATTTCTGCAATCGTCCGACGGGCGGCGAATGGAATTTGGATTCTGGTACGATTTTCATCTGGAATGGACCAGAAGAACATTCTTCATTGCTGTTTTGCAATAGCAATGCGTCCTGCTGATCCCAGGTTCTGCCCTTCAAGCGTCCGTGTCAGCCATGTTGGCGCAGCAATGGGAGGTCAATGGGTCTCCCAAATGACGTGAAAAACGCTCCGAATGAGATTAGTCATGGATGCGTCCGTAGAATCCGTATCGCTTTATGGAACCAGGTTTTCCGCCAGCCTGAATGAAAATCATGACGATTTTGTTCCAGTTGATGGGCCATGGGCTTTTTGACAACTTTTTGACGCTAATCCAGAGGTTAGAATTTTCACCGAAGCCTGGCGTTATCAATGAGAAGAGGCCAATGATTGCTGAGCACCGTATGAGCCTCACTGAAGAGGTTCAGGACGCAAAGTCAAGAAATGATCGGGTTTACCGTTTGGTGGCATCAGGCCAGTGAGCCGGTTCTGGCTGGAGACCGAGGTCCTAAACTGCGTAAAAATAAGAAGCTGCAGTCGAAAATCTACGTACAATGGTCGACATTGGCGAAAATATCGTATTTTCGACACCCATGCGGTTTGAACGAGAGCTACGCGGGAGTCACGTGCACTATTGGCCTTGTCATTGTCAGCGACGACGAGCAAAATAAATGTCGGTTATTCCACAAACCAACATCACCTTTCTCACCAGAATATCATTCTGGTTGTTCTTGTTCTGGATATCTGTCTCTACTGGCCGCCTGTCACGAGCAAAACCGCTTCGCTGTGTCTTGACTTTTTATTTCACCTACGCAGCTCCAAGGTCAACCTGGCCAGGCTCACTATTCGTATTACCTTCCAAGACCACCGGGAATGTACAGGAAAACGCTCTCGACCTCGGAGCTCCAGCCAAAGCGATGAAAAAAGCATTCTTTCTGCAACACCTAATTCACGCTCCAAATATTTTCAATCATTCCCTTTATATCAGCATGGCTCTCTCTAGACCAGTGCAACATGAATCCTGGCCTTGCCATTAGGATTTCCGCTGATGTGGACGACCGATTTTACCTTCTCTCTTCTTGCCTTGACTTATGCTTCTCCGACCCCCGGGGCTGCTTCCGGTGACCTCGTCGCTCGGGAAGAGGCAAGAGTTCAGTGAGTCTGACTTGTAATTGTTCTTTAGGCTGATTTGGAGGCTCGCGGTGGCGGCTATGTGAGACCATTTCATCTTCTGGATGTTCTGCTGACGATGACTCGTTTCAGGAATATGAATATGGACACCAGTCATTACGGCCACTATGGGCACCACAGGCACCACCATGTAAGGCGCAAATAGTATTTTGTAAGTCTTCGCTAATAGTTTATTACAGCACGGAGGATATGGAAGCAGATACCGTCGTGATGGACCTACTATAAACATCTTCAACGGCCTTTTCATATCTTGCCTAATCAGCTTTCCAGGCCGATGGCTTTGGCGATGGATATGTGAGCTATGAGAGCTTTGGGGAAACCGATCTCGCTCATTTTGATCTTGTAGGGTCATGGACATGGCGACAAGGATCATCGTGGTCATGTAACGACTTTTGTTTCCTTGCTTAATTCTGTATGAAACTGTACTTGTATGAACGAAATTTAATCCTTGTATCTTTGCGCATCCGCCAAACAAAGTGAGAGTTGAAGAAACAAAATAAGCCCATGCGTCCGATATCCCTTTTACTTTGATTTTTCCTGTCCTCGAATCCCGCAGCGTCGTGATTCAATGACATTCGTGCCAGTAGTCAATATTCAAATTCACAAGAACATTTCCTCACAACGGGTTCTATAAGGTTCTATGGCTCCGCGAAGGGATTCCAGATTCTGGTCATGAAAAATAATTTCATGATGACGAGACTATCAATACACGCTGGAATAACAAAGGCCTGAAAGTTGAAGGAGTCAACTAAGAATATCCTTTTTTCCGAGTACCACTCACCGAAGGCAACCTGATCACCATTTTTTTGCGCTTGGGACCTTCAGCTTCTTGGGCGCGTCGTAGGGCGTGGTCTCAGGTTTGTCAACCTGAGTTGGACCGGCGTCAAAAGCTTCGAAGAAATCGAGCCAACCTCCAGCTGGTGTCGTGATCGCCCCCTTCGATGCCGCGCGCAGTTCCCATATCCATGTGGCTTCCTCGAGTGAAGCAAATTTTATTTGGCCTAATATCCGGGGATAAAATCTGTATTCATTGTCGGCGCGAGACACCTTGACTGATCGGCCTATGTCAGCCATTGCTGGGTGGAGATAAAAACAACGGACTTGTTTGGATCACTAGATAGGTAGATGGTAGTCATTGGCGCATTCAAAAAAGGAACAAATGGTATACTTACTGGTTCTGATCTGCGAAGCTTGTGTGTCATCACCAAGCGTACTCCTCAAGATCTCACAGAGCTCATTCTCGGCGGAAAATATGGCCGAACGGTCGAGTATTCTGCTGGGGTGAGGAAAGACATATCGAAACCCCAAAATCGGTGTCGAAGGAGAATAAAACCGGAGTAAGGAGATTTTACACGGCACACCGCTAAAGGACAGCATACCAGCGGAATCTTCAACCAATTCAGCAATTTTTGATCCCGGTGCAAAGCTAAGGTGACCCCCAGGCCGTCCATAGCGAATGACTGCGGAGCTCTCAGCGAAGAGCAGAAAATATAGAAGAAGTCGTACATCTCTTGATTGAGTGAATGGTTCCATATGGCGAGAAATATTTGTTTATATCTTCGCCGCTCATGTCAGAAGGCACATAAGACAAGGACAGAATATCTTGATTGGTCTCTTGGTAGTCTCCGGCCCCCAGTTTTGTAACGATGATGAAGTTCGCTGTGATCAAGCTGAGTCGTTTGATGATTACCGGTTGACCCAAAACGAACATAGAGACGGTCTTTGGCAGCTCGTGGAGGATATGCTGTACCGGATCTGCCTGTTCAAAAACGATGACAGCTTTACCGCTCAAGTTGTCTACCGGCCTTCCGTGAAACTGTGACACCTGCCGGCCTGTCGCAGGGTTTCTGTCAATAGGGAGGAGCTAAGACAAAAATAGAGCAAACCTGATGGTTCCATGAGAACCTCCTCGATTTTGCCATAGTCTTTGAATCTAAACCGAACATGCTGCTCCTGAACGTCCACAGGCATTTTTGTCACTCGAAGAGCTCTATTCTCTATGGCGGCACGGCGTAGAATGTCAGGAAGAGCGGGATCCAAAGCTTCAGAATACGCTCGAACAAACTGGGGAGCGCGCACTAGGTCAGTGCAACGACGAAGAAAAGACATGCTGATGGTGAGAGTCAAGACGCATTCCAAACACGGCCAAATAAAGAAAAAACCAACAAGACTGAAAATAGGGTTACATTACAACGAGATACGACAACTTTAGATAATAAGTACCTGGAGGATGGCTTGTAATGCCGATGGAGATTGAGTGAGGATGCTGGTGCTGATAATAAAATGAAGGAGTTAAAGTAAGAGACAGACCATCGAGCCTGACCTTTTACCAACAGGCTTTTGGCTTGGCAGAATCGGCCAATGAATCCGAAATCTGCCAGTAAATAGACTAAGCTAAGGAAAAAACAACAGTAATTGGTCCTAGGCTTCTTCCATGTAGCGCCTCCCGAAGATTTCGCATCTCAAATTGTAGCCTGTGATGGGAATGGATCAAGTGGACGTAAAGCGAATGAAGAAATCAAGGATATATGCCTAATATGAGCGCGACCCAATGCCAGATAAGTCGATTTAAGATATTTCGAGCTAGATCAGTCAGGAATGAAGCAAGAAACATCCTGTCCGAGCCGCCAAAATGAGCTCACCAAAGCCCAAGAAGCCTTTGATTGAGCCCTGTCGAAACAAAGATCAATGGGTGAGAAAACGGTTATCAGGGAGGGCATACGTGAAAGGGTCCTCCAAGTTTTGCTCGAAAGGGGAACCAAAACATAATGTCAACACCATTTGTCAACCAAGGAAGAGACTGGGACTATGACTGAATGCTATCGGACGGGTCGCCAACGTCGGCGGGCAGAGGTGCTATTTCAGAAAAAAACATGTGCCTGGCGAAGGATGATCTAGAATGATGTTGGATGGGATTGGGTGCAGCATAAGCATGGCTCACTAGCATTCTATGAGACCCTTCGCAAAGACTTAGATTGAGACAAGTTCCAACGGTCTTTCTGCGATCGATGGTCAGAGCCGGGGCGAACAAGGGCGGATACAATTTTGATCAAATTTTGATGCAATCTGGATGGTGGCGGCAAAGGGACGATGAAGAGAGGAGCATTATTATCCATTTCCATTCGAAGTAGTCACTGTTTTTGAAATGGAAATGACCGATTCCAAGCCTGGCGGGTGTTCGTCGACGTTCGTCCTTGATGACGGTCACGATGGCTTCGGCGCAATGTTGGCGCAATGGGTCTACCAGTGACGGCAAAACGTCCAGGAAGAAGGGAATGATGGATAGTTCGTTCAATAGATTCGTCTTCATGTCTGGAAGCAGGTTTTGAGACAAAAAGATGACGGTTTTCTGTTCCAATCGACGGTCGTGGTGTTGACGAAGCCAGATTTGGATCCAGAGGCTAATTCTTTGCCAGCGCAGCCGGTATTTATCGAGGGGAGAAGGTAGATGATGGGAAAGCATCGTATGGCCTTCAAGGTCAAGGAGGTGCATGGAGCACAAGGTCCGAGAAAAATGTTGGGATTGTTCGCATGGCCCTGGCGAGCCGATTCTGGCTGGAGACCGAGCCCTAGACCGCATAAGAATGGACAGCTGTAATCGAAAAGCCACATACAATGCTCGCCATTGGCGAAAATATCGTATTTCCGATGTCGATGCGGTTTGAACCGAAGGCGAGAGTCACGTGCACTAATAGCCTTGTCATTGTCAGCGGCGACGAGCAAAATAAATCTCAATTATCCCACAAACCGTTATCCTCTCGCCCTCAAGAATATTATCCCGGTTACTGTTACCGTTATCCCCAGGCTCTAGTCACCTGCCCTCCTGTCTCGAGCAAAACTTGGTCACTGCTTTTCAATCGTCAATGCGCTCTCGGTCTACCGTGAACCCTTACTTATTCTTCTTCAATAACGTTCATGTCCAATCCAATATGTCAAATTCAATCAATATATTTTATTGCTCCACCAGATTCCTCATAGATTGTACATATCAGCGAATGGATCCCAGCTGGGATCACGATGCCTCTCGTATTCCAACCCATTCGTGATTTCCTCGACTATCTCAGCCCCATAGAACGTTTCAACAAAGGCGAGCATCGCATCGATTCCAGCAGCAATCCCCGATGAACTCCATATATTCCCGTCAACCACCCAACGAGCATGAGCAACCCAATTGACTCCAGGGAGCTCAATAGTCCCAGCCCATGATCTTTTATTCGAGGTAGCCCTTTTCCCCTCCAAAATCCCTGCTCGTGCTGCGATCCACGAACCAGTGCAAACCGTGAAAATGTATTTCGTGTTCGCAGTCTTCACGAAATCAACGGCGCTTTGGATCTTGGGGTCTCGGGTGCCCAAGCCGCCTGGAATGATGAGGACATCGAGATCTGGGGCATTGGCGAAGGTATGGGTCGGAACAACCGATTGACCGAAGAAGGGCGAGATTGTGGAAGAAATGGTGGTAGAAACTGGTTCCATTGATGAAGAGATTATGAATAGATTTAGGGCGGTTTTCTGGGATAATGTATTGAGGATATCGAGAGGGCCAAAGACATCCAAGGCTTGGAATCCAGGGAATAGAAGGATACCGTAGGTTTTTGGGGATTCTAAGGCAAGTCAATTATGGAATGCAGAAATGCTTGCGTTGCATACCCGAGAGTTGAGCCATGGTATGAGTCAAGGAAGGATTCGGAGCCGATGGCAGAATTCACCGGTTCACCGGGCCTGGCATGGCCGAGACATCATGGCGTCACCGTTTTTCGCGTTGATCAAGTAAACGAGCTTTAGATTGCCAGTGAACCATGAAATGAAGCCAAGCGCCGGCTGGCGTCGTGATCTGGCAACTCCCCATTGATGTCGCTGCCCATATTCGCCCCGCTTCATCGAGTGAATCCAAGTTGACGTCGCCTATAATTCGAGGACGGAAGTAGCGTTCGTTGTCGACGCTAGACAATCTTGCTAGTCAGCCAATGTCAGTCATTACCACATACGAAAGAAGGAGAATTACTTGTTCGGATGAGCGAAGGTTTGTTTACGATATCCAGGCTGGTCAGCGTTTTTCGGATGTCACTCTCAGCGAAAGATATCGCTGAAGGGTCGATAATTGTCTTCGGGTCAGGAAAGACATATCGGAACATCAGAATCCTTTCCCTAATGGGAGCAATAGTCCGGAGCAATGATATTGGACACTCCAAACCACCGATCCGAACCATACCATCGGAATCTTCAATCAATTCAAAGATAGTCGATCTAGGCGCAAACCGAGCTATGGCCCCTCTCCCTCCATACCGACTGAAAACTGTGGAATCTTGAGTAGACCGCACAAATTGAGAAAGAGCTCGTACCGCAGCTGACTCTATGAACAGTTCCATATGGAGAGAAATATTTCGCGATATCCTCACCGCTCATTTCAGCAGTGATGTCAGCTGCCACGTACAGGGTATCTCGCTCTTGTCCAACCACGTCCTGCCTATAGTCTCTGGCATCCCTGATGAATTTGGCTGCAGTCGTGCGGAGTGGCATTATGACTGCAGGCTGACCCAAAATAGACACAGAGCCAGCCTTTCGTAGCTCATGAAGATTACGCTGGACCAGACCCGCTTGCGCAAAAATGACGATAGCTTTCGCGAAATCTGTAACCTGCAAGTTTACCGCAGCTGTCGCAGGATGTAAGCGCGGTGATTAATATCGGGAATAGAACTGACCTGGAGGAGTGATGACAATACTCTCAATTTTCCCAAACTCCTCGAATCTCGACCGGATATGATGCTCCTGGACTTCTTTGGGCAGCCGTCCCAACCGAAGGCCTCTGTTCTCTTTGGCAGCACGGCGTACAATTTTAGAAAGAGCTGAAACGGAATATGCTCTAGCAAACTGGGGAGCATGCGCTAAGACAGTGAAGAGACGAAGAAACATGAAGACGTGAGAACCGAACACGCATTCAACACGACCAAACAGGCAAAAAAAACGGGAAGACTGAAATTAGGGTTACTCGCTGAGCTGGAGGCCCCGAGCACTGTGCACTGGAATCTGGAGCTAACACCGAAAAAAAATTCGGAATGACTGACTGGCTCCACAGACATACCAAACATACTTATTCACGGTAGCCGGAAAGCTCGTCCCAAGAAAAAAGAAATATAGATAAATTTGCGTCCAGACAACCAGGGAATCAAGCTGGCAGCCGGATCAGGGTAGACAAAGAACGAACCATCCATGGCTATGAGCGGCGCAGGACAGAAAGAGCAAAGAAAGAGCGAGAGTGACGAGAGCCGATTATGGTATGACCGCCGCATCATTAATCTTATCTAATCGCTTGCTTCTCAACAACCATGGTGGTAAAGAACAAGGTCTGCTTAATGCACGTCTGATACTATTCTTCCACTCGATATGCTGATTTCTCTATTAATAGCGTCCATGATGGCTGGGGCGTCGCGACCGAGCCTGGATTGGAAGGCAATGCTATTGAAGCTGGAACCACAACCAATATGGATTCGATTGCCAAGGACCACAGCTACAGGACGCTGTCTGCTCATGGCGTGTCGGTGGGTCTCACCGAAGGCCTGATGGGAAATTCTGAAGTCGGGTCCGTCTGCTGCTTTTTTGTGGTTTTCCGCTCTTTCTCATTATTCGGTTCAGTCACCTCAACATCGGCGCTGGCCGCATCGTCTGGCAGGATATTGTTCGTATAGATGTCTCGATAAAGAAGCGAGAATTCCATAAAAACAAGACGATTGTGGAATGCATGAACAAGGCCAAGGAGGGCAATGGTAGACTGCATCTGCTAGGCCTGGTGCGTCCATCCTATCTCCTTGCTTGCTTCCCTTTTCTAACAGGGATTCAGATTTCCGACGGTGGTGTCCATTCCCATATAAACCATCTTTATGCTCTCCTCGAAACCGCCAAGGAAATCGGTGTACCCCATACCTACGTCCATTTCTTCGGCGACGGCAGAGATACCGCTCCACGTTCCGCTGCAGGGTATTGCCAAGATCTGCTAGACTTTATGAAGAAGGAGGAATATGGCGAGCTGGCCACGATTGTCGGCCGATACTATGCGATGGACCGCGATAAGCGATGGGAGCGCGTCAAGATTGCTGTCGACGGACTTGTAGGCGGAACTGGGGAGAAAGCGGAAGCAGCTGTCGATTCTATTAAGGCCAATTATGAAAAGGATGTCACTGACGAGTTCCTTAAACCTATTATTGTCAACGGAGATGCGGGCAGGATAAAAGGCGAGTCACCATTATCTCTGGCCCCGATATTCATTAACCCGTCACAGACGACGATGCCATATTCTTCTTCAATTACCGGTCAGACCGTATGAGGGAGATTGCGACTGTTCTGGGATTGCCAGATAAGCCTATGGAAGTCAATGTTCCCAAAAACCTTGTACGTCGCTTTGAAATCTGCTATGGTCGTCAATAATATCCCAATAGAGCATCACCACAATGTCGCGCTACAATTCCGAATACCCTTTCCCTGTAGCATTCCCACCACAGGCCATGACCAATGTCCTCGCCGAAACCCTTTCCTCGGCCGGGCTGAAACAAGCTCATATCGCAGAAACCGAGAAATACGCCCATGTCACCTTTTTCTTCAATGGTGGTGTCGAGAAACAGTACCCGAACGAAGAGCGCCATATGATCGCGTCACCAAAAGTCGCCACATATGACAAAAAGCCAGAAATGAGTGTGAAAGAAGTCGCAGAAAAGGTCGCAGAGGTTGTCAAAAAAGGCGAAAACGATTTTGTTATGTGCAATTTTGCACCTCCAGATATGGTTCGTCGATTGTTCTGTTGGGTTACCTTCTCTAATGGTCCTAGGTTGGTCATACAGGCGTCTACGACGCCGCTGTGGAAGCGATCTCCCACACCGATGAGGCAGTGGGTATTGTCTATAAGGCTTGTCAGGAAGCTGGATACATTCTTCTTGTTACTGCCGACCATGGAAACGCTGAACAAATGAAGAACCTCGAGACTGGCGCACCGCATACGGCTCATACGACAAATCCGGTTCCATTCATTATGACGGGAGATCCCGAGAAGTACCGATTCTTGAAGGACAAGGAGGGCGAGGATGTGGGCGCCTTGTGTGATGTCGCCCCGACAGTTTTATATCTTCTGGTCCGTCACTATCGTCATATCTTTCTTTTACTGACCGATCTTCCTACAGGGCGTTGAGAAACCTGAAGGTCAGTCGGTTTCTTTTGCTGTTGCATAACAAATGAGCTGACGACTTTCTGTAGAGATGACCGGCCGTTCGCTCTTGGCCAAAGATTAGGGCGATTTGCATACATTTTAAAAGCTCTTTGCGTGATGAGTCTTCATTCATCGCGGTGTTCCTCATTGTTACTGACTGTAAGTAGTAGAAATCTCCTTGTAGAATAGCTAGATATCCATACAGGTCGTTTGGCCTACTGTTTCTCAAATTTTACTTCCTCCACCCCAATGCTGATTTGTACAGATCCTATATCAAGGAATCTTTGCGCGTCGGGAACCACAACCTGTTGAGCGATTGAGCATGAATGTCAAGTCTGGAGAGATCAGTCGAACAACTGACCCGCAGATAATCCTCATCCTTCAGGAGGTTGAGATAGACATCAACGCTTTCGACGTCAAAATGGCCTATCCCGTCGAATTGGTTGACGTTTTCTAGCCCAATCTCGCGAAGCGGTGCGCCCACGTCCTTCTTAATGTGGAATTGTTGGGAAGAGTGAGTCGCTTCCTCCAGAAATTAACCTTGCGTACCTGGGTGTAACGAATAATGTTGTTCTGGACGTACTTGATGCTATTGAAAACCTTTGCATGGTTCGTCCTGTGGAGCTTCAGCATCAGTCTGTATACTTATATCTGCTGAACCCAGCGACATACCAGATGTCTTCAAACTCTTCGAACGAGATGTCAGGACGATGTTTGAAAGCACCGGTAATGCGAATCATTGGAGTGGCGAAGTATAAAGCTACTACGATCCCTCTTTACACCGCTATAAGATAGAGGACGCCAGGAATCGGCCCATTATATAAGCACAAGTACGAGGGATTTGTAACAATCTTCCTGACATTTGTGGCAAATACCAGACTAACGAATCAGGGTGGCCTACTAGCGCTTGCCAGCGGCAACTTGAGTCAAGCTGACTGACGGAACAGGGCGCCGTGCTTGACGTGGAACCAACATGACGGCCGTAATTTGACCAGTGAAATGGAGGCCGCCCAGCGGCAATTACGAGGCCAACATTTTTGGTCGCATCTATTGTTTTGACTCGCTCCTTCGGAGCTCACCAAAACATCGCTGGGCGCCGGAGAGCGCAAGGATCACGGACATTACCGTGCCGGTGTGAAATCCATCACGTGTAATTCCCCATTGGGCTCTTTGATGGGTCGTGCTCCATCCCCACAAACGAGCCCATGAATGGGACTCATGATGAGAATCTGGACAGTTTAAGTAGATAGTGGTTGATAACCTGCATCTAGCCTCAGCACAGGCTCTCTGTAGTATAAGAGGAAAATAAATTTTCGTTGGATGTTGGTTGGATGTCGAGCTTGTATCTCGCACTGATAGAAAGCCTGATGATGAGGCTAGTCTGCATCTTGTATAGTGAGGTGTGAAGTTTACTCAATATTGGTTAACGATACAGTCTATTCTACGAGAGAAAATTTGCGAGAACCAGTTCACTAGTGGCCCAGAGCTCACGAGCAAGCTCTGCATTTTGAGCATTCTCCGACGGTTCTGTGATTATCCCAAAGGGCAACAGGTAAGCGCCACCGTATCTTTCTCTTTCCTCCCAGACAATTGGATCAGTAGCAGCCAACATCGCTGTGAGTGCACCATCGAAAGGAGACAAAGCCTGGGCCAGTACATCTCCTTTTCCAATGAAGGCTGTGGCACCATCTGTTAGGGAATAAATGGGACAAACCAGCGAAATTCAGCGTGTCGACTTACCTGTTCTCACGAACCCCGCATGAACAGAGATGGCCAGTGCATCAACGCCTTCAACTCGAAATTTCCGGTCCAGCTCTTTTGCGAACAGAATGTTTGCGAGTTTCTCGAGACCTGTGGAGGTAACATCAGACAAGACACCTTGAGGAGCTTTCACGAAAATATTGTACCATATCGGTTCGCGTTACCTGAATAGTCGTCTGTACCGCCGTGAGTCAGATTGAAGTCCTCTACTGATCGGAATCGGGTTTTGGGCGGTGCGAATGAATGTCCTGTGGACGAAACCTGATTCTTTTGTTTATATTTCAACTTGCTTGATATGACACGAAGGCTCACATTCACGATTCGGACTCCAGGACTCAATTTCGCAGCCTGTTTTATCAGGGGGAGAAGTTTGGTTGTAAAGAGGAATGGTCCCAGGTGGCTGGAGAGTCTCAACGTCAACTCTCAATCATGCCATGGTAGAAGGACTCACTTGATGGAAAAGGTCTGTGATATTCCATGTTGATCCTTGATGAAAGGTGATGCCAGACTTTGACAGATTAGCTCACAAACAAAAGATTATCAAGGGAGAGACACACAGCGCAGCACAGTTGACCAGAATATCAAGTCTTGTTTCCGTTTCAAGGAGGGTTTCAGCGGCCTTTTGGACCTGCTTGAAGTTCCCCAAATCCATCACGAGTGGATGGAGATTCAAAGCAGTTTCAGGACTCAGAACCTTCATCTCCTCGATAGCCTCCGTGGATTTGACCAAATTACGAGCTCCGACATAGACCTTGGCTCCCTTCATTGCAAACTGGTGTGCCATATGGAAACCAAGTCCGATGGAGGAACTGATTCCCAGGTGAGTTATGAATACGCCCTCGAAGGAGTCACTCACTTCGCACCCGTGACAACTGCGACCTTTCCCCTCAAATCAGGCATCCGTCCTATATCCCACTTCTGAATAGAAAGCATTGAGCATCCCTTTACTTCTTGAAGGTCTGAGGTGAAGAGCCAAGTACCTCGGAATAAGTTTGGGTGAAGACAGTAGTATCCAAGCCTACTGGTGCTGACATGTTAGAAGAAAAGGTATAAGGTAAGTCCACGAAATTAGCTCTTTTATATGGCTCTGGAAGTAAGATCTTGTCAGACTTTATTACGACTTCCGGTGAATGACGCGGCGTGTTCTTGTAAGTACGAGGGATTTGTAACAGTCTTCCCAACTTTGGCGCAGATACCAGGCCAACGAACCAGGGTGGCCTACTCGCGCTTGCCAGCGGCAACTTGAGTCAAGCTGGCTGACGGAAACAGGGCGCCGTGCTTGACGTGGAACTGCCGTAATTTGACGGTAAAGAACAGCAGGACCCCCGATGATCGGCGTAGGGGATTGATCCTGGTTGGGACAAAAATTGGGCAAAATTTTGGAAAGCTTAGATCCAATTCGGACAAAAATGGGACCAAAATCCTCAAAGGCTAGAGCCAAGGTTCGGACAACGGATGGTCTGGGGCTCGGATTGGACCACATATTGTGACAGACTTCCAGCTCCCGGTCTTGTTAGGTTTTTTGCAGCAATTTTCAGCGCGCTTCAGAATCATTTCGGGTGCATCAGGAAGAGATTTTGAGCATTTATAGCCCTTTTCGGCTATTTTAGGTATGAGCTGAACGAATGAGCTGACGACTTTCTGTAGAGATGACCGGCCGTTCGCTCCTGGCCAAAGATTAGGGCGATTTGCATACATTTCAAAAGCTCTTTGCGTGATGAATCTTCATTCATTGCGGTATTACTCATTGTTACTGACCGCAAGTGGTAGAAATCTCCTTGTAGAATAGCTAGATTACGAGTCCCCATTCATGGGGCTCGTTTGTTGGGCAAGAGCAAAATTCGGCCAACGATCATCAAAGAGCCCAAAGGGGATAGCCTCGTGGTCGCACAGCCACCGTTTTGCTGATAACGACAGCAGGACCCCGGAAAACCCGGCTAAAGGAGGGGGTCCTCCGACTTTTCAAAACCACCTTTTCTATCCGGAAAAAAAAACCGTTCCCACGCTTTCTGAGCCCGGATTTGAGCTTTTCTCCCGATTTCCAGATTTTGGTCTCGAAAAATTGCTGTTTTGTATCCGGACATGGAGGACCCCCTCCTCTAGCCGGGTTTTCCGGGGTCCTACGACAGCTTGTGTTCGTCGACCATCATCTTATCAAACATTCAATCCACGTCTCATTGTCTCATTGACCGCTGTATCTCTGTCTGGTGTGCTCACTGGTAAGGTCTCTCATCACGTCTGTCCCTTTTCTGATAAATTTTTCTTGCCACCATTAAAACTGCAGGAATACTTCGCTGGCATAGCCAAGGTGCCTGAAGACCTGAACGAGGCGAGGGCACCGGCGTCCAACCGAGCGGCAAGCGGTTCAGAAAATAATAATATCGCATGAGAACTTGTACAGTAACAATCTTTGACTCATTTCGGGCTTCGGGGCCTCGGCCGAGCTGCATGTGATCGGAATTCACATGTGTTCTGCCTGTTGGCTGTTTCTTTGCAGCCTTTTCTCTGCAATTGCAACTCTTTACTCCGGTCCCACTGGTACCTGTCAGTCCCTCGGTTGGCGCAAAGTTGCCTATGTTGGTGCTTTTTTTGTGGCAGATTGCTCGAGCCTTGTCAGCTTCAATGGCTCTGCATTGCGTAGCTGTTCTATATTCCCTGGGTATGTCTCATTCTGGTCTTTCTCCCCCCTGCTCCTCTGCCCATTCTATTGCACCGTCTCGGCGCAGTTTCAAAATTTCTTCTGATATTTCCAGTTGCAATTTACTTGTGGCTTGCTTGCTTCAAGGCAGGTCCTTTGACACCAGATGGATATGAAAAGCCTACATTGTTGACTGCAATGTTTTCTGGGATATCTTGTGAACTATCAATCCATGGTCTGTACTATTTCCCTGATCTTTTCACAGGCATTGGTCATCAGTCACCGCTCCCTCGATTCAGTTGTAATTGATGTGCCGCCTTGGCTTCATATTACTTCACTGTATGTATGCTGTCTGTCATTGTTGCTTCGTGAATCTCACTCAGCACCGTCAATTTGTTTGTCACAGTCCACGGCTTGGTAAAAATCTACATCTCCTTTGATTTCCGTGATTTGTGTTAACAAGCTTTAGGATGATCAGATTGTCTTGGTCAAATAACTTACTGAAGGGAGGTCTATTTGTTTGTCATGCTCCACAATCGGTATGTCTTCCCTCATTCCCCCCTGATTTTTTGTTAACGTGGTTCTCCAGACAAGCCCCGATTCCAGTATCACCAGTTTTCCACTGAACTTTCTGTTGGTAGCTCTTTTGTTGGGATTATTTAGTACTGACTATACTTTTTTCAGTATGATGTTGGTCGCGAGTTTTAGCAGGTCCTTCATATAAATACGCTGTCTGTATTCCTTAACACGACTGAATATATCTTCTTTTTTTTACCTCTATCTTCATTCACTGCGAGTGGTGTAGAAAGCTTGCCCAGGTTTGGTTCCATGCAATCCACAGTTCCAGAAGTTGAGAGCCATACTTGAATGTCTTTGTGCTTCCACAACCCTCTGTGGATCTGTGGAAGCCATGCAAGATCAGCTTGACTCCACGCCTTCCAGACATCTGTTTTGCTGATGTGGCACCATTTCACCTTGGTTCACCATTGTCACCAGCTAATCATTGCCCTGTATACTGATGGACCTTGCCTTGTACAGTAGTCTGTCCTCTGCCAGTCTTTTAAGTAACATGGGATTTCAACTTTCCCTGTAGGTCTCGCTTTCAATGTGTTGGACCTGCTAACAGGTCTCAGTATTTCAAACTCATCCACAAAACCTCAATTATACAAAGTCAGTTAGGTTCTCAGCTTCCCACAGGATCACCTTCTCATGTTTTCACAGTCTTGCTTGCATATTTCAGCCCAGTCTATCCTTTTGCCTTTGTTTGCTGCTCAATCTTGATACCATGAGTCTAGGCACCTCTGTGAGTCCATCTTAATGGTCCAACCAAGTGCATCAAATGTTTCCTCTCCCTGTCTCTGTTGAGAAAAAGCCTTTCAGATGATCTGATGGATCATGTTACTAGGGTATGGCTATGATAGCCAGTGTCACAACTTGCTATGGTTTGCATGACCTTTCATTGGAGGAATGATACTGCTTTGCTGAATTCAGCTAACCCATTTATTTGGCTATTCTCCTTGTATTAGATAAAATATTTGTATTCCATCTTGGTTGGCTTGTATTATACTACCTCCAGTTGGTCCAGAGCTGTAAATCTAGCAGTTGAATGATATTTTTTGGGTCTTGTCAGGTTGGTGTCCGATGAGTGAAGGAGTAATGGTGTGTGTGGTCCTGGTATGTGTCAGTTTGCCAACCTCGGGGAACAATCAGTAGAATAGTTATTTCATTGTGTTTCAGGTAAAATGTCATATTTGAAAGTTTTCTGCTATTGCATTGAAACTGAAAAAAAAAATGGGGGACTCATATTTGCCACCGGAACGGTTGGCCTCTATCCCACTGGTATCCATACAGGTCGTTTGGCCTACTGTTTCTCAAATTTTACTTCCTCCACCCAAATGCAGATTTGTACGGATCCTCTATCAAAAAATCTTTCTTCGTCGGGAACCACAACCTGTTGAGCAGTCAAGCATAAATGTCAAGTATCAAGAGATCGATCAAATGACTGACCAGCAGATAATCCTCATCCTTCATGAGGTTGAAGAAGACATCGACGCTTTCGACGTCAAAATGGCCTATCCTGTCGCGCAGCGAGGCGCCCAGGTCCTTCTTAGTATGGAGCTATTGGGAAAAGTGAGTCGTTTCCTCCAGAAATTAACTTTGCATACCTAGGTGTAGCAAATAAGTTGTCCTGTAGAGCTTCAGTGTCCCAGTTTTTGTCTATTTAGGACCACTGTGCCACATACTAGATTTTGTCAAACTCTTCGAACGAGATGTCAGAACGATGTTTGAAGGCACAAGTAATGCGAATCATTGGCCTGGGGAAGCATGAAGCTACTGTGACCCCTCTTATACCGCTGTAAGATAAAGGTCGCTAGGAACCAGCCTCCATTGGATAAGGATAAGTACGAAGGATTTGTAAAAGTCTTCTCGACATTTGCGGCAAATACCAGGCTAACGAACCAAGGTGGCCTAGTAGCGCTTGCCAGCCGCAACTTGAGTCAAGCTGGCTGACGGGAACAGAGCGCCGTGCTTGACGTGCAACTAACGTGGCGGCCGTAAGTAATTTGACGGTAAAGAACAGCCTGAGAGTAAGTATTATTTATATGTCCTCGATACAATGACCGATCCAGTCACTGTCCTTTGCATATCATCCCAATGTATCTCTTGCCACTCTTGCCAACCTTGACTCAAGTTAAATTCGAGTTAGTTCCTCGATGTGAACTTCAAATTCGCTGCTGATCGGCAGCATCAGATCTCCAGGAAAACTCAAAGAACACCAATATAGTGAGGTACGAACCATTGTAAATCACGGTTCACGAGATTTGGTTGACAGTGGCGAAAGCTTCAGCGATGCTATTCTCCCTAGAGACATCAAGTCGGACGGCAAAGACTCTACAGTATCCATCTGCCCTCACGCCTTGGCCTTGTCACGTTCAAAATCGGGGTTGCGAGATCCACAAACCCGCCGGTACGGCAGCGGAAACTACACTGGACAATGATGAATCCGCAGAAACAATCAAGGATCGAACGGCTGCGCAGGACTTGAGTAAAAGCGACCACAAATTTCGGCATCATTCATCAAGCGTTACACGTGACATCCAAGTCGGGGAACTCGCTCCCACGCTCGCCTTTACCTTGAAAACATAATCGATGCTCACCTTGCATAACGTGGCCCAGTTCTTCGTCGCATTCGTCTTACCGGGATTATTCCTGCTGTACTGGTATTTCCCCTCTGCTCTCTCAGCGCGAACAGAGCCCCCAACCGCCGAACCGAAATCCGCAGAAGAGAAACCGAAATCCATCATGCAACCTGCTGCTGTTGACCTGCTGCCGCCGAAGGACGACCCATTCACGGTGGAACAGCTCAAGGAATTCGATGGACAGACGGCTGGAAAGCCTATATATGTGGCTATCAAAGGTGAGCCTCGACCTAGTCGGAATTGCGCGACGTGGCTGATTTCTTCCAGGCACAATATTCGATGTTACCCGCAAAGCGGACGTGTATGGAGCTGGAGGGTCTTATAATGTCTTTGCTGGGAAGGACGGGTCCAAGGGCCTTGGCATGTCCAGCCTGAAGCCCGAAGATGCGGTGAGCGATTTTTCAGGCTTGGACGAGAAGGACAGGAAGGTCTTGGACGATTGGCATGCTTTTTTCGAGTAAGCCATTTCATTAATGGGGTTCTTCTTCTCTGATTTCATTGCAGGAAGAGATATAATATTGTGGGCCGTGTCGTCGAGGCCCCAGCTGCGAGTCTTTAGACATGGTATGGATCTGCTGTACGATATAATCTATCGCTATGGAGGAATAAACGATTCAACCATCTATGTTTGATAAGGAAAGAGTCTCTTTGGTGTGTAACGTTGCTCTTTCTGCTCTCAGTCGTTTGAAAATTGCAGACCATTTCTTACATTCATTAGCTCTGTTGCTTCTGACCATGGGCGTCAACTGGCATAAGCTGCTCTAAACCTTTCTCTGGGTCCATGTTATCTTTTCCTCCAGTTTTCCTATTCGCTACCGGTCATGAGAACCAGCGGCCATAGACGCAGATAGCCTATTCGTGGAAAATAAACTCACCCGTAGATATTTTGGCGGGAGGAGGAGGGAACAGGTGGGAGATGAGCACGGTGATGAGTAGGATGATGGATGGGCGTAGATGTTGATGATGAGAGAGGTGTAGATCCGTGTCAGTGGAGGCGTAGAAGGCGGACGTGCAGAGGCGTAGATAGTGGTTCAGGATCTACGTGCCTGTTTATTCTTCCCCTATTCGTCGAAGAAGGCTATTCCTTTTTCTGAGGCTAACCCGATGATAGAAACAAAGGCCACGTTCTACAGGTGAGCATGTCTTCTCACCGTCGAGCAGACCCTGACCTTTTCCTGTCGCTCGAACAGCGGCACCTTCTTTTTTTGGAGCTTTTTTGCATGTGGTTCCACGGACTTTTATATTAGTAGATCGCAATACCCATAGACCCTGTCGTTAGGTTTCGGTGGCAAGTATTCACTGCATTTTCTGCGTGATATCAAAGAGCCGATACAACCGTAACGGCATTACAGTGGCAACAGTTGATGTATCGGACATATCATACGGGCGCGCTAGGTCAATTGATACATCAGTGATTGGTACCACATGAGGTCCTTATACAAGCCATTGACCATCTGTATCAGAGTCTATAACAGTTGCTTTTCACCCTTTCGAGGGCTCAAGTCCTTAAGCTGTTACATCCGAGTCCAGGGCGACATGAAAGGAAAGAATGAGATTTTTTATTTCAAGGAAATAAAAAAATTACAACTGTATATGAGATGATTGAATGATATAGAATTATTGTGAAAGGAAGTCGATGGGATACAAACAGCATCCTGTACTTGGGCGCGGGGATTCTACGTGTTTCTTTACAAACTGATAAGTGAAGAGAGGTATGCAAGGAAACGAGAAGACCGAGGGGTTGGTCTGAGAGAGAGGATATGCGATTGATATGTGAGAACCCATCTGAAAAGGGCCAGAGCACGTCGCTATCCGATAGGAAAGACCACCCAACATGATCAAGTTGAAGCTCTAGGACCTTGGAATGACAAAACCTTTGAGTGCCGCTATGTCCTCAATATGTCATACAGCCAGGGCATCAAGGGTTCAACAATATTTGTGAAAGGTGTCCGACTTCCAACGACCAAAGCTTTTCACTGCTTTCGGATTGACACCGCAGATTAAGAAATGAGTTGTGCCACCAATGCAGAAAGAATGTCCAGTGAAACATTGGATATCTTCTCTCTCCCAAATCTCGTTGCAGCACTTCAAAAACTTGTCTTTCGTTAAACAAAGACGAATCGGGGGATGGTCCAGCCTGTCTGGATAATCGACGTAGCTGGCCAGCGGGGCTTCAGGGACCATGCAATTGATATTGGCATGGTTCATGGCAATAGGGTCAGTTACACCTTGCTGCCAAGCCACAGCGACGTCGTCACCTCTCGCGAGCATTGTCTTGGACTTCGATTTCCTCCATGGTTCGGTGAACCGCATTTCCAAAACTTGTTCTGAAAGGAATGGTTTGAATCTGACTTTGAGACGGTGCCAGAACCTGACGAAGATGAAGCTTTTGGATGAGAAGTCGAAGAAGATGTTGAAGGTTTGGAGGAGGAAGTCTTGACTGTTGATGACTGAGTCAAGGAATCAGCCTTGCGGCGGAGATGGTCGTAAGAAATGGCCTAGAACCGCTCCTTGTCAAAAATGTGGATCTTTGAACGACGGTTGTCCCAATGGTTATAAATGTCCTCGACAAAGGCCTGGTTGAGGTACTCGGCGTAAGCTGGCCACTGTTCCCAGAGATTACGAGTCCCCATTTATGGGGCTCGTTTGTTGGGAGTGAGCGAATTTCAGACATCTGCCATCAAAGAGCCCAATGGGGATTGATCTCTCCCATGCATAGCCATAAATCCGATGATGTTTCGGGCGTCAGCCGAACCGTCCGACGGTCACTTCATAACTTACTTCAGCTTCTTTGCTGACTTTTGAATGCAAATTTTAAAGGCCTGCTCACTATTCTCCTTAATTTTGTAGTGCTCAGTGAAATGTTCAACATACTTAGTTGCACTGTTGCGGTGGGTCCGAGTTAGTCTTGAGTTAGTCGACACCCCATGGAATCAGTCCTCCGGCATCCTGGATACTTTATTACACAGGCATTAACACGCCATACATTTTTTTCTTTCTCTGTATGCAGTATTGAGCTGGCTGAAATCATTTTGTTGATACTGTGCACTGCATGGAAGCAACAGGAAAAATGGTTATCAATCTTATGAATTTGTGGAATTACTTAGGAATTACAACTTCACAGAGATGGTCTAGTTGTGAGAGGATGTCAATAAAAATGCGGACTCGTAATGCCACCGGTATGGGTGGCCTCTATCCCACTGGTCCTCCTTTGACTTGATGGTATCGAAGAGCTTCTCATATTGGTCTGCCACCTTCAAAGCCTCTGAGGAACCTGTCCGTCTACGTCCCTGAGGGACATAGTAGAACCGGATCACCCTAAAAAAGAGAGATGATGACTTGAGGAAGTCCAAAATGGTCAAGTCCTTGTCGCTGCTGTTGTCAACTGTCCTGACGCTCTGAAACACATGCCTGGTCTCCTTGTCGAGCTGAAAGCCTCCAGGTTTCGAAAAGGCCTTCCGAGTGAGATATTGACCCATTCTACATCATACAACCGACAGACATGGAAAATATGATCAGCCACAGATGCTACAAGGGCAATGGCTTAAAAGCCTCATACACATACACATACAGTATTACTGTATGATATACAATAAACATACAATACGGTTGGAGCCTTATTTAACATTCGTCCCCATTGTAAGATCTTCGGTGTGGTCTTTCCCGGCAGAGTGTGGTCGCTGGCGACCAAGTAACCTTGTCCGAGGGCAAAAATCAAGATCACTTCAAACGTACCGGCTACCTAACACTCGCACATCCGGGATTGTTGATCGCAGACAGAATGCGCAATTCTTAGTCCGGGGCCAAGTTAGGACACCAAAGCGTGGAACTGATGCGTCACTGATTACGACCAAAAAGGGGACGCCGACGAACCAAGCTTGCAATTGACGACCATGGCTAGCTTTCCGCCGACAGCGCCAAAAGCGGCAGAGTCAACCATATAATCCACTATTCTCGCCACTTTTCGGACGGTCGACGCTACCAAGTTTTGACTGTCGCTTCCCAGAGAAGCCTGGAGCCAGTTCACCAGCACAGAGGACGCAATTTGATATCGATCTTCCATCATGTAACTTACTTTAGTTTTGAGATATCCTTTTGTTTCTGGATTGACCGTCTTGAGACTTGAAATAGGACAAGTACGTCAACAGGCAGGTAATTCTTTCAACATCCTTCAAGATCTGGAGTCTCTTTCGCAAATGCTTTATCAAATTCGGGACATGTTGTACTATACATAAGTTTGACAAAATTATCGACAGCATCACTGCTTAGATTCCATTGAGAATCAGATCCGCGGCCTAGAGGTCATATATTTAGCTCTGACTCGAAGCTCTAAGCGTGAAATATCACCTTTTCAGCGATAGCAAACACGGTCGCCATAGGATGAGCTCCAATTTGAAGGGGAATAACAGAAGCATCGACCTGGGAAGGCGAGAAAATTAGAAAATCAAGTGATCAAATAGCACATACGACTCTAATGTTAGCAGTCCCATAGACCTTCAAGTGCCCATCTACAACCCCACCATCCTCACGGGGAAGCATCGACGCTGTACCGACTCCATGATGAATGCTCTGGAAGTTGTCGAGGATGTACTTTTTGAAGTCCTCATCCAATTGGGCCGCTGGTCCAGGAGCGACCTCTTTCTCGATGATAGCAGATAATGCCGATGTCTCAGCGATTGGCGACACAATTTTACGCCAGACATGAGAAGTTTGAGGTCGCTTTCCTCCTTGAAGACTCCACAGTCGATTTTAGGTCCCGAAAGTGGGTCAACGGAGCCCATATGTACCTCCCCTCGAGAGAATGGATGGAGCAGACAAGTTGTCAAAGTGCAGTAATTCTTGCCTGGTTCCATGGTGCTAACGGTGTTGGGAAAGAACGACCCGATCCCGACTATCCTGAACACATAATTGATCCCAGATGAAAATAAACGAAGAAAAATAACTCACTCCAGGACTGGAACATCCTTCATGAGAGCCTTTTGCGCGATCATGGTCTTCTCGATCGAGGCAAATCCTGATGGGGAGGACTTCAGAATGTCTGCACTCTCCGTTTCCGTAGCGAAATCCTTGAAAAGCAAGAATGCATATGTGAGCGGAATTGCGGTAAGCATTCCTTTCCCAGCGGTGTTACTGGACTCATGTTAGCTCTATCTCAAGCCCATCACGACATTACTCACAGAACCTGAAGTTCACGGCCGAGAACAGCGGGATCGTGGAGTGTATCCCAACTAGAATAAGACTTGCGCAGCTCGTAGGTGCTCATGACATAGGTGTGGTCCTATCCATGTATGAGACAACCTGTAACAAGACAGAGAAAAAAAATACCTCTATATATATATATTCAATAACTGGCGAGGAGAAAGTATGGTAAACGTACGAAGATTTTTCCCGACACCAGGAAGGTCGACTTTTACCGAGACATTGTACTGTTCGAGAATTTCGGGACTTCCAATCCCTGTCCCACTAAAATCAATTCTGAGTAGCTGAAAGATCAATGACGCACCTGATTGTTCCAACGATTGAGGGGTCTGGAAGACACCTGCAATAATGTCAAGCCATTCTGAAACAAGAAGACGCATTTAAAAACCTACCAGCAGATACAATAACCTCCTTGGTCACCTCAGCTGTATACAATTTACCGTCTTTCGTGTACGCCACAGATTCAGCCACTTGTTCGGTACCATTGGACTTGAGCAAGATCTTGGTAACCTGGGCTCCGGTAATGACTGTCAAGTTGGATCTGGATAGATTCGGTCCGAGGTATGCCGAGGCAGAGGTAACACGGTTTCCTGTGGTTGGGTCAATGGTTACTGGACTGGTCCAAACGCCGGCATGGCTTCCCGAAGTCTATCGAGCACAATCAAAATCAGCCAAGGTTACGGGGTCAATGACGCACAGCATCTGGGTTGATAGGAACACCCAGCAACTCATTCATCGCGTTGACAAACGGTGAATGCATCTCGGACACCATGTTGGGCAAACTCGGCTTGATCGGGCCGTCAGTTCCGTGCACGGAAGGTTCCGCAGTCATCAAGCCGGACTCAGTGCTAGGGTTGAACGTCTCCATCTGTGCAGCGATGAATCATTTATCAAAGTTGGACGCCACTTTTGAGCCTTACTTTCTTGAAATATGGAACTAAATTCTTCCAATTCCAGCCCTCGATTCCGAGAGCTTCCGTGACTGCATGCGTTGTGTGAGCAGATGAAAAGCAATATTGAGTCGCACGCTACCATCATATTCTATGGCAGAAGCCCTGTAAGTAACATCATATCAGCCGCTGAAAATAATGGAATGTAAACTGTGTTTGCCTATGAAATTGCATGGCATTGATCTTGTAGCCGTGTTAACCCCGTCCCAAACACAATAGAAGCTTCTTACCGAGCTGCTACCGCCGAGCCCTTTGCCCCTGTGTCCGAACTGTGTATTAGATATTGAACACAATTCTCAAGAGAGATGCATACCGAGACAAGAACACCTTGCGTCCCCCAGCATTTTCTTGCTCGGTGCTGAAGAAAGACCAGTCTAACTCTGGCTTTCCCAAATTTTGGAAGTAGAAGCCTATGGAGAAAGCTCTTCAGAGATGCATCCAGAGCATATCAAATCTCCTCACCTGGGATCTTGACCTCGAGCTTGTCGGAAATATCTAGTCCAGCTTCAAGAACCAAAACTTTGGCGCTGGAATTTTCAGCGAGTCGAACGGCCAACGCTAATCCGGCGGTACCACCGCCAATAATGACGAAGTCAGCGCTTTGTTTCAAGTTGGAGGCCATTGAATTTGTAGGCAGTTAAATGGTTGGAAAGATGTGAACAATTATGAAGTGTTGTCTCGCCTTTTTACTCGCCAGGTGTTGACAGCGTGTTTCATAAGAACTCTCTCTCTCCGCGTAGTCGGCCAGATGTTTCGTGATTCACATTTCTAAATGGGAGTTCTGTATGAGTCTGCTCCTGATGTACATACGCTTCTTATGTGAAAGGTATCCAAAAACAGATTCAGGAACTGAGTCCAGAATCTCCGGGACCCACTAGGCCACTACTATGAGCATCGGAAACCAGATCCACTGTTTCGGTTTTTTCCCAAATGAGGCATCGGCGATAATAGATAAATCCATCTTACCCGGTGAAGCGGGCTGCCCTGTCACTGGGACCTACATGCGCTCATGCAGGCGCTCAAAACCGGAATGCGGTTAGAATTGAATGACCCCTTCTACGAGCGAACTTCATACACCAATATATGACCTGTTCCATCTCAAGTTGTAATCGCTATGGATTGTCAAATCCTGAGCTCGAGGCGCCAAACATGATGTCTCTGTTTGGGCGCTGTATTTCCACAGTTCTTAGCGCTCGGAGCATCTATATGAGCAGGTGGAGCTGGATAGCCACACGGATCTTAGTCACTGGGGATTCAGCGACTACTATAGAAACTGATGATGGCACTAAGAGAAATAATCGATCTTTACACACGGTATGCATCAAGTTCTGGGATGATTAAAACCACGGCGACCTTTCCTTGGGACTCGAACCCGTCGCTTTCTAGTTCAGCCTCACGATGACTGTCTCGGCAGAGGTGATATCAGTGTACGTGGCTCTCTCAATCTCACATTCAGTTTCATACTAATGTTGAGTCGTAGATTGGCTCCTCAGGTATGTCGCGGAAACTTATATCCCGAGCTGCAGCCTGGATTCAGGTTCGACAGTTTCTGGGAATAATTTTCAATTGGGCCTTGCTTGGCGGTCTGGCTGTCCAAGTCTGTGCGTATTGTGTTGGCCTGCTTTGAAAAATATGCTCATGCTTCTTCAAAGACATATATTCTACTCGAAGCAAGCAGGATCGTCCCTTTATCAGTGTTCTAGGTATTTGCATTCAGTTCCCATACAACTGACGTGAATATCATAGTCTACAGTATCTTTGTAGTCGAAATTATACACACCGGGTTCCTCACTCATGGCCCATGGGTCATGCTTGTTTCGGAGTGGGGTAACATCGATGTTATGGTTCACCGTCCATGGTCCTCGCTGACAATGCCCATTCTGACCGGTATATGTGAGCTTATTCGATAACTGTTACATCCATAAAGGAACTAATCTAGCCGCAATTTATGGTAGTGTCTGCCACAGTCCAGTTCTTCTTTTCCTGGTACAGACGTTCATGTCCGACTCTTGCTCTGGGATTGACCAATCCTACAGGCGCATTTGGATTCTTTCGCAGAAGAGAACCCGGTGGACCATAGTTGCGGTAGTCATTGCAGTGGTTCGTCACCCATCGAGTTCTGGCTCAAGTATATAAATCATTTCCCTCTAGGTGGCCCTAGCCCAATGTTCAGCCGCTCTTGCAGACGGGATCGGAGTATGTGATTTCAAGTTCAACTGCTTCTCAACACTGTCATTCTTTGCCTTCAGTTTTCGTTACATTCCAACGACGTTGATGTAATCTCAAGGATGTTCCTTGGAATCGTAGTCAGTTGCCTTGAGCTCCGATTTTATGGCTTCAATCCTTATGGATGAATGATAGGTTTGGCTAGCTGGTAGCCTCATCTGTGATCTCATAATCACTGCCTCGATATTCTATTTGGTAAGTCCAGATTTTGGACTCGTACGTTCCAGTAGCTCATATCAGCCGGCATTTCCTTCAGCTCTCCATGGCTCGGAAAAATATTCAATTCCAGCAGACTCGACATCTCTTAGGCCGACTCATTACTGTGACACTGGAGACTGGTCTATTGATCTTTCTCCCATCCCTACAAAGATTACCATACGGCGCCGTACGTTGACCCAAATTTTCCGTCGTCTCAAAGTTGACCGATTATATAGCGGATATGTCTTGGGCAAATTGTTTGGTTCCTAGTTATCTCGTAGAAGGATACTCAAATTTCACCAGGTACTCCAATGCACTCCTCGCTACCTTGAACGCTCGGTCAGATGAGGGCGGTGTTCTATCCACCGCGACACTTCGGGGTGGACCGGTGGCGACCCACTCCTTCTCGTTCGCTCCTGAATCAGGGGAGCGGAACGGAAATAATAATGTATACGAGCTTTCCCCTCGGACCAAAATGGACGTTCTTGTTCAGCACGAAAGCTGGGTAAGTGTTGAGCAGTATACGTTTTGTTTGACAAGGGCTGATACCAAAAGCAGAAATCGACCAATGACTGATGTTCAACCGTGGAGTCTTTCAATCGTTTATTCACCCTCCCTCTCAATCGATCATCCGTATTCTTATTTATTGTTCTATCCTTTCATTAACATACTTCAACACCTTTTTCTCATTGCTATCGTTATGTTGTTAACAGCGCCACAGGGCACCAGCTATAGTTTTATTTATAGTTTTATCCATCCCTCCCAAATCCCTCCTTTCTCGCTTGATCTTCATCAGTACGTACGTTGTAGCGTCGTATGTCTACTGGCGATATGAGGAATTTCACCATGTTTTGGATATATGCGCCGATCTCCAAGATTTACCATGCGCCGAGCCTCCTTTCATCTATCAGAGCATCATCCAGAATCCGTCGTCATCGATCATTTGACGAGATTCAAGTTAGATTCCGACTATATGTACGAAACTGCGACCGAGTCCCTGAGCTCAGGGTCGCGAACTGTAGTCGATGGTGCCACCAAAATAAGCGCCAGGCAATACTCTGTGTCGCCGGTGGCTGTCTATTCCCACTCTGACGATGTGGAGTTCAGGAGGGCGCTCCGACGTTCGGAGTTGAACTCAGCATTAATAAGGGACTGCAGCCCTACACTGCGAATACTGATTGATGTATTATTCAATGTTCCCATCCTGATGCTATTGTTAGGGTCGGACACCCGGCGATCTCAATAGAACTGAGTAATCCGGAGCTCCTTCGATGAGTTTCTCCGACCAGAAGTCTCTCCCAGAAACATCAGAATCCACTTATGATTCAACCCATCTATCTCTGCTACCAATACGGATCAGGACAATCGCGCCATCTTACATACAATCGCCACAGTTGATGATCGGCTGGCCACTGCCCAGCGCCAGTGGCCCACCATGAATAGTCTCGGCTGGGAGTCATCCTTTTCCAGCAACAACAGGCTACTTTCGAGGAACTATGGCGTCGTTGGATAGACGCCCACACTGGTTGAGACTCAGACAATGCAACATGCTCCCCAGCGCTGTTTAGGGCACTTAAAAGGGGTCGGATTTCGATCATGAGCGAGTCCAATCCTCAAATTCAACTACTCCCTCATGTTAGTCTCCACAGTCATGCTCGATGTTGCACCCTCGGAAGTAGACCTTCAGGCTAGTGACAAAGCTAAGATCAAAGTCATGATTGTCGACTTTCTAGCTTCAACCGAGTATGAGTCTCAGCCAACCACTACCGATAGCGCATTAGAGGTGGCCGTCAAGACAGAGATTCAATCCTGGAAATCTGGTATCGAGGGGGATGAAAAAAGCTTCAAACATCTCACATTTTGCTGCCGTCTTCACCGAGGTCTGTGCTAATTTTTCAGGATTACATTCTGTTGACCAAATTTGAAAAGGGCGCATATAAATATCACTCGATGGAAATCAAACGGCACATTGCTGTATATACCTGGTATATCATTCTCAAAATGGCAATGGCATTCGAGCGGGTCCTGAATAAATACCTCTACAGGTTCATCATTCACATTGACGACTACGCCGTTCCCTTGACGCAGGGCTTGCAAGACCGCTGTCATTGGTGAGCCCAGAGATATTGTTCGCACTCTGAGAAATCCGGTCAATCATGGAATTCGCTGGCCGGTTCGCGGGTTTCTTTGCCGATCTGAATCTAATTGATGTCACGACAGGGTCTGTACGTGTCTGTTCTACTCTCCAGGATGTATTATAGCTCTGGTACCAATCATTGTCCTTGGAATTCGGAGTATCGCAACATAGCACAACTTAGTACATCTATTCAAACAAGAGATCACAGTGGTAAATCATAGAAATTAACACAGGCACTACTCCTCCCTAGTCTCCTAGAAGACAGACTCGTTACGATCAACAAGTTGATGTATAGAACTCCTCCCTCCAGCCCTAACTTTCTCTTTAAAGCTGCAGAGTCCTCGGCATTGTAATATGTGCGGTCAACACAGCCTGATGCACTTCTCTCGAGTACTGAGCAGCATCTCCTTGCCAAAGCGAGCCAAAATTGGGTTGACCTGCTAGCTCGAGACCTCTATTGCCATCCCAAACTACCTCGGAGAACTGACTCAAATGCTCCAAGTCATCCCTTGAAACTTGAAAGCAATATTCCAAAAGAATTTTCAGCGAGTCGAACAGCCAACGCTAATCCGGTGGTACCACCACCAATGATGACGAAGTCAGCGGTTTGTTTCAAGTTGGAGGCCATGATGGCATGCGCTCATGCAGGCGCTAAAAACTGCAATGCGGTTAGAATTCAATGACCCTTTATATCTCGACATCGGCATTAGTGAACAGCCTGATGCGTTGGAACAGGTGATAGAGAGCTATGCTCCTCATTTTCTTGGAGACGAGTGTGATGTTGTGCAACGTAAGAAGATCATCCTAATTTTCGTCGACAATGTTCTGAAAAAGCTCGACGGGTAATGTTGCCTGCCTGCAATGCTACCATCAATGTCGATTCACTGGAAATCCGAATAAATACTTACAATGACACGAGCTTTGGACAGTTGACATAATGGCAGTGGGAATCATGGGAGCAGAAAGAGATTCGGGAGCGAATATCGATTGGCTTATATATTCGAGTATCGGAGGCAATCTCACTAAAACAATCATCTCTGTCCGACGATGAGAATGAGAATAATCGACGACATGACGCAAATATCGAGAGAAAGTCGTGGTGGTTGAAAGCAAAAAAGAATTGATGCAGTTCAACGAGCTTCCTTCTTTTCGGCTTCGACTTTGACAAGTGTTTTACATATCGGGGCAGACAGTTCTTAAAACTAGATTCTGATTCCACCATAAGTAGGCTATAACCACAAAACATCGAACATAGCTCATACCGTCAGTAGTCGTCACCAGAACCGCTTTCGTCCGTTTCCTCTTGTATATCTAGGCTGAGGAATTTGAGGTACTCTTTGGACCACTTCTCCAGCTTTTCCTCTGTATCGACCATCGTCGAGTGAGCGCCCACGACGGCGAAATAGACTTGTTTCGAATAAGACACGACGTCTCCGGCCCAGAGCCACTCAAACTCTGGCCTTTCATGACCAACAAGCTCGCCTTTTCCATCCCACAAAACGTCGCAGAAGAGCCTAAGGTGACCCAAGTCGCTCTTCGACACATTGCGACAATTCTCCAACACCAGCTCCCGGACCCAGCCTCTGGAGACGCTCCGAGCCCAGAAAAAGGCACGAAGGATGTCGAGGAAGAAGAATGTTTCAATTTTGACCACTGTCGAAGGGACTGTCCACGCGCAATCAATACTGTGAAGTGAAATCTGTTTCAGCTTCGGTAGAAACTGCCAGGTATCCGATATAACGGACAACAACGGATCCGAGCCGTATCTGACGCCACAACAACCCATAGCCCTTCCCAACAAAATCTCCATCAACAGAACTGGAGGAGAATCCCAGAGATGAAGCTCCTCGAGCTGTTCAAAGACATCTAGTTTCCTCCAAAGGTCGTGATATTCGAACTTGGTTTTCGAGCTCGCGAGACCTTCTATCAATATATCCCTGCAATTCCATCCAGCATGGTGGATATCGAGTCGTACAATGTGTTTGAGCGTGAATGTTGAAAGGAGATAACTGGCGATTGAGGGAGCGCTGCGGTCGGCACCACCAGGGCCGATTCCGAGAGTCGCAGGCAGACAAGCTCCATCGCCACCAAGGGCAAACTCTTCTGAGCCAGGATAGTGAGACATCATGAGCTTGGTATATCGAGCGTTTCCATCGGTCAGCGGCAAAACAGTCTTCCAAAATGTCGTCCAGTAATAGTCGCCTCGTGAATCGTTTTCGGTTATGATGCAAAGAGCGACAGGACGTTGAATGAGTAGCTGTCGTAGAAAGTCGGTACAGAGACTCATGTCTTCTTCTTCCAAGGTCAAGCTCTGCAATGTAGGGATATGGACTAAGGGCGGTCGCCCATTGCGCGCTGGCGTAGCGTCGACCAAGCTGAGCTCTTGTAATCGTTTCATGGTGGAAAGGACAAACAGGAAGTCTGTCATGGTAGGACGGTCGGACTGGGGAATCCCAGTCAAGGATAGATGTGTGAGATTTTTGTAGAAAGGCGACTTCATTGTGAAGAGAGAGCTGACGAGCTGAAGGCGCTCAAGCCTATTGGGATCGATAAATGAAGTCGTAGAGGGAAACAGGATATCGAGCACGTATGCTTTCCTCGTTGGTGAACCGAAAATGGAAATGTCGAGTGAGAGGTCGTAGAGGAAACGAGCTTCCTTGCCGGCTGAAATCAGCATGACGAAAAGCTCTTCGATGTCGGTGTCCTTTATGGAGAGATCCAGAACCCCAATCCTATCCAAATTCTCTGCCAAAACGGTTTCTATTGCATTTAATCTCTTCGGTTCGACCCTGACCACGTTGCTGCGGACGGCGAGCAAAGCCCTTTTGCTTCGCTCAAGCATGACCTTGGTCCACTGTGCGCTATACGAAGAGAGGGCGAGTCTGGACCACAAGGAAGGACATCCTAATGCAGTTTGCCGCCAATGACGGCACACGTGAGACACCTTGACCCAGCTCATGTCCTTGCCGCCGGCGGGGACACTCAGGATGAAGATGTAGGCCAGGAGCTCGACGGGCAACCGATTTATACCCTCCAACCTTGGATTATCCATTACCTATAGATAAAATGAGGAAAATGCGCATCGTAGGAAGCCCGCTTACTCCGGAGGTCGAAGAAGAGGAACAAGACAGTCGAGGCACGTGTCCACTTTTTGCCGAGAAATGACAAGTTCATTCACATTTTTCTTTTTCAAAGGATTCCACCGTATCCAGCGGAATACTACAAAATAGCCAATAGCCTGCGATAGGCTGAGAAAAGTTCGGTGACATTGGGGTCATGACAGAATGTAACCTACTACTCTTTTCCTCCTCACATTGAGACCGTTACAGCCTAGTCTCTCCTAGACAGACTCGTTACGATCACAAGTGATGTATAGTTACAGCCTGGAAAACATTCATGAGATCTGATACCGAGAGACGAGAAATAAGAATCGTACCATTCGGGTTTCGCTCCAAACCTGGCCTGATCGCCAACCCCTTCACAAGCTCCTTCTTTACTTGTGTGCTTGAACAATTCGAGCTTTTCTGTTGCTTTCTGCATCACCATTGGCAACCCTGTAAAGTGCTTTGTTGAAGCGCAGAGGCTAACCTCTGAGCCATGGTTGAGACAAAGAAGCCTGCGACGACATGGATCGGCACAAGCCTCAAAGAAGACATCTGGAAGGAAGACACCAGCTCACAGCCATGGTTCGTCGAAAACACAAAGAGCTGAACCATAAATGATTCGTTCACCAAGGGCTTTGGTCTAGGAGACCGTCAGGAAGGTGCGAAACCGCGATGAATATACTGCAGCTCACCAGGATTACCTAAACGTGCTGTCTGTGCTTTGCTTCCTAGAAAGGCCATGCCATATCTTTCCCTCCAAACAAGTCATCTCCGTCCTCAAAACGAGCTGTCCCCGCATCCCCCTGGACTGGTCTGGAGTTGTCGTCGAAGAACAAAAGGGAGAGACAAGTGGAGCTCCTCGAAGGGTCAAGAGAGCGTCGTCTGCGCTTGTTCGAGCTGCTGGTGTTTTGGGTCGGACCACCAAGTTCAGTCAAAGCCTTGATCCTGTCGACATTGTTGTCCTGAGGAGCCGCCTCGCCCTAACGACATTGTTCAGCCAACGGAAGAGGAAGGCAATATGGCAGAATAAACACAATACCTGTTCATAGCGATTTCCTCCTGTTGAAGGCTCTGCTCCGCAACTTTCTCCAAATCGTCAATATTGAGCTTCATGATGAGGTGGAAACGACATACCTCGTCAAGGCTGACTCCTGGATGTCGTGTCAAGAAAGCGCTGAAGCTGACAGGTTTGTCGACTCGAACAGAGCGCGACTTCAACAGTACCGGCATTGGCCTAAGGGAGGGTGATCCGACTTCAATAGTACTGGTATACGGGTCAATGGTTGAAGGGGAGCCTGGAAAAAGCTTAGCTCTGAATTTTCTGAGAAGCTCAAGGGGGACGCACATTGTGAAATCTCGTCGGGACGTTTTTCAGCTGACGCTGATCCGTCTGCCTCTTTTCTCCCCTCCTGCAATGTCTGGTGCCATCCTGATGATGATCTCGCGAAAGCCAAGGTGAGAAAGAGGGATAGCTGCGGCGTCTTGACGTGACATGGATTCTTGGACGAGGTGACATATTGGTCGAGGGTTGTGGCTCCAGAAGCGGTGATTTATTGCGCATAGGGAAAGGTTCAGCTGTGAATTTTGAGTCAGAGACAAAAGGAACCTAGGAAAGGGATTCCTACGGCGGAGAGCTGTTAGCAGCTTGAGCAAGCCAGAGATAAAGGAACTCGGGACGACATTTGAGGTGGCTGGCCAGAAACGTTGGTAAGTCGGATTACCGCCTTCAATGATGAAATCACGATGGTTGTAAGAAAGAGATGGTCGCCAACGAGCGCATCGAGGTCATGACTGGCTGACTGGCAAAGAATGGGTCGAGGTTACGGTAAAGAAAATTTTAGTCACGTTTTCAAATTGTGATTTGTCTTCGCCTTTGACGCGACCATGTTCAGCCTTCAGGCTTGGGTCCGCTCTGGCCATTGCAGCAGCGGTCTATTCGGTTTGCGATCAAGCCAGGCAATTTCTGTTCGACTGCTCTCCACCGCGTCCTCCACAGGCTTCAGACTGAATGTGATGCCGCTGCCTGAAAATCCATTGCCTAAGGAGCATTCGCTTGCTAAAAAGATCATACAGGACAGCTTTCAGTCCTTCGGCAAAATTGAAGCTATTACTTTCCGTGCGTACATCGATAATGCAGCTGGTGTTCTACTGACGATTTTCTTTTCCCGACAGCTGTGATAAAGGCAGGTAATACAGTCTTCATTGATTTTGAACCTACCGAGGACTTAAAGGCGCGGTGGGAACCGTTGAAGAGACAGAAGGTTTCTGGCGTCGATGGGCACGAGTTCGAGGTATCTCCAGCAAAGGTGAAGCAGAGCAAGCCAAGCGTGAGGGTCTATGTCGGTATGCCAAATGGCAATTCCGAGTCCATGCCAAAATCCCATGTCGAAGCTGCATTGGCGGAATTTGGAAAAATAGCTCGTATTGAGACCCGCGCCGGTGGTATGTCTTTACTCCCGTGAGATTCAAATTGTGCTCAAAACAGGTTTAGGACGCAAAAATGTCATTGTCGAATTTGAAAGACTCGAGGACGCGGCAAAGGCCATTGAGGGTAACATCTCCCTTCCAGATGGGACCGTGTTGAGCCCATCGTACGCGCATCCTCCCAGAAGCCCCACCAAAATCATGGAATTCTGGCTCAGCGGTCCACTCAGAGCTTCAGGCGATAGAGCCTCAATCGAGAAACGTCTCTTTGATTCATTGGCCCTTGTAGAAGACCATAAACCCGAAAAAATGAAGTTCAAACTACGTGCGTCTTATCTGTTATACCGGTGTCCGTCAGCTTGAATTCGTTCTACCTTGTTTTCAGCACTTGACCCTGAAAAGCCTGTCAGGATCAGGATGAAGTTCAAAAGTGGCAAGGTATCACGAAAAGTCATGGAAGCTGTGGAATCTCTCGACACAGTCGAGTTCACTTGCACTGCGCGCTATGTAGTAGATGGATGGCGGTAGAGCGTTGAATACAATATACTTATCCAGAGGCATTTTGCTACATTTTCAAAGATGAATACGAACGCTCGACTCGAAATGTTATCCTCGTTGGCTGACGAAGATACCCTCGTGTTGGTTATAGTTTTCCGTCTGCTAGTAAAGGTCTCTGTGAGCTTTGGATCCAGGGTGACGAAGAGAAGGTCACCGTGAGCTTGGTCCTTGATCAATCAGCCCGAGGTGGCTATCGGAGGAAGGTTGAAAATGGTATGCTTTGTTCGTCGTCGCTTTGGTTAGAGCTCCGAGGCCTGCAAGCTTGAAGCGGCAATGAATGAAGGAAGCATGATGACCTACATATGCTGCTAAAAGGCATCAACATCTTCGGAGCAGTGAGACATTCCGGGTTTACTTTTTTTTGGGGGAGACTGGTGGCAGAAAAGTGCGAACGCGGTCGTCCAAAGCCCGAATAGTGAAGCACGGTTTCATGTTGAATTCGTCTGGGGAGACAACCATGCTGGTCTGGATGAATGGTTGAGGATACTCGGTCTTTGGATCAGGTGGTGCAGGAGGACGGTTGAAAACATGCTTTTTCATCGCTTTTGGGGCAGCTCTAAGGGGTTGACCCAGCGCAGTCAAGGGAAATAGCAAGGGTCATGAAGACATGCTACCGAGAGGGATCAAAGCCAGAAAAGTAGGGAGATTCTGGGCTTACCGCCAAGGTCAGACAAAGTGCACAAACGGTCGCCCAGACTAACGGAAATGAGATTGCGGAGGCCAGCTTTGGTTTTGTATTGATCTGGAGAGAGAACCATGCTGGTCTCAGGGAATGGTTGGGAATATTGGGTCCTTGAATCAGGTGGTGAAGCAGGATGGTTAAAAACATGCTTTTTTCGTCGCCTTGACTAGAGCTTGGGGGGCCGAGAGCGTTTCCCCTACATTTACGGTCCGATCAGAAGGTGAGGAGACTAGCTAGCCTAGCCAGCTCGACCTTGCAGCCGAGTCGGCGAAATAAAAAGTCGAGACACAAGGGCCCAGGTTTTTCTCGCGGCAGGAGGGCAGTAGAGACGCTGGATCAGAATAGAAACGACTAGGGTAATATTCTGGAGAGACAGGTGATGGTGGTTTGTGAAATAAGCGAGATTTATTTTGCTCGTCGTCGCCAACAATGACAAGGCCATTAATGCACGTGACTCCCGCCTTTTTGCCTTGTACGTATGTCTTAGATTTGAGGTGCCATTCCTATGCAGTCCAGGATCAAAATCCGCTAACAAGGCTCGTAATTTTTGGCTCCAGCTTGTGCGCCATGAACCTCTTGACCAATGCGCAAATGGTTGCTCTACGATTACAATGAGATAGTTCCTCGCCACATACAATATGATAGATAATCTTGGGATAAGAAGGTCCGAGGGAAATTGTAATCAAAAGAAAGCCGACGCTTCCATATCTGCCCTCGTCAAGGTCTTGTTGAGAGACCCACCGCTCGTAAAACAGCTAGTCGAGTTTGCTGCGCGACAGGGATATTCCTCTCTTCTCGAAAGATTTGACCTCTTTCAGAGCAAGCGATTGCGCCTGGACCCGCGATTCCACCATATCCAAAACCATCGGGAGGTCACGGTGGCCTGCGCCGATGCTGAGACGAGCAAGATTGGTAGAATCACTGGATGTCCAGTTCGCCACTTCAGATGCTCCATACTCGAGCGCATGTCCACGCAGTGGTTGATGACAAGCTGAATAATGGTGGACGTGTCGGATAAGAGGTCGAGGAAGGATGAAAGGAAGTATCACGCTCATGAGCTCCAGACGTGGGTCGTTGAATCAGAGAGCTGGCTGATTCCTGATCGGCCAATGACCACTGCCAAGAACAATCGAGTCTTAGGCTAGAATGCGGTGAGATTTAGGTCTCCGAGGATTGTTGCCAAAAGCAATGTGACCTGAGAAGGAACTCTAGGTCGCTGGTCTCCTCCAATGCATGATAGACTTCGACTATCCGCAGAAGTGGTGCAATTTCGAACAGACGGTAGTTGTCGTGGGGTTTTGCCTGAAAGAGTGAGGCGAAGGGTTTTGAGGGCAGCGAGGCAGCCCTAGATTGGCACCAGAGAGTCGAGATCGTGAATATTTAGTATACTTCTCCAGCGCGGACCCGGTAACGAAGGAAGAAGAACTCGGATGATGGCGCCCGTTTCAACGATCAATCCGCTATAGAGCAGATTGACGTCCAGGAGGGATAAACTGGAGCGTCGAAGGGCCAGCTCCAGCAATTTTCCCCTGGCGCGACCAGTCGAGCAGACGTGTCACGTTGGTCGAAACGAGGTCGAAATCTGTCGCCATCTCCGGCAAACTCGACTGATGTTCCAAGGCGAGCTGGCTTTGCGAGATTCGGAGCAGTTGACGCTGCGCACGCATTCCCGAAAGATCTTGAGCAACAGCTCGACTAGGAGCCCTGTACAGGTTCGATGATGGATTTTAGGATGTCGCGATCACGCTCGTCCTGAGCCAGCTGTGATTCCATCCTAGATGCTATATGGTTCCGAAGCCCACGAATCCGCTGCTCGCGTTTTTCGATATCTGCTTCGATGGTTGGAATCTCTGCTTCCAATGGGGCCTAGTCGGTGAGAGCAAGATGAAGGAATTCGCGGAAAGGGTGCACGGGAAAATCATGGACATAATGGTTTGCGCAACCACATTGTGAAGATAAAAGATCGTCCGGCATGGAAAAATAGCACCGTCTGCAGCGAGAATCCATCAGAATTATGTCGCAATCAGCAGGTCTATACTCACAGGTTGACCTTCTGGTTATTTTTCTACACGGGATTGAGAGTAGCTGCTAAGGAAGCGCGAATTTTCTCAGCAAATAGTGGGCTGCAGCGTAATCGTCAGAATTACTGCCCAACGACTCTGTCACGACGCCAAAGGCGAATGCTTACAGATTCGGTTCTATATTCCTTCTGAAAAGAGTCAAGAGCACGGAAAAAGAGCAACAAAAAAAAGGATTTTTCTGAGCTGGTTGCTGGTCGTCTGCTGGAGCCTGGTCGTCGTTTCGGTTGGCGAGCCCGAAATAACGTGACACGAAAAATCTTTCCTCCGCCGCCAATGTCGTCAAGGCTGCCTAAATTTTGCTCTCTCTTCCTCACAGCTTCGGGCCGCGACTCGCGAGCCAGCGAATTTTACGGGAAGGAGTTGGGAAGGAGGGTTCCGAGAAAGGAAATGACAAGAGGTGCCTGCTCACCTCCGTCTCTTTTGTCTGCGGTCTCATGTTTCAACAATAACGGTCTTCAGATTACACTAAGACCCTTCTAAACACAACTAGCGTGGCTGGGCTTTCTGTTATTCAAAGTTTTCTTATAGCACGAGCAGATGGACGATTCCATACCAGGCTCCCTTGGAGCCCTTTTCCTTCTTCCTTCCTCTATTCCCTTCTTCGTTCATGATCATCCATGACCACCAGGCACCAAGATCGTCTTTCCGGTGCCGCCTCCGACGACTAACAGTCCTCGACTCAGCGAGCTCAGCTCCTTCGTACAATGAAAAAGCTTGAATAGCTTTTAGGCACTGCGCCTCATGTCCTTGACCTAGATTTGATCAAGAGGTTAGCAGACCGATCTTTTTTAGCATGAGCAAGGCTAACACGAGACCTACGGAAGACCTTTCTACGTCGATTTTCACAAAACGAGCTCGAGAGTCATCGTCGAGCTACGATTCTTCGGCATCGCTCAAACGCGGTTTATCATTCCTCTGCTTCCACCAGATGATCTCGCTCTTCTGTCTCTTCACGTAGGCTCAAGGAAGACGTCTTCACGATCAGGCTTCCTGTTATCGAGCTGTTGCTGCCTGCCCTTCAACTGGAGACCATGCTTGACCGCTTTCGAGGACCTTTGACGACAAATGATTCCTGCTGAGACCCAGGGGCCAGCAGCATTTCACCTTCTACATCTCCTCGCTTCAGCGATCCTTCCAGCAACAGCATCCGTCGCCAGAAGCTCGAGCGCTTATGACAAACTCTGGTAGACGGTGTACCATTAAATATGGTCTTCAAGGAGGATTTGTTAGAGGATGAAGAGGAGGACGAAGAAGAGAAGCAGGAGAAGGGTTCTATCGGCTATCCCAGCTCGTCGAACCATGAGCTCAACCCGCGATTCCATCGCTTTACCATCATCGCTTCACCGAATTCCACGCAAATCAGTATCAAAGCTTGTCGCCTCTCGTTCAGCATCTCCACCGCCTTCCTCTTCGAAGAAAACAGCTTCTTCGGCAGCCTCCAAGCCCAAGGCGAAGCCTGCTTCGATGCCTGCAGTGATCCGTCGAGAAAAGGCGCGACTGTCGCTGATCATGGAGAGCCCAGACGGAAACGGCGGTTCGGTCGAGGTTTAGGCTACCTTGGGCGTATGGGACTGGACCATTTCCGTTGCATTGACCTTAGCATATCCAAACATTCGCTTTTCTTTCGCGAACTCTGCGAGTTCTTTGGTCGGTCATTCTGTATGCTTTCATATGCTGTTTACTATTCAAAGACCAAATACGGCTTTTTTCAAAGATATTTGTGAGACTTGCCAAGTTTTGAGCGAGAAGCCGAACCTGGCTTCTTGAGGCCAATATGGCCTGAACCTTCTTCACCTAGCAGGCTGCTTACGGGTCTACCTGTCTCCTGGAATCAAGCGGGACCAAAGTCGAGCTTGGGGTCACGTGCACTAATGGCCTTGTCATCGTCGGCGACGATGAGCGAAATAAATATCACTTATCCCACAAACCACTATGATCCCATCCTCAAGAATATCACTCTGGTTGGTTTTATCCTGATCCACCCTCCCTACTGCCCTCCTGTCGCGAGAAAAACCTGGTCCCTGTGTCTCGGCTTTTTATTTGACCAACGTCTCTTCAAGATCGACCTGGGCAGGCTCAATATATCTGGTACCCTCTAATATGACAAGGAATGCGGGGGAACGCGCTCTCGGCCCAAAAGCTCCATTCAAAGCGACGAAAAAAGCATGTTTTTAACCAACCTGCTTCACCACCTGATTCAAGGACCCAATATTTTCAACCATTCCCTCAGACCAGCATGTTTCTCTCCCCAGACCAATTCAAAACGAAACCTGGCCTCCGAAATCTCATTTCCGTTGGTTTGGACGACCGATTGCGCACTTTTTCTGACCTCAGCGGTAAGCCCGGAATCCAACCAGAATCTCTCTACTTTTCTGGCCTTGATCCCTCTCGGTAGCATGTCTTATGACCATTGCTATTTTGCCTGACTGCGTCGGGTCACAGACCCTGGAGCTACCCCAAAAAGCGCCGAAAAAAGCATGTTTTCAATCGTCCTGCTGCACCACCTGATTGAAGGACCGAATATTCCCAACCATTCATCCAGACCAGCATGATTCTCTCCCCAGACAGATTCAACATGAAATGAGGCCTTGCCATTGAGGTTTCCGTCGGTTTACACGATCACTTTCACACTTTTTCTGGCCCAGTCATCAGCAAGATGACAAATAACTTTTTGCGCTTGTAAACACGCAAAAAAGCGCAAAAACACGCAAAAAAACACGCAGAAATACGTAAAATACGTAAAAAGCTGAAACACGCCACTTTTTATGTCCAAAATCCTACAAGCGGACCACCGCAGATAATGCAGAAAGTTGGGCTATGGCAAGAATATTGCCCACAGCTTGTTAAGTGGCCTGTAGCTCACTTCCATAGTACTTGACCACCTAGTTTCAGGTGCATTCTGTGCACCAGGTCTGCTCATTGCCACGGTTCGGGGTTAAGACAGCCGTGAGAGTGTGACCACGGCGACGACGATCAGGACCCTTTCCGACATCCCACAGATCCCGATCGGCGTCCAGAGAGCTCTCACGTCCCTGTCGAGACGCTACATGGCATAAAATCAAGTTTCACGCCCTTCAGGAGCTGCTTTGGATATCTTGCACTTTTTACAAGCTGAAATGCGCAAAAAGCTGACAAGTTAATTGCAATTTTGCTGATGCATCGCCCTTGAAGCGCTCTCCAAGACTCCTACCTCTCAACCGCAACTCAACCGAGCTTCTGGTCCGACATTTCTCAAGGGTTGACCGGGCTCGCGGCGAGACAAGGTGGGTCTTTTCTGTCTCTTTTGCCGTCCATCTGCTGATTCTATCGTCGCAGGTAATGTCAGACGAATCACACGTTCTAGATAGCCTCAACACCAGGCTCTCTGAAAGAACGAGATAAATCTCCTCTGTCGAGGATTCTGACGAGTCAGAGGGACATGTCCCAGGTCTACGTTCTAGAGATGAACGAACATTTGAAGGTTGAATGGTATTGCGGCTAACATTACCGGCTTTCACTATCCGGCAGCCATCTTATTGTTGTCATCCAAAGCTCCCATACTAGATTGTGAACAACGTAGCAGACCTTTAGTAGATCGAAAACCAGAACCAACGTTATTTTCGTCAACCCACGAGGGTAACATCTCTTTCGAGTCGGGGGTTTGTCTTCATCTTCGAAAATATAGCAAAATGCCTCTGGACTATTCACATTACATAGCCGTATTCAGCGTCGAATCCTCGTTGAATGCCGAAAGTAGCGCGCTCTAATCTCAACGGTCTCGAGAGATTCCACAGCCTTCATGACTTTTCGTGATACAGCCAAATTTTTGAACTTCATCTTGATTATGGCGGGCTTTTCAGGACCAAGTGCTGAAAACGAGGTAGAATGAATTCGGGTGGACGGACAGCGGTATAACAGATAAGACGCACGCAGTTTGACATTTATTATTTCAGGTTTATCGTCGTCGGCGAGGGCCAATGAATCGAGGAGATGTTTCTGGATTGAAGCTTCATCGGCTGAAGGTTCGAGTGGACCGCTCAGGAAGAATTCCATGATTTTGTTGGGGCTTCTGTGAGGAAGCGCGTACACCGGGCTCAACCTGGTCCCATCTGGCAGGGAGATGTGACCCTTGATGGCCTTTGTCGCGTCCTCGCGTCTTTCGAACGCGACAACGACATTTTCGGGTTCTAGACCTGTTTTGAGCACAATATCCTCAAAGGTGTAAAGACACACACACCACTGCGCTCTATACGAGCTATCTTTCCAAATTCCGCCAATGCAGCTTCGACATGGGGTTTTGGCATTGCCCCAGGATTGCCAGTTGGCATGCCAACATACACCCTCACGCTTGGGTTTCTCTTCTCTAGCCTTGCTGCCTGGGATACCTCGAATTCGTGCCCATTGACGCCAGTAACCTTCTGCTGCTTTGTCTCTGACGATTCCCAACGTGCCTTTAAATCCTCGGTAGGCTCAAAATCAATGGAGATAGCGGTTTTGCCTGACTCGTCTTCCAACTTGGCTGTCGGGAAAAGCAAATCGTCAACGAAACACCAGCCGCGTTAACGAGGTACGCACGCAGGGTAATACCTCTAATTTTGCCGAAGGACTGAAAACTGTCCTGTATGACCTTCTCAGCAAGCGAAGGCTCTTTGGGCAGTGGATTTTCGGGCAGCGGCATCACATTCAGTCTGAAGGTGTTGGGGGGCGCCGTGGAGAGCAGTCGAAAAGGAATGGAATGGCTTGACCGCAAGCTAAATAGTCCGCTGCTGCAACGACCAGAACGAAACCAAACTTGCAGGCTGAACATGGTCGCGTCAAAGCCGAAGGCAGATCACAATTTGAAAACGTGACCAAAATCTTTTCGACCTGGGTCCCGTTCCGTAACCTCAGTCTTGACTCTTAACCTCGACACGCTCGTTCAGCGCTCGTTGACGACCTTCTCTTCCTTACGACATTTTGAATATTGGAGCCGTTAATCCGAATTACCAGCTTTTCCAACCAGTCAGCTTCAATGTCGTCCTGACCTCTCTCACCTCGAGGTGCTCGAGCCGCTCGAGAGCTCTCCATCCTCCCTAGCTAATAGCTTCTATCGCCACTGCGTGATATAGCCTGCTGGCTCCATGGTATTAAGCCTATGGTGCGTTTCTAAAATTTGTGTCGCTGAATATCCCTCATAATTCTGGTCGTAGCCCTTACATTCAACCTGCCGCAGCTAACCTCCCTCTTTTCCTTCTCAATCGCCTTGCTATTATTGCCAATCCAGTCAGGCAGCAGGACCAAGGCAATCCATTCGTTTCGGGACCGGTCGGGTCTTTTGGCCTTCTATAGGCCCCCGAAAAGGAAGCAGGAAGATAAAGAACAGGAAGGCGCTGCAATGAACCACACGTCGAGAGCGGCAATAATGATAATGTACGTCTACCTTGACCTTCAGAATGAAAATCTACGGCTAAACTTCTTTCAGAGTGCAACAATCACCGACAGAAATGTCGATACCGTCGAAGCCGCATGTTTGACCAATGTCACCTTGTCCGCGAATTCACGTCAACCTCGTCAAGAATCCATGTCGATAGGCTAGTTGCCTTTGAACGATACCGGCCGACGTGGTAGCGGATTGTATTTCCGACCTGCCATGTATTCCAGATATCGCATCTGCATAAGCTCCGCCAGCTATTCCGATAATGCCTCTGCCAAGGCCAACGCTGGTATCAGAATCCTCGGCCAACAACGCCGCCGACCAATGCCAAACGAGTGACTCGATGCCAGTGACCCTTCTTCCAGCATATCTCTACCACCTGTTTACACCGAGATTGTTCCAGAAACCGTTCGTTGCTGATTATGGAGGGAGGCAAGATGCGGTCGAGCGCGGTCAGGCTGTCGAGAGCTCTGAATATGACATTGAAAAAAGGCGCGTTGGCTTTTTCGTCACTGGTGCTTCCTTTGACCTTCACTCTGCTATAGAACTCGTCTTCATCCCTATTCTCATTTCGTCATCGCTTTCCAACGACCGCGAGCATTTCACTGTCCCCAGCGATGGTCCCGGAATCCCTACGATATCCAGAAACACAAAACCTTCTGTTGATGACATTCGCGATTCTTAATGACCTTCGACGACGATGTCTCATCCTCGATGAGGAGGAAGTCACCGCCAATTTCTCAAGACGCTCTCCGTCGGGATCCATCTCGCGAAACAATTCCTTCCTCTGAGTCCTCGTATCATTGGTCTGGTCCTAGTTTCCCTTTCGTACCAGCCACCAGAAGGTCTCGTTTCGACAATTCAATTAAGTCCTGTCAGCCAAAGCAGACGAGAAGGAACTGCAAAGTGCAGAGCTCTGGAAAAGTCACCAGATCGACCGGCGTTCAAGATAATCTTGGTGAGCTTCATTATATTCTTCATGATTGCGGACCTTCCTGACGGTCTGTCATAGGCAAGAACAAGGCGTTGATGTAACGGAACCTGGCTCTTCCTTTTCCTCCGGGCCTTCGATTTGTCTCGAACCATCTCGTCGCAAGCTTCTCCGTCTCGACCACGGGTCATTGCTTGGTCCTGGCATAAAAGCACAATCCGACAACTAACCCAGATGGTTTGATTCTTGATCCTCAAATGGTGTGATCATTTCTTCTAGTTTCCATATCAAATCTCATGAATCTAACAGTAGCTCAAGGGCTAGGCGACTTGGGGGTCTTCTTGGGCTCTTCTGCGACGTTTTGTGGAATGGAAAAGAAGAGCTTGTTGGTCATGAAGGGTCGCTCTGGGCTGGAGACGTCGTGATTTGAAACCCGTATATTTCACCGTCGTAAAGGCTCACCCGACGACGGTTCGTACGGAGGAAAAGGGGTGTAAGGAGTCCCTTGATCGCTTTAGCCTGGATAGACGGTACGAGCTGTAGTGTTCAATGTTTTTGTAGCTTGCTTATGGTGGAATCAGAATCTCCTTTCGCAAACTCATAATCTCCTTGAATCTCCCTTCGAGAACTTTCGGCCTCGATACGTAAAACCCTCACCAATGTCGGACCCGAAAAGAAGGAAGCACAATTATTTTTTTGCTTTCAACCACCACGAGCTTCTCTCAAAATCTACATTGTCCATTATTCTCATTCTCATCGTCGTGGGTCTTGTCCTTTTGCGCTTCATCAAGTCCTGACGTTTGATAAAGGTTCATGGCGTTGAAAGACGAAGGTGCATCACCTGGTTCCGGTCGTCTGCCCACAGAAATCCTTCGAAAGGTCTTTCGGCTCTGCCTCAACGGAGTAGATTTTACTGGTGAAATGCTAGGAGAACACGACAGTCCATTCACCATGAGCCACGTCTGTCGTCGATGGCACGAAATCGCGACTTCATATCCAGCTCTCTGGTCAAACATCTTCCTTAGTCGCCAGGCCGTTTCCAAAGACACAAACGCAGCCAAATTGTTTCATCAAGTCATTCTTTATTCTGCATCATCATTGCTCGACATCACCATTGACCGAAAGGCCTTGGAACACGCAACCCAATTGTCCCGTGGTTTCTGTCTCTCGACTTCACGCTGGAAAAAGGTGCAGCTGCACATGGATGACATGGTAGCTTTGGTTCCATTTCGCCATGGCTTTGATGCTCTCCACGAGGTCTTCCTCATGGGGCGGCCCACGAGGTACGACGAACCCGATGCATTGCGCGTCTTCGAAATGGCACCATCCCTCAGAACCGTCTTTCTCGAAAACATCCCCAAAGTCATTGGGCGTCTCCATCTTCCTTGGTCCGCCATTATCCAGTACGATTCATTCTGCGACAGTGGGAGGACACAGGTCCTGGGGTTGCTTCAGAGGTGCTGTGCAGTACAAAGCGCTTCTTTTCGTGCAGACGGGTACCAGGTGATGAAGGATAAGGGAACAGCGATAGTTTTCCCAGTCCTTCAAACGCTTTCGCTGTCGTTCGAATGCACATTGGCCACCATTCTCGATCTTATGACCTTGCCAGCTCTCACGTCGCTCTCCTTGGCGACTCCTCGGTGGTGTTCTGCTGATTTTACATCGCTCGCTACTTTGGGCACTCGATCCCATTTCGCATTGACTCATCTCGAGTTGACCGACGCGAACAAAAGCTTGCCCGAAAGCATCACTTTTCCAGAATTCCTCGCCTTCCTTTCCAATACCCCAACATTGACCCATTTGATTCTCAAAAACTGCGGAATGCAGTTTGGAATCGATGTCACTGAGCATCTCAATTCGACTACGATGGTTGTGCTGCCCAAGCTGACGCATTTGACCATTCAGGTCAAAGACCATAACTGGCCTGATGGAAACACAGCAGTCAATGTCATTCTGGAAAGCATTGAATGTCGAAGCGGTGGTTCTAGCACCAAGTTGGAAGAGGTGAAGATAACCAATGTCTTTCGGACACCAGACCTCGCTTCGTTGGATCGTGTCGCTGCGCTGCAGGATTCCGGTTTGATGTTCACGGTCTTTGAGCCTCGCAGTCGATGGTTTTAGAAGAGGTTCAGATTGGGTTTGATACTATTACATCTTGTCGTAGGGTCCGAGACAGGGTCTTGAACTGTACATAGGCGATTAAAAGTAGGTGATTGGCGAATATGATTTGAATATGAACTATGTAGCATATATGAATAAGATGGTTAGAAAGGAATGTCCCGAGTCAAACTGTAATCAAAAGAAAGCGAGCAGCGGCATGCTTTTCATAACCAAGACCTGTATCGAGAGCCCTGACGCTCGCAAAGCATCCAGCCTACTTTCTTCATGATTCTCATTGTCTTCATAGAAGATATTGACCTCTTCAAGTATAGGAGAAAACCGTGATTCTATGGTGGGACCAGGAAACCGTGTTTCTGCCATGTCCAAAACTTCCTTGACCTCGAAGGTCTGAACATTTAAACGAGCGAGATTTGGCAACACCATCGGATGTCCAGATCTCCATGTCAGATGCTCTAATATGCAGCTCGAGGTGGCACATAGGTTGATGACAAGATGGGTAATGGTAGATGTGTTGGAAAGGAGGTCGAGGAGAGCCTGAGACGGAGAAAAGATGTTTGTGAGATCCACAATGGACATTGGGACCGTTGGATCAGAGAGCGATCCGCCGCCTACCACCCTCCAAGAGACAAACTTGGATCCGAACTATAGGGCCGCAGGGCAGTTAAAGCCGGTGCTGTAAGCTCGTTAAACAGTGGCGCTATTGCGTCAGACTGGAATGTAGTGAGAGTCAAGTCTCGAAGCCTGGGCAAGACGAAGGATATGCCTTGGCTGAAATGTGCAGGGCCCCAGATGGCTAATTTGGTCTATGCTGGTGAAACTGGGTAAATATTATTTTCGTCACTTTCATTCAATTTCACTCTGAGTCTCGCGCCTGATTCAACTTTTTGATCTCGCGTGTGATTCAAAATTTCACATCTCGTGTCTGATTCAACCTTTTGATCTCGCGTCTAATTCAAAATTTCACATCTCATGTCTAACTCAACTTTCAAATTCCACGCCTGATTCAACTTTGATTCAATTTGTACAGTATCTGGCCTGGAATTAGAACAGAAGGAGACGCAGAGACTTTGAAGGGCATCAATGCGACCTCTCATGGGTATCAGGGCGCGACTATCACAAACATTTAGGACGAGACGTCTCCAGCGCGGTGAAGAAGGAAGCAGCAGTCGGACGATAGCGCTCGTTTCGGTCAGGCTATCGTGATGATAGGAAATGGCGATATCAAGGAGAGAGAAACCGGAGCGCTGAACGGCATCTCCAGCCGGACTTCACTGGGGTAATCTGACGAGCGGATGCTGGTCTAGAGAGCTGCCAGAAACGAGATCGAAATTCGCCGCCATCTCTGGCAGACTTGGCTAATGTTCCAGGGTGAACTAGTGACTTTGAAAGTCTCCGAGCAGTTCACGCGGCGCACACAATCTAAGAAGACCTTGTGCAGCAGCTCGACTGGAAGTTTCCGTATGGAATGCAGGATGGATTTTTGAGCATCGCGATCATGATTCGCCTTAGCAAGATGTGATTCTAGCAGGCCCAAACCTGCCTTGCACAAGGAAATATTGGCCTGAAGCGCATGAATCTCCTCATCGTATCGCTATGTCAACCTCGATGAAGGGAACTTTCTCTGCTGCCAAAGGGGTGTTGGCATTGAGAGAAAGGTTTGACGAACGGGGTAGACAGGGATATTATGGGTAACGTTGCCTTTGGGCCCGGGTTATCTCACGGAGCCTTCCCAAAACGGAAACATGGTCCAGAATGAGCCTTGGAGCTTGCTTGAGGTACTTAGACCTTTTGTCTGTTTCATCAGTTACTGATCAGGTTTGGACGGAAATGATTCATAGCGGTCAATTCTTGGACAACGTTGAAACCAGACCTAAGGAAATTGCCGACACGGGCGTGAGACCTCCGACAGTATAACCGACTGCCGACCCGGTTCCCGCATCACTGATGTCGCTGACCTAAGCAGGCGGCTCTTCAAGTTTGTCACAGCAGCAAGGTGCTTCGTTTCGCTGGTCCTCCTGCCCTTCGTAAGTCGAAGATTGTCTTTTTGTGCGACCACTGACTCATGTTACAAAGCAGCAAGCTGAGACTAGACTGTAGGCTGCCTGTCTTCTTCCATTGGGATCTCCTGCGTAAGTCAGCGCCTGCTTCGGCGACGTGCATTTATGTCTTATCATCTTGTCAGGTCATGGCTATTAGTTCCAGCTTGCTGACCATAAATCTGCTGCCTGTCGAACTCCTGGCTTATATCTTCATCCTGGGTGTCCCCGACGACGCCAAGGACATTAGCTGGATCAAGGTATCTCATGTATGCCAACATTGGCGTCAGACTGCCTTGGAATGTCCTGCTTTATGGTCTACGCTCAATCTTTCATCGTATAGCGCGCAATGGACCAAAGTCATGCTTGAGCGAAGCCAAATGGCATTGCTCACCGTCAGCAGCGACACAGGGCTCAGCGCAGCGCCCAAGCGCTTAAATGTGACAGAAACCGTTTTGTTAGAACATCTGGACAGGATTGGGGTACTGAATATCTCCATCACCGATACCGTCCTGGAGACGCTCTTCGTCAAGCTGATTTCAGCTGGCAAGAAAGCTCCTTTTCTCCACGACCTGTCTCTTTCCATTTTGTATCCGCCACTTGGTCCAAACAAGGCCTACGTGTTGGATACCCTTTTTCCTTCGACGACTTCATTCATAGATCCCAGCAGGCTTGAGCGCCTTCAGCTTGCAAACTGTCTCTTCACAATGCAGTCACCATTCTACAGAAACCTTACATCTCTATCGCTTAAAGGGATTTACCCCCACCGTCCAACTATGACGGATCTGTTGTCTGTCCTTGCCAGCATGACACGAATCGAAGAGCTCGGATTGATTGACGCTACGCCAGTGCCCCAAAAAAAGCTACCGATCATCAACATCCCTACATTGCGGACACTGTCTTTGTTCGACAAGTTCATGATTTTCTCTACAGGTCTTCTCTCACAATTGGCTTTGTCGCATCCCATTACTCTTTTCATGAAAACCACAAACCATCGCGGCCGCCACTTGCTCCGCTTTTGGAATGCTTTGATGAAACATACCGACGGGGAAGCTCGATATTCGAAGCTCCAGATTTCCCACCATCCTGACAATAAAGAGTTCTTCCTAAAAGGCGACCGCTGTCCTGACATGAGCCTCATAATCAGCGGGTCTGATGGAAGCGACCACAGCACTGCAAGCTCAATCACCAGTTATCTCTTTTCAGCATTTACACTCAAATATCTAGTACGACTTGATATCCACGATGCTGGATGGAATTGCAGGGACACAACGATATTGGCAAGAGGTCTTATCACCTGGAACGCCAAATCCGAATACCACGCTCTTTGGGCGAAGCTCGATGTCCTTGAACAGCTGGAGGAGCTTCATCTATGGGATTCGCCTCCCATTTTACTGATGGAGCTTTTGCTGGGGAGGGCTATGGGGTGCTGTGGCGTCAAATATGGTTCTGATGCGCTTATGTCCTTCATCTCAGATACTTTCCAGTTTCTACCGAAGCTGAAACATATTGGGCTTCACAATATTGATTGCGCGTGGACCGTCCCTTCCACGACGGTCTCAATCGGAACATTCTTCTTCCTCGACATCGTTCGTGCTTTTCTCTGGGCCCGAAGCGTCTCTGGAGCACGAATCCTGGAGATGATACTGCACGACTGTCTCAATGTGTCGAAGAGCGACTTGGGACACCTCAAGTTCTTCTGCGATGTTCTGTGGGACGGAAAAGGAGAACTTGTTGGTCATTGTGCAGTGTCAGAATTTGGGTCACTCTGGGACGGAGAGGTTGGATCCTATTCAAAACTCGTATACTTCTCGCTCGTGATGGCTCATCCGACGATGCCTAGTACGCAAGAAAAGCTGCAGAATTGGTGCAGAGAGTACCGCAAATTTTTTAACCCTGATCTACAGGAGGAAACGGACGAAAGTGGTGGTTCTAGTGACAATGATGATTAAAGGTGTGAGCTGCGTTGTTGAATATCTTTCAACCTGCTCATCGTCAAATCAGATTCTATCTTCGCGGCCGTTTCGGTCCTGACTCCTGGTACCCTTGAACATCAAGCTCGGCTTCATCATTGTTAGCGTCGGTCGCCTTCGCACTTGAGAGTCGAGACTTGCACCATTTTTGAAGATTGTCGATTCGTATCGAGTCATGTTCATTTATTTTTTTGATAAATTCAACATGAAATCACTTTCAATTCTCCATAAGTACACAACCAGTTTTGTTCGCTCAGTATAACATCTCTATGTCCGAGGAAATAACAAAGACTCAGGATCGTGCATACATCATAGGTACCGTGTGGCGACAAAGACACTGCCTTGAAATCATTCATCGTAATATAAACTCCCTATTGTCAACCCACCAGTGACCACAGGTTTGCATTTCCTTTTCAGCGGCTGTGCAATGCAGCTTGGAATCGATGTCGTTGGTCATTTCAATTCCAATAAGATAGTTGTGCTGCCCAAGCTGACGCACTGGACCAACAAAGGCCGCGACCAGCAAGGCTACTAGCCTACTGCATAGTATCTCCTTTTGACCATCATTTCAGCGTACAAACTGCCAGTCAGTTCCCTCCCATTCTAACACTTACCTAGGACGCTGTAATTCCGTCATGTTTCAATTTCCGATGTCGAGAGCGGTGTCGACTTGTAGCATGCCTGACCTGTGATGACAGCTTTGCAATACGCCCCGCTCTATGACAATTCTAAAAAGTCATATTTGGCGTTGGACTCAGGCTGTGTGGTGCTGATCATCTGATAGCTGCACATTGGAGATCATTCGTAGCTAAGTTTCGCCGCGTGGCCATCAATTGCTTTGTAATAAGGTCGTGGGACTATATATGACCATTTGTGGCGCTCAGCATGTCACTGATCGGTGTTCACTGAGGCAATTGAGTAAGTTCAAGTATGAATATTTAAAGCCAGTTCCATGTAGGTGGATGATAGAAAGGAAGGATGTTGCATGTATTTTGGAGTGCTGCATTATACATTTATACAAGCTGTACTGTACATGAGCCAGATGAAGGAAAGTTTCAACTTTGGCAGCAGTGTGACCAGCGTGACCGATCATACCTGTCCCAGATAAAAGCTAAATCTCGTCGCTGTCTTGAACGTTCCATCGATAAGGTTCTGCATCCTCTGTTTTGCGGGCGCAAATCCAGAGTGCGTCCGGCATGAAGCGCAGGTGGTTCGCTCGATTGCGAGGTCCAAGGACTTGTATGAGACTGGTAAGTCGTCCAATACAGATACCAGGTCTGGATTTCCACAATTACCACAGTGCCAATCGCCCCGACTGTATGCGGCTCGGAATGTTGCCCTGATGCTTTTCACGCCGTGGTGATACAAGATCTGTTTAACGAAGGGGATGAGCGTCGTAACGAAAATAGAATCTTTGAATGCTCATACCCAAGCCGCGAAGATCCTCGTATCCTTTTCAAATGTGTCCAGGACCAATGGCGGCTCGATGGTCCCGGTGTGAGGGGCCAGATCATCGGCTAGCTGGTTGTAGCGGTGACGAACGGCATAGTAAAATATTCGCAATGCATGATCGTGAACAAAACGTGATTCACTGCAATAACATGAGGCCACAACATCGGGTCACGGAGACGGGGGAACCGCACCTCAGCCGAATTTTGCAAATGGCCATGGCGGAGTATACCAGGTTTTTCTCGGCGGCGTATGCAAGCGCCAGAAGGGTATCGAAATCCAGGTCCTCCAGCGTCGGGAGTTCCCTCAGGTGCCAAAACTGCACCAGCAGCTGAATTATGACAGCAGTCTCGTCCATCAGCAGAATCTCTATCGTCATGGAACTTTTCACTTCATTGGCAGTAGGAAATCCTTCGCTAAATTGGCCCATACTATCGCGATGGCTGCCGATCTTTACTCCATCAGACGATTGCAGAATGATGTCGACGGTCTGAGAGCAGTCTGCAACACTAAGTAGTCGGATATAGCATACACAATTCTGCGCAAGTTACCTGGGATTGGACAGCGAATATCTTGGGACATAGGTTCTTCTAGAGCCATGGTGAGGGTCAAGAGCATCCAATGAGTACGTGCGAAATCCTTTTGATGGTTACATGATGGTCACAAGATACTTTGTAGCCCAAAACTGCAACTTTCAAATCGAATTTACTATCTTCCAGGGAAATAAGTCTGGATTGAGTCTGCCCTGATTTCATCACAGTCCCGAGGGTGTGAAGACAAATATTGAGGTCAGACAGTATGCTTCTGCGTAATGAAAGGGTTCTTGAAGCTTATCATAACTTCATCGATGTCATTATATTTATCATGATCATGTCTGTAGAATCGTGAACAAAGGATAATTGGATGTTGTGTTAGAGTCGGAGGAGATTTCCAAGGACTTTGTTGTTTGAGTTTCCGAGTTGGAGGATCTCCAAGCCCAACAGAAGGGCACAAACCATGGAAAGTGTTGTGATTGTGGTTGAGCACTGACTAGAGTCGCTGAGTAGTGAGTGAAGTAGCTGAGTACCAGATGGAGACTGACACGACCCAGTATGGATAATCTGCATCTGAATTCCTCTGAATCTGTACGTGTATAGCATTATCGAGTCATCTATGGCGCTGTATCACCAAATGTCTGAGAGCTCGACCATAGAATCAAAGGACTAGAGGATATGTATCTTATTGACCCAGCACAGAGTTATTGTTCCAATTTCCTGGGGACTGAAAAGAGGGGTGTCTTCTGATTCAAGTCTTTCCTCAGCAAACGAGGTCAAAATCGGTTGCCACTGGGAGCCAAATCAGGAAATAATCAAGGTCAGTTTCTAGCTGAAAATTGATGTTCTGGTTTGTGTGCTCTCTTATAGCCTTGCATATGCTGCTTCCCTCATGAAGTCTCCAGTATGGTTTTGCTGCAGATCACATCCAGTGAACGCAACAGCAATCGTTGGGATTTTGGGATGATTTTGAGCTCTAGATGGGTTCAGACGCCACTTGGATATGTTTGGGATTGCTCGGAAACTTTCTAAACCTATTCATGATGTATTCTACAATGATGATATCACTGGGATGTTTCTTAGAAGCAGTTTCTCGTTGAATTATCATTGAAATAGCGCAAACGACGTCAAATTTATTCTATAAATAATAGATTCTCTTCACATTTTGATGCGAACCGGAAACACGGTGCGAAAGGATATCCACGTCCTGGAACCCAATTGCCAGGGATTCATCCACAGCACGATACAGTAAATTTTCATCTTATCTAAGTCCGTTGTAACTCGGCGGCGTCTCGAGCGCTGAACTGATTATGTAGACGCCGAGACGAGATGCCGACTCTGAGGTCACGCCACCGCCATCAACGATGGATCAACTTGCCGCCATGAATGTTGAATTTGCATTTGCGGGTATCGGGAATTGAAATTGGTCGGGAATCTCACCCTGCAGTTCCAACGTGGTGCTCCCAGCAATTTAGCTCTCTCATGTGTATGATCATTCCCAGATAAGTGTTAGATTAATTACGAGCAGACCAAGGTATTACAGAACAAGTCACCTATCATACAACCTATCATAGAACAAGTCACCTGTCATTAATTACCACATACTGTAGATAGATAAGCCTGCAACTGGCACTGAGTCTCCTTACCGTTGACTCTCATTGCTGTCGCAGACTGTTCTTCACAGGTTATGGGCCCCGCGCTCTAAATCAAGGAACTCTGCTTGTTTTATTTGCGCCAGAATTTTTCCAAAAACCAACAGACAGTCTTTCAACAGCAGTTATCAGCGCTCAGCCCTTGTCGGCATCTGGATTCTACATCCACAAATTATCCTCACAATGGCGGAACCATCAGATTCCCGCAAACCATCCTTCCCACGTCTCACCTCTATTCCCACCAGCAATTATACAACTTGGCTGGGAAATGCTCGTGCCGAGCTTCAGACTGTTGGCGTATGGCTCATCGTCAAGGAGACAGTCACATCACCGCCCACCACTGATGCCGCGGAGTTACGGGAATTCTTGATAGATTCCGGAAAAGCTGCCGGTCTTATTTTTGCTGCATTAGCTGATGACCAAAAGGTTCATATCAAGGGAATGGAAGAGAATCCAGTTGCAATGTGGAAAGCTCTGGAGAAGGTTCATCATCAGAAAAAGCCTGGTGCTCGCTTTGCTGCCTATATTGACTTATTCAGCATTGTCAAGGGAGATGATGAAACCCTGAACAGCCTCATTACTCGGGTCCAGAATGCCATTGCTCTTATCCAAGAGCTTCATCCAGCAGCATTCACCCTTGATGATCTTGAGGGGGAGCTTGCATCAATGACCATGATCCGTGCTCTTCCTGAAGAGTTCCAAAGCTTCTGCTCTTCCCTATTCCTTCTTCCTCAACTCGACAAAGCCACAATCATTGAGGCTTTCATTCTTGAGCAAGCTGACCATGATGCCACAGCCAAGACAGTTGCCACAACCTTGGCTATGCAAGCCACTGCTGCTGCCATTGCTGTTCCTCCAGTTCTCTGGTGCTCCTGGTGCAAGGTCAAAACCCACAACACTGATGACTGTCGCAGCATGGCCAGAGCTCAGAAGCGTGAGCAAGATAGACAGGAGAACAAGCAAGGTGCCAAGGAAGCTGTGACTGCTCAAGTTGCTGCTACTGCTGCAGTTCCAGAGTCAGCTCGAGTCACATATGTCGAGTTTGCTGGAAATGCCAGTGATGCCAATCCTTCATCTTCTGCTGTCAGTGCTAACTGGAATACAGACACGGGAGCTACTTCGCATATGACACCTCATCGAAGTTGGTTCTTCAGCTATTGCCCATATGTTGTTCCAATCTGTCTCGCAGACAACAAAATCATTTACTCAGCAGGGATTGGTGCAGTGCGTTTTCTGGCAAACCTGGGGAAAGGAAAGACGAATCTACTTGAGTTTGAGCATGTATTGCATGTTCCAGATTTGGGTAGCAATCTACTTGCTGTTTTATATCTCACTCGTCAGAAACATTTTGTTGTGACCATTACCAACAAATTGTTCTTTCGTCTCAACAATCGCTTGATGTTCACTGCAACTATCAACTTGAACAATGCTGCTTTCCTTGATGGTCAGGTTATCATTAATCCTGAATATGCTCAGCCTGCCTCTACACTTCCAATGGATTTGGACTTGTGGCACCGCCGCTTTGGTCATATCAACCACCAGTTCATCAGACTGATGCTAGAGCATGGAATGGCAATAGGAATGAGAATCACTTCTCTGGCAGCACCAGATCCAATTTGTGAACCTTGTCTCTCTGGGAAGCAGCATAGAGGTCCTATTCCCAAGTTTGCATCTTTCCGAGCAACACGCCCACTTGAGCTTGTCCATGTTGATCTTCATGGCCCTCTACCAGTGCGAACACCAGAAGGCTATCTTTACTGGTCCACATTCATTGATGATTATCGTCGAACCTGGGTCACAGTAAAACTGAAGCGCAAGGATGACTTCTATCAGTCACTGAAAGACTTTAAGGCATGCCGCGGATGGACCGCCAGGTCATCCGCCATCCGCATCACAGGTATCCATCATTTTTGATCCAAGAACGCGGACCGCGGGAAACCTGCCAGCAGGTACCTGTCCCGCGGCGGATATTATGTAATTTAATAGAATGATACATTTTTGTTTTATTTTGATGCTTTAGGGATCCAATATCCAATATTTTTTACATATATTTGAGGTTTCAAACCCATCTGGACCTGTGAGAGTCATTAATATAGTGATATTTGACCATTTATGGTACCAAATACCTTCATCCATTATATGTTTGGCTCTCCAAGGCCGGACGCCATCCGCGGTATCCGCTTCCCACGGTCTGCGGGTCATCCGCCATCCGCACCCGCCAGGTATTCCCACGGATGAACCTGTCGGTACCCGTGATTTCCCCGCCCCCGCGGCATGCCTTACTGAAAGTCTACAAGGCAATGGCAGAGACAAAGACTGGCCAGAAGCTTATGGCTATGCGTGATGACAAAGGGGGCAAGTTTGTTGGAAAACATTTGCAGGATTTCTGTACTGCAGAAGGTGTTCAGCGCCAGCACACTGTAAGAGCTGAGCCTCATCAAAATGGTGTGGCAGAACAAGGCAATTGGGACATGGCAGAACATGTCACAGCTATGCTTGTTGAAGCAAATCTTCCTGCTTCATATTGGGGCTATGGGGTTGATGCTTATACCTATATTCATAATCGTTCACCAACCTCAGCAAATCCTGATTTCTGCCTTCCTTATTCTGCATGGCATGGAGGACGTAAACCAGACATCTCCAATCTATGTGTTTTTGGTTGCACAGCCTATGTTCACATCAAAAAGGACAAGTGAAGAGGCCTTTCACCTCATACCATGAAATGCATATTTCTTGGTTATCCAATGGAGTACAAGGCATGGTATTTCTATCATCCTGAGACCCGAAAAATCATTATCAGTGATTGTGCTGTATTTGATGAGCGCTACTTTCCAGGAACCAAGAAGGACAAGTCAACTCCTTCACTTCCTGCACTGGATCTTTCTCAGGTGGAATATTATCTACCACAAGATGTGATGGATCAGGGGGGTGAAACACCAGTTCTCCCTCCAGCTGAGGAACTAATAATTCCTCATATCTCTCCTGATCTTCCACCAGTCGAAAATGACCCTCTTCCTCCAGTCGAAGATGATCCAATAGATGATCCACCTGATCTCCCCATACCACCAGCTGCTGCTCCACATCGACACCGGCGAACTGAACTTGAAATGTTGGGAGAACCTCCTGAGATTCATGGTCCACGCCAACGGGTCCTACCAAGTCGTTATGCAAATGGTGATGAAAATGTATATAAGGCTACAGCAGACCAGAAGTCACAGAGTGCTCTATCTGCTGGCCTTGAGTTTGTCTCTGGCATCACATCAGAATACCTCACTTTCTCTGAAGCACTGGAATTTGCATATGCAGTTCAAGTCTCATCCGACACTGAACCCCAGACATATCGAGAGGCGATGAAGCGACCAGATCGAGAATTCTGGCACAATGCTGCATGTGATGAGCTGGGTGCTCTTATTGAAAAGAAAGCTTTTGATCTTGTCCAACTTCCTCCAGGGCGGAGAGCAATTGGTAGCCGCTGGGTCTTCAAAATCAAATGCAATGCTGATGGAAGCATTGAGCGCTACAAGGCTCGTCTGGTTGCTCAAGGCTTTGGACAACGTCCTGGTTTTGACTTCCTTGAAACATTTGCACCTACCCCCAAATGGATTGTTCTACGGACAATCTTTGCACTAGCAGCATTGAATGACATGGAACTCCACAGTGTTGACATTTCATCAGCTTTTCTCAATGGTGAAATTGATGCTGAGGTGTACATGCGCCAGCCTGAAGGTTTTATCAATCGAGACTCTTCATGGGTATGGAAGCTACTCAAATCCTTATATAGTCTTAAACAAGCTTCATGCATGTGGCACAAGTTATTGGACAAAGTCTTGAAGGGAATGGGATTTACACAGGTGAAATGTGAGCATAGTGTCTGGGTCTGGAAAAGGGGTGATGAACACATCATTATTCCAGTCTTTGTTGATGACATGACTATTGCGGCCAAGGACACAGCATCTGTCACCTGAATAATTGATGAGCTTAAACAGCACTTCAAACTTCGTGACCTTGGTCCTACCACTTTCCTACTTGGTGTCAGCATTCAAAGAGACCGAAAGCACAGAACTCTCACCTTGTCTCAACGTCAATACATGCTCGACATTCTCAGCTGTTTCAACTTCTCTGACTCCAGCCCAGTTCATACACCAATAGACCCTAGCATTCGGTACTCAACAGATATGTTAAAGGTCATATTGACTTGAAAATCACATACTCACCACTTTCAAATCCTTCCCCATCCAATGAACTCTTTTTGACCTATTCTGATGCAGACCATGGTGGTAACCCTGACAATGGAAAGTCAACCACAGGCACTCTTGTCATGATGGGAACTGGAGCTGTTGGATGGAGCAGTCGCCTTCAGACAATGGTCACTCTCTCAACCACAGAAGCAGAATATGTTGCAGCTTGCAGCAGTGGCACTGAAATTCTCTTCCTTCGCAATCTCCTCACAGAACTTGGCTATAAGGTTGAAGGTGCTTCCACTCTCTTTATTGACAACCAATCTGCAATATCAGTTGCCAAAAATCCAGAACACCATGGAAGAATGAAGCACCTAGATTTGCGCTTTTATTGGCTTCGGGACACTGTTGATGCTGGAACTATTCAAGTCCAACATCTTTCTACTGAAGAGATGCCTGCCGACATTCTGACAAAAGCTCTAGGCAAGGACAAAGTCCAGCGCTTTACCTCTATGATGGGCCTGAAATGATGGATTCTACTCGTCAAGGGGGAGTGTTAGATTAATTACGAGCAGACCAAGGTATTACAGAACAAGTCACCTATCATACAACCTATCATAGAACAAGTCACCTGTCATTAATTACCACATACTGTAGATAGATAAGCCTGCGACTGGCACTGAGTCTCCTTACCATTGACTCTCATTGCTGTCGCAGGTATGTATCTCTATTCTTTGCAATATAAACACCGTTGACTCTCATTGCTGTCGCAGACTGTTCTTCACAATAAGCTCAGGTAGAATTCTATGACTTTGGAAGGATACTGTAATATCAACATCTTATTCATCATCTAACCATCACAAACAAACCTAGGGTACAGTAGTCTTATTGCACATTCCAAATATGGAAATCAACTGTTGGGATAGTCGCATTCGGTCGAGACAATGAGCTTGCTGAATACGACTAAAGTAAGACAATAAGACTATCTATATTGAGGATTTCCATAAAAGGGATCTGACAATGTGACTAAAGTGCGCTAACCTCATCACAAATCTTCAGAAGGTAATCCAGCATGAAGGGAGCAATCTTCCCAAGCGACGCCACAATTCGACGTCATCAGAAAACCACTGCCGTTTGCCCGGACATCAATAGTGCCACTGGCTTTAGGGTCCCCAACAGGATTGTGACGAGACCTCGAGGATGGTCACTGCTTGGCTATCACCAAGCAAATTCGTGTACAATCTTTTCATAGCCCTGGAACTCATTTCCTCCCAATTCCGAGGGTGTAGAGGCGAGTCTCCAGGCCACCCAGTATACTTCAGTAGTGAAAGGGCTCTAGTTCGCCGTGACTTCCTCTATGACCATACCAGTTGTAGAATCTCGAGCGGCAGGCGGTAGTTGGATGCTAAGTCCTCGGAGGAGACTTGAAAGTCTTTTGGAAGGCTTTGTTGTTTGAGATTCCGAATCAGAGCCTGTCGGCGACTGCGAGTCAGATTTGCTCGATGATTTGGTTTGAGTAAGGAGGTGTTGCTGCTTCGTTTAAAAATAGGCCTTGATTTGATTGTAACATCGGAAAAGCTCAAAGGATTTTGCGCCATCGACTTGTTGTTTCGGGACCCTCCGCTACGTAAAGCGCTGTCCAAGGAATTTTCTAGTCCAGAAACTATTAATCAATCAACGTTCAACTGAAGATGGTCCTCACGTTCGACAATGACAAAACTCGGACTTCCCCGAGGTTGATCTGTCAGACTTCTTCGGCGTCATCAGTCAGCCGCCTTCCACGCCGTATAAAAAGCGGACAGGAACGACTTCCTTCCTACATTACAATGGCTCCGGTAAGAAACGCGCGACTCATTTTCAAGCAGATACCTGAAGGTATGGAGGAATCGGAATCTCTTGATCCATTGCTCCTTGATTGTGCCTTCTCATTTATCGCCAGGTTATCCGGTTCCTGGAAAAACAACCGTGTACGATGATACACCTACTATCGATCTTGAGACTGTAGCACTCGATAGAGGAATTCTGCTGAAGACGTTGTGTCTTTCTATCGATCCGACAATTCGTGGTAAAATGGGTCGAGGGGTAAGCATCTATTCGTGTCGATTTCATGATTGCGGATGGTCTTATTCACCGAGGCTAATGTGAATCTTAGGTGTATGTTATAGATAAACCGTACGTGAACAATGGAGGTGATACTCATAGAGCGCCGATACCTTTTTCTGATAGCGTAACAAACTTTGGACTGGCGTTGGTCCTGCGTTCAGAGAATGACCGGTTTAAAGCCGGTGATCATGTCGAAGGGATCATATGTTCGTCCTTTCATTCAAGAACTAACTCATCGCGTATTGATTCGCGAATCAGCTTTCGAACAATACAGTGTCGTCCCTGATCCGCCAAAAGCATTGAGGGTCATCAAGAATGAGGTGAACCTTCCGTGGTCGCTGTATGTGGGTGTCCTCGGAATGCCTGGTATTCATCATAGGATTCGATCACAATATCGTTGCTGACGTGATCCTAGGCAAAACAGCTTACTACGGCTGGAAAGAATATGCCAATCCGAAGAAGGTGTGTCGGACATTGAGCGAGTCGATTAGTCCTCAAGCCATTGGATAGGGCGAGGTCCTTTTTGTAACCACAGGTGCTGGTACGTAGCTTTTCTCATTGTTGGTGATTTCGAAGCTTATCACTTGAACCAAGGACCCGTTGGAGCGTGAGTAGACTGGTCAATTGCATATTAATCAAGCTCAAATCAGGCAATCAGCTTGGTCATCCAACTGGCCAAACTCGACGGTCTCAAGGTCATCGGATCCGCAGGTTCTGAGGAGAAGGTTCAGTTTATGAAGTCCCTCGGAGCTGATGTGGCTTTCAACTACAAGACCACAGATACTGCGGCTGTCTTGGCGAAGGAGGGACCGGTGGATATGTGCGTTCGACTATTTTTTCATCTTGATAGTCCTTCTATTTTGCAAGTTCGACGAAGCCGTTTATTTTCTGACTCCTTGAAGCTATTGGGACCATGTCGGCGGCGAAGTCCTCGACGCTGCGCTCTTTCATGCCGCCAATCACGCCAGATTCATCATAACCGGACAGATAGCAGGATACAACAGCGCAAACGGTCTTCCTATTAAGGTCAGTGCGAGTCGGGACCTCTCTTTACTACTTTGAAACTCATTCTCCCTGATCTTCATTCAGAACATTGGGCTCATAATCTACAAACAAATCAACTTGTATGGACACTTCATATTGGGCCTGGAAGAGAAGTACCATGAGGCGTTTGAGCGAGAAATGCCTCTGTTGTTCAAAAACGGTGATTATTCTGTCTCTCCCAATTAACGATGACGCTCATCTTCTCTCAAGGCACCTTGAAATACTCCGAACATATCACAAAGGGCCTGGGGAGCGCCGGAGAGGCAATATTGGCCCAACAGCAGGGCTTGAACAACGGAAAGAGTATTGTGACTGTGGCTGAGAATTGAGTACACCATATCAAGAGCCATTATGAATGAGTGATTTATATCTGAATTCTTCCGAATTTGTATCGGTCCCCAACAAGATTTTGATGAAATCAAAGATGGTCGCTGCTTGGCTATCACCAAGCAAATTCGTGTACCATCTTTTTGTAGCTCTGGTACTCATTTCCTGGCAGTTCCGAGGGTGTAGAGACGAATCTTCAAGCCAACCAGTATAGTTCCACAGTGAAAGGGTTCCAGTTCGCCGTGACTACGCCTATGACCATATTGGCAGTTGTAGAATCTCAGGCGGCAAGCGGTATTTAGATGCTGAGTCCTCAGGGGAGAGGAAGCCTTTCTAGGCCAAATTTGTTGTTTGAGATTCCGAGTCAGATTTGGTCGATGATCTGGTTTGGGACAGAGGTGTTACTGCATTGTTTAAACATAGGCCTTCATTTGATCGTAGCATCAGAAAAAGATTTTGCGCAATGGACATATTGTTTTGGGGCCCTTGCTATGTAAAGCACTGTTCAAAGCATTGTCTCCCCAGAAACACACTCAATCAATCAATCAACGTTGTCACATCCTCTGGTTCGGCAGTGACGGAACTTAGTGTCGGCTGCATCAGCCATCTGCCTTCTTATAAAAAGCGACAACCGCCCTCGATATGACTTCCTTCCCACATCACAATGGCCCCAGTAGCGAACGCGCGACTTCTTTTCAAAGAGGTACCTGAAGGTATGGAGGATTTGGAATCGTTTGGTCCAGTGCTCTTTGATTCTGCTTCCTCATCCATCGCCAGGGTATCCGATTCCGGGGAAAACGACCGTATATGACGATACACCTACCATCGATCTTGAGACTGTAGCGCTCGGCGGCGGAATCCTGTTGAAGACTTTGTGTCTTTCGATCGATCCATCGATTCGTTTTAAAATGGGCCATGGGGTAGGCATTGATTTATCTCGTCACGTCGATATCTTCATAATCTTGTTCAACGATGCTAATGGTAATCTTAGATGTATGTTCTGAATGAACCGTACGTACATAACGGAGTTGGTTCGAGTTCCTGTGTGCCGACCCTTCTTTTCTGATAGGGTAGCAAACTATGGCCTGGCACTAGTCCTGCGTTCGGAGAATGACAGGTTCCAAGCCGGTGATCATATCGAAGGGGTTATATGTTCGTCCTGTCATTCAAGAACTACCAAATCATGGTATTGTATTGACTCGCGTAATAGCTTTCGAACAATACAGTGTCGTCCCCAATCCCCCAAAGGCGTTGAGGGTTCTCAATAATGACACGAACCTTCCGTGGTCGCTGTTCGTCGGTATCCTCGGAATGCCTGGTATACTTACACCGTACGATTCAGTCACAATATCTTTTCTGACGTGACCCCAGGCAAAACAGCCTACTATGGCTGGAAAGAATATGCCAATCCGAAAAAGGTGTGTCACAGATTGCGCGATTCGATCAGAACTCAAGCCATTGGATAGGGCGAGGTTCTTTTTGTGACCACAGGTGCTGGTGCGTAGCTGTCTTCATCGTTGGTGAATTGAGAAGCTTATCGCTTATATCAAGGACCCGTTGGAGCGTGAGTAGACTGGTTAATCTCAATTAATCGAGCTGAAATCGGCGAACCAGCTTGGTCATCCAATTAGCCAAACTCGATGGTCTCAAGGTCATCGGTTCGGCAGGTTCTGAGGAGAAGGTCCAATTTATGAAGTCCCTCGGGGCTGATGTGGCTTTCAACTACAAGACCACAGACACTGCGGCTATCTTGGCGAAAGAGGGGCCTGTGGATATGTGCGTTTGACTATTCTTTATCTTGACAGTCCTTCTATTTTCGAAGCCGTTTCATTTCTAACTCCTTGATAGCTATTGGGACCATGTCGGCGGCGAAGTCCTCGACACTGCACTTTTCCACGCCGCCAATCACGCCAGATTCATCATAACGGGTCAGACAGCGGGATACAACAGCGGAGATGGTCTTCCTATCAAGGTCAGTGGAGTTGAATTTCATCTTTACTTGGTACTTTGAAACTCATTCCGCTGTCTCCTTCATTCAGAACATTGGGCTCATCATCTACAAGCAAGTTAACTTGTATGGAAACTTCATTCTTGGCCTTGAAGAGAAGTACCATGAGGAGTTTGAGCGAGAGATGCCACCGCTGATCAAAAATGGTGATTATTCAAGCGTCTCGAGTGTGCAATAATGGTGCTTATTGTGTCTCTCAAGGCACCTTGAAGTACTTGGAAGACATCACAAAGGGCCTGGAGAAGTCCGGGGAGGCGATATTGGCCCAGCAGAAGGGCACGAACCACGGGAAGAGTGTTGTAATTGTGGCTGAGCACTGAGTGGACGCTGATAAGAACCAATATGAATATCATATTTGTATCTGAAATCCTTTGAATGTACAACATTATCGAGTCATTTGTGGTGCAATATCAGCGCACACCCGAGAGCTTGGGGTGTTCAACAGTGGATGAAAGTTACACAATTCCTAATACATACAATAGGGTTTTAGTTAGAGCTCATGATTGGAAGATATGATATCTATTTTATTGACCCAGCACCACTATTCCTCCGATGAACTGAGTCGGACTGAGAAACAGTTCGGGGCCGCGAACACTCCACCTTTTACCCGCTTTGCGAGATTCTGACAGTCAGACTTGGCGTCGGATGCAGATTGCATGGTGCGGATCATCTGGCAGCTGTACATTGAAATTAATGTTGGATTCGCAGCTGGGTAAGGAGCAGGTTTTGCCGCGTGACCATCCAATCTGTGTTTGCTGGAGCAACTAAGTAAGCTCAAGTATTCAAAGCGAGTTCCATGTAGGTGGATGATAGAACTTGAAAAGAAAGCCTGTGGGACGTATTTTGGAGTGGTGTATGGTATATTTATACAAGCTGTAAGTACATGAGCCGGATGAAGGAAAGTTTTTATTTTCAACGGCAGACCAATTATACCTGTCCCAGATAAGAACTGAATTTTGTCGCTGTCTTGAACGCTCCATCGATAAGGTTCTGCATCCTCTGTTTTGCAGGCGCAATTCCAGGGTGCGTCCGGCATGAAGCGCAGGTGGTTCGCTCGATAGCGAGGTCCAAGGACTTGTATGAGACTGGTAGGTCACCCAATACAGATACCAGGTCTGGATCTCCACAACTATCACAGTGCCAATCGCCCCGACTGTAGGCGGCTCGAAATGCTGCCTTGATGCTTTTCAGGCCGTGGTGATACAAGATCTGTTTAACGAAGGGAATGAGCGTCATCGTGAAGATGGAATCTTTGAATGTTCATACCCAAGCTGTAAAGATCCTCGTATCCTTTCCAAATGTATCAAATGCCACTGGCGGCTCAGTGGCCCCAGTGTGAGGCGCCAGCTCATCTGCAAGCTGGCTATAGCGGTGACGAAGGGCGTAGTAAAATATCGACACGGCATGATCGTGAACAAAACGTGATTCACTGCAATAACATGAGGCCACAACATCGGGCGGAGACGGGGGAACCGCACCTCAGCCGAATTTTGCAAATGGCCATGGCGGAGTATACCAGGTTTTTCTCGGCGGCGTAGGCAAGCGCCAGAAGGGTATCGAAATCCAGGTCCTCCAGCGTCGGGAGTTCCCTCAGATGCCAAAACTGCACCAGCAGCTGAATTATGACAGCAGTCTCGTCCATCGGCAGAATCTCTATCGTCATGGAACTTTTCACTTCATTGGCAGTAGGAAATCCTTCGCTAAATTGGCCCATACTATTGCGATGGCTGCCGATCTTTACTCCATCAGACGATTGCAGAATGATGTCGACGGTTTGAGAGCAGTCTGCAACACTAGTGAGATATAGCATACACAATTCTGAGCAGTTTACTTACCTGGGATTGGACAGCGAATATCATGGGACATAGGTTCTTCTGGAGCCATGGTGGTGGTCAAGAGCATCCAATGCGCAGACGTGTGAAATTATTTTGATGGTTACATGATGGTCACATGATACTTTGTGGCGAAAAACTGTAATTTCCAAGCATGGAGGTTTTGAGTGTTTATGTAGTATGGAGTACATTTAGGAGTATTTTAAAAGTCAATGCTCAATTGATGTGATTGATGTGGCGGAATATGAGTGATTCTTATTACAACCATGTATCAAATAAAACATATACCTATGCCCTCACCTCTCCTTCTCAATCCCCTCCGCACAACCCTCCTCGACACTCGCCACCTGCCACACTCTCACCCCACACAAATACGCCGCGCATCATAGCGCTCCATGATCACCCGCGCCAAAAACACCAACACGCTCCTCAAGCACGCAGTTGTCTTATATGACCCCGCAAACACTCGTGCCTGGTAATTCAATTGATCACCGGCATCAACCACTCCAAGGCCAGTCTTCTTCAGTGAGCAGAGAGAGAATAGATTCGATTATGAAGAGATCAGAGGGTGTGAATCTGAAGTATATTGTGAGAAATATGAAGAATAGCGAGAGGCGGGCCGTTCAGAACATCCATGAAGCAACGCCACAGAGTTTGTCTTTGGCAACTGTGCACACATTGTGAGGATGTCACTGGAGGCTGAGACGGCGGTTCCGGGCATGCTGCTGGAGATTGATGAGCTGGAGGTGTACCAATAATGAATTCCAAGGTCTGATATGATGAATCCGAGGATTTCGCTGTTGCAACTTAGTTTTTAAATGATGATTAAACAAAGGAAATATGTATGTAATTACTGCCAGGAAAAAACGTCTTGGATGTGCATCTTTGTTATATCGGTGCCCGAAATCCCAGGTCCTGTCCTCTTTGTCCATAGGAGCTGCCAAGGTCTTTGCTAAAGTTGTCATAAATCTCTTTTGCCTGAGATGTCCGGATCTTTTGGCCTGAGGTCCCTGATCAATAATGAAATGATTCTCCCATTGCGATGATGCATTCACATTGATGAAGACAGCAAATTCAAAAAGACACCAGCGTTCTGACCGCGCTCAGCATCAAGTATCAATGTCCTTTATTGCGAAGTGTCTCAATCAAAATTCAGTCTACTTACAATCATCTCTGCAGCTGCGATATGAAGCAAGGAAGGCTTGCCGCTGATTGGAGAGTTGGTCGTCACCGGATGACATTTGTCTCTGACTTTGATGTTGCTTTAGTCAGAATCAGAATCCAGACAGGAAGAAACCAAGACATGAAGTAGATCACACAGGAATACTTAATCCCTTGGATGAACTCATTCACAAAGGCATTCACCGGCTCCAAACTTGGGCTGAGAGAAGGCTGCGGTCATCGTACTATGTCGTCGAGTCCATCTACAAGCTCAAACAGCTCGTCCACCGCCGCTCGAACCTTTTTCTGGCTGAAAATGAAAGTTTGGCGACGTGCGTCGGGTCGTCGTCAAGTCACACATCCGGAACTGCTTCCCAATCCTCGAACGGAGACCCCATGGCAGGAGCCTGAATGACCGGGCTTTCATCACCACAATGGGCTTCAGTGTCACAACATTTCAATTCATTCCCAGCTCTGAGGATCTGAGGAATACCACAGCCATTCTTTGCACAGATGTCAATCCTGATGCAGCGCCACGAATATATCGATGTTCTCTAGATGCTGCTGGAGCTCTAGGTCTCATCCTTCATTACTTGAACTCCACTATGCTGGATGTCAGGCCGGTTCAGATATTCACGCTGATTCCGAGCACAGTTATCACGCTACATGTCATTTTCACTTCAGATTATCCTTCGAACGCTCAGATCAATGCACGATGCTCGTATTTCCTGGCTCAAGGATGATGAATTTGAACTTCGCAATCATCGTGTCCGTGACCGGCATTCGCTTCTTACAGGCGCTTTCGGTGTGATGGATGGTTTGAATCTCATGGTACAGACCTCATCCGATGTCGAGATTGAGAATGTGCGTTCGATGGATGGCTCCATGAACACTTTGTGAGCAGTGCCTTTGCGTTTGATTCACAAGGTAAGGTTATTGTACCAAAAGTCCCTTTATTGAACAATTGACAGGCGAGATAATTGCTTGCAAGTTGAATGCACCAGGAAGCTGGCATGATTCTCGAATTGCTGCAGGAATCTATGAGAAATGGCGGACACAGACACCAGATGGATATTATCTCGTCACCGACACTGCTTTCCCTCGTGGAACGGATCAAATTGCGGGTCTCATCAGGGCCAACGCCTTCCGGCAGATCCTGTTGAACGTGATCACATTCTCAAGTTTGACAACCAGCTTCTGTCCTTTCAACAGGCTACTGAATGGGGGATGCATACAATGCAAGGGTCCTTTCACCGCCTTCGAGTTCCCTTGCAGATCAACTACAATAAATTGTGCTCTGATCTATTGGAGACTTGTACACAGTTTGTCAATCTCAGAACTCGCCAAGTCGGTCACAACCAAATCCGCACAGCCAATCTGGAAGGGTGATGCAAAGGACCGGATGTGGAATGACTTTCAGAATATCCTATTCTCAGAGCAGAGAGGAAGTGATAGAGGCATCCAGCTGTAGCTGATGAGTAGATGAACCAAACATATCTTATTCAAGATATTTATGGTGCAGCAAGTGAAATCAACAAGTAAAGACCGACTGAGTGAGTAGTAAAGAGCGAATGGAGCAAGACAATGTAATGACAGTGAGAGTAAAAGTAAAAAAGGGAGTAGAGTATATAACATTGACCTTATTGGAGAGAATCAGCTGGCCTTGGAGCTAGACGTGAATGGGCCAGGACGACGAGGAGAGATCACGACCGAGAAGCCAGATAAAGTCACGGTCGCATCATTACTCGCACCCAGACTCGGAGCTGGCCCTGGCGAACGAAGTATCCCGTTGAGCACAGATGGTGCGGAATGAAAAGCAGTATCAGGAGCCGGAGACTTGAATGAAGTAGATGGCTGCACTGTGAAAATGGAGGGCGGAGAAAGTCGATCTTCGAGAAGGATCCGGCGAGTCCCATAGTCGTCAAACTCTCCGCTCATGTCAGCGCTCATCACTTGAACATCATCATCATCCATATCAGAGACTTTGCGATGCCTACCACCTTCAGAATAGACGAGCTCCTGGACGACATGTCTGACCTGGCTGCGTGAATGGTGAGATTGACGAGATTGGCTATGAGAGCGCCGAGACGAATCCAACCTATATTGACCCGATTTATATTGAAAAAGGCATCATAGAGCCAATGAACCATGCATTTGAGGAGTCTTTAATGGTGCTAGAACATGTACGCATCATAAGAGTGACATATAAATTGTCATTTTGCGAGTCTTGCAATATCACAGTGTAAGTAGTTCTGCAAGAGATGAATATCTTGGAAGGAAGGAAGGAAGGAAGCAAAAAACATAAATGACCCGTTTTCGACGCGTGCCCTGACGTTGGACGGGTTCGAGGTCCGTTTTATCTGTTGAATAATGAAGTTGATCCAAAGATTGTCAAGTAGCGGAGTTTTACCTGATTTGCGGCTCGTTAGAAGGTTTCAATGCGACATACGCAGATATACGAGTCTCAAAACATAACCAAACATCATTATTCCTTAGCCTTGTGAATTGTGCACCGACAAGCTGAGATATATTGCTGAGCGCTGCAAGTCGAACCGACCCTTCATCCAGGTTAACGGTGATCGAAACTTCAACATACCCTCAACGTAGTCGACGCCGGACGGCATCCCACCATGTCTCGGCTATGGGATTGAGAGGGTTCCTATTGTAAATTTGATACAACGGTTCATTGACTTTACTCGACCCAGGCGACAGAAATGCCTCGTTCTACTATTTCTTGCCTTTTCCAACACCAAATTGGGCCCTCAGTTTCTCCTTGGCATCCTCGTCTTTTGCACCCCTTTTGGGTATCGGGAACTTGACGGTTGTAGTTAGATTCGTAGCAGATATGTAAAATATGAAGGACGTACTGGTTGTCCGTTGGAGTTGGACCCCGTGTACTCAACGTTACAGCCACCGCTGAGATGCAGATTGAGCTAAGTAGAGAAAGTTGAGCTTTAGCTTCACACGCGAAAGCAAGTACGAACCGCTTCTTGGCTTTCAAAGCGCTGAGAACATTTCCCACATTTTGGATTGGAGGGCCTGGCAATGGAGTGTCCCTTTCTTTTTGTGGCCCTGGTTTTCAACGATACCTCCTGAGACCCGGCGCGAGCCTAAAAAAATATCAGCGGCAATTTTCTCGCCTAGCTCAGCCACGTACCACAAGAGAGCCACTTTGGCTCATGGGTGAAATTGGGAAAGCAGAAGCAAATGTCGCCAGAAACACTCCATAAGAAACAATGGTTGAGAGAAGCATGATGGATAAAATACGAATCAGAAATGGTTGAGTGGAGAGACCGGCTCTGAACTGGGGGAAAAGGGTCGATAGATTTCACGGCGTTTATATCTGGGGAATCGGCGGTGTTTCAGATCATGTTTGTCATGTGTCGAGATGTTACATGTACCATGTTGGGACGTCACGCATGGATTAGCCGAATGCGGCCGCCGATCCCAGCTCCATCAAGGTGTCCCGGCTCATATTCTCAAAACGGTACTTTTTTGATGAACGATTTGATGAACAAAAGTAAATGAACAATGAACAAATTAATTGGACAGCCCTATAGACATAGAAATAATCGATCATATGATCGTGGTAATAACGGCTTAAATGCGTCTGCAGTGACTTCCCATCCAAGACTGATTTTTCTAGCTCTTTTCCAGCATCAGTTCCTGAGAATCTCATCACTCCACTTCTCCAGCTCAAGAGACTCAAGCAGACAACCGCGCCTATCAAAATGTGTCAAAGTTGGCATCGCAACGGGTCTTGGCTTTCGTTGTGCCAGTGAAGCTTCGTGCATATGGCAACACCGAATGGACAGGCAGACTCCGTCCCATAATTCCATTATTCCCTCCGCCGTCATCCCCGACTCCGAGTCGAGGAGAAGAAACCCTCGAACGGCAGGAGACGGCAGGCACTCTACAACTTTGGTGCTATCAATGACGTCGTCATGTCGTTTCGGCCATCACTTCGGCACCGTAAAGTATGACTAGACTCGTTACCGTCATCTCACTTCGGTCATCATTATTTGTACCAAACAAAAATGACCTTTGAAACGGCTGGTCAGGAGCCTAACGTATGACGCATGCTTTTGTAACTTGTTTGCCTTGCTTTCTAAGGAAGTCTTACTACTAGCGGGGGTGGGCAAAGGTCTGGTACAGCTACATGTTTGGTGCTATTTGTTCCGGCTGATTTAAATCAAAGCCTCGAGCCGATTTTTAGCGGCCCCACGGACTCCCACCATCCATTTTGGGCATCCGACGGTCCTTGTGTGACATTGAGCCGGGATTGTTCTTAGAAAAACCAGAAAATTTGAGTCAGAATGGCAACTTCAGTAATGAATTAGCTGCAGAAAAAAATGAATTGAAACATGTTCTGAGAACAATCTGTAGAGCTTTTTTTCCTATCCATTTTCTGTTTACTATGTTTGGGTCCCGGATGCCCGGATAAGCCTATCTTTTGGCCGCAACAATCAGCATCAAAGGTGGTGTGACATGCCTGTGACAGCTCCCCAATTTGCTGGAATGACTTGCTCAAGTGTTCTCTTCTGCTTCAAGGTTCATGATAGTTGTCATGAATCAAAAACTACTGTAAAGTATGTATTGTGGCAGCCAAAGAGACCTGTTTGAGTCCGGTTCTAACATTCTGGAGATGGAAAAGTATTAATATCATCACTTGAGCATGTCTATTGAACCAGAATATTGAAATACTATGCATTGATCACTGAAATATACCACAAGATGTCAGATACAGAGCCCTGCAGCTCAAACAGACGACTCGAGAAATTTAAGTGGCTGTGTGCTTAGTCATCCGCCGTTGACCGAACCGACACTCCACTTTCTTTACTTCGTTCAGCAGTCCATGGATACTATTGTTCCCATCAGACAATCATTTTTCTAAAATCAGCATTTGGAGAGGAGACAGGCCCAGACTGGGACTCCGCTGATGGTGTTGGTGACTGTGCGGGAAATTCCTACATACATTTCGAGGATGTCGCTGGAGGCGGACATCGGAGTTCCGGGGACACTGTTGGAGACGGTACAAGAGCAGGTGAACAAGTAATGGATCTCGAGCACTGATATCAGGAATCCCAGGAATCCGCAGTCAATAATTCCGCGGTCAAAATTCAGGAAACAAAAGGAAATACATACATAAATAGAGTATGAAGAAACGACGGCATGGGTGCGCGACTTCGTTGTATCTGTGCTCGAAAAGGTCATCTATGTATATGGAACCACTCGCTAAGCAATTCACTCCACTCATGATCCTTTGCCCTCTGATGTTCCGATGTCGTATAATTATTCCTTGTGCGGTGAAACTTCCTATCCATGTCGAAAGCGAGTTTTCCGAGAGTGCGACCGGAGTAGGAGAGGTGCCAGGTTACATTCATGTACTTTGACCCATTCAACCACGTTTCCGGTTTCCGTTTTCGGTGTAGCTGTGGTGGCAGCGGTGGAGGTGGGTGGGCCGAGGCCGCACTGGGGAAGGTGATTGGTGAGGTGGAGTTGAGTCAACAGGGTAGAGGAATGAGTACAGTCAAAGAGGTGGTTACCAAAGTCCTCTTGAGTTCCTATGCAACTTGTCATACATTTTCAGTTGAAGAGGTGTTTGGTCGACGACGCAGTAAAGGAATTGACAGCTATCCAGACAGAGCGAAAATACTTGGTCGTCGCAGCAATATGAAAATGCTTCGCAAGTCCCAGGGGCGCCCGTGGATACATAACCGACATCACAGACCGCAAGCTTCAGATCCTGACGTCGTTTGCAAGGGGGCGGCGAGTTCGTTGGGTGGGGCGGGGATTCCGTCTTTCTCTGCGGTGTCTCCTGCTGTTTTGTCTCCTTCCGCTTGTACACCGTCCACACCTTCGGCATCGTTGACAGCTTACGCTCTGACGTCGACTCCAACTCAGACGAATCAGACTCAGACTCCTTCATCGAAGAAACTCTTCGGGTTCAACTTTAGGGTTGTGGGGATGGGATGAGGCAAGCGGAGCGAGCTGCTTCTCTGGTCTGCTTCATGGAGCTTGGAGAGCGAGTCGAGCTCTAGAGTCTTCGTCTCCCGCAAATTCCACCGGACTCGAGAGACTGGCGTCGTCAAAAGTAACATCATATCATCATTCCTATTTATATTCTGTTTACCACCATAGATATTTTAATCGTGGTAAGGGTCGTGTTGGGACCGTGTTCTTTGTCTTATTCGCTATTGCTCCCAATCTTTCTTCTCTGGTTTTCATCTCACTCATCATCGCTCTGTTTGCGTTTTGGTTTTAGCTCGCTGTCTCTCTCTTTATCGCTCTGCTTTTAATCACTCTGCTCTTGTGTATCTTCACTGTATACTATCAACCAAAGAAATAAATGTCTATCTCGGTGTGATTTGACTTGGAATTGCACTTGCGAGGTATGTATTTGAATTTGAGGCTTGAGATGGACTTTGGCTAGGAAGGACTTGAGATTGTGTTGTCAGCAGGATTTGGATATATCCTGCTGTAAACCGGCATATACTTCTGTAAACCGGGATATACTTGGTAGGTACTGAGTTATGTTGGGCTCGCCACCTTGCGCACCATTCTTTGCTTTTTTGCAGTATTTGAGGCACGATGGACTCTGCTTCTTTTTCAAGTTTTAACAAATTATATATTAGTACAAGTTTCAAGAGGCTTGGGATTTGGACTGGAGGCTTGCGAGAGGAATGTGACATTGCGGCGTCAATAGGATCTGCATATATCCCAGTCTGAATAGAGTATGTGTATGGTATGTGTTCAGTTGTATGGAGGCTTGCCACTGAATAAGCAATTTCACATTGGAGTTTTTTGCAAGGTGTTCGATGCACGTTAGACTGAATCTCCCTCTTTTACAAGCTTTACCAACTTATTAGTGCTAGTGAAGGGCAATACTGGATATAAAAACCTGTTGTGTGTGTATTGTGTGGTAGATATCTTTGTATTGACATCTGCTATACATGGAGAATCTCGAGAAATGGTTCATGAATTTTTACTAGCGTTCAAGTCTAGACTGGCCAATAAAGATGAAATGTGTCTTTTGTATTTATGGTCTGATTCAGTTGAGTTGAGTTTGAGAGTGGACTTGGATGCTCTTCATCTCTTTTCTCACTACCTCGCCATCTCACTCTGTATTTTAATCATTTAGCACCGCTCTGTTTTGATTACTCCGCTCTTGCTTCTCGTCATCACTGCACACTACCAATCAAGAGTTAGATCTAGTCTCTCTTAGTTGTACTTGGGATTCTTGGGAGGGGACTTTGGCTTGGACTCAGACTTGGAAGGAGTTGGACTTGAAAGGGATTTGCAAGGTATTTGGAATAGGGAATCTGGATATATCCCGCTGTGACCAGGGATATAATATGGCAGCTACTGATTTATCATGATACTTGCCACTGGGCACACTCCTTTGCTTTTTTGGAGAGTGTTCGAGGCACCGTGGACTCAGCCAAACTTTTTCAAATTAACGGTCAAGTGCAATACTCAGGCTGGATATATAGCACTGTTTGAGTCTACATAAATATCACAGCACGTATTGTTGTACTGTGTTGCTTGGGTATCTATCACATCATGTAATCAATCAATCAATCTTTCACTTTTACGAGTCCCCATTTGTGGGGCTCGTTTGTTGGGCAAGAGCGATTTTTACTCCAGGGCCATCAGCCCAAAGGGGATGAGCACGTGAGTTCCCATGCCAACATTTGCTCTGCTGACACGTCCGACCTTAAGTATATTTCTTTTCGTGTACTAGCATGCTCAGCATGGCTTTGCTCATGCCTTCTCAGCTAGGAATACACAAAAGTCTCTCAATCCTGTGGTAAATGACAATGTGGCAGATACGGCGATTAGAACCAGGCCGTCTGCAGCAAAACAGCTGTCTTGGAAAGTACTTAAACAGTGTTTGTTGGTAAAAAAAAAAGTATCAGACCAACAAAAATTTTCAAAGGAGCTGTCACCTAGGCAAGGATGTAAATTGAGCAGGTCTTCAGCGGTGATCGTGCACGTGATGACTCAAAAAGGCAATCTTTCAGTCCTTGATTGTAAGTAAAGATTTCAAATATAATGGAGTACTTGATTATTATTTTATTGCCAGTGAAAAAAAGGGGGACTTGTATCTGCCACGGGGAACCCGTTGGCCTCTACCCCACTGGTGCTCTACTCCTAATGTGTGATTGGGTTGGACTTGAGATACAGGAGCGCTATGTAGCATGCATTCATCTCAAGTCTTGATCCCCGGCCGCTTTAGTTGCAACACGGGCTTTTCACAGAGTGTTCGAGACACTTTGGACTTGGGCCCTTGTTTCCGATTCTCAGTTCAATGAATGAATATAAGGACCAGCTGTGCATATATCGTATTGTTGATATCCTTGCATAATCCCACTTGTTGGGCTCATTTGTTGGGTGTGAGTGAAATTCAGCCTCCCATCATCAAAGAGCCCAAAGGGGAAAGGTCACATGTCGCAATTTTCCATAGCGGATGACGCAGGCTTAGCGGCTTACTACTTAACCCTGTGTATAATCAAGATAATCAAGTTGCCATTTAGCCACAGAGACAGGGACTTACCATAGGATTGCTGGGACTAAGTCAAGACTTTGAAGCAACAAATCATGACAAATTTAGTAATCGGACCCAGAGCTTCTGAATATTACTGATATCTGCCCAGAAACCAATCGCAAACCATCTCAGTGACTGTAGGCTGTCCATAGAATGATAATAATTGCACAAAGATGAATCTACAGGCATCAACTATGATCTATTGCTCCACTCGGCGACATTTCCGATTTTTGGGGTTGTTCCCATGTGTCCTGTTCTGGATACATTTACAGTGCTTTTCGCCACCTCTTCCCTTGCAGGACTCAGACAAGGGACAGTTGTGAAACCGGCAATGATCACAATGCCGGATTCGCTTCCCGAGGACTGGAGTAGTGCTTGCCAATGACGCCACATTTTCAGATGCATTTGTACTGTTGGTACCAAAGCTTTGGGCTACTTGGGTGATTCTTAGGGCTTCTCTCTGCTGATGTGATAGAATAGAAGGAACGTTAGTGATGCTGAATGACTTGTCGGTGGAATCCATGGACTCTGAGCTGCGACTGGGTCAGATGGAATCAGAACACTGCCTGTGTCATGGACATTCAAATGAGGATCCATTGCAATCATTGTGGATCCGGCTAAGATTTCAGACTGAGCCAGAAGAACATGTGCAACACGTCGGGGGCTTTTGAGCATGTTTGAGGCCGGGCGCCGCTGCTCCTGATTGTTGAGCAGTGTAGCCTTTTCAGCTTGATTACAAGACACATTTATGGGCTCATTTGTTGGGACAGAGCAAAATAAGTTGAAAATTCAGTACAGCATCATCAAAGAACCTATCGGGGATAGATCACATGGCTTCTTTCCCATTGCCACCGGCTAATTCCGGAACCGGTATCCGGCCGATGTCATCGCTTTCCAAGTCATTCATGGTCAATTCATGTGTTGTGAGTATCATCCTTTCTAATGCCCTTACTTTTTATTTCAACCTCCTAGCATGGCTGCCAGTTCCTTTTCAGGCACAGATTAGCAACCAGTTATGGCTCCTTGTTTGTAGCGAATCATGATAAGAGGCTACAGCGAGAAAAAATGTAGTCTCTGCCACCAAGTATTTCATCTCCTGTGTACATGTCCACCATAATGGGCAAGCAGTTGCCACGTAGGACCTCAGATGTGAGTAAAATAATTTTGAACACAAACACCATGACTACAAGTGTTTCCTTTCTATTGCTGTTCAATTCAGGTCAACGAGTATTCAGATAAGCATTGGCCATATGTCTTCCCTCAAATCCATGAGTCATTCCTTGCTGTTGAGACCCAAGTCATTCTTTGAGCTGCCATCTTGATTTGATTATGCAGCAGCAAGGTTGGGGATCTTATTTGAACCCATAACTGTGCGACAAGGGTTGAAAGCTGGTATTCAATAAATAAACCCATGGGGGCTCGTATTTGCCACCGAAGGCTGGCCTCTAACTTACTGGTCTGCTTAATTGAATTTTTACTCAAGTTCAAGTCTCGACTTGCCAAGCAAGATGAATGAAAAATATGTATTCTGTCTTTATGGTCTGGGTTGAGTTGTGTTAAGTTTGAGAGGGGACTTGGATGGCACTTGGCAGTGTAGCATGTAATTATTTGATGCTTGCCACTTTAGTCTCGATGAATGCTGGGTTTTTTTGCAGTGTTCGAAGCACATTGGTTTTGCAAAGTGCTCCTGTCTCATCCACATAAAGTATTTGAGGTACGTTGGGCTTGGCGTTCTTTGTGACGCTGATTTGATGTCAGATACAATGCTGGATATATTGGATTTCGAGATGTGCTATGCAAAGCATGGCTGGAAAGTATGTCTGATATCCTTGAATGATATCTGCTGTGCATAGTTGTGGAAGTCAATTAAATTTTTTACTAGAGTTCAAGCCTTGACTTTCCAACCAAAATGAATGAATTGTATATCCTATCTTTATGGTCTGGGTTGAGTTGAGTTTGAGAGGAGGCTTGAATGCTCTTTGTCACTTTTCTCACCATCTCGTTCTGTTTTGCCACTAATCTTTCATCATCACTCTGTTTTAATCATTTTGCACCGCTCTGTTTTAATTTATCCGCTCTTGTTTATCACTGTCACGGTACACTACCAACCAAAGAATTGAATGTGTATTCTGTCTTGTCTATCTCGGCTGTGATCTGAGTTGGATTTGGGATTGTGAGGTATTTGCACTTGGGATTCTTGAAAGGGAAGCTGGGCTTGGAAGGAGATGAGATTGTGGCGTTAGCAGGCTCTGCATATATCTCACTGCAAACAGGGATATAGTGTGGCAGGTACTGAGCTATCTTGGGGCTTGCCACTTCTGAAGGTACAGGTGAGTTTTCTTTGCATGACTCTTTTTCCTATGCCTTCACCTCACCTTCTCCATCTCCTCCGCACACCCCTCCTCGGCAAAATCACCACCCCACCAGCCCCACCCTACACAACACGCCACCGACCACTCCGGACGCGCATCCTACCCCCCTCCAATTGCCGGCACACACACTCACTTCCTACACTCCCCTCAACCATGCGGTGGTCTTATATGACCCCACAAACGCGATTTGACTTATTGCTCCAGTGAGGCGGAGGAGTTCAATGGCGTCAACCGGCTCCTAGCCCAGTCTTCTTCGGTGGGCAAAGGAAGAATAGGAGTGATTATGAAAAGATTAGAGGATGTGAATCATTGTTAGAGGAAACAGGGAAAAAATCACAAATTGTAGCAGCGCACGGATGGTGTAGTATTGCCGTGGCTGGCTAAGCCGCTAGCCGATTAGCCGTAGCTGTTTCATCGGCTGATGGCTCCAGCCAGCTTAGAGCTGGTTTCTCTACGAAATATCATTGAATAAGCATATATTGATGCTATGCATCCTTAAATACTCCTGTGAGCTCATCAAATTCCTGGAACAATGCCTCCATTCGATCAACTAACTCCTGCGGCTCCTTTTCTAAGAGATCTGCCAACTCAGCATCATCCATTCCTCAGTTTGCCATCCAACACGGAAGTCCAGGCACTCCTGCTTGAAGAAAAACTTCAGCATCTGAAGTGCTTCCATGAGGAGGTGGTGGATTCAAGTTGCCGTCAAGCCATTCATCAAAACCATATTGTGCCTCAAGGCTTTTGAAGCTGCATGAGACTTTGGGGTGATAACTGGTGGGACAGTAGAGATTGCTGCTTGCTGTTTCCGGTATTTCTCCATCTGAATGAGCACAATGTCAGTGTTGAAGAACCGTTTGTGGCGGACTACCCACAGCCTTAAGATTCACGGACTTGGCATACTGGAAATGTGTCAAGTGTCTCCGGAACATGAGGCAATTCCGGAATATGAGGCGCAGGTCACTTTTTGATGAAAGATTTTGATGAAATGAAAGAATAGATCATAGCCAGCTCAATTCAGCTCGGATTGAGTTCAAAATAGGCTGGCATTCTTTCGTTTCTGATGCTTTAAATCGTAGGATATATTCTGGAATATATCAGGATGATCATGGCATGGTATATTGAGAAGGCATGATTTCATGGAGTTTGAGCCCTAGAACATGTAGGAGGCTATCGGGAGCACTTGGATGGGCACAATACTGGTCATGTATGTACTAGATATCATGTAAAATAGTAACAATAGGTATAACAATCTGATTCCACCAGCTAGGCCTGGTAGGAGTATCTGTGGTTGTGCTTGAGTATCTCAGTCTCTACAGGTCCTAGTCTCTTCAGAGAACTTTGTTAGAGCTGAGGAAATGTATCCAAAGATATTATAATGGTTTCTGGAAGCAAGAGATGCCACAGAGCCTGGGACTTGCATTCCGACGGACATGATACGGATCGGGACCGTGATGTCACACTGTGTGACTCGCCATGTTGGAAACACTGCCCATCTTCTATTCTCTCCATGCCTCATTGCAAGCAAACTACACCTTTGCACAATCATTATTTGCATGATTTGAAGTGAAGGGTTATCTATCAATGCAATATCTTTGGCTACAACACCATCTGGGAAGCATTTTTGAATGGTGAGGATGGGAATGCCAGTGGAGAACTGGATGGAGAATGGGTATCTGTATCGAAAATTGGATCCACCACATGCTTTGTTGATGATCAAGCTCCTGTACCATGAATGAAGAAAGAGATGTGTCACTAGAAAATTCACGTCAATAAGGCTTGAAGACCAGAGGAAATGGACGTACATAGAGCAATTGTAGAAGCTGGAGCAATGTCCAACCTGTCGTAATAGGCTTCTGCATAAGCAAGCGCTCCTTCAAGATATTTGTGGAGGTCTGGATGTCATTTCATTGACGTCCAACGATCCAAAAACAACTCAAATGTTGGTACAGCCGCACAAATACTGGGGACACTGGTCTGGGACATAATATGTTGAACATCATGTGGTGCCTAGACTTTTCAGATATAGTTGTTGTAACAAGAAAAGGATTGTCACCTTGAGAATGACCTCAAGGTCTTGAAGTTTCTTCCATTGATCATAAGAGAGAAGCAAGTAGCCATAACCATCCCTCCTTTGCGGTCCCATCTGAAGGAATGCATCTCTTGGTGATTGGCTGATAAATGGCAAACTGGACCATGAGAAATGGCTCCCATATGGTACTAACATCTCTACTAGTGAAGTTTCAATCCATTCTATGTCTTACAATGCAAAAATAATGTATTTAGCATGTATCTAAGGCATGAATGGCCATTGTACAGTTGCCCCATGGTGTACAGCTCAATGGTCAAATACTGTATCAGATATAGTGATACCAAATACATTATATTCACTCACTGGGCAGGGGAAATACAGTGTATGGCAGCGACATGTGACAAATACAGGGTATTTCAGGTAGAATTCACTGTATTTTGGTCAGTATACAGTATATATCAAGCAAGGCCATGTACCCACCAATGTGTCCGCTGGTATACAGGATGAACTGGGGAAGGAGATATGGAGGTGTTATCATAATACTGTGGCCCTTGAGCAGTCACAACAATTTGCGGTACAACATTGTGGATAAATAGACTGGACTGCATAAGTGTGGAAGACAACAATGATCTCGTAAAGTTTGAACCATCACAGAATGGCAATATCTTATCAGATCAGAAAGGTGGCACAGTGGCTGGAGAATATTTGCTGAGCCAATCCCACCTTTGAGACAACTTGAAAGAAATCCACAAGGCATATTACTATGAAAGACCATGTCACTCAGCTATGGTGGCAAGATTGGCCTCGAGTTGTTTGTCATTGATGGGGCCTCAGAAAGCAGTGGTCATTGTGATTAATGAGATGATAGATTCACTGAAATTCACATTCTAAATACTCAACAACTCTTGTGCCTCATGTCTCTGATAGGATGCGCATGGACCACCTTGTAGCAGATGACTCTTTGGACCATGCCTATAATGAGGTGTATTTTCAGCCTATATGTTAAAATAACAATAAAATACAAAGATGTATGCCACATATCCTGCCAAATACAATTGCAAGCATGCTGATGGTGGATCTATTGGGGTAATACACTGCTGAAATTCAAATTTGTGCTAGGTTTCACTTTTCACAGGTTAATTCATGCTAGGTTCAGTTATCCTTGAAAATGTGCGCTAGGTTGCAATAAGATGGAAATTGATGTTAGGTTTGTGATCTAGAAAAAGTGCAAGGTTTGGTGATGGCATGTTGAGACAGCCCTGAAGACACCATTCTCCTTGTCATTGATGGACATGGCTCTCATGATGTCCCACTAAAACATTGTTTTAGCAGAAATAGTGTTGTTGGCTGGAGCTTAATCGTACAGTGAAAATGGGACTTAGCGCTAGAGACAAGCAGAGCATGCGCCTATAATAATTGTCAACCCGTGGGAAATTGTAGTGCTAGGGCAACCAGCGTCTATAAAATCTGTCAGACCATGGAAAACTGTCAACCAAGTCAATTTAGTACCTCCCGAGTCAAGCCGGAACCACTGCGGTACCTGCCGAGTCAATCCGCAACCACCAAACGACATTTGCGGAACCATAATGACATGGCAGAGCATCATTTGGTGCACCATAAAGATCAATGATTGGACTATGATTATTGATCAAGACCTTTGCAACCCAACGGCACCCCAGAAACAAGGTCTGAGTGCAACAATGAAGAAGTTCAGTTTAACATCAGGTGACCACATGGTTCATTGCAATTAACAAACCAACTCAGCCCTTTTATAGCTAGTTTGACTTGTTATAAAAAGTTCACAAGAGGGGATGAACTGGTTTGGCTCATTATAAAATCTGCAACAGGACCAAACATGTCACACTGGTTGTTACTACATGTCACTACTAGGCCGCCCACCACAGATTCCTCTGCCAAATCCTAGAGCATGCTAACACACCTTATAACGTTATCTGATCAAGGGAAATGACAGATAATGTCAATACAAGATCATTAAAGTCCATCAGACAGGTCAAGATCGCTGATGGGCAATGTAATTTGAAGTGGGAGTATGGGAGAGGGGGGAAAAAGGAAGCAAGAAAAGCACTGCTAGACCCCCCACCTAATTACTAATGCTTTCCCACAGTCAGGTGCAGTACGATTGGATCTGAGTAGCTAAGTATAGGCATGGGAGGTCACAAGTGACTGTGACATAGATTTAGTATAAAAGGAGCCCAGTAGTACAGTGAAATAATCAATCCCCAGGTTTCCCCCAAGAGAGAGGAAAGTGGCAAGGTTCACCCACAGTAAAGTAAGTGCAGTAGGGACCAAAGTGGTTGCCTATTCTCTTATCTTATTGTTCAGCAGACAGTAGCAGGCTTAAGGTAAGTCTTTTTTCTGTTTTCTGTCTGGTCATTGCCGCTCACAGTGAGCAGAATTGATTAGTCAGCAAGTCCGACAGCCAGCAAGTTCAGTTTCTTTCAAGGTCCAGCATAGTATACTATAGGTTAACACCTGTAGTAGACTATTCCAACATCAGCATTGTCAACTAGAGTGACAAGACCTAGGAATCTCTCATTTCTTGTTTTGTCTTTTAGACTCTGTGTAACAGCAGACGTCGTTCACTGGGTCCTGGTCACCCTATAGTGAATCAAACGAAGGCAGATCAAGTCTTGGTGGAATCATTGGGACCCTCTTATCTCTAAGAGACAACCTCGACATAGTCCGACATATCCGACATATCCCAAGGTGATTATCCAACTGCTCGATATTGTTCTACATCATCTGTAAAAAGGTCACTACAAGTATACCCTGCTCAACGAACAAACCACAGGCTAGTCCATCGTGAGACCAGCTGTGGGAAGTGTTGTATCTTTCGGCTAACAACCAAAGTACGCTACAATGAGAATGCAGAGCATCAGTAAATTGTCCATTTACTTGTAGCACTTGTACAGATGCGAACAAACACACAAAATGCAAAAAGTAGTATGCTAAAAAAGATGAGTCCATTTTTATATTTGTAGAAGTGCTTGAGATCTGGTGAAACAAAAGTGACAAAAGTAAGAAAAGCGCAAAAGTCAAAAAAGTAGGTGAGTTCAGTATCATGATGATATCCATTATTCTCACTTCAGGCCCTTCACAGGCCTATGTCAGAGTCTAGTGTACATTCCAATGTAGCAACTAATTGTAATCAGTCTGTGATCTCTCTTGGTTCCCAGGAATTTTCCGCTTTATTACTCAGCACAGTCTGCTGTATCTCCAAACTGGGGTGATCCAGCATGCTCTCGAGATGCCAGATAGTTCCTGCTCAGCATGAGTGACAGTGTGATGACCAGGTGAATGCTGCCAGTGCACATCATGCTAGGGAATGATGGCCAACATCAGGTGTGGTGTGAAAACCAGGAGTGTCAAGAGTGTTTTCTCCTGGGTGGGGGCAGCAGGAGTCAAACCCATGAGCTCTGGAGCATAAATCCCAGTGAGAAGTCATCAGATTGTGGTTGATTTTGGTTGATTTTTGGTTGAGCGACTGATTCTGACCGATTCCAAATAGATTCTAGTTGATTCTCATTGATTGAGTATCTGGCGGTAATAGGGCACTTAAGCGTGGGGTCGTCGATGCAAAAGGGCAATCAACACAAAGTTGGTAAGAACTCTATATCAAAAACACTCAACACACTGACTCTCTTTTATACCCTGAATTCGTGGGGGCAAAAGCAAGAGAATAGACCTTCGTTGAAGCTCTTTAAAACAGTATATGAAAACGAACAAGTTTATTGGATGCAATCTAATAAACCACAAGTCTTTGCGTACAAGGCTAGCTTGAACACTTGACAGCAACCTTACTAAGGATGCTTCGGAAAAGGGATGTTTTACTTCGACGTGGAAGGAAAAGAGAGTTTATAGGGTTTCGAAGAAAGACTATGACTTGTCTGAACTTCAAAAGTATCGCTCTGTTCACAAAATGCACCTCTTGTACACTTGATATGAATGCTCGACTCATAATTTGTCTGAGAACTTGGCTTTCACTTGACTTCTTCTTGAAGCTTCGCTATTTCCTATTCCACACTTCTGATCTAACCAAGACTTGTCCGGGCACTTGTTCCGTTTGAGTCTTATGACTAACCAAAGCTTGTCCAGGCACTATTCTGTTTGAGCTTTATGAAACGCAGAGTTTGTCTGGGCACTATTCCGTTTGAACTCTATGACTAACCACAACTTGTCCGGGCACTATTCCGTTTGAGTTGTATGAAACGCAAGGCTTTCACCCTATGACTAACTGATTGAGAACAACTTGTAATATTGGCACTAAGCTTCTGCTTGTTATGCGTACTAGTAATTGTCTGGTATTATAAGTAAGATACGGGCTCCTTATATACTATATGAGAAATAATTGAAAGTCCGCTCTAAACCCCTTTGGAATCTCGGCATAGGTCTTCGAGTCATTCAAGCACTGCTTCCCGCAGCACCTGAGCTATTATTAGAAACGACCACATGGTTGCTGAGTGAGCTCTTGGCATTTGCTGAGAAATCTACTGGATTGCTGGACTGCATGACTCGTTCCAGGCACACTATTTGGGGGCCGTCTCTTCGGATCATTCCGCCATCATATGTCCATATCGGGCTGGATCGCTGCAAAGTGAATTACTACTGCATGAAGCCAGTTCCCTCGTAGTCCTAAGTCCTTGTCCTGCTGTGTCCCTTCTATAACATCTCTCTTCTTATCCTTCTATTGAATCTCCTTCGAATGACTTGTTTGTGCTTCAACCAATGTTGCAGATATCCTGAATTACTGAGAATGAAGCACACTTATGGCAGGTTTACTAGCGAACCTCCACGTTGGTTTAGTTCAACTCTGTCGAGTATCGTAGCAGAGCCTGTCCACAGGCTGCTGCTACGTCCTTCTTAGAGTTGTTCCTGGTTTCGATGCTTCCTTCTAGTATCTTCTAGACAAGTTGGATCTTCTTTCTAGGCTGTAATATCCCATATTCATAATCAGGAAAGACTGGTCTAATCACTAGAAAAGCCAAAAAGAGAGGGTGGAACGTTTCCAGCCCTATCAGCGGGCAATTCAACAGATACAGATGGCACATTGATTGATTCGGATTGATTGTTCGATGGACTTGCATAGAAAAATGAATATGATCAAATTCCCACAGTGCCCCCTTGCTCGCTACCGCCGACCATTGTGAGCTGGCTGCCCCCATCGTTGTACACCATGCTCAAGGTCTTTCCTTTCTACATAGGGCTCTTCCTCTGCTTTATTCCAGTCAGTATCCCAGTTTATTTCCCATTTGCTCCATTTTTACCCCACCAACAGGCCGGTTGAAATTTGCGGCCAATTTCAAGATTCCTCACTCGCTATGGGAGCAATTTCTTTTCTTCGCAGCTCTAGGACCCCTGGAAGACATCTAGAATGGACTGAGAGCCTTGGATTCATGCTCGACAGCAGGCAAGTCATCAATTTGCTCATTTCCCAAAGCAGCCGCTCATTTTGACGTGAATACAGCATCACTGTCATCTATTTCGTCCACATTTCAGGCATCGTTGATCCGTTGGATGCTTATGGTAACAGTTTAAGCCAGCAGTTGCTGTGAAAAGCAGGTAAGCTTTCGTTCAATTTGCCTCATTCAATGGCTCATGTTCTCTACATATCGCATGGTCCCCCCTTCCTTCCATTACCTTCCATTTGATTCATCATGTCCTTTAGCTGCTCATCAGATTCCCAGGTACATCTTTGCCTATTCATTTTGTGCCAGCCGATGCTCAATGTTCTTTTCAGCTTTGACATGAGACTCGGTCGACGATGCTGGATTGCTCACCTGGTATGTCCTTTGTCTAGTCCAGTTTACTTGCTCCTAATATACATTGCCAGTGGACAGAGACCTCACGCAACAGGACTTGGGGCAGGAGCTTTGGTCGGTGGACTTGGTCTGTATGTACGTACATCTGCTATGTACTTCATGTATCATCGGCCTCGCAATATATGGATTTCAATGGATTCATATCGATTCATACATGGGCCTGCAAGAATAATCGACCACAATCCACTGACATTGATGGCAATCCATGGTAATCCATTGGATGCACGAAATTTGGTTTCCTATGGATGCCGATGGATTTGTATGGATTCTGATGGATTTGTATCGGCCATCGACAGGTATCGATCACAATTGACTGGAATCTGCTGGAATTGACTGACTTCTCACTGGGCATAAATATCATTGCTGACATAATGCTTGAAAGCTACACCTTGGGGCAATAGTTGTTACGCTGTTACGATCATTTTTCATCTTATCACGGAACCGGAACAGCGGAATGATCAAACGATCAAACACCAGGACGAAAACAGGCGAAATTCATAAGTTATGACAGCTTGACGTTTGACATTGACATGACGTGGGAAAACACATGGATAACACAATAAGGCATTGGAAAAACGCACCTTGCAGCATGGAAACAGAATTATATTAAAACAGACAATTGTACATGAGTTATTGTATTGAACGGTATAAAAGAACAGTAGTTTACAAGATGTACTTTAGTTTTTTGATTCCTTTGAATTAACACTCTCTTTTCGAACTCGAGTCTAACGCTCTTCATACCGAGCGGCCACTTTGCCTTTGTGGGCCTTCGTGTGGTTAAGGATTAGATTAGATTGAGTTTAAGTTGTCACAATAGTGACCACTTCACCACTGCTGCCCTGAGAGTTCAGTATTTATAACTATTGTCTTGTATGCTCATGGTGCTTTCATTGGACTGCTGAAATCAAACAATGTAGCCTGATTCTGGTCCAAAAGGGACATGTCGCCTGATTGACTGGCATCAAAGGCCTGTGGGTGATGCTCAGCAGGCTTGCAAAGTCCCAGGATCCTGGCCAGCACTCATAATCCTTCTTTGTTAACAAATATGTCAATCACCATGCCCATGAATTCCTGACTAAACTTTAGTGTAGAAACTTTTTGTACCACAGTGTGTTGACTTTTTAACTTGCTGCTTTTCTGCTTTTTAAAAGTGGAAATATGCAAAAAGCGCATATGTAATTTGACATTTTACTGATGAGATCATCTGCCTGATGTGTAAAAACAATATCATCCTCTTTTGTCTTCCACCCCATACAACACACAAGCTCCATCTGCTTGGTGTCGGCATCTTTGGTTGATTTCAGACCCAGTGGATCTTGCACTGTGATGAGATTGTCAAGGACACTGATATGGAGATGCTGAAAGAGGCACCATGTTTCAGGCTGAATTATTCCCAAGGGTGGAGCAGATTGAGGTAAGTCTGGATAGATTTGGAGGGATAGCTATTCTGAGGCCGGACACGTCATCTATTCCCAGGGTTGGAGTAGATTTGTTAGAAATGGGCTACATGCCGAGAGGTCACCTGTTCCAACCCTAGAATACACGTAAAATCACTAAATCGAGGCTGGCATCTATTCCAACCCTTGGAGCACATGATCTTTTCCCACCTCCTCCCAATCTGCTCCCATGTCAAGTTAGACTTCGCACAGAGACCCCTGCGAGGATATGGCAGTGAAATGTGATGGGACTTTGTCAAGGAATATATGGCAGTATAGACAGAATCCTTCAAGCCTACCAATATCAAATCAGCTTAGAAAAGGAGTGGACTATAGCCTGTCCATCTCACTGTCTTCACTGCAGAGGATTTTGCACACAGTGTCCCATATTCCCAAGAAGCACAACACATTCCAGATTATTTTCCTTTGGTCCCCATTCCTAGACCATCCTCAGCTCCAGGTGCTTTGTCATCAAAGAAGAAGGGAGATTTGCAGGATCTTGCCTCTTTCTTGGCTTTGTCAGATGATGGGACCCAGGAAGAGATTCTCATATGAATGCAGTAACATTTCAACAACCATCCTAAGCTGAAGGACTCTCCCTTATACATCGGGATCTTGTCCTGAGTTTGAACACCCTGAAATTCTTCCAATCACTACGTATCAGGGCCAAATATAGAGGGTCCTGCTACCTGCCAGTGAGTCTGAATTGATCCGAACAGGTCCCAATATGTCACTTAGTTGGACCTAGTAGTGTCTATATATGGACCTGATATGTAGTGAATATACCCATTCAAGCTGGTGCCTCTGTTCCTGTCCCTATTTCAACAAATACCCATGTTCATAATAATGTCTTGACACCAGCAGCATTCCACCATAACAAATTTTATGATGCCCGAAGCCCAGCTTCAATCCACCTTCTTGCAACAGTTGCCATCATGGCAACCACCTCAGCCCTCAACTCATCCTGGGCCCAGCTTATACCCTTATGATCCTGGTCCCTACCATAATCCTGGTCTATCCACTCTATCCATCCCCCCTTCAATGGGACCTACTGATGTACAGTACTATCATGATTATAGACAAGGACAGGGCCCCATTTCTTGCCAAAACTTCTACAATATATACCCAGTACATATAATTCTCATAAATCCTAGCATATCTGGTATCATTTGCAGCATGTTGGTATTTTCCATCCACATTCAATGTAGCATTTTTCGAGTTATATGCCTGGAACATGAAGGTTCATCAACATATGTCAGATTTCAATGGCCGACACCGAAAGATGATGAACATTACTGGAATTTGATGGTGGCCTGTGTTGATCCCTATGGGGGTAATAGACTGCCAAAATTATTGCTGTTTTTCATGTTAATAGGGTACCTTTTGCTGGGGCTGTCAATGCAAATGGAGTCCTCGAGACAGATCTATAAAGATCTATATCCAATAATCCAAATACACACTAACTCTCTTTCAACACCTAAGTAATTTGGGCAGTTCAAGAAAGAGAAAGCCTTTCAATGAAGTTGTAAGGTTTTGGTTGCGCACTACTTGTCTCTCCTGACAGATCATAGGTACGATCAGGTATCCAACTAGCCAGGATTTCATTTGTGCGATAGACATCAGCATTGAATTTTTGGGGCAGTGGAACCATAGGGTTCATTTGTTCCTTGAATGTATCAGCCAGATGGTTAGCATGTACCGCCAGCAGCACTTCAACCCTTCCGGCAAACCCTCTAAATACCATCCAAAAGGTGTGACCTTTGAACGTAGCCTCCAAAAGCTTGTCCAGGTTGGAAGCCAGTTGTCACAAATGTCCACAGATCATTTTTCCGGCGTTAAAATGGTTGAAAATAATTACACATTTTCCCATCACTGCAAATCTATCATTTCCGGCCGGCGAAAATGTTGGAACTGTCTTTTGGGTGGAGGCCGGATCTTTGCCGGCTGTGAAAATGACAATCATTTTAACGCCGCCAAAATGATCTGTGGGTATCTGTGCATGTTTCGCCCAGGATCTCACCATTTTTATCAGTATTCAGTACGGTCAGGCGTTCAGTTGTACGTGTACACTCCTTATTCTCAAGCTAGTTTAGCCCTAAATGATCCGATTTATAGCAAACAATATCTGGTGTGGCGCAAGTGGTAGATACAGATTTCCAGGAGCTTGGATCAGGAATAGGACTGAAGCTAGTACTATCAATTCTGGGTTTTTTAGTCTACCCACCGCTGTCGGTGATGCAGATCAGCGGAAACCGACATTCCCGCGTGGCGCAAATTTTCGCCGGATGGGATCTCAACATGGGCAATTTCATCTCCAGCGCCCGCTAGCCAGAGCGTCTCGAGTAATCCGAGAGTTTTAACCGGGATTGTGGATGCCTTCTGATACTTCCAGCCCACGATAGCTGGAGCAATAATGAGGAGAAGTATTGAGAGAACGAGACCGGTGATGACCTGGAGGAGTTGGCAGCTGCATCTACACCACAGAGACATTGGACCTACCGGAAGATTAACCACCTTAGAAATAATCAATACAGGCACTTGAAAGTCAGATGAGGCTCACCTGCAATTCTGAAACCACCTCAAGTGTTGATACTTGGGCAGGACTTGCTTCAGATATGCCACTGAGGTATAGCACTGCAAATTTCAAGTTGAACCCTGTCAAGGAAGATGATACAGAACATACTTGACCAAAACCAGGCTGCAGTGTAGTCTTCCATCGCATTCTCGAAGTCATGCAACGCCACTGTAGCCACTTCAATGGCTGGAATGGCAGTAGGCATGGGGACTTTTTCTATCCACATGTCATCCGTTGATGGAGAGATTGAAAGTTTATCGAGAATAAACCTGTCAAACCATCAGCTATGAGTCCTAGACTGTCCTCACTGCTCGCCCACCGTTCTGCCTGTGTCATATATGTACAATCTTCCCAGCTGACGGAAAAACCAGACCAACTGAGGTCCAAGTTGCAGAGGCTTGAAAAGGTCACATTGGTGGAACTTGCAGTGGAGAATTGTAGCGAATCTGCCCACTGGCCAATGAAATCAGTTTCTTTGCTGTCATACCATATGATTCTTATACTCACTAGAGTAGGGAGTGTGTCAGGTATAATAGGTACATCAGACGCCGGATACTTTGCATTTGGAAATTGTGACCAGGCGGAGGAGGTCTTACGTGGTTGGATTTCCAATGGCAGACGTGTCTGAGCGTCAACTTTGACGGTACTGTCTTCAACGGTCAGGGAGCATTGAAATACTGAGAGGGATGACACATTGTGATTGTAGCTAGCCATGAGACCCATTTGTGATAAATATGGACCGATCGTGTCACCGGATGTTGCGTTTAGCCGATGCAATGTGCCGTTGTAGGTGAATTCGTTGAAGGTTCCGAACATTACTTTTAGGTGCGGTAAGTTGATAGACCATATGGTGAACGAGAATACTTGGGCTTACATGGATTCATTGGAGGATTTAGCACTCCTTGTGGGGCATTCTCTCCTGCTGAATCTAGGACTGCAAATGATGCATATGGGTGGGCGTTGGGATCAAAAGCATTGTTGAAAATGATACCATTACGAGCTAGTGGGGTGGATTTGAGAAGTGGATTCACAACCAACGGGTAGACATACCGATGAGATCAAACGTGTTCCCTGATTCTGAGCCAACCCATACCCCTGGCTTGTTGGATGTGTCACCGGTCAAATTTGCGGACACGTCCGTGTTCATACTGGCTTCTGTCCCACATTCAACATTCATAAAATGAGCATTGACCGAGATATTGCCAGCTCCAGCATTCAGGTCCACTACATCATAGAGCATGTTCCCTTGGAGCCCTCGTCCAAAATTTGGGTTCATCAAAGTGTCTTTGAGCAAGATTGTGATATGGGACGCAGAAGTGCGCAGACTATCCATATTTTGCTGTATTGCCAATGTATCTTGAGTGCTTTCGCGGGAGGCCACGTACTCTGCCCACCTGTTCATGTCATCAGACAAGCCAACTCGAGCTCCAAAAGGATGACATTGATAGAAGGAGAGCCGGATCACTTAGCGTGCTCTGGACTGTGGTACTCCCAGTCTGGTTGACGGAGACTAGTGTCAACAGACCTGGCGTTGTGATCTTGAGCCCAGCTGTAAATGCGAGATACAGTGTGACAACTCCTACACCCCATACTGAAGCCGGCACAGAGTGTTGGTTCCAAAGGACATTGACTGCCGAGCCAAGCCCAGTCCATGCCGACTGTCTGTCATGAAGGGCCGTCATGGTTTTTGCAGACGAAAGGACACGACGAAGAGCAAGTCTTTGGGTGATGAAAAGCAAGATGGTCAGATATACCTGCAAAGCCCTTGAGAAGTGTTTTCCGATAAAGATAGCGACCCACAATTGCAAATGTCTGAGATGCGGTGGAAAATGCGGTATTGAAAAAAGCGGTCTTGTCGCCCAATGGTATGTGAACCTGATTTGGTATGCGATAATGCCCGAGAATCAGGATGACAATGTGGATGATGATTAATAGAATATGTAGCGCAAAGAACAACACATGAGCAAGTGAGAGTTCTATCAGACGTGCATTGAATGGGCCTCTTAATCGAGGAATGGTTTCTACAGAAACAATGTCAATGTCAAAGTTTCCGAACACCAGAAGCATGAAGGAAACCTCACTTTCAGATGTTGCCCTCCATGACTCGCCGATTGCTTGAGCGTCAGATCGGCTGGACATGAGGGAGAATGATTCTGATTCAGAAGAGGACATGTTGGTAGCAGAATTGTGAATGATTTTGCCAATTTATAGTTATTAGTGGTTCGCAGGCTATATTACATCTCTGGCCATCTGACGGTGTCCATCTTCTCAAGCTTTGCATTGATCTTCGATAAGTCTCCTCCAATATTGATGCGGTAACTATCGTCCAGTTGAAGAATCCGATCAAACCGATCCGGTTGCGATGGTCCCATGAACTAGGCTCGTAACCAGGCTCTTTGATGTGGTAAGACCTAGACTGGCATGTGGGAATTACTTTGACAGAGCATTGTACCCTGTAAAAGAGCCAGCTGTAGTGCAGCCTGAAAATCAATTGATACTGTACTGGTGCTGTGTAATGAGTAATGACTGACTGCGTTATCATCAAATTCTCGTGCGCCAAAAATGACTCACCATCGTTATGCCAAAGGGGTCCTTCCGCTCACGAGAGGTTGCGGGAGGCTTACCCGCTTGCAGTCTAGTAATTTATCAAATCTGATGTTAATGGTCCATATACCTGTTGACAGAATCTTAACACAGACACTGGAGGCAATCACCAAGGCACTGGAAACCCAGTGCCTTAAAAGAACTATTGATGCACTTCAATGCACCTCATGGTAACCACGGGTCCAGCTGTCAGAAGATGGATGGCGTCATGGCTTCCGTGAGCCTTATACTTAGCTAATGCATATTTGTCACAGATCACATGCCATGTTCCGCAGATCATTCCGTTTCTGAGAGCACAGCTGCCATTGATACAAAGTATTAGCATCTGGGTTTGATCTCAATAACCCATTCCTGTGACTTCCCCATGGTTCTCTACCTTTGTCATTCCCGCAGAACTAACATTGTCATGCTTGATGGTGTCCAACAGCCCAGCTGTGACATCAGTTATGCAACCCATAGTGTTCATGAGAAGAAAGCTCTGATTGATCTGGGCAGGCAAGAGACAATAACTTTCCAGACACCAAGAGAAATTGACAAATACTGTCAAAGGTAAGCCCATAATTGACCAGTGGGATAAAGGCCATCCTCCGGTGGCAGATACGAGACCAAAAAGTCCACTAGTCCCTGTCATGTATTGTTTACAAAGAAATGACTGCCAGCACCTGGCCAGTACTAGTGCAAGTTTCATCCATAAGTGACTGGATTGTGATGTGTATGAGTCATGACAGCTAACTGCAAAATTTGGGGTTACTTTAAAGAAACTCGGATGTTCGGCAGGGCTCGGCAGCGGTCACGTCGGGTCACGTTTTGCCTTGACAAGCTCTTGTCCAATGTCAACAGACCATCTTACACCCTATAGTTAATATGTAACACTATTCATACCTATAGTGTCAGAGGCATACCAGAAAGAGACCTCATTGTGCCACCAGCAACCTGGATGAAAAGAAATGGACATGAGGACGAACATGCGATAATGATGTGACTGATGCCGCGCCTTGCTGACCATCACAGATTTTTTTTTTTTGCGGGGTGAGTAGCGCTTAAAATGGGCAGAGCACGTGCCAAGCCGCCCATCGGCACCGGTTACTTTTAAACCCCAAGTCAATCCATTGTGGACCTGTCATCAAATCCAGATTCTACACAGGGAACAATTCTTCTTCACATGTCATTGAGTCTGATTTACAAGACTATCAAATGACTCCTCGGACTCAGAGATTGGCAACGGTACAGTGACATGTAATGAGAATCACGGCTTGTCGGCGGATGACTATGAGAGGAGATAACGAGAATGATATCCCCTTTGGGCTCTTTGATGATCCCATCCTGAAACTGGTCCGTCCCAACAAATGAGCCCCATAAATGGGTCTCATAATTAAGATTAGTTGCCTGTGGCTAAATTAATACACAGAAATGACAATGGCTGCTCAGCTGATTGTGCACAATGTATACTTGCTGTGAACCAGACTTGCTTCTCGGTGTGATAGCTCGGGAACCACTCCATATTTTCCTATGATGTAAGCTGTGAATATATAGTGTTATCAGAGTACTTTTAGACTAAATACTTGGAATTTTATGAAAACTCTGAAAGCTGGAGCAAGAAGGCTTTATATGCCAAAAATAGAAATGTGCAAAATCTCAGTCTGGTGCCAACAGTTGTGGGCCAAAATCTGACCATACCATATAAAACTACTGCTTTTCCTGACCAGAACAGCACTTTGGTTTGAGTCAATTGGATAAGAATTGAGCAAGAAATTGACCTTTGAAAGTGCAAGATTTAGGTAAAATGTCCTAAAATAGCCAGATTCTGCCAAAAAGGCCACTTTCCTAGGTCAATTTCTTGCTCAATTTTTACCCAATTGACTCAAACTAAAGTGCTGTTCTGGTCAGGAAAGGCAGTAGTTTTACATGGTATGGTCAGATTTTGGCCCACAACTGTTGACACCAGACTGAGATTTTGCACATTCCTATTTTTGGCATATAAAGCCTTCTTGCTCCAGCTTTCAAAGTTTTCATAAAATTCCAAGTATGTAGTCTAAAAGTACCCTGATAACACTAGATATTCACAGTTTACATCATAGAAAAATATGGAGTGGTTCCTGAGCTATCACACCAAGAAGCAAATCTGGTTACTTTTTGTCACAGCAAGTAACACATAAAAGAGAATAGTTTATGTCTATACTTGGCTCCCAAAGTGTGGATGCTGAGGGAAAAACCATCTACCTCTCTATCAAGCCACAGTATGTCTTGTACTGAGATACAGCAGTGAAATATACTCCTCAACAGTGTATCCAATATATGTACCACTATTCAATGAGCTGCCCTATTCTGGCTGTATCTCAAAGTCACTACCATTTTGAGACATGAGGCGGGAGGTGGGACAGTGAGCACACATGTAACAACCACCTTGTATAGCCAAAACCCAACTTAACAGAATCCTGTGACTAAGTTCCTCATAATTAATGATATTTAACAATACCTAGCGGGACAGCATCAAAGCCTTATAATTAGATGCTACATATGGGCCACATGTTCGGTTTAAATTGATGTGATTGATGGATAGGTGCATTTCTAGCAAATCAAGAGAGTGAGATCATAGCAGGAAGAAAGATGAGCTGGCAGTGGCAGTGGCAACCAGTGCCATTGGGTGCTGCTTCATGATCTCTGATTCAGAACAAAAGGATGACCAAATGCGGAAAAGCGGTGTTCTCAGATCAAAAGAACCAGTGCTTCAATTGTTCCTTTAAGGCACTGGAATTCCAGTGCCATGGTGATTGCCCTCTCCTCTCTCCTAGACAGACTACATGTGTTACAATCAAAGATGTGTACCATTATCATTCAGGGACCAAAGGCTGTCGATAGGGCTTAGGCTTGTCACCAGCCTCTCTATCTTTTTAGAGGGGTTTTTGGTAAGGGGGTGAACTTCCAAGACGGATAAGCGTCAGCGGAAAGACGTCCCGATGAGATTTCACATGTGCGTCCCCCTTGAGCTTCTCAAGAGAAATCCACAGCTAACCTTTTTCCAGTCTTCCCTTCAACCCCTGACCCATGTACTGTACTGTTGAAGTCGCGCTCTGTCCGAGCCGACAAACCTGCCAGCTTCAGCATTTTCTTGGACATGTCATTGAGGAGTCAGGCTTGATGAGGTATGTTATTTCCACAACTTTACCCACCAATGTCTTCGCTCTGCCGAGCAATAAAACTTGAAACAGATTCATGCAAACTGGCAAGCAGAGGGAAGACATCATGGACAAAGGACCTTGAAAGGCAATATAAAAGCTGCCATTCACAGTACCAGTAGTGCCCCATTGATGAATCCAACCATTGAGGCTGTGCCAGAGATAATAGAACAAATCGTAAAAGGTACAGATGCATGGCTTCAGGGAAAGGTAGATGGTTCTGTGAAGTTATATTTGCTGCAAGGTAGAAAGGAGCCAGAGAAAGATAAGGTCCCAGTACAGAAAACACTGCTACTGCGACACTATCTATACTTGGTGAAATCAGCAAAACATCAACGAGCGTTGACATCAATTATGCCAAGCATCCACATGCTTGCAGTGGAAAGAATGAGATGGAATGATAAGGACAAGAAGAGGGTCCACAATAGAAGCCGGCGGAAATCGATTATGCCAGGTGGCTGTGAAAACGCCAGAACATGCGCTATTCGAGTGTGGCGCAAGCGCAGAAGTGGTAGAACTAAAAGACAAGTTCGCCAGTAAACTATTTGAGGAAATTCCGAGATTTGAAGCGATGATGGGTCACTGTACATCAAGTGAGTTTCTGAAGGCGGTGATCGGAGAAAGGATGACCGTTGCGATGACGGTGAAATTGCCTATGAGATCCTGGAGCTATTCTATGCTGAGCAAATGATATGGCCGAGATAACGACAATGAGGAGAATCTGGAAGAAATATACAGTAACATGGAAGCAGGAAAAGATAGTTCCATGGACCTCTTACCAGAGAGCAAAATTCCTGGTTGTACACCACGACTAGTGAAAGGGCAGTATGTGTTCATTTTCTCTTGCTTGAAGCAGTCGAGGAGGATGTTAAATGAAGGGAATATTCACAACAGTGGACTTGCGACAAAGTGGAGCAAATATGATAAACGCAGGCCGGCCCTGCCGACCACCTTCGACGTGTGCAAGTGTGAAGTAATGTAGTGAGACTACTAGATTACTCAATTAGATCATACTACTCTATATGTTGTAGCTATAAATCTCATCCTGTCTGCTGTGTCAATCCACACGGAGCTCACCTTCTGCTGATGTTCTACCTTGAGCTTGACCGAGTCGTGTAACTCTACCTACCTACCTACCTACCTACCTACCTACCTACCTAAGCCCAAAGGGCTAAATGAAATCCGTCACTTTGATCAGGGCTGTCCAATCATACGTAGGGCTCCGCACCGTAACCGTACCGTAAACGGGTTACGGTCGCCCAACCGTAGGTCGCTGACCTGCTTCAATCAACCGTCGAGCAGGGTTTCCCCATGGGAATGAGGTGATGCCGCATGGTTTTCAGTCCCATATCGGCCAGAAATCGCTAAATATGGCGATTAACTTGTATATACGGCCCCTAAACCGTACCGAACCCGTACCGTAAATTCCTATCTGGATCCAATTACGGGTACGGGTCTGTAACCGTAATACGGACCCGTAAGGTCGTAAGGTTACGATTACGATGCGGAGCCCTAATCATACGGTAAGCAGGATGGTCGCTGATGGTCGAGGTTCAAAATCAAATCATTCTCGGCTGACAGGGAATAAGTAGTCACCGATTTCATAGCTTTGTATTCACTGGCATATAGTATTTTTATTGCATGAAATCACCTCAAAACACCCCCTAAAAAGATCTTGGAGGGTTAAAGAGGTGTGGTTTTGTTGGACGAAATGGCACAGTGGCTCAGATGAATGTGAGCAAAATGAGCTAAATGCTGGGAGTACGAGATGAAGGAGGAGGACAAAATAGCTGAGGAGTAACTAAGGGACAGGTATAAATAATGACTCCTGAAACATCCGAAACGGCCGAGGACCGGGCCGTACTGTTCAACAGGTTTTAGTGCAAGTTTCAGCAAATGCCAGCACATTTGGCAGGATGGCACAAAGTGATGTTATGAGCTGCCTAATTAGGCTCTTTGTTGTACGATAGTATAATCAATCAATGGGAGAGAGAGAAGCCGTTTTCGGGCTTTCCCGGCGAGTGAGATTCTGGTATCTCGAGGATGTAGACTACCCAGAGACCAGAATCAAAACTCGAGAAACAAGGAGGTAAAAAGGAAAAAAAAGGGATGCGTGGGTGGGCAAAGAAATGCTGAATACCGGACTGCAGATGCTGGCCGTCGCGGCTGAAAGAGATGAGGCAGCTGACACTGTTTCCGCTTAGTCTGCATCCGTTTAGCAGTCCGCCTCCGTAAACTCCGTCTTTTGCTCTACTCACATGTTATCAGATGTCATGTGACAGTGCCAGAGGAAATGCTTTGCTGTGCTGTAGACAATTTTGTTGTGTATTTCCAGCAGTCTCCACACAATTGCGATCCTTTCGTTCAGCACCAGAAGAGTGCTGTCCTCTAATAAGAACCAGCAACGGGCTACTACTTACTCAGCTTTTACGGGCTCTTTTCTTTCTTGATCATCTTCAACAAAGGCATATGGAGTATCAGCGGTAATGTGGATTGTGACATCTCCAATACAAATCTATCAAATCGGTGACTAATCCCTGTCAGCCAAGAATGATTTGATTTTGAACCTCGACCATCGGCAACCATCCCGCTTACCGTATGATTGGACAGCCCTGACCAACGCGACGGATTTAGCCCTTTGGGCTTAGGTGTTTCGAGTTTTATTGTTCTGCAGAGGGAAGACATTGGTGGGTAAGGTTGTGGAAATAACATACCTCGTCAAGCCTGGCTCAATGATGTGTCCAAGAAAGCGCTGAAGCTGACATGTTTGTCGACTCGGACAGAGCGCGACTTCAAACAGTACCGGCATTTTGCCCAAGGGAGGATGATCCGACTTCAATAGTACTGGCATACGAGTCAAGGGTTGAAGGGGAGCCTGGAAAAAGTTTAGCTCTGAATTTTTCTTGATAAGCTCAAGGGGGATTACATTGTGAAATCTCGTCGGGATGTTTTTCCCCTGGAGCCTATCCGTCTGCCTCTTTGCTGCCCTCCTGCAATGTCTGGCATGGTGTGCCGGTATATGTGGCGCTGACCTCGGTGGATGGACACCTCTTTGGTCAGAGGTTCGTGAGGGGTTTTGGTACAGCTCGGACTCGTGTCTGTTACTGAAAACCAACAAGAAACTAGAGAGAATGTAGTTAAATCAATGTATTGAGATGTTAGAGGGAAACTAATAAGGAACAGGGACTCTTGATATACCGGAATGTGGGCAGGAAACTTGGGAACAGAGGTCTCTTTCCTCTGCCTTTTATACCCAGGATATAGGCTAAATATAGATGAACACGCGTCCTTGGTGACGAAGGCCACGTCTGGCCACGTATACTACCAAATGCTTCTTTTCACCAGCGCCCATATACCTACACTACCCTGGAATCAAGATCAGACCTGGACCTGACTGATATGGTCATCTATGTGAATACGCGCTCAGCCAAAGCTGAGGCGCGACAATGGTTCTGATGATGATTTCGCGAAAGCCAAGGTGAGAAAGAGGGATAGCTGCGGCGTCTTGACGTGACATAGATTCTTGGACGAGGTGACATATTGGTCGAGGGTTGTGGCTCCAGAAGCGGTGATTTATTGCGCCTAGGAAAGTTTCAGCTGTGAATTCTGAGTCAGAGGGTCAAGGTAGACGTACATCGTCGCGCTCGACGTCCAGTTTCGCCTTCTCGCTCTTCATTTCTCTTTTCCAGGTCTGGGAAAGCCAAATCTGTTGTACGGTGGGTCCTGAATAGATTGGTAATAAAGTCACAACTTTGGTAAAGGACAACAGAGAGGAAAGCCCACTCAAGCAGTTTATCAACATTAGAGTTTTTTGCAAGGTGTTCGAGGCACGTTGGACTGAATCTCCCTCTTTTACAAGTCTTACCAAATTATTAGTGCTAGTCAAGGGCAATACTGGATATAAAAACCTGTTGTGTGTGCATTGTATGGTAGATATCTTTGTATTGACATCTGCTATACATGGATTAGCTCTATGAAATTTTTACTAGAGTTCAAGTCTAGACTGGCCAATAAAGATGAAATGCATCTTTTGTATTTATGGTCTGATTCAGTTGAGTTGAGTTTGAGAGTGGACTTGGATGCTCTTCATCGCTTTTCTCACTACCTCGTCATCTCACTCTGTGTTTTAATCATTTCGCACCACTCTGTTTTGATCACTCCGCTCTTGCTTATCGTCATCACTGTACACTACCAATCAAGAGTCAAATCTTGTCTCTCTTAGTTGTGACTTGAGTTGAACTTGGGATTCTTGGGAGGGGACTTTGGCTTGGACTCAGACTTGGAAGGAGTTGTACTTGAAAGGGACTTGCAAGGTATTTGGAATGGAGAATCTAGATATATCCCACTGTGAACAGAGATATAATGTGGCAGCTACTGAGTTATCTTGAGGCTTGCCACTTAGCACCTTCACACTCCTCTGCTCTTTTGGAGAGTGTTCGAGGGACGGTGGACTTAGCCAAGCTTTTTTCAAATTAACGGTCAAGTGCAATACTGGATATATAGCACTGTTTGAGTCTACATAAACATCACAGCACATATAGTTGTACTGTGTTGCTTGGATATCTATCACATCATCTAATCTTTCTTCCTTTCACTTTGCTCTACTCCTAATGTGTGATTGGGTTGGACTTGAGATACAGGAGCGGTATGTAGCATTGATCCCCGGCCGCTTTAGTTGCAACACGGGCTTTTCGCAGAGTGTTCGAGACACTTTGGACTTGGGCCCTTGTTTCCTTTTATCAGTTCAGCGAATGAATATAAGGACCAGCTGTGCATATATCGTATCGTTGATATCCTGGCATAATATCTGCTTAATTGAATTTTTACTCGAGTTCAAGTCTCGACTTGCCAACCAAAATGAATGAAATATGTATTCTGTCTGTATGGTCTGGGTTGTGTTGTGTTGAGTTTGAGAGGGGACTTGGATGGCATTTGGCAGTGTGGCATGTAATTATAAGTTGATGCTTGCCACTTTAGGCGGGATGAATGCTGGGTTTTTTTGCAGTGTTCGAAGCACGTTGGTTTTGCAAAGTGTTCCCGTCTCATCCACATAAAGTATTTGAGGTATGTTGGGCTTGGCGTTCTTTGTGACCGCTGATTTGATGTCAGATGCAATGCTGGATATATTGCATTTCGAGATGTGCTATGGAAAGCATGGCTGGAAAGTATGTCTGATATCCTTGAATGATATCTGCTGTACATGGTTCTCTAAATCAGTCAAATTTTTACTAGAGTTCAAGCCTTGCCTTTCCAACCAAAATGAATGAATTGTGTATTCTGTCTTTATGGTCTGGGTTGAGTTGAGTTTGAGAGGAGACTTGAATGCTCTTTGCCACTTTTCTCGCCATCTCATTCTGTTTTGCCACTAATCTTTCATCATCACTCTGTTTTAATCTTTTTGCACCACTCTGTTTTAATTTATCCGCCCTTGTTTATCGCTGTCACAGTACACTACCAACCAAAGAATTAAATGTGTATTCTGTCTTGTCTATCTCACTTGTGATCTGAGTTGGATTTGGGATTGCGAGGTATTTGGGCTTGGAAGGACGTGAGATTGCGATGTCAGCAGGATCTGCATATATCCCACTGCAAACAGGGATATAGTGTGGCAGGTACTGAGCTATCTTGGGCTTGCCACTTCTGAAGGTACAGGTGAGTTTTCTTTTGCATGACTCTTTTTGCTATGCCTTCACCTCACCTTCTCCATCCTCTCCGCACAGCCTTCCTCGGCAAAATCACCACCCCACCAACCCCACCCTACACAACACGCCACCGACAACTCCGGACGCGCATCCTACCGCCCTCCAATTGCCGGCACACACACACACTTCCCGCACTACTCTCAACCACGCGGTTGCGCAAACACTTGTGCGCCGTAATTCAACATAATATGGCTTAGTGCTCACTCATGGACAGATCAGAGGGTGTGAGTCACACATATATTGTAAGGAATATGAAGAAGAGCGAGAGATGAGCTGTCCTGGACATCCGGGAAGACATGGCAGTTTCAGGACACTGATGGAGACGGTACAAGAGCAGGTGAACAAGTAATGGACCAGTGGGATAGAGGCCAACGGGTTCCCTGTGGCAGATACGAGTCCCCCTTTTTTTCACTGGCAATGAAATAACATGAATCTTACATTATTAGGTACATACTCTATTATACTTGAAATACACTAAAAGAAATATTCTACTAATTTCTTGTTACTGAGCTAGTAGACCAACAAACATCACCAGGAGTACACCTTTACTGGTTCATCCTACAGACACAGATATAAGGAAACATTAATCTTGTGAGCATGCGGAGACAAATGTCTCATGGGATAAACTTGAGCCATCATCCAATTCAATATCTGAACCTTCACACCCAGCATCACAAAAAGAGGACAAGAAAGGTATGACCAGGGCCTGGTGGAGTATTCCAGACAATATATTCGAGAATATCAGCCTGACATTCAGAATAACAGTCCAGCATAGCTAGGTGAGGAATATAATCCAATCTCAGCCTGGACTTCATATATATGTGAATTCCAAGCCTGGAAAAAAAATTTTGTCGAAGACTCTGTACTATGAAACTAGATGTATGTCAAACCTAGAAGCTGTCGCGGAGCACTTGCGGAATACAATCTGAGCTATGAGACCACCGTATATAAGGGACAAGGTAGGCCACTCCTTATTCGGCACTATGCCTCATGTAGAAATTCGGATAGTCATCTGACTGTCCGGAGTATCACAATCAGAAAAGCATCTCGATTGGCTGAGCACTTGCAATCAAGTAAGGACTGCAGTACAAAGCACTCTACTTATATACTAATTCCCACTGTGCAGGAACACTGCCTCATATTGTGCAAGCCTATGCGCTGTCTCTGAGTCTTCAGTGACTCCTAGTGAATACCAGAGATGCATATGACGATGTTTGCACTTTGGATAACACATGGATTCCAACACCTCAGTGGTCTAGAGCACCAGCGTAAGCACGCTTGTCCTCCGGTCGAGTCCCGTTGTCGTCATATTCAAGAGTTGTCAGGTGCATCATTTGATCACCTCTTTGATCTGTTTCACGGCGGCACCGTCGGTTGTAATTTGTAATTTGATATTCAGTATTGTACCAGCTCTCTTATTCTACATCAGGCGCGGTATTTCCTGCCTGGCATGAGTAGGAATCTATGTGCTGGTATTTGGCCTGACACAGGATATATAGCTATATATTCTCTGGAAACATTTGACTTATATTCTCTGCCAACCTAGGTGAGCTTTGTATTGGTTGTTGGAGATTATCTAGCTAGGTTTTAGTATATATTTTTGGTCTACTTTTTGTGATGAGCCTCCGAGTCCTCTGAAGTTTTGGTTTCTTTTGCTGATGGATTGAACCTGGAGGCCACTGATTCCGAACCACCTGGTACCAGAAGTGAGTATGCAATGATAGACTGAAAAAAGTAAAGCATATACCTCTAGGCTCAAGTAATGGGTATTCCAAATATTCTGCCATCTCGGTACTCTCAGGATCGAATCCGCAGGCTTTGTGGATGTCCCACAAGATTGTATAGATCTGTTGGGGTATATGATATGACCTTGTGTATATATATAGGTTGAAGTGGTCCTCTATTTCTGTGTTTGATACAAGAATTTGACCTTCTGGATCAGTTGACCAATACCGATTCTTCCCAGCTGACTGTTTGTGGTCATACCAGAGATAGAGGGGGTCATATGGCATTGACTTGATTCCTCCACTGAAAAGCTGGATAGAGTATGGCATGACTGTAACAAAAAGATTCAATTTTGTCATGATTGGAAATTCATAAGTGGCATGCACATGTCAGCACTTCTGAAGCATCCATGTTCATTGTCTTTATGGTATGGTGTATCTGGCTTGCCAATACATGGAATAGTGGAGATGATGAATGGCCAGATGATTTCCAGGTTTGAACCTCAATAGGCATACTGTTCACAGGCTGGTCCTGAAGCTGGGATACTGGAATGATACACCTAATTTCCAATGAAAACCATGAGCAAAATGATAATTATATTGCACTCACCGTAGAATATCAGATACATATTCAAGTTCGATGAGGATTTCCTTGCTATCCTGGCATGACCTGGCAATATACGGCAGGGGCGGACATAATTTTGTTGTGATTCCCTTGTGTGTTATAGAAACATCCTTGATGATTGAGAATGGGCTATCATGAACTGAACAGACTAGGCCCAACAGATCATAATATTTCACCAGAGATGATCTGGTCAATGAATGGTGCTCAATTGTGGACGCAAGGGTTTTTAGATCAGAGGCAGATGACAGTGAAGAGAGAAATGGCTGAAACGATATCCATGCTGGGCTAAAGGAATCAACCACCAGCTGGCCAGCATAATCAACCTTATGCCTGGGTAGAAATGCAGACTGCGGTACATTAGCTCCCTGTAGCTGCAGAGTATATGATCACTGACATGTGGTTCCAAACCATGCTCGTGCAAGGCATTCACTGCTGACTTTATCCTTCTCAGTTGATACACTATGCAAGTACAAGGATATTCACATGGAACTGATCCATCTGTCATCATTTGTTGGTCTCCGGTATTTGAGCGTAGAGTCATCGGCCACTCACCAAGTCACTAATACAGGTGATGAAGGAAGGCCCAGCTAATGAAAGATGGTATTGTTTAAGACTCTTTTGTTGCACATTATGAAATATGAGGGCCGGGAAATGTCTTGAACGGCATAGACCATATAGCTGAATGATGGGATGTCTGTAGAAAAATTCAGGGCATTAATTTTTGCATAGGTGTATGGACCATGATTATGATTGACCTCACTCCTGCTAAGCAATGGAAATCCCGCTTCCAGTTCTGGATAGCAATTTCAGAGTAGTTTTGAAGAAGTTGAAAGCTATAGACTCACTCTGGTCGCTAGTCCCTCATATTTATGAATGAGCATGCTTCCATGCGGCTGATGGAATAATCGGCCAGTGTATTTGTGAATCCGTCCAACCTTGACCAGAGTGCCATCAGATTGCAGGTCATAATGAATATCACCAGAGCCGAGCTCAGTTTCAAGAATAATATCTCGAACTTTGATTTCAGCATACTGGAAATTGTGGATCAACCCAATCAAAATGACACTGAATGACAAAACTCTCACATCTACATCATCATCGGCCTGTGGATGGTGGTGGTGGTGATGAATCTGGTTATTTGAAAACAGTGAGCCATGTATGGTCCCTGGAGAACTTGAATTGAGCTGCATCAACTAGGCAACAGTTCATGAAACACACCGATATTTGCATCGTTCAGGCTCTGTACCAGTGCTCCGGCCTGAGCATTATTGCTATTAGAATTCGATTTCAAAGACGGTGCAGTATTTAGTAAGTCTCATTGTATCTCATTAGTCATCTTCTGATCGGCGCTCAAAAGCTGTCAAGTGGGCAGTATTTGTATTTTTGACAGCGCATCGCGCACCCAGCCCTCTTGCTTCATCCCATCATGCCCTTCCAGCTTGTACGTCTCTTCCGGTGCAGAAATCATCGTGCAGCCAGCACTGCAACCAGCAATGTCTCAGAGCTGGCAGGGACACCCAATTCTGCGAATAGCAACGATGCTCAGGTGGGAGCACTGGCGCAGAGCTTGAATAATACAAATATTGGTGTGCCTCATGTGCTGTTGATTGATTATGTAGCTCAATTCAAGCTCTCTAGGGACCATACATGGCTCACCCTTTTGTAATAACCAGGTTCATCACCACCACCACCATCCACAGGCTGACAATGATGCAGACGTGCGAGATTTTTCCTTTGGTATCCTTCTGATTGGGTTGATTCACAGTTTTTTCCAGTATGCTGAAATCAAAGTTCGAGATATTATTCTTGAAGCTGAGCTCTGCTCTGGTGATACCCATCATGACCTGCAATCTGATGGCAAGCTGGTCGAGGTCGGATGGATTCGGAAATACACTGGCCGATTAGTCCATCAGCCGTTACCTAATCACCTGCAACCGCGTTTGGTCCTACACCCAGGCCTGCACTGAAGCTAGACCGTAGTCCATAATTACATGTACACATTGTCAATGCAGAGGATAAACAAATGTATTCTGTTATTGCAGATGCCGACGCCAAGGCGAAGGAAATTGGAACGATCACCCATTTCCATGCTCCCCCTTCATAACATCCCGACAAGCCGCTCTCCCGACCCTTTCACAACAGCACAGGAATAAGATGAAATTTGATATGTAAGAACAACGCGAAATACGCAAGGCACTGATGTCCTCAGAAACAAATAAATTCTATGAACAAAAACATCAGAAATCTTCATCGAGCACACTGTACTTCGTCAGTATAGGTTGAATAATGGGTCAATGACTCACAAAGCCTGATCCTGCCTCCCCACACTCGCTTTAATGTACTGAGAAACCCTTGTCTCGAAGAAGTTAGCCTTAGGGGGGAGCATCGAAATGGGTGATCGTCCCAATTTCCTCTGCTTTGACATCGGCATCTACAGAATACATTTTGTTTAATTTCTACATTGACAATGCGCACGTGTAATTACGAACTACGGTCTAGCTTTGGTGCAGGTGTAGGACCACATCAGTATTTGGTAGTTTTACTTTTTGTACTTGCTCAAGTACAAAAAGTATGAAAAAGTACTAAAAAGTACTAAAAGTCAAAAGTCAAAAAGCCAGGCTACCCTTCTTGAAAAGTGACCCCTGTGGAACCCGAATCCAGGGGCTGTTCTTCGTACTTTTTGCCACTTTTCTACTTTTTTACTTGTGGCAAGTCGAAAAGACCAAAAAGTAGAAAAGTAAAACTACTTTTTACTGATGCAGACGCGGTTCCAGGTGATTAGGTAGCGGGCCCTGCTGCTCGTCAGCCCTAGTTGTTATTTGTCCTTGCTGTGTCCACATTGATTTTAACGACTTATTGGTGAGCTCTGTCTTTCAAAATCTCTTCATTGTCCATTGGTTTGCTCAGACATGTCCTCTGATCAATCAGGCTCCTTCGAGCTGACGCCCGAGTCTCTCTGCTACTTGGAATCCTGTCGTTATGAGATGGCCTTCTCCAGTCGACAACTCATCTATAATTCCAGGCACAATTTTTTCATTCTCCCTACACAGACAGAGATCGCCGAGTGCAAAGCCATCATTATTGTTGAAAATTTGGAGGTCGTTGATGTTCTGCGGCAGCGGATTGCTGTGATCAAGGAGGAGGTCAAGCGTTCAGAAAGCGTCGTGGAGCAGGAGACCAAGCTTAGCTTGCAAAGCTGTAAGAGCCCTGAACAAAATCAACGAGCCTGCCGTGTCCCATACATCGATGTGGACAATAAAGGATATCGCGCAGACTCCTTAAATTATATGATGTAATCTTGTCTAGCTGATTCAAAGTGATTGGCCATCGTTGGCATTGATCGGTTCCCAGCACGTGAGCCACGCGTCTGCCGATTTGCTTAAATATCACTGTCCAACAATCTTATCCATCAGACCGGCTAGCACTCTCGAACGGCTCCCAGAAAGCCTCGCATTTCCGAGGAAATGAGCAATCTGCTACACCGAGACGATATTGTAATTAATCTGATCAAGGAAGGAATACGTGTGTTCTAAGCGACAACAGTCCGAGACGAGTTTACAATCCGAGATATAGAAAAATCGAAAACTGAATTCACGATCAGCGGGAGCAGGATGCATGCAGAAGTTTACCTGCATGCTCTATATGCTGAAAGACACTAACATGCTCTGAGGTAATGCGTTGACTTGTAAAAATGTCCGCCGCTATCAAAGAATGGAACTTCAACGATTGTGAAAAGTGAAACGACTCTAGGGATATATTCGAACATCCACGCTCCTTGATGAAGACTCATTGCCTGGTTCTGCAAGTTTCCAGGCGTCTGCGTTGGTCATCATGCGTGTTAGTAGTGCTGCCAGGCTAGGGGAGCTAATTAGTTGCAGATACCACACAGAAACATACCAGCCACTGAGCCACACTTTTCGTTATACCTGGGAATTGTTGACAAGTCACAACCAATCAGCTCCGGCCGCAATATCGCTTGGGCCGTCAGGATCGTAGCGAGCTCGGATCTGGCCTGAGCAAATGCGGCCAGTCGATGACGGGCCAGTGACGTTACAGAGAAGCGTAGAACGAGTCCGCCCGTATGAGTAAGTCGACACCTGCAAGTCAGGATTGAAAGTAACGGTGACAGTTTTGCTGTTGACAGTATACGAAGACATGGAGCGAGCAGATATAGAAGAGTTGGATTTGAGTTTAGTCGGGGTGGGCAATAAAAAAACGGGTTCGGAACGAGGACTGAGTTCAAAGATCATAAAGGGAGCAACAAGCTCGAGCGATCACTGTCATACCAATTGCAAGGTCAAAACCGGCCCCTGAACTTCATAGCATTTCAAATCGGAAATGGGTAAATGGAGAAAAAAGGAACAACTAGAGGGAAAGAAAAGGAGTCTGTAAAGTCCGACACGAGCAGCATGCATACGAAAGAAGTCGAGAATAAGGGCATCCAGTAATGGTAGCTAGGCACGGCAATCTGAAAAAAAACAGCTGAGACACCCCTGAAGGTATAAATACACTCGCATGCTCCGAAGTGTCATAAGGCACGGGCAAATCTGTGCCTAATGAATTGATCAAGACCACGTCCACGAAACAGGAGAATCCAGCAGGAGAAGGAGCAATAGAGACAGGGACTGTATACAAGAGCTCAAGCAGAATGACTTTTGAAATATGGGGAGCAGTCATATTAGGGACGTTAAAATCGGTCAGGTGAAAGCGAGCGAGACATTATCGATCAGGGGTTTGACGGCCGGGCAAACATGACATGCTCCGGAACAAATATGTCAAGCTCCGACGGATAGCCACCGCCCAAAAATCACGATCATAAGCGGGGGCCAGAATAGTGGACGTGTATACCCACTACACAAGGTAGTGGGAAATTCTTTTCCAGGCTTGGGATTCACATATATATGAAGTCCAGGCTGAGACTGGATTATATTCCTCACCTAGCTATGCTGGCCTGCTATTCTGAATGTCATGCTGATATTCTAGAATATATTGTCTGGAATACTCCACCAGGCCCTGGTCATACCTTTCTTGTCCTCTTTTTGTGATGCTGGGTGTGAAGGTTCAGATATTGAATTGGATGATGGCTCAAGTTTATCCCATGAGACATTTGTCTCCGCATGCTCACAAGATTAATGTTTCCTTATATCTGTGTCTGTAGGATGAACCAGTAAAGGTGTACTCCTGGTGATGTTTGTTGGTCTACTAGCTCAGTAACAAGAAATTAGTAGAATATTTCTTTTAGTGTATTTCAAGTATAATAGAGTATGTACCTAATAATGTAAGATTCATGTTATTTCATTGAAAGTGAAAAAAAGGGGGACTCGTATCTGCCACAGGGAACCCGTTGGCCTCTATCCCACTGGTTAAAGTTGTGGTGTGTGAAAATTTTAGATTCCGATACGCGACATAAAAGCTCCGATTGAAATATCATTAGTAGAGCAAGCAACGCCCGAACGCCTGGTTGGGAGGCTGACTCCTCATTTTAATTTGAACACCTCGTCAGATGTTTTCCAAATATGTCAAGTGCACCATAGACACCTCTACTCTTCAGCACCATGTTCAAAGATGAATCGCCATTCGCCACTTGGCAAGGAACTGCTACTGGTCGGGCCAAGACAATTTTCACTCACTACTTAGTCAAGAAAGCCCCTACAATCTCCATGAATCGCTTCGCCTCTTCGTGGTGAGCCATATGAGCCGAATCTGCGAAGACCACCCATTTAACCCTTGGAATGTTCCTAAAGAAAGGTTCCACCACTGAGTCCTGAACAAAATCAAATCGTCCGTTGACCAATAAGGTCGGGACATTGATCTTGTGCACCTCATCCACAACTCTGTACTTCTTCATGCTCCCGGCAACGACGAACTGGTTGGTCCCATAACTTGATACCAGATTCAGTGTCGATAAAGTGTACGAGAATTGAATCTTACATTGTGGTCGTCACTGTCGTGTCCTTTCCCAGCCATCCGAAGCCCTCCAGGATGGGGTCTGGCATGGGTTTCAGGCGACATAGGAAGTTTCCAAAATACTCGTTCATTGCTGCAGACCATTCTGGACTGTTCGTCGTTCCTGCTGCTTCATGCTGATCCATAACATCTTGCAGCGCCTGGGGCAACTGCTGACGCCGTGCTTTCTGAGCATCGTTGAGAAGAGTAATGTCCGAGATGGGACTTGCAAGGATGAGATGTTTTAAACCCCGAGGTTGCATCACTGCATGTTGCGCTGCAACCATGCTTCCCCTAGAAAATATATATATTCAGCTTTTGACGGCCAGGACATGAGACTCACCAAGAATGTCCCAAGAGGTCATAATTGTCTCTGATCTTCAGCCCGGACAGGACATTGTCAAGTTCAGCCAGGAAAAGTGTCTCGCAGAAGAACTCTTCATCTCCCTGTTTTTCGGGGAAATGAGTCGAATTTGCGTTTCCAATTTGATCGTATAGAACGAGAGGAATTGAATGCGCCTTGGTGAGTTCAGCGAGAATAAGAAAATATGCGTGGTTGACACCAGGACCGCCGTGTAATGCCACAAGTGGTCGACCAGCGGCAAGATCACCTATGATCTTGTACCAGGTTTGACAAGGTTTTCCAGCCAACGGGTAATCCCAGTCAAGATAGCCTTCAACGGAAGGAGTGTCTGTGAGTGACATGCTGTGGGGAAATGGCCGTTGCTCGTGAAGAGCTAGGTCCCTTATTATTGGTTGATTTGAACCGTTGTTTTTGGATACATGCTTGTCATTCTGGTCACATGTATCATCATTCAAAAGTCGCATTCTCGGCCACTGATCTTTCCTAGATTTCTATCTATCTATCTGCATTGCCTTCATGCCGGACCGGTTGGTAGATGAAGGTGATGTAGAATCTAGGAACGAAGGATGCCCCGATGAACGGATGATGAACACTCAAAGTCTATGCGGTCGCTTTCATTCTGATTGACTGATGACTAGTATACCATGAAATGCGTTCTAACTTGATGGTGTAACAGCATCAAAGCGGGATCCTTTTCGTGATCTTCGGACAAATTATGTTGCAACGTGATAGTGCTGTTTGACCGGGTTTCCCATGCTTCCTTTCATCTCCTTGATATTTGGTGGCCTGTTTGGATCATTGAACCATAGAACTACAAGAGCGGAGGTTTTCATTTTATTATTTGGCGCTTTGCTGAAGTTGGAAACGGCATATTCATCTTCAATTTCCTTTAGCGGCTTTCCGATCGGTGATGACTCACTGCACGCGTGTATGTTCCAAGACTTCGAAGGAAGTAGGGTTCTTTCAAAGGTCGACAAGGGAGAAACCTCGGATGCACCAATGATCCCATCGGCCATCAAATGTATCCTACTTTGTAATAGTCACTACGTTTCCGGCTGTTCTATTTTAGGGTCAGAGTGCATGAGAGTAGGTCAGAGCCATTCTTAGATATTCGTGTGACATATTCTTACTTAAGTACAACTGAGACCAGATTCGTATATCTCAGCATGAGTGTCTCTTCCACTCAAGAATGCTTGTATGGGTCTCCAATGCAGTCCTAGCTGCGACATGTTTCCGAATTCACACGCTGTCACCCGGCGCAGTCTCGGTCAGGGTCCCGTAAATCGCGGATAAAAAGACTCACAGCTTTCACGGATGGCTTTTTCGGGATCGTCGGAGTGCCCAATCCACAACATGCCAATACGTGCTGATCATGACGCCATAGATATCCAGTGCAAATCTTCCTTCCAGCATATTGTTTTATTTGATGAGGAGCAGAGTCCAGAATAAGTAGGCGCTTACTGCCACCGCCCGGAAATTATTGTCGAAAGCAATACGTGTCATATACACTTTCAATGAGCTTTTCCGCCTTGCAAATAGCTTGATAGATGACTGAAGTATCAGAGAGATTTCTTATTCTATCCTGAAAATATTTCCTTTGCGAATAGCTGTGAACAGACGCGTATTCCGACATCTTTGACACATATTCTGATGGTGAGAATATGGCGAGAATATGTTACATGCTCTAGGTTGGAATAGATGCGGCAGGAACGCAGTGAGTAGAAACGGAGGAAACCACGGGTATGTCAGGATGCAATAATCAGCCTTCAGCTGCAACGTGAATTGAACTGCGTTGACAGAGAGCTCGGGGATTTGCTGTGCCAGACCATTCCTGGAGCCCTGACCGGCATCTGTCTTGATGGTGATTCAGTCCCGAAATTCTCATCTTTGGATCCGACAGATCACGAAAAGCATTGTTGCAGTCAAAAAACTGCCAGGAACAGTGCCACGGCTGGTCCACATTGTATACCGCTGTATTCTGGTTGTCTTCAGTCTACATACTTCCGACGCATGAAAGACCCATTCTAGTGCCTTATGCTTGTAAGATACAGCAGGAGCCGTGCTCCTAAATGAATAACCAAGTGAACATGACTTATATTTCAAGTACAGATCAACGCCACATTGTGAGGCCAAGTGAAGAACAATGAGATATATCGTTAAAACTGGTACATTCGAGCCAAATCCCACGAGTTACTGTGAATACCAAGAGAACTATGTACAAGCACCAAACAGATCACCGTGAACAGTGATCAAGTACTATTGAGACTAGTTGACCTAATCTCCCTCAAGTTCAGAAGCTGCGGGAACAACTGCATCGTCCGCGTCGTCGCATTTGACCTCAGGTTCAATGGAACGCCGAAAGATACAGCTACCCTGGCGTTCCGCATACTGGGTAGCGCCTATATCACGACCCGCTGTCATGAGTCCGACATTGTCTATAAGGAGGTTATGCTCAGGATGTACTAATAGTGCTGGTCCCACTTACACAGGTCGATAATGGGGGCAGCCTCGGTCCTGATAGGAGCATATACCAGGAGAATAGCAGAGAGAACAGTCAAGAGTTTGAACATGCTGTGCGTTTGATGTTCAAGTCCAAACTGGAATCCAGACTGAAGTCGATGTTTTTTACATCCGGCATTTTAAGTCAATGGCTCACTGGTCACGGGATATCAAAGCTCTGGAGTCGCACAGTTTGAATTCATGAAACCGAGATTATGGACCAGCATCATCAATATCACAGATCCCGAGAGCCGAAGACAGAATTCTGCGCAAGTCCGTCAGGGGCGGAATTGAGTATTTACCGAATGAATGAAGTTTTGATAAATGAATTTGAGTGGGAATTAGCAAATGTGCTTCTAGATTTTGGATTTTTCCGAGTTCCCGCCTATCTGTGTTTGATTCTGCGATCCTGAGTCGAGATCTCAATGGGCAAGGCCTCGGTTGGGGTAAGCATTACGTCCAAAGGGTAGAGTTTTTGAGCTTTCAGATATAGATAGAAACCGCTTTGTGGAACTTTCTGCGAGACGGAGCAGACCTGCTACCTCAAGAGAACATGTACAGCGACACAGATGACGAAGGGGATTCTGCGAAAGCTCTTCTTCCTTCCGAATCCTCTGGCTCCTCGGTATACACCAAGCCTCATTCGCATCTGATACTCGGCGCCATCGCTGTATGCGTTATATGCACTCTTATCAACCTCATATCCTTCCGTGGCTACATCCATTCGGACTCAGCAGCAATCCTCTTTCCACAGAAGGCTAGCTTTGTGGTTGATGTTGATAATCTCCGAAGACCATCCCAGTTCATTGGCCTCGAGGAGTTGCATCGTCACATTTTTCCGACTCCCAAAAGCTTTCGGAGCTATCCTCTTCTTATATCTGTTGTCAATTCCTTAAAAAGCGGGGAAAATTTGGATTTCAAACCCAATAGACACCTCACATCCATTGGGACGGTTTTTCCGGAGGACAGACAAATCAGAGTTTCACAATCGGTGTGATAAATATTTATTCAACTTGTACTACAAAACTGACCACGGAATCAACTAGATGTCCACTATTCTCCAATTCAGGGCTATGGACTTCGGCATGGAGATATGTGAGCTGCAAATTAGTGTTCCGAACACAACAGCGAACAACTTCAAGCTACCCACTTCAGAGCTAGTCCTATACCGCCTCAACCAGTTGAAAGCATTACATGAGGGGCATATCTCCTTCTCGAACCGTCCATCCAGAGCCAGCAGACTTTCCACAATCACTTTCAACTACGGCATGCTATGGAAACAAAGTTTCACCTGTAGAATGGACGAGCTTATCACCCTCGAATTAGCATGCCCCCTAGGGCATGGATACACAGGCGACTGTGATCTAGAATGGTCGCAAAATCAGGATAATCCATCGCCAGGTATGTGAACGACTCTCCAATGGCTCTATATCTCAATGATGCAACAGCGATCATCTTGATGCAGCACTCGTCGCTTTAAATAGGTAGTGGAATTGCCTACTGTAACAAGGAAAGAATTTGATTTTGGAATATCTACTTGAGTTGTGCGGTTGACATATCAAAACACGGCAGCGGACTCTCGTCAATAAGCCTTTCGATATTTGGACATCAAAAAGCCGCTTGTAGCTAAAATTGAGATAATTCTTCTTACCTACGTATCTGAAGACTCCTTTGTACGTTCCATCTTGAAATCCATCCACTCCTGTGCCGATGAATCCAGATATTGAAAGACTCTCTCCCAGTCCCGGCATACGATCGTGTCAGCTCGTACTCGGTTCGCGCTGGGATCTTTGAACCGATCCATGAAATCCCCAGTTTCCAGCCTGAAATCAGCTTCGCACAAGAAATGTTGTCGGAGATAGTGAAGACAGTGCAGCACATGATGAGATGTGCTATTACGGTGGTCCTCCTGGGATATGGCAAATGCCAAGCGGCGAAGGCAATGCTGTTGGTGCCAAAAGGACGGGTTGAAAACCCGATGCTCTGGACCTTCACGCACACGGCTAGTCAGGATGGACTCCTTGAGTGTTTCCCAGTCATCCATGTGTGGCGGCCCATCGAGCTGGTATCTACTGGTGTCTTGGATAGCCATCGCGACGTATTCAAGCTCTCCAGCAACGGGGTGTTCCAATGGATAATCAGTCCCGACATATGCTATTCATCACAGAGGGTTAGGACACAATTCAGGGCAAGGTTTCATGTTGATGTTAAACGGCTCACTGTATATCCTTTCTTTGATTTGGCGTTCAAAGTAAATATGCAAGATAACCAACACTACATTGAATGCCATTAATGAGCAAAGGATGGGTTTGGTGATAGATGGCCCAAGGTACATGTTCGGGAATCGAGTAGTCCTGGACGTTGAACTGTCTCGCTGCTAAAAAGTTCGAAACATGAGTCAGTTGATATATACCACGTCGTCCGGCTCTCACCTTATCGTGACAGCCTCCCGAGAGTTATCCAGAGTCCTCGGAGTCTACGTCCGTATGATTTTTACAGCGTTTTCGGAAAAACTTGTTTGGTACCTTTCCTTTGATCATCAGGCTGCGGCTTGAGATCAGTATCTGACCCCGTTCCACTGCCAGCCGGAAAATTCCACATTTGCAGAGACATACGGCAGCACAAAGACCGCAGTACCTGTCCCGAAAAAATTAGCTTCGGGGAACCAAACAGAACCACACGAAATCTTGAAGATATCAGTGATGTGAAGCCAATGTCAACGCCTCTTCGTTTTTACTCCCTGATACCAATGCGTCCTATCGTTAAGGGCTGCCTCGTGTCTTTTTCCCTTGCTCTCATGCTCATCTCCATCTCTGTATGGCGAAAAAACCTTCAACCAGATATCAGCCGCAAGGCCATAATTTGTGTGTATCACAGTCCACCTCTCTTCCTGACATTCACGAATTTGGCAATTAGCGACTAAAGGTCAATGGCTCCAGTCTCTCGATAGTAATGCCAATCTTGTGGCTATCTCCATCTTTGATTCATCACGGTACGGATACGACGAGGACGGAACCCGCGAGTGGCATCGATTACTGCCAGCTGCGGGACACACGGTCAGATTGAGAGAGAAAGAAGGACTCAATATCAGCGACTACACGGTGACACTTTTTCATCAACTCAAATGCCTCGAGATATACCGTAAGGAGTACTTGAGCTCCCGACTCAGTCCATCACCAATGGTACATCACTGTCTCAACTATCTTAGACAGCAGATTTTGTGTCACATGAACCTGCGGCTCGAGTCGGTGAAGAGTTATGCCGGAAACTCTGGCAGACAGTACGAGTTTGTTTGCCGGGATTGGAGTCAAATCTACGTGGCAGCAGAGGACAACAAGATATTAACTGCAGTTGGTGGTCGTACTTGACCGAACCAGAATTTCATGCATATTTCTTTTGCCAGCTAATTCCTCTGTGTTGATTGATCTATCATATACTTGCCATTCACAGCATGTAAAACATAGAGGACAATGCTGTTCACCCCCATTTTCCGCACAAATCGCTTTCCCGAGTGTCGGGTTATCGCAGACAACAACAGAAACAGATGAGATTGAGCGGCTCGCGCGCCGATCTCTTGATCGGTGTAGATCTGTAACCGGTCCCATCACCGAGACAAGCCTCGATAAGTAGAGGGCCATTTCTTGGCATCAAGTTTCGACCCGATCTTGCGGGATGATCAGGTTCGGGTGACCCACCGATCATAGACCTGTGGCAGATCCTTCTAGAGAGTCAAGGCCCTCGATAGAGGGACCTGTCGATCCGAGTTTGAATTGGCAGATGGTTCCTTACCGGCTGTCGGTGAGTCAGACCAGGTTTCAATTAGTTTATATGATAATTTGCACTAAACGAGAAGTGGGGTGAATGCCTTGTGAAGGCTCACAAGGGTGAACACAATGATAATCCATCATTTTTTCCATAAATAAACAAGAAAACATTCAAATACTGGGTGAACAGAGGGGTATGTGTAGCAATGCAATGCTGCATGTACATGTCAATTCTCCGAACTCTCCGAAGGAGAAGGGAGGGTGATATGTAGGCAACGGAGCAGCTTCGGATACACCAGTGATTCCCATCTCTCCATAAGTACTTTAATTTATCCTTTTTTTGTAAGGCGGGACAGGAGCGGCTCGCGAGAGAAATGAGTCGTGACTTATACAGCTTCCTTCCGCTTGTCATCTACTCAACAAATGTCTAGGTTATCTCAAATTTTCGACTCAGTCTACTCTTCAAAGCCTTCTTGGTCGTCTCTGTTCTGCAAGCTTGGCTCTTTTCGCTTCTTCAATCAGTATTGCACTCAATATTTCGTGCGTCCTTTGCGAAACATGTGGTTATTTGACCATCTTTGATAGCACTTACATACTTACGGAGAGTGAATATAGTTGACGACGGGTCCGAGTCATCCTATAACCGATAAGGAACCGTCTGCCAATTCAAACTCAGATCGACGGGTCCCTCTATCGAGGGCTTTCACTCTCTAGGGGGATCTGTCACAGGTCTACGATCGGTGATTGCCGAGGTCACTCGAACCCGATCATCTCGCAAGATCGAGTCGAAACTTGATGCGGAGAAATGAGGAGATTGTGATCAGTGCTTCAAACCTTATGTAACGGATCATAATACTTACTGTGTTATATACTTGGTAAGTCCCCAGCTTCCTTCGCCAGTAGTGCTGTATCAAAAATTCTTCCAGCTGCAATATGGTCTCCTACACTCAACCCGGAGAGACCAAATTCGAACTTTGGACTGAACGTGCAAGTCTCGCTGGTGTCTGTATGGGTGCTGTTGCCTATGGTAGGTCGCTTTTGTCCTCGTTGTGCTCCTGAAACTAAGACGATTTGAGGCATCCATCTTGTCCTGTTTTTCCAGTGCTTTCAACTGTTATATCGAGACAGGAAAGCAGCAAATAGAATGTACCTCATGATCTACATCGTCACCATCTTCACTCTGGGCACCATCGGTAACGCCATGGACATCAAGGTAGCGGAGATGAGTCTTATCGACTATCGAGATTTTCCTGGGAGCACTGGTCTCAGGATCGTCGCAGTGGACTTCGCTACCCCCAGTGTTATTGGCAACAGTGTTTACATTGTCAGCAGCTGGTTTCAAGACGCTCTGTTGGTAAATCGCTCGTTCCTCCTGTTGAAGTCCGTAGGCTAAATCAACTACTCCAACCCTCTAGATTTATAGGTTCTGGATCATCTTCAATCGAAAGAGATGGTTGACTGCTATTCCGATTCTGTTGTTTCTGACTTCCATGGGTGAGTTGATTGTGCGGAAATTTTTTTGTTCTTGAGCTGAACACAAGGCATCCAGTTTTATCTTCCATCCTTATCGCGCAGCTGTGCACTCCAGGAAATACTATATGGAGTCGAATCAGTGTCAGCCTAGGAATACCGTACTGGTCAATCTCTCTGGCAATGAACATCACCCTCACTTGCCTCATCGCATCTCGCCTTTTGCTCATGCGGGCTCGGATGTCCAAAATCCTATCGGATGACAGTACCATTGCCACCAATCGCTCACCATATCTATCTGTCAGTGCCATGATGATAGAATCAGCGTTGTTATATTCCGTCAATGGACTTATCTTTCTGGTCTGCTATGCTATCAACAGCCCGGTTCAAGATCTTGCTCTCCCAGTTCTCGGACAAACACAGGCAAGTGCCATTAATGCTGATCTCTGGGCCACCGTGCTGAATCAAACTATAGTCAATTGCTCCCCTGCTTATCATATTTCGAGTAGCCCGGGGCCGCGCATGGTCGAGTAAAACGGCCCAAGTTATCGAGCACACATCGATACGGTTCGCAGACAACAGTAAAGCTCAGAGTGGAAGTCACCAAGATTCCTCGAAGACCTCTACTGGTGTTCCTTTACAGGAGATCTCGAAGCTTAACATCACTCATAGCACTGGTGCAGACAGTGTTTCCGAGTTCAAAGCAGCTCAGGGCGAAGTTTGAAGGTAGTCCGGTCGGCAGTATTCAGGATTTCGCATCAGGGAACTATTTATTTTTTCGCTGTACATGCTCAATCAGTCATGGTTCTGTTCTCTTTCTCTCATATGTCTCTCTCGTTCAATAGATCCAACCATTCGCTAGAAAAGCGAGAACTTGACTTACATGAAATATCTTGTGGTGCCTATGAAGAGAAAACCGCGCGTCGGCCTTTCATACCACCAGGATCAAAATAGGCTCGTCGCCGTCTGTAACAAGCTGTAACGAAAATACAGAGAGGCTGGTCGCACGCCTATTTCCTTTTTGGGGGAAAATAAACTCACCCATAGATATTTTGGCAGGGAGGAGGAGGGAACGGGCGGGAGATGTCCGTAACTCCGTGTAGTCTGATCTCTGTGTCCCTTTATCTCCGTGCGGTCTGATCTCAAAAGCCCGACGCAAGTCGGCCTCGCGGCGAGCGTAGGGGGGTCCGCGGGGGCCAGACACCGGGATACAAGAGCGGAGACGGTCTTGCGATCAAGGTCAGTGGAATCGGGATCTCTCTCTTGATTATTTTGGAACTCATTTCCGTTTCTCCTTCATCGAGAACATCGGGCTCATAGTTCACAAACAGGTTAACTTGTATGGAAACTTCATTTTAGGCCTGGAGGAGAAGTACCATGAGGAGTTTGAGCGGGAGATGCCACCGCTGGTAAAAAACGGTGATCATTGCGTCCATCCTGTTCGATAATTATGTTTATTCTGTCTCTCAAGGAACATTGCCGTGCTTGGAAGCCGTCACAAAGGGCCTGGCGAAGTCTGGGGAGCCTATATTGGCCCAGCAGAAGGGCACAAACCATCGGAAGAGTGTTGTAGTTGTTGCTGAGCACTGAGAAGAACAGGTATGAATAGTGCATATCTGAAATCCTCTGAATTTGTACAATGATCTGCAGTGCAATATCAGCCAGAGCTTGGGGTGATTCAATGGTGGATCAAAGTCACACAATCACATTATATAGGGGACAGTTAGAGCTCAGGACTGAAAGATATTTATTTATTGACCCACCAAGGAGTTATTCCTCCAATGAATTGAGTCCAACTGAGAACTAATGATTCGGATCTGGGTCATAATTATGAGTGGTCCTGCTTACCGGTTAAACTCCTCTCTTCTTTGGAGCATGAAGAAGAGAAGTTGACAGGACAGCAAAGCAACAAAAATGCAGAGTTTAGGCCCGGGGTAGTTATCTCGCAGACGCGTTCTCAAAAGGGTCGGGCAGCAGTGACTACAGGTCTGAATCGGTTCAGAGATGTTCCAGCATGAGAACTTCAAGTAAGATTTGCAGCCTTCTTTGCCGGATGGTGGCATAAAACCTATCTAGCAAACACCACGTTTCGCTGCCATATCCTCCAAGGGGAAATTATGCAAGTCTGTTCACAGGGTGTGAGTAGACTTGGAGTAGGTTGGAGTAGATGAGCTGTTCCAAGGTTGGACTAGATTGGTGCATAGCCATCCTAAGTACTTCAATGAGATACCAGCTTTATTGAGCATCTGTAATGCGTCGTGTCCCTGCCGGACTACTTACGTTCAAAGTTGAACCTATCACGGGGCGAGTCACGCTTCGGTCACAAATGTGACTTGTGATGTTGAAAAACGCAAATAAGTCAGATTTACAGGTAATTTACAGGTGATAATATGCTATAATAAAAGCAATAAATGAGGATGCCATGAACTTCAAAAGGAAGGTCGCCTTACCCGAGCCATTGTCGTTGTAATCCAAAGCGGGGGATCCGTAGTACGAACTACACCGCGTGCATGAGGTTGGAAGGCAGTACGGTACAGGTACGTACTGCGGCGTGATCGCCGCGCCCACGTGTCAGGCCCAATTTAGAATTAGGCGCTGGTCTTGAGATAATGAAGTCAGACAAAGTCACAAGTCACCGAGAGATCAAGCAATGAAGATTAACAAAGTGAAAAGGCCCCTGCTCCGAGGTTGGAGTAAGGGACCTACCGACATATATGCAATGTCTACCGCATCTGAACTGATCTATTCCAACCTGGGAATATATGCCGTATTCCGGCCCAAAATAGAGACCTCTCTAAATATATCCCAACTCTTTCTCACCTACCCCACCCTGCGAATATTTTAGCCCGAAACGTGGTTACAGACGGGTCATTGGGACATGAAAAGGTCACATCAGAGTCAGGACATGTTAAAAGTGGCCTAGGAAAGAAAAAAAGGTATCTGACCTATCATATGCTGAAATGATGCGTCATAATTCATTTGAGGTGATAACCTGCTCTATGACCTGGGTTGGGTGAGTGAGCGGCGAGTGGGACTGATGTTTCGTACTAAATTGATTTTGGCAGGCCAAAAAGGCAATTTCGGACGACTTTGACTGACACCAAGCGAGATTTTCAGCGCTATTCCGGAGCACCCGTATATACGGCCGTTGAAGGGTACTCCCCGTCCGTCATCCATCCCGTACAATGGGAGCTGTGAGCATCGGTATACGGCGACGGCTCGCATCTCTAATCATTCTTATAACCATATTACATTGATGAGTATGAAAGCAGATGCCTATGCCCTCACCATTTTGCAAAGTGCTCCCGTCTCATCCACATAAAGTATTTGAGGTATGTTGGGCTTGGCGTTCTTTGTGACGCTGATTTGATGTCTGGATATATTGGATTTCGAGATGTGCTATGGAAAGCATGGCTGAAAAGTATGCCTGATATCCTTGAATGATATCTGCTGTACATAGCTTGGAAGTTGCTCAAACTTTTACTCGAGTTCAAGCCTTGACTTTCCAACCAAAATGAATGAATTGTGTATTCTGTCTTTATGGTCTGGGTTGAGTTGAGTTTGAGAGGAGACTTGAATGCTCTTTGTCACTTTTCTCGCCATCTCGTTCTGTTTTGCCACTAATCTTTCATCATCACTCTGTTTTAATCATTTTGCACCGCTCTGTTTTGATTTCTCCGCTCTTGTTTATCGCTGTCACGGTACACTACCAACCAAAGGATTAAATGTGTATTCTCTCCTGTCTATCTCGGTTATGATCTGAGTTGGATTTGGGATTGCGAGGTATTTGGCTTGGGATGCTTGAAAGGGGAGCTGGGATGTGAGATTGTGGCCTCAGCAGGATCTGCATATATTCCACTGTGAACAGGGATATAGTGTGGCAGGTGCTGAGCTATCTTGGGCTTGCCACTTCTGAAGGTACAGGTGAATTCTTTTTGCATAGTGTTCGAGGCACATTGGACTGACTCTGCCTTTTTTCCCCATGTCTTCACCTCTTCTCCTCCATCCTCTGCGCACAACCCTCCTCGGCAAACTCACCACCCTACACAAACACACCACGCAACTCCGCGCGCGCATCCTACCGCCCCACAACCGCCGGCACGAAAAATGCCAACATCCAGGTAACTCCACACAATTTGACTTATTGCTCCAGTGATGCGGACGGCAGAGTTCAATGGCGTCAACCGGCTGCTAGCCCAGTTTTCTTCGGTGGGCAAAGGGAGAATAGGATTGATCATGAAGAGAGCAGAGGATGTGAATCTTTGTCAGAGGAAACAGGGAAAAAATCACAAATTGTAGCATTGCACAGATGGGCCCAGCCAAACCCTTCACTTTAGCTGAACTGCACCTGTGCATAGTTGCTCTGTGCAGACTTCCTGTGCTGTTGGGTTTCAGGGCCCAGGAGGGGTCCTGTCAATGATCATAGTGCAATCATCAATCATCATGATGTGCTGATGGTCGTCATGGCTCTGCTGGTGTCGTTTGGCGGCGACGGATCAGCGGGTCCGCTCGGGTCCGGTAGTGCTTTATTGGCGTTTTCCCATAGTCTGACAGTTTTTATAGATGCTGTGCATCCCTTAGTGCTATAACTCCCACAGTCTGACAGTTATTATGGGCGCGCATTCTGCTTGTCTCTAGCGCTAAGTCCCATTTTCACTGTGCAATTAAGCTCCTGCTAATAAACACTAATTCAGCTGAAACAATGTTTTAGCAGGACAGGAGAGACATCAAATATGGGATTTCCCTGGTATAATTACAAAGGATGTCTTCGCCGTCTGTGGTGTCATCAGGAATGACCAAAATGATAAATTATAGTGGCTACGGCTGTAACACGTCAGCAAGCTGACCGGCGAACAGTGTAGTGATCTTCGTTGACATTCCGCTCACTGACAACGGCCGGCTGGATGAATAAGAGCCAAGCCTGCGTCTCAACAGTGAGATAAGCATCTGATGTCTATAAGAACCTGGACAGCTCGCATTATTTTCCTCAGTTCGTGCTGGTCACTGACTCACTTCCATCCCCAAATCTCAGCGCACATAGCGCACAAGCTTCACATCACATCTTCATTATGCATTTCTCAATGACATTTGCTGCCCTCGCGCTCTTCGTCATGTCTCTGTCCATCGTGTCCGCGGCCCCTACGGTAAGGCTTGACCACCAGTTTGCCTGCTCCCAATCTCAGTTACCATACTTTCAGGGCACCGGCAAGCCATTGCCAGCCAGCAAGCCAAAGCCAAAGCCACTGGCGGAGGTACTTGCTGACATTCACTTCCGTCATCGCAATCGCTTCAAACCGAAACCTCGCGGTACTAGCGGTAACATCAAGGAAGGCTCGAAAATGGTACGTAAATCACTTCGTTTTTCCAATGTTAACAGGATGCTCATGTTCCGTTAAGGATGAGGCTGGGAAACTCAATGCTCGCGGCGATGACAAGATACCCGTGAAAAGCTTTGGCATTGGTATGCGTTTTGCCGACCAAAATGTTTTTCTGATGGTTTCTTTTAGGTCAGGACGTCCAGCCCAAGAAAGACATGAAGCGACTCACTAAATGGCCCGAAGAGGTCGCCAGGCGACAGGGTGAAAAGGTCATCAAAGCACAGAAGATTCCTCCAGCAACCGCTCGGTTCTCTCAATAAAACGGCGGCACAATCGGAGCGCGTGAAAGCCGTATCACTGTAAATGATGTAGATATTTTTTGATCCATATCAGATCTACGCTCGCTGCGGCTTCTATACCGCTATAATTTGGTGCTTCTACACTGTGAACTAGACATTTTTTCAGCTGTTATACTTTTCAGGCTTCATTCACTCTTCTGAGCGTTCATTTATATGGCATCTACGTCATTGATGAAAGACAAGGCAGATCGCATAGATCAGAGATCAGTCAACGATCATACCGTAACACCAACCTTCATCTTGAAATCTTCAGGCTTGTCACCTGGCGCTGAATCTCATTCATTGAACAACTAAATGAGCGCCGCATTGGTCTGGCTTCATCCTTATTGCAATTTGCAATACTACTTGTGCTCGAATTTCAGTTCCGCGCTGCAGAGCTGGGGACACGAAGGCGTTGAGTCACCTTACGATACTCTCCGAGACCGATGAACCGACGTTTATGCGGCTCATGCCGATACTCCTTCATTATATCAGCAAGCCAGTCCCTCATCTTCCTGCCTCACTCTCGTCTTCCGAAGCTGATGAGCTTGTCAACAGTATAAGTAGTTCATCCCAGCAATCCTATGATACCCGCATTTGATGCTCTTACCAACGGCTTGTGCTTAATTACAGCCCGAATCTTGGCCATGAGCTGCTTTCGAAGTGGAACCCAATCTGTCACCCATGACGGATCATCCCGATGAACAATGTCATCAAACCTCACATCCATATTGACGATAGCATGTGAAGGCTTTGGTGAGAACCTTCACTGCGTTTCACGGCCACCTATTCCAACCCTGACAGGGTTTGATTGGGTTTGACTAGGTCTGATTAGGTGTGACTAGGTACCTAATCCGACCCTAGTCGCACTTAGTCAGACTCGATCAAACCCGCTCAGGGTTGGATTAGGTGGCGGTGAAACGCAGTGCTTCAAACCTTGGAGAAGTGGTGCAAAGAAAAAGGGAAAAGGGCCAAGATTATGGCTTTGATTGAACAAGGTTCCAGATACAAAGTATGGCAACTGAATACTGGAAGAATAAAGGAGTAAATGAGTCCGAGTAATCGGGAGAGAAATGGAAGAGTACATAATTGGTGGAGAGATGAAAGCAGTGCAAGGTAATGTGAGACCATCGAACATTGGACAAGCCTGACCATGACATAGCAGTGAACTCTTCATCACCCTAGTTACGAGACCCACTCATGGGCTCGTTTGTTCAGAGGGAGCAAACTTTAGGTAGCCTGGGATCAAAGTCGTATATCGGAACATATCTCTCCCATGAACCTAATACAACACAGAAGTAAGCCAACAGGTATCTGAGCAAAGAGGACATGTGTCGGGATCCCAACTCCTGTTAATCCAAGCCACAGAATTCAAGGCAAATTTCAAGGCCATTCTCAAAGTCATATTTAAGACTCCAACAGTATCTGTACAAGTGACTCATAGTGTACAACTGGGTGGTAGAACACTGTACATGATATAATTATGCATACGATCAGGGCTCAAGCTATTGGATAGGGGAGGTCCTTTTTGTGACCACAGGTGCTGGTGTATAGCTTTTCCCCTTCCTGATGAATTGCTTATTGCGTATACCAAGGACCTGTTGGAACGTGAGTAGACTGGTCAATCAAGTAATCGAGCTGAAATCGGCCAATCAGCTTGGTCATCCAACTAGCTAAACTCGATGGTCTCAAGGCCATCGGGTCTGCAGGCTCTGAGGAGAAGGTCCAATTTATGAGATCCCTCGGGGCTGATGTGGCTTTCAACTACAAGACCACAAATACTGCGGCTATCTTGGCGAAAGAGGGACCTGTGGATATGTGCGTTCAACTATTCTTTTATCTTGACAGTCCTTCTATTTTTGAATGAGTTTCGTCTCTGACTCCTTGATAGCTATTGGGACCATGTCGGCGGCGAAGTCCTCGACGCTGCGCTCTTGCACGCGGATAATCACGCCAGATTCATCATAATGGGCTAGACAGCGGGATACAACAGCGGAGACGGTCTTCCTATCAAGGTCAGTGGAGTCAGGACCTCTCTCTTTACTACTTTTGAACCCGGTCATTCATCCAGAACTTTGGGCTCATAATCTACAAACAAGTCAACTTGTATGGAAACTTCATTCTTGGCCTCTAAGAGAAGTACCATGAAGAGTTTGAGTGGGAGATGCCACCGCTGATCAAAAATGGTAATTATTCAAGCTTCGCAGGTGTGCATTAATGGTGCTTAATGTGTGTCAAAGTACCTTGAAGTACTTGGAAGACGCCACCAAGGGCCTGGAGAGCTGCGGGGGGTGATATCGACCCAGAAGAAGGGCACAAACCATGAGAAGAGTGTTGTAGTTGTGGCTGAGCACTGAGAAGAACCAGTATGAATAGTGTATATCTGAAATCCTCGGAATTTGTACAACATTATCAAGTCATCTGTGGCCCAATATCAGCGAGAGCTCGAGGTGATTCGATGGTGGATCAAGGTTACACAATTCTAATACATAGAGTTGGGTACAGTTAGAGCTCAGGACTGCAAGATGTCTACTTTATTGACCTAGCACGGAAATATTCCCCCCATGAACTGTGTCTAACAGAGAAATAATGACACACGGTCAATCTTCCTCACGAGGGTTCGAGTTGGAGGGACCAGCCTTCAGGTCTAGGTCAAAACTACAAGTGGTCTCTGCTTACCAGTTAACTCCTCTATTCTTCGGAGCATGAAGAAGAGCAGTTGCGACCACAACAAGACGACAACGAAAAAGGAGAGTTTAGACCAGGCATACTTATCTCACAGAGTCATTCTCAAAAGGTCGGACACCACTGACTACAGGTCCGAATTAGTTAAGAGGAGAGGTTTTAGATAAGGGCTTCAAGTAAGATTTGTAGCCTTGTTTGCCAGACAGTGGTATTTCACCTACGTAGCGTGACTTCTCCTGCGCAGAGACTTTGTGAGTTTCTTTGATTTTAGTCATCAATAGTTGGCGACAACACTGTATTCAATAAGCAGAATCTACAATTTATATGATTTCATATTCCTGCCCACGCAGACACCCAACCCACTGAAGAAAGTCGCTAATAGTCGACTGTAGTCGGCCACACCCAGAATCTCCGGACAAACTCCAACTGTCGCTGACCATGGTCGATTGGGTTGTGCGGAGTCGCGGATAGTCCGTCATAGTCGGGCATAGTCGCCCGACTTTTCACGGGGTGCATGATCCCTCGCCTTCTGATGCTCTGAGGTTGTATAATTCTTCCGTGAACCCTTAGAGCGCCTATTGAGGTCGCAAAGTTCTCCCAGGACAGATTTTCCAGGGATCCGGCCAGAGTCGGAGAGGTCTCATGTTATGTTCACATACTCTTAGTCTTGGTCCTTGATTTCTTCAATTCCATTCCCAGCGTTGACTCCACTGCAGTTTTTCTGAGTAACTGGAACGCACACAAGGTCCTACCACATTATCTATGAAAGGACAAAAATAGATTCAAGAACAGCATACTTACCTTTGGACTCAAATGCCCTCCAGAACTGGCAATATACCGGCGTATACATATTGTGTCTGTTGAACCATTCGAGAGGGATCTACTTTGACCATCTCCTCAATCCGTTAGGACCCTTAGTTCCCATCTTCTATATGCACTTTCAACTCCAACGTAGTCAATTTCCATTGTCAGTGTACTGGCGGTGACAGTGGTGGGGATGGGGTGGCTGAGGCTGAGGCCGCACAAGAGTCACCATTCAAGCATTTTCAGAATAAATGATGCTACATGCCATGCTGGAGCAAGCTCGACATTATTGTCCGCCTGAAAAAGGTTCATCACTGTGTTTCCAGCTGATAACATGTTCAAACCTTGTCCAGATTGGGCTAGATTGTGTACATTTCTACAGAATCTACACAGGTCCCTGTTCCACTGATGAATATGCAAGCTCAAGCTGCAATAAACATCAAGACCAATTATTATCTACTTGTCCTGCTGCAAGATAGGCTTGCTATGGTTTCATGCCCATCATTGACTCATCAGGGTCTCGCTCTTGGCCAGGGTCCAGACCTGAGCGCTCCCACCCAAAATTTACGGCACTTATCGAGTCTTCGCAGCGCTCAACATTTACTCCCATTGACCCTTGGCTGGATCATTGTGACCCTCCAATGGTCCACATTACACTACAAGGGTGTCCTTTCGCCCCTTGAAAGGTTGATTCCAGCTTCAACCTTGTTGTCGGTCTCAGTTTCAAGATCCATTGAGGAGCCAGAATAGTCACCGAGCGGCGCTTGTCGCGGCCCGGAGATAGTTGCCGAGGTCACTTTTGTCACACATGCTATCACACGGCTTTGTTGCAACTTCGCGGCTCTGATTCCTTAATGAAGAGCAAGAAATAAATGAATTACAGCTGATTAAGAAACGATAGGCCGCCTCAAAACTCGCGCTGTTCGGCGGACTTTGAATGTTTCATCAGTTCCAGACCCGCTTATCAACGGCAGAACAACGGCTGACAGTTTCAGGTAAACTTTCTCTGGACTGCTGCAACATGCTGTAAACAGTAACAACAAATAAATTTTCAACTCCGCCGAACAGTGCGAGTTTTGATGGCGGCCTATCGTTTCTTAATCAGCTGTAATAATACAAATAGCTGATTCTGTGCTGCCAGATATTTGTTGTGTGATAGTTGTGAACAGGCGCGTATGCCAAGCGTATGCCAAGCTGTACGACATCTGTTCGCAGAGTGTGAACATGTCACATGATGGGCCATATTGGACAGATCCGACAGAAACGCAGTGAATATTGTCTTCAACTTGGCGCCGTCACACATAGCCAAAGCAAGATGGTACGCCGAGTCGGCAGTGGCGACTATAGTAAACTCTATCGTCCAGGAATCAGTTAAGGTTCAGCTTCTCAACTTGAAGGATCACATCGAGATTAAAAGGAATCCGACAGTGCGACTAAAGTGTGCTAACCTCATGCCCGGTCCTCAGCTGATCTCCCTAGCACTGTACGTGTACATCATTCTATACCTAAGATCGGAACCCGTGAACTGGCGTAGAACACGCTAAGACATAAATAACATATATATAATGTTAGCTGCTGAATCTTTCTCCAACTTCTCCCGCTCATGCTAACCAAACAGGCCTCGACGATCTCCTCCCAGGATTCCGAACGCATCATCAAAGGACCTAATGGTCCTGAAATCGAGAAGTTGGAGCACTTGCAGTCCATCGAGGTATGTATGTATATCTTGAGACGAACCACTAGATTGAACCGCGTTTTATAGGAAAGCGACGAGCCTGACGTTAGTTATGGGGATTACAGAAAGGGATTAGAGACTGAGCTTACGCCAGAGGAGGTGAGAGCACTATGATTTGCATTCTCGCGCGCTGATTCATTTTGTTCTATAGAATAAGGTCACCTTACTCTTGACCTGACTTGGTCTGTAACGTTCTAACACCGCTCTGCAGCGTATCCGATGGAAAATTGATCTCTGGATAATCCCCATCTTTACGGTGTGTGCTTTTGGGTCATCTACGACCTCTGTCTCAACTGGTTCGTGTACAGATTACACAATTGCTTCAGTATGTGGATAGGACTGCCCGTCGGTGTTTCCTACTTCTATTCCTATCGTATGAATGACACACATTTCAGTCAACTATGCCAATTTGTTTGGATTTCGCACGGCGCTGCACTTGACTGGGTTCCAGTTCAATCTTCTTGCGGCAGGTAGGTTTTTCTTATTCATGTGCTCAGTTCGGTTGAGACTAACGCGGTTGTCAGTCCTTTACATCGTTCGTAATCCATTCAGCAATGACTAGCACCCTTATGGGCGCATAGGGATACTTTATTGGACAATATCCGGCTGCTTATCTTATTGGTCGGTATCGCGCAGAGAGGGTACTCAGTGTCACTCTGCTGCTCTGGGGTATCTGCGTGATCACGATGTCTCAGTGCACGAACTTTAGCAATGCTAGTGAGTGTCATTTGCGTCTCATTCTATGTACTATACTGATCTTCGTCTCAGTGGCTAATAGATGTAGGTAGCATCCTGCGGTCTCTCGGTTCATTGCTAATGATTCGTTCAGTCATGTTGGGGATCTTTGAGAGCGCTGTTACACCTGGTCTGACCCTCATGACGTGCGTTTCTTGTTCATTCTCAACAATGTCCACTTACTGGGGGAACAGCGGATTCTGGTATACGCGTCAAGAGATCCCTTTGCGACAATGCATCTGTTGGTGCTTGACTGCACTTCGAGAAGGGACACTAAAGATTCTTGTCAGGGTATTCTGCGCTTGGATGGGGTGGTCTCGTCGGATCATATGTCAGCAGTAGGTTCTCTTCATTCTCTCCTTAAATCCTCGTTGACCTTCATCAGCCGGAATCGCTGCCATCAGTCCTACGGCTCCTGGACCTGAAAAGTGGCAATACATGTACGTCGAGTCGTTTCTTCTCCAGCGCTCCAATCTTGACGGACTTTTACAGATTCTACATTGTAGATTTGTTCTCTTCGTACTAAATCCGATGAGCGCTGATCACAATCTAGCTTGGAGCCGTGACACTTGCCTGGACCGCGGTCGTTTACTTTCTCTTGTCCGACTCGCCTTCACGGGCCAGGTTTCTGACACCTGAAGAACGAATCCTTGCGGTCAAACGTGTCGCGAGTAACCAGATCGGCATCAAAAACAGGAACTTTAGGAAAGACCAGATCTACATTTCCTGTGAGTCAGTTCTGTCTCTCACCAGCGCATTCTGACTCGAATTTGCAGTTACGGATCCGAAGACTCTGATCTTGTTTGTGTCTATCTTTGCCGCTGCAATCCCGAATGGTGTTTTGACGTATGTTTTGGCCTCAATTGCCTTCTTTCCACGCTTATTAGGGTTCAGCTCCTTCTCCACCCAAATAATTAGCGTAAGTACGAACTCATGGTGACGATAGACTCATCCACTGACCCCTTGTTTCAGGAAATGGGATTCAGCACGACCAAGACGACGGTGCTCAAGAGCGTTGGTGATATGCTACAAATCGTAGGCTTGTTCATTGGCGGATACATCACGTTGAACTACAATAACAGTGCGTTGGCCGGCATCTTTCATAGCGGTTTTTGACTATGCTTTTTCAGTGCGTCTGATTACTTCGACGGCTGCGAATATTATTTGCACGGTGGCGGCTGCGTGCACTGGGTATCTGCCGGAAGACAGGACTTGGTTGCGATTGGTGGCGTTTTGGTTCACCAACTTCCAGTCTGTTGGGTTTGCTACGAGGTAAAGGCTCGATGATACCCTAGAAGCATCCAGAATGTTCACCGGATCTACAGCTTGGTTATGATTTCATCAAATATGGGTATGTAGCCGGCCATGTCGATGACTTCGCTTCTGATGATGAAACTGAAGGTGGATATACACATCGGACTATCGCAAGTTTCATTATGTTCACGGGTTTTACGTGGGGTAACTTTGCGGTATGTCGACCGAACTCTCGAGAATTTCCGCTCAATCATCCCTAGGGACCGTTCGTCGTGAAACAAAGCGAGGCTCCCCGATTCCCTACTGCTATGGCGGGGTTGTTAGCTGGGTATGCGATCAAACTCGTATGTCAGGTTATCCTCCTAGGATAGTGGGTATACTTTTTCTCCTCGAAACACGGATGATTGAATACCGCTAGTTTGATATGGTTCAATAAACGCCGCGACCGGATCTATGGTCCACCCAACGAGGTCGCCAGTAGGGAAGCAGGAATGCAAGACAAGACGGAATATGAAAACACAGTAAGTGCATCTTGGTGTCGATATTCGCTCAGCTGAATACCTTGTCAGGATTTCCGTTACGTCTACTAGTTCTTGCTATCGCGATGTAATTCGAAATGTTATAGCAGCTGAGAAATCGTACACTATTTTTGGCGAGTTTCTCAGGCTGGATGTTAAGCGCCTTGTCCACTTGATCTGATGCCTCTGACTGCGGCGATAGTCATTAATTTGTATTTCAATTCTCATCTCATCTCCCATGTCTAATTCAACGCCAATTCTCGCAGCCCCTCCAGGCGAATGCTGTCTCAAGGGGTTCATACATGCAGGGACGCCCGTCGGCGATATCATCAGTGTCGCGGGAATCGACACATACATCACCAAGCCCTCAGCTCCCACCAGCCATATTCTGTTTTATTTCCCTGATGTTTGGGGGATTGAAGGATCCTTCCAGTCTAATGGAAAATTGCTGATGGATACGTTTGCGAAGGAAGGTTCGTGAGTGATGAAATGACAAGCCTTTGCCTGATCGTTGTAGGCTTCTTGGTCCTTGGGATCGACTATTTCAGAGGGGTGCGTGATGCTTTCATCCTTCGTTTCAGAGGGTTCTCGTAAACTCGTTGTTAGGATCCTGTACAGAACCATCGCAAACATCGAAACGACACGGAGACGGACCCTGGTTTCGATTTTGAAGCTTGGAAAGGCAAGCACCATGCGTTTGCGGATGAGAATGTGCCGAAATGGATGGAAGCGGTCAGACAGCAGTTTGGTACGTAGCACCCTTCATTCTCTCGCGAATGTGACTCAAGAGCAAAATAGGCGATGAGAAAACTAAATATGCATCCGTCGGTACGTTTCGACCGCAAGTCGATCAGGCTTATCTTAATACTGCCGCAGGGTACTGTTTCGGCGCACCTTACGTTATGAACACTCTTACCGCCGGGTCGATCGTCTCCGTAGGTGCTATCGCCCATCCTGCTTTCCTCAACGAAAGTCATTTCCGAGCTTGTACAAGTACGGAACTTTCATTCCATTAGATCTGCATGGGATTTCTGATTTATGGTTCTTGGATCCCAGAACCGATATTCTTTTCGTGCGCAGAGACAGATCACACTTTCCCGGTCAAATCGCGCTATCGTGCCGAGGAGATCCTGACTCAGGACAAACGGGTATATCATTTTCAGCTTTTCTCGGGCGTTGAGCATGGGTTTGCGCTGAGAGGAAACATGGATGATCCATATGAGCGTGAGTCAAATGGTCACACAATCTCTATTAATCAACTTATACATCTTCAGGATGGGTAAAAGAAGAGAGTGCAGCGTCTATTGTAAGATGGTTCAAACAATTTTTGTAAATTTGAGACTTTGATGGAATATATATTTCATCCGTGGGATGTTGCGCCACCGATCGATCCAACGCGGGACGCCACTGATCAATAATATAGCGCGTGACTGGTACCGGGGCACCGGACAGAATACAGCAGTCAATGTCATTTTCGAGAACATTGAATGTCGCCATGACGGTTCTCGCACCAAATTGGAAGAGGTAAAGATTTTGGATGTCTTTCGGACACCAGCGTGACCAATCATACCTGTCCCAAATAAAAGCTAAATCTCGTCGCTGTCTTGAACGTTCCATCGATAAGGTTCTGCATCCTCCGTTTGGCGCGCATAAATCCAGAGTGCATCCAGCATGAAGGGCAGGTGGTTCGCCCGATAGAGGTCTAAGGACTTGTATGAGACTGCTAAGTCGTTGAATACAGATACCAGGTCTGGATCTCCACAATTACCACAGTGCCAATCGCCCCAACTGTAGGCGGCTCGGAATGTTGCCCTGATACTTTTCACACCGTGGTGATACAAGACCTGTTTACCGAAGACCGAAGGCAGTGAGCGTCGTTACGAAGAGGGAATCTTTGAATGCTCATACCCAAGTTGCGAAGATCCTCGTATCCTTTTCAAATGTGTCCAAGACCAATGGCGGCTCGAACCCTCTGAATCTGTACAACATTATCGAGTCATCTGTGGCGCAATATCAGTGAGATTTCGGGGTGATTCAGTGGCGGATTAAGGTTACACGTTAGGCCTTAGAGCTCAGGACTAGAAGGTATTAATTTGATTGGCACGGCACTGAGTTATTCCTCCACTGACCTGAGTCTAACTGAGAACTAATGACACATTGTCGATCTTCCTAATGAGGATTCGAGTTGGAGGACCAGCTTTAAGCTCCTCTATTCTTTGGAGCATGAAGGAGAACAGTTGACATGACAACGAAGCAACAACAAAGCAGAGTTTAGGCATACTTATCTCACAGACTCATCACCTACTACAGGTCCGAATTGGTTCAGAGGAGAGGTTTCAGGATAAGAGCTTCAAGTAAGATTTGCAGCCCTCTTCACTGGACAGTGGTATACAACCTCCGTAGCGAAACCTTCCCTGCTGTTAGTGATATCCTTTTGATGATTCAATCATTCCTATAACCATATTAAATTGATGTATCTAAACATATGCATATGCCCTCACTTCCTAGATCCCCTCCGTACAGCCCTCCTCGGTAAAATCGCCACCTGCCACACCTCACCAACCCCACTCCGCACAAACACGCCACCGACAACTCCGGACGCGCATCCTACCGCCCTCCAATTCTCAACCAAGCGGTTGCGCAAACACTTGTGCGCCGTAATTCAACATAATATGGCTTAGTGCTCCAGTGAAGTGGAATGCTGAGGCTCAGTTAGTGCTCACTCATGGACAGATCAGAGGGTGTGAGTCAGACATATATTGTAAGGAATATGAAGAAGAGCGAGAGATGAGCTGTCCAGGACATCCGGGAAGACATGGCAGTTTCAGGACACTGATGGAGACGGTAGAAGAGCAGGTGAACAAGTAATGGATCTCGAGCACTGATATCAGGAATCCTAGGAATCCGCTGTCGCAGCTTAGTTGTCGATCATGATTGAACAGGAGGAAATGCGTACGCAAACACCGAAGGAAAAGCGACGGCCTGGGTGTGCATCTTTGTTATATATGTGTCCAAAGAGTCCATCTAGCAGATACCTCAGGGGACTGTGCTGCGAGAATTTCAATGAAATTTTGCCAAGTTAAATGTGACAAACTGTGACCCTCCAAAACGGCAACCGTTGGGACCAGTCCTTTCACATGGTCTCTCTTTGTTTGGTTGCTTGTTGTTTGCTATGTCATTGCCCGATTTGACCATTTCCAAACAAAGACAAGATCATGTGAAACAGACTGGTAGCGAGTCTATTTCTGAATCCAAAATTCTGCAGTTAGGAAACATGTCACCCGTGGAATTTCCGCCGGCACAGATCAGCTGCTTCCGCGGAGCTTGAATCTATCAGCTACCTCCTGATTGGCTCTGTATCCTATTTTATATAGTTGTCTCTGGTGTAGTCGACCCATCACTGTTGATCATGACTTGAAGAATCCCAGCTCAGCCATCATTTGCTCACATCTTGGACCTCTGAGGTACTTCAGCTCAGTAATTGACAAATCCATGGCTTCAAGCCTTCTTTCCCTGTAGGTCTTGCTTTCAATATGTTGGACCTGCAAGCAGGTCTCAGTTTCTCAAACTCATTCACAAAACCTTGATTATACAATGCCAACCAGGTTCTCAGCTTCCCACAGGATCATATTTCAGCCCAGTTTGTCCTTTTGCCCTTGTTTGCTACTTGATCTTGATACCATAATTTTAGGCACCTCTATAGGAGGACCCCCGATAATAGGTGGGGAGGTCGTGTACAAAAAAAAAATTCGGCCCTATTTTGTCCGAACCGAAAATGACCATTTTGGGGCGATTTTTGTCCGAACTCCGTACACGACCCCAAAATTTCGCGAAATTTGTCCGAACTTTGTCCACAAGCTCAAAAAATCACCAAAACCTGCTTTTTTCTGCTGCAAAATGCTTCAGAGCGCTTATAAGACATACAGGAGAGGTCCCGTGACCGAGAAAAGTAGATAAAAATGAGAGATAAATGACTTAGCCAAGATTACTTAGCTCTCTTCCAAGTCATCTGTCCCATTTGGCTTTCGCTTTCTGAATGATTCGGCCGCCTCATTAAAGGCCTTGATCCCTCCTTTCAACTTCCGGAATGTCTCGAAGTCGTCGTTGGAGATCTTGATGCCCGTTCCGTTCGGAGCGATGTTGGACCCGGTCAAACAGCACAAAAAGGAGGTGGGAGGAATGATGGCCCAGCCCTTTGTTTGAAAGCAATCTGTCATTGAAGGAAAGACACGGAATAGTGATACAAATTGATCTCGACACTCCACCATTACCGCGCAAAGGTTTGCGGGTTCATAGAAGACAACTGCGCGGTTGAGGACAGTGCAGGAAGTGAGCGTGTTGGTATGATGCGTGGTGGTGGTTCTCGGTAGGGTATTTGTGGAGGGTGGCGTTGGTGGGAGTGGGGGTGTGGAAGGTGGTGAGTTTGCCTGCTGGGCCTAAACTCTGTTTTGTTATTACTTTGTTGTCAATGACTACAGCAAGTCACTCGTAGTTTTGACCTAGACCCGAAAGCTGGTCCCTCCAACTCAAATCCCCACTAGGAAGATTGACTGTGTGCCATTACTGCTCTGCTAGACACAATTCATTGGAGGAAATTCTCCATGCTGGGTCAATAAAATAGATATACTTCATTCCTGAGCTCTAAATGTCCCCTATGTAATGGGATTGTGTAACCTCAATCCACCGTTGAATCACCCCGAGCTCTCGTTGATATTGCACCACAGATGAATCAAAAATGTTGTACAAATTCAGAGGATTTCAGATAGGAACTATTCATACTGCTTCTTTCAAGTGTCCCCTCAGTGCTCGGCCACAGCTGCAACACTCTTTCCGTGGTTTGTACCCTTCTGCTGGGCCAATATCGCCTTGTCGGACTTCTCCAGGCCCTTGGTGACGTCTTCCAAGTACTTCAAGGTAGCTTAAGACACATTAAACATCATTATTGCACACCCGAGACGCTTGAATAATTACCATTTTTGACCAGCGGTGGCATCTCTCGCTCAAACTGCTCATGGTACTGCTCCTCCAGGCCTAAAATGAAGTCTCCATACAAGTTGACTTGTTTTTGGGACACGGTATTTTTGAGAAAATTGGTCAAGAGTTGGGATTTCTCAAGTTTTCCCAAATTTTCTGAGCCGCTTCTCAATGACTCTCAACCCAATTGGGATGATTATATATCATCCATTGCCGAGGTTTGCTTGATGTTTCTGGCAGTATTCCTGTGCTTGTACCATGTGTCATGTAGCTTGAATTTGTTCTAATACACTCTAGTTTACTTGAATTACCCTTGATCAGTGTTGAAGACATATCCAGTTCTCAGACTCAATCCAAACAGGAAGTCAAGACCATTTGGGAAGCAGACTGGTATGTTGAGACTGTGGAAGGGTTCAAGGGTTCAATTATACTGTATTTGCATTGGTATTATTCTTGAGAGTATGAATAAATCTATATCTCAACTCTTCTCAAGTGTTCTCAGCCTGCTTCTCAATGACTCTCAACTTTCTTCACTTTTCTCAACTTTTCTCGATCTCCTCTCAACTTGCTCTCAACTTTTCTCAAATTTTTCTCAAGTTCTCTCAACATTCTCTCAACTGTTCTCAAGCTGATCAATTAACTCTCAACCTTCCTTCCTTGAAGGTTTCTTGTGGTCGTAAGATGCGTGGACTGATGGTATTTCTCATATTTGGGATATAATTCCGTGATCTCTATGACACACTATGGGTCAATGCCCAAATTTTGGAGTCATAAGGACCTTGTCACGCTAGCATCATATATTTTGAACTCGCTCTACTCTCTGCTTTTTCTTTAACATCTACTACTTTGTCAGTATTGGACTCCAGGCCTGATCACCCTCGGACGACATCCCGGCACCAAAAAATCTTTGCTTTATTGTTTTATCTCATTACTCTGCTATTATGCCTTCCCACAATCATTCTTATCGATGCGACAGTGCTCGCGATCAGTCCATCAAGGCCCAGAAGAAACAAGAAGGTGAGTATTTGACTCCCTTGTCTCCGACTAATATTTCTTCCGACGTTAGTATGACTGTACGCCATACATATAGCACTGCAGTCACCAGTCGTGTACCCTCGATGAACCCTTCCGGTGAAGAGGAGGTCCCGAAAGGGCTTCCTGGTCATAATGCCCAGGATCAGAGATATACTTCAAGTATTAACTCTAATTCTTCTGATGAAGATAATAATCCAAACCCTTGGATAACTGTAGCTCCTAGACGTAGGACCGTAGTCTTGATTTCCCCTTGAATATAAATGTTTCAAGGAAACCTCGCGCGCATGAGTCAGTCAGAGTAAAAGACACTCTGGTTAGACGAACTCAGTACAAGAAACCTGAATTATCTCAGACGTCAAAAGAGTCTAAGATATCCCGAGAGGAAAGGCTATTCTCTGGCAGTGGAAAGATATTGAACCTTCTTCGAGCTAAACTTTTGGTCCACAAAAATGTGGTATATTATATATATAAATAACATACTCGAACGATGTGACTTGAAACCAGCTCCTCTGGCTATGATTACACTTAGAATTACAGATGACAAGTTTTTGGCCAGCACATCCAAAAGGGGTTAGTACTCGTCGTAATGATGGAGAAAAGATCGCATCAAAGCAACTTGACGCTTTGCCTGTTTGGGGCAGAGCACAGACACCGTTGAACGTCCCTGAAGGGCGTGATCTGTCAAATCCGCGTGAATCACGGAAAACTTCGGCTGAAGTAACGTGCCTGTGGTTGTTATGTTCTAAATGCGGAAATTCAAGTCGATATATTCTCACGTGTGACTTTCAAGCCGCTCGCTGGGCCTAGGGATGGCAAAATGGCTGCATTTTCCGGGGGAGGAAACACTGAATATCTATCTTGCAGGTTTGATAGTAGGGCTATCCAATCTGTGACCAAAAGACAGGTCTGCGCAGAAATTTCAGATGTCTTGAATTCTCATGTACCTGGGAGAATTCTCAGCACAAATAGCTTGGAGCGCCGCGCAACGGTTCAAAAATTTGGTGTATTTCTCATTAATGTGTATCTGTTGCCCAGTGATATTTGAAAGCTTTTTCTCTCTCTGTCTCTCGGAGTCGGAACATTGAGGATCTGCCGGTGCCAGTGAATAGTCTTTGGTTCCCAGGTATCACAACAGGGATTTCAAAGTCCCTTTTGCAGTTGGAATTGTTCTGTTGAGTCAAATATGGAAGCTGAAGTCAAGGTACTGTGGCGCCACAGGCCCAGAAAAAGGAAGCAGTGTTGGGAGTTGAACCCTTAACTCTATGGTAAAATAGACACAACAACGCAGGGCAGCTAACACCTACACTAAATGACTCTGCCAAGCTGGCTCACCTTGACCAACTTGAATAATTCTGACCCACCACGGACATAACACTTAAGCCAAAACATCTGCTAATCAAGCAAGTATCTCTGTGAAGGACAGGAAGTCCAAGAACAGGAAGAAACTCATTGAGAAGAATTCACTGACAGACCCAAAGACATCTTGAAAACATAGCCATGAAAGCTGGAAGCATAGCTCCAAACATCATAAAGCGACACGATTATCTGAATCTGAGACAGATTCAGACTTGGGGTCCAGTACTCCGGACTCCATGAGTGATTCAAGCGATGATTCTCACACGAGACATCGCAAGCACCGCAAGCATTAAGTATCATCGGCGGCGCAAAGAGCGTCAAGACTTGACACCTGATCCACTAGCAATTTACAATGTTGAAGCTGATCTGAGATTGTATCTCAGGTTTCTTACCGAAGGCACAGAATATCTCCGTAAAGGTCGTGTCCCTAAGCGCTCAAGAGTCTTCAAGATTTCAAAGTACTTAGGTGGAAAGGTTTACAAATTCCACCTGAACATGGTAGCTAAAAGTCTATTTGATCAGAATCTGGAAGAGTTCTTTGTAGAGCTGTATGATTACTGCTTTCCATTGACTTACTGGAGGGATCAACGCCTAAAACTCGAGCAACTAGTTCAAGGAAACATGACTGTTCGTGCATTCTGTGCAGAATTGAAGATGTTGTTTGACACTACAGGCTTGACCGATGAAAGTGAGAGAGTTTTCAAACTCTGGGCTGGACTTTCGAAGGAAATCCAGCAAGGGCTCTGGCATCAGAAGCTGAATCCAGATTTCTCATCTTATGTTGATGTTGAGCGGGCTGCAGAGCTTCTCGAGATTGTCGAGAACATTGATTTGGTTGCAGATCACATCAGGGCGACGGTTGGAACTCAAACAGCTATCGAACCAGTTCAGATTATCAGTCGGACAATGACAATGAGAGCTCTTATGGAGAAGAGCCTGAATCTTCGATAGACGACATGGATGACAACCAGTCAGAATCTGAAGATTTATCGCAGCCTAACACAGCACAGACTGACGACGAAGCTAGTGACAGCGCATCAGGATCCAACAGCTCAGGTAATTCAAGCGCTTACCGAGAATATCAGATGGATGGTTCTGAGTCGGATAATCAGTCCGGTTTACTTTTTTTTTTGGTGTGGCCCTGAATTCTGCAGTTAGCTGCAAAGTAAGTAATTCTACACAATATTGGTCCAGTATCACAGAAAATGTGTTTTATCTGCTGGATGCCATATGCTGACCAGTGGGATAGAGGCCAACCATTCCGGTGGCAGATACGAGTCCCCTTCTCCCTGTTCCCACTGCACTTAGTGCTGTATGTACAGCAGGTACCATTCCATTGTGGTTACTACAAGACACTGTGATTACAGGCTCAAGTGTTATGTTTGTGGTGGGTCAGATTTATTCTTTCGAGCTACTGCACCAAGCTACGAGTAGCCTGCTACATATTGGTAGCATGAATTCTATTTTCTCATGCTGAGCCTATACAATGGACATTTTGGCAGGCTGGTCTTTTGATCATAAATAGAAAATCCATTGTTGCTTCAAGCCTGATATGCAGACAAACTTGATGATTGATTCTTTGGAAATGCGGTCATTTCTCCATCCATGGGCCCAAGTAGATGCAAGTCAGACTGGATTGGTTTTCTGAAGTTTATGAGCACTGTGAATTCAGCCATGAGTGAATTTCAGTCATCTAGGAATGCCAGAGGTGTTGAGGATACAAATGAATAATAATTGATGCAACAGAAACTCCAAGGAAGTCGACAAGAATCAAGACAGTGAGGTGCAAGGTTGTGAGAAGAACTTGAATTATAGTGTCCAAATCGAGCACCATCCCCAACTCCGAGTTTACGAGGAGGAGGGTTCTCAAAACCTCGAATTCCAGCATCCTATACTTTTCAACTCTCGGTAATCACTCAAAATGTTGAGTTATATGCCCGGAACATGAAAGTTCGGCGACTTACGTCGGATTTCAACAGCCGACGCCAAAAGATAACGGCTAATGCCAATAAATGGCGAATTGGAACATTACCGCAATTTGATGACGGCCCGTGTTGATCCACCATCAGCCGATGCTCGCAATTGTATTTGGCAGGATATACGGCGTATATGCATATTTACGCAGTTACTCACTCCAGAAATCCTTTGATGAACTACAACAATGGACAATTCTGCATTGACCATAACTATCTGTGTAATATTTGCGGGATAATTCCTTGTGGACGTCCCGTTACACCAAGGTCTTTAACATGTGATTGAAGGCTCACAAAGAGTGGCACACCAGCCGCTATTGGGCTCAGTTCATGTGCTTATCATTTCCTCGAGTTCAATGCGTTGTTTACCGTCAGCAGGAAGCTGCGGAAGCTGGTTGAGATTCAGCAGCTCATGCTAACCTTCAAATTCAATTGCCAGACCTCAATGGAATCCCAGGCAATGAGGTAGCTCACACCTTTAAGTTGGAAAATGCCCTCCAGGTTCTATTCATTCTCAATAAAATCTGGAAGGGTTCCGATGAGTATAAACCGGCCTTTATTGCATATGATGATGCCTGTGACCTTCTCTCCATATTGTCGCACAAGACCCAGACGATGAATCCTACCTGAAATACGCTGTATTCCATTGCATGTCACTGTCAACACACCATATTTCCCCTCCCCAGTGATTGACCGGCAACCGAAATACACAGTATTTCATTTAATCACATATGACATACGGTGTATCCCGAAATACAGTGTATTAAACAAATGGTATATTATATACACTGTATGAGACTGTAATTCAGTGTATTCCTGTGACTCACAGTGTATATACAGTGGCTTGCGGTGTCTCCTGGTGTCTCTCGTCGTATTTCGACTGCCGGACGCTGCTGTTTGGCGAACATCGGCAACCTTCGGTTACCTTTACCGCTGCGCGCTTATTACTGAAAATATCATGGTAACTGATTTCGGATCTATCGGATTCAATGTGCAGCTTCGGCTGTTCGGTCGGCGCAAGTCAGTGATGGTGTCTCAAGCATATATTTGCAACTTCTGGGTCGCACTGGAGGCGACAACGGTGCAAGACCCAGCCAAGCAAGACTGTCGTAAGATAAGTACTTGTAATAAGAAATTAGAATAGTTAAGTCATCCCTGTCTTCCTTGAAGCTTGGACGAAGTCAGGGACTGTGGCCTTCCGGCCGCGCCACTGGCTGGTAACATATAACATGATGACCACGAGCATATTACCTCAGCCTGATTACTTACAAGATAGCCACATCAGGCAGGAAGCTGTGCGGGACACGTGATTCATCCCCACTGATGATGGATTGAATTGGATTCACGAAAATCACTCATACCCAACAGACGAGGCCCATAAATGGGACTCATCATTTATCAGGCAATCAGACCAGAATTGTGAGAAAAGGATTCAGGAATGAATGAGGGTCAATGCAAGGAGCTGGATATGCCAGCAGAGCGGATACGTGGCCGTGCACATGCATATCCCCTTTGGGCTCTGTGATGGTCCTGGAGTAAAAACCGCTCCCTCCCAACAAACGAGCCACTCATGTGGACTCGTAACGATCAAGCTGTATGAAAATAGCACCATTCAACGATCAATCGTGCAAACACTAGCCGGTTTGTTGAGTATGTTGATGGCATATTGAAGTATGCTAGAACATGAAAAGAAGACTCATCATAGATGGTAAACTGGTTGGTATTTGGGCCCGCTGATGTGACAGTTAGTAGTCAGTATAATTTATCCTATGCTATGCTATCCTATAAATACTTGACTTGCACATTGGACACTGGACCATCTATCCCAAGAAGCTGCTCTCGTCTCTCATTCTAGTTTGAATGTCATCCACACCCCGACTTGTCCGATTCCAGACCGGGGGGTTTGGACCATGAGAATGATAGGCATTCCCAGCAGCATGGAACGAACCCACCGAGGATTTTATGTCGTCATGAGTGACTCCGAGACCAACAAGGACAATAATCAGTGTTGGAGCAATCCCCTGGAGTGAGCAATGAGCGGGAGGACCACAAATAACAGACAGAGATGCATACGACCACATGATAGATAATTCCGATCAATGTAAATGTCACAGTGTAACCGCCCAATATGCTGCTGAAGATTGCGGTTATGACGGCTAGGATTGATACCCCAGGATAGAGTATGCCACTCTCCAAACTAAAGATGAAATGAAACTTGACAGAAGTGATAAGGGGGAAAGGCATACATGACAGCAGTGGCAGTATTATAGCGCTTCTGTATAGTTTTGTCGAGCAATTTCCGAGCCTTTCTTGTGATCCACCATATGCGGCCCCCTGGAGGTCATATTAACCACAATTCGAGTACATACGCTCATACTGAGTCGCTTACCTGTGAGAAGCACTGTCACCACATTAGTGACAAAGGTCGCCGATAAAAATGTAATGAGAGCAGCCTCTGCAAGACGAAGACTTCGGGAAAACTGGCAGGGAAACGAAGCTGAGTAGTGGCTCAATTGCAAGCAGGACAGCGCCGGGAAGCAAATTATACCGATGGTGCAGATATATGCCACTACTGGGAAGATGATGACCCGTACGTTCATCCCCCAGATGAGATAGCAGCGGTAGATCTGACGAGCGGGTCAGTCGTGCCTACTATACCAGACATGGAAAAACCCACGAGAATGCTATCTGCCAGCAGACTGAAACCATGAGCGCTGTATCCACCGCTCTGAGCAGGATATGTCATACTTGGAGATAAAGAAAAGGACTTTGAGAGTAATGAAGATTTGCCGCTTGAGTCCAGACATGCTGGAACGAGCACCAATCGGAGCCCACAAAATACCATATCCCACGCCGACATTGTCTAGTTTGAAGGCCAAAGTGCACATCAGGACCATGTGGACCGTGGCCAGAACATACAGCGCTATCATGGAAATCAAATGCATTCGCCGTTTTTGCAGTCTCGGTTTGTTCCATATAATGTATATGCAGAGGAAAAAGAGAACTGAATAGACGCCGTAGATCATGGACTCTATCTGAACAGCAATCTTGTCAGCCACAAGGAAACGAGCAGACTTCTCATAGAAGCTTACGACAAACGGGATGAATGCTAGTACAGCGTCATGGATGTCGGACATTTGGAGGGAGAGCAGTGAGAGAGGGAAGGAAAAGCTATCGCAGTTGTCATTTGCCCATCTGAGTTATATGCCCGGAACATGAAAGTTCGGCGACGTACGTCGTCGTATAACGGCGTACATCGGATTTCAACGGCCGACGCCAAAAGATAACGATAGACGGCGAACATTACCGGAATTTGATGGCGGGCCGTGTTGATCCAACATCAGGCGATGCTCGCAATTGTATTTGGCAAGATATACGGCGTATATGCTGGTATTTTAACGTTATTTTAACGTATAGGCTGGAAATACACCTCATTATAGGCATGGTCTGAAGAGTCATCTGCTACAAGACGGTCCGTGTACATCCTATCAGAAACATGAGGCACAAGAGGACAAGTTTTGGGATGATGTGCTCTTGGGAATGTAGGACTCATAGTGACATGGTCTTTCATAGTAATATGCCTTGTAGATTTCTTTCAAGTTGTTTCAAAGGTGGGATTGGCTCAGCAGATATTCTCCAGCCACTGCGCCGCCTTTCTGATCCGATCCGATAAGATATTGCCATTCTGTGATGGTTCAAACTTTACGAGATCATTGTTGTCTTCCCCACTTATACAGTCCAGTCTACTTATTCACATTTGTACCGCAATTGTTGTGACTGCTCAAAGGCCACAGTATTATTATAACACCTCCATATCTCCATTGCTAGTTCATCCTGTATACCAGAGGATATATTGGTTGGTACATGGCCTGGCTTGATATATGCTGTATGCTGACCAGAATACAGTGAATCCTACCTGAAATACCCCGTATTCCGTTGCATGTCACTCTCAATACACCGTATTTGCCCTGCCCAGTGACCGAATACAATGTATTTCATTCCACTATATCTGATATACGGTGTATCATGCTGACTGGCAACTGAAATACACCGTATTTCCCCTGCCTGGTGACTGAATACAATGTATTATACTGGCCAGCAACTGGAATATACAGTATTTCATTCAATTACAACATATGATATATGGTGTATCCCTAAATACAGTGTATTGAACAGATGGTATATCATATGCACTGTATTGCACTGTAATTCACTGTATTCCTGTCACTGACAGTGTATATACGGTGGCTTGCGGTGTATTTCGCCGTTATTTCGACTGCCGGACGTTGCCGTTCGGCGAACATCGGCAACCTTTGGTTACCTTTACCGCTGCGCGCTTATTACTGGCCCATCTGTCGAAAGATGCACCGCCTCAGAGATTGGATGCCGAAAATGAGCCGGGTTATCTAATCTATATCATCAATTATGGCATACCTGCCATTACGCCATGGCCACGAGGCTGCCTCGTCACTGACAGGGCAAAGTGTAACCCCTACTAGCAGTAAAACTACACATCCGTTTTTGGCATCTTTGAGAGCTTTCGGAGACAACAAAGACATCAAAGATGAGCGTCTTTCCAGTGCAATGTACCTTTCTCTGAAAGACACCCGGAAAGACATTTTGACGTCTTTGCGTGCATCTTTGGAGAGATTTCTTGAGTCTTTCAAGTATCTTTGTACAGTCTGCGGTGCATTTAATACAAATTTATTGGAGATGAAAATACAGAGAGTGACAAGGACAAGATATACAAATTTGGTTCTGAAAATTGTCAATTAAGCATGGAATCCGAAACAGAGCACAAATAGCTTACCATGACGAGGACTCTGCGGCATCGGACCAACGGCTATTTCGGACCTAAGACCTAGACGTTGACGTCCGCACGAGCAGAAAAAGCCAATAATGAAATCTGTGGATCTGGCGACATGTGGAGATGAACTAGCCGTGAACATGGCTGAAATGGAAGGAGTTGGAACCATAAGAGAAAGAAAAAAACCTGCAAAAATGACAATCAACAGGAAAGAGCAGGTTACAAAAACCATACCGGTTTGTTGAGGGGTGCATCGCCTGTTTGAGATTATCAGTGGGGAAACACGGTCGAATGATCGGCTCACCATTGGTAGAAAGGCGGAACATCTAGAACGAAAAGCTGAAAAACAATTGAGAAGCTCTGCTCGGGTCAGCACTCTGAAACGTAGCTAGGGTCTCAAGCATAGGGCTCACCCCAGGACATCCCACAGATGGGTATACAGTGTCCACCGTCGCGAGGCAGAGACCAGGAAAAAATTAGAATAATTTGCCTGGTCCGGGGTAAGGGGGATGGGGATGTTGACAGCGACGGTGGTGTAAATATTAAAAGTCAAACATATGCACATGACGGTGGACTTGACAATAAAAACAATACTAAGGGACTTTCCGCCAAAAACCTATTTCCTTTTGTAGCGAATATGGCTCCTTTCCGCAAAATCTGTGACATGCTTACTTGAAAACTCGGACTGACAAAGACCGTCAAGACGGAGAAGCTGGCCGGGTTTTCTGCGAGAAGACAAGTACATTTCAGGACAATTTCAGGGGCTGATACAGGTGTACAATAAGCTACAAATCGGTACTAATGCCCTACAGCATAATAAGATGGACAGAGACTACAAATTGAGGCATTGCACAAGAGGAATAATATATGCGAGAGAAAAGAGGTACATATCTAGAACCCAAGGACCGATTTCTGGGGGATGAACAAGAGGGATACACGTCTTTCTCTTCTTTGTCATCAATGGAAGACGAGGAAGAGGTGTCATAGAAGAGAATGGGGAGAATGGCACTGAGGAAGAGGTTGATGCAAGGCTTGTTGTAAAAGCGGAAGGGATAGTCAAAGCAGACAAGGCTCGTTGAACCTGATGGCGAGCGACACCAGCTTGACGAAGAATACCCACTTGGCGGAGCCGGCTGTTACGCTGGATGGGACGCAGAGGCCATATCACATTGCCTGGCGAAACGAGAACCGGCGATGATCAGGAGGCGTACCAGGATGGGGATATGGATTAGGCCAGCTCGAGGAACCATCTGGAGACGACACTGATTCATGATTCATGTCAGTTGGACTATGATAATAGGCCAGAAGCTACATACCTTCAGGCCCATTATTGAACAACGGAACAGGCTGAGGATCCACTCGGAATTTGGAGAAAGAGATTTGAGCAATGCCAGATATCCCAGGAAAAAAGAGCAAAGATTTGCGCCAAGAAAATGCGACTGAAGACCGGGTAGCGCGAGCGACGAACGGGAAGGCGAGATCAACGTTCGAGGTCATGTGCAGTCCGGATGACACGGGAGGCATCAGCTGATGCATTCCAAACGGAATGCGTCACTTGCAGTTTTGATGCATTCCCAATCGACACATGCATCATAGCCGGCTGTCATGCCGGACCTTCGGGTCATGGGCGCTGTTTTGGCACAATCACTGCCACATAGTTTCTTTCATCTGCATTTCATTTTGCATTCCAGTCGCTATTCATTCCTTGGGTTGTTCCCAATGCATACATACAGCATAACCCAGTTGAATGTTGTGTATTTCTGGCCTTTTCTTCACGTTGTTCTCACCAATTTTTCAGGTACTAAACCCAAGGGGCTCCCGGATGTCGGGCCGGGCACCCGGGCCTGGGTAGGTAGTCCCCGCCGGAGGCGAAAAAAAAAAAAATCTAGGTGATTTTTTTTGGGCCATATTTTGGCTGTATTTTGATGATTCTTGGTATATTTCATGTCTTTAACTCTCAAATGAATACATACAAGCATTTGGAGACCCCCAATGCTGAGCAATCAGCATCGTCTTCGCAACTGGCCCCGGTGCAATCTAATGCTATTTCCAGCTCAACCGCCGTGACGACTTCACGTTCAGGCTGAAAACGAAAGGCCACAGATCTTGACGGAATAATCTCTTGTATTTGTGGGCGCGTAGTCTCGAACGAAGAAAGACTGGTACCGGCCAACCTTCAGCAGTGCAAGCGCAAGGACTGTGAGACAGTATGGGTGAGTTTTTCGAGTACAAGGGCTCTATGCTCGGTGAAATATTTCATTGACTCTTTTTAGTATCATCTCGCTTGTGTTCAGCGGGAAAAAAGACTGGAAAAGCTGCCGCGGAACTGGATATGTCAAGCCTGTGAAGACCGAAGGCGCCGATAATATCTTATCTTATCTATTACTATATATGGGTCGTGGGAATGCTTACATAGGTAGGTAGTCCCCGGCCTGGCGGTGTTTTGAAAAAATTCGACCCACGGTGTTTCAACTTATCTCCGGGAGCCCCTTGACTAAACCTTTGGAATTCCTGGAGCAACCTTCAATGATGGCACGAAATTGAACACCTAGGGTTTATAGTCACCTGCTCCATGTATGCTGATGATGACAAGTGACTTTTCTTCCACCAATACTAGAAGAGGACTTAGGAGAATAGTTGGACTGTTGCAGCGGCTGTGTAACAACAGCGCCCATGACAGCCGGCTATGATGCATGTGATGATCGGGAACACGTCAAAACTGCAAGTGACGCATTCCGTTTGGAATGCGTCGGCTGATGCCTCCCGTGTGATGAACTGACTCTTCCTTCCGGCCGACCGACCGGAGAACTTTTCAAGTAAGCATGTCACAAAATCTGTGGAAAGGAGCTATATTGCTGAAAAAGGGAATTAGTTTTTGGCGGAAAGTCAACACTGAAAAACAATATTGTCACAGCTGTACAGTGTGACAGTCGGAGTTCGAAACTACCATGGCCGCTAATTCTGCGTATACTTGCCTAGATTATTGTCATTCTATCTATTCCAATCAGTTCCAATATGGCACCAGCCAACATTGACTGAGCGGGGGGCCCAAAAACATATTTTTCAATTTTTTTGCATAATTCTTGATGTATGACAGCTGCTATCTTTCGAGGGATAGGCAGCTCAAGATAGTCAGCAAGGGATGTCTGTGACACAAGCTAATATACAGGCAAAAAAATGCAAAAAATGCGAAGGCAGCTCAAGAAGATGCGTCCCAAAAATAAAGATGCCGAAGCCATCAATTTGAAAGACAAAGACGCCGAAAGATCTGCCATCAAAGACAAAGACCGGCAAGACGGACATGCTGTTTTACTGATTAGTAGACCGTTTAGCACGCTCGAATGCCACCGAGAACCTGGGCCAAGGCGGCGTTGAGCTTTCACTTGCACCGCTCTATTATCTCGGTTGCAGAACACGACCACGTCGACCCTCTGGAATGCTCTCTAGTCTCAGACTTCAGACGGTACTCTCCGTCTCTCCATTTGATCCCACACGTAGCTTATCGCTCTCGGCGGTACAAAGACCGAGTTCACCACCATTGGTGACTAGAACGCTTGGAGACTATTTTGTTCATGACATTCTTCCAAAATTCTCAAACAGACTGGCTCTCGTCTGCAAGCAAGAACTGCCTAGATCCCATGGCGGTTCACCTTCCCCAAATTTGGGCCGTACACGACATCTTGCATGGGATTTCGCGGAGTTCGACCGCCATATCAACGCTCTCGCTCGAGGCCTCCTGGGAATGGGGATAGAGAAGGGAGACAGAGTCACTGTAATTATGGGGAACAACAGGTAATTTATCTCTTTTTTATGTGTTGTACTATTCCTGAGTGAACCAATTCACAGCTTGTACGCCATGCTGCAATGCGCTACTTGCAGTATTGGTGCAATCCTTGTGATGCTGAATCCAGCCTACAGTGCCAGTCGGAGAATTGGTAAGATAGAAGCCCACTCCATCTGCTCAATCCTCACTAGATCGGTTTAGGTCCATACACTTCAATTATCAGGCGCTAAGCACCTTTTCGTAGTTCCACGAATCCGGTCATCCTATTACCTCTAAATGTTGGGAGACTGACTCCCCGGTCTTTGCCAAGCTCCACCAGGAAATATACAGGAACTGACCTTACCGAACCTACGAAACCTGGTAGTGGTTGATAATCAAGAGACATATAAAGATCATCTTCAAAAGCTTGGAGTGAAGAGTATTGTTGACTGGCGCGATGTCATGTTGTGGGGAGAAGACTCTGAAATCTCTGGACAAGGACGACATAATCAATCTACAGTTCACAAGGTATGCCGTTTCCTTCCATGAGTCCTTTCACATTCACTGTTCATTGAATGAGTCGTAAGTGGCACAACAGGCTTACCAAAAGCCGCTTCGGTAGGACTCTTCAACTCCAGCGTTTACTTCCCTCATCGTTTCCAGCTCACTTTGGGATTCTCAATAATGCAATCTTGACTGGCCAGTGTATGAATCCGACCCAGGAAGACATATTATGTATCTTTGTCAGTGTCAAACTGTTCACTAACACGCTCAAATGTAACGTGCCACCTTTGTTCCACGCGGTAAATAAGTTATTTTTTCATTACACTTGGCCTTGTACAGGCTAAACTAGACCCTATATATGGTCTATCATTGGGAACCTGGCCTCTTGGGTCCGGGGAGGTGTGGTGGTTTACCCATCGCCCAACTTCAATCTAGTGGCTATTGTTGATGCCATAATCTATGGGCGTCCAAATGCACATTTAATCACCAGTGGGATAGAGGCCAACCGTTCCAGTGGCAGATACGAGTCCACCATTTCCTGGTCTCAAGGGCCTTATTGTACATTAAATAAACATCTCATTACATTATATAAATACAGGACAGTAATCAACTATATATATACATGTTGTATCTAAAGTCATTAGCACACATATGAAACCTTACCAACTCAACACCAACTCAACAATCACACAAAATGATGAAGGACACTGTATTAACAAATATACTACTCAAGAGAAACTAAGTATGTAAGTTAACCAAGACGGGTGTACACTGCAAACACCACAGTTCTATCTTGAACTGATACAAGTTGTCATGTAGTAAAATCAGCAAGCTTGCCTTCCAAGGATGACCTGCCATGGTTTAGCATTCCATCATTATACCAGACTTCATTTTCATTTGTGATGATTCTTGACACAAAATGGTGTCCACCAGAATATACAATGCCACGAAGTGCCATTCGGACATTCACATTGTTTTGGCACAATATATCTACAACTTTGCTTGGTTCAAAATTCTGGCCTGCAAGTTCAATAACAAGTAGTTTGGGTGCAACATGATAATATCGTGTCATAGAAGAGTTTCGTTGACACTGTGGGCACTGAGTATGAGATTCCTTTTGCGCTTTAATCATTGCTGCTCTTGTATTCATACTTGATGCAGTGGAGGCCAGACTAACTTGAAAACTAAGGCCACCATTGATCGTGATATCACCACAGTGAGTGCAATGAATAACCTTGGAAGACACTCGTCGCTGCTCAGTGTGCATAAGTTCTCTGGCAACATGATTAATCAGTGTTCCTCGAGACTCTCTATGAAATATAACTGGATCTTTCTCAAACAGCATGGCACGGACAGAATCTCTAGCTTGTTCCATAGTCTGTCTTGGGAGTGTAACTTCATTGAATCCAGAAGCAAGTCTATCAAGATATGGGCTGATGTCTCTAAAGTTTCTGCTCCATGCAACTGGATTGTAGAGCCACACATCAGCTAGAATTGACATAAATGCATCATAAGGGCAACTGTGATGGAGGCTGTCCCAGATGAATCCAGCAGGACCATTCTGATTGGGAGAAAATTGCAATACTCTTGTACGTTTCCCAGGTTTCATTTGTGGTGCATCAGACAAACGTTTCAATGCAGTTGACCCAGCAGCAGGAACATATTCAGAATTCTTTGCAGACTTAGCACTAGGTTTGGCTGGTGATACTTTTGGATCAATCATTTTCCATTGTGCTTCATGTGTTTCCAAGATTAATGGCATGTTTGGACTCCATTGTAGCTGTGCTGCAACACTTGAAGGCACAAAGTGTTCACCTTTAGCTTGACGTAACTTGTGAATAAGTTCATTTCGTGTAATACCAGTAACAGTTTCAGGAAGAGCGCCTTCATATTTCATTTTGGTAATTGAATCCAATAGTTCCAATTCATGAAACTCTTGATGTAAATCTCCAGCAATTCCAGAAGTAATCTTTTTCTCATCAAAGGCTTGCATTATAACAGTCCCAGCACTTGATGAGCTTCTAGAAAGGGCAGTATAGAAGTTGTGATGGTCTTTTGAATTGCTAAGATTCACTGGATTTTTATCTCGTGTGGATCCTTGACTGTTATAGTCTGTCTTGGCAAAGTTGAGAATGACTTGAACTTGACTGCGAGTAATATTTCGTATTTCACCATTTGGAAATTGTGCAGGAACTGATACACTAGTTCTGGGGATAGGAACAACATTCAATGGAAGGTTTTCAAGCTGTACTGCCTTGGGTGGATCAATCAATTTTACAAACAATGTCTCAAGATATTCACATTTTTGAGAATCTTGTACACTTTGCCAACCAACAACTTGAGCTTCTTGTCCATTGGTTAAACATAATTCTGTAGCTTCATTGTGTTTCAGCATCACAGGCATTCCAATGCATAATGGCAGTATTCCAGGTAGATGCTTAGTATGCCGTGGTTGAACAGTCCAGAGAATTTCTCTAACTTTTTCAGACATCACTGGTTGACTTGATGCTTTGCCTCGACATTTTCTCTGTGCTCTAGATTTTTCTTCAGGATCAACTTCATTCCCCCACTTGTCCAAAGAGTGAAAGAAATGAATTGGTTGACCAATTTCATCTGCAAATTGTTGGTATGCCATATCATTGAGTTTATCTCGCTGAGCATTTAAGCCAGTAATCACAGGGACATATCTCCAGTTTGCATCAGATAAATGTGGCTGGTTTTTATGATGCCCTGCAATTCTGGATCTTAAATATTCCAAGTCATTAGGAGTACAGGCTCCATATCTCATGTTCTCTAATGCAACTCGAAGTTTTTGATCCTCAATACTCTAGGTGCATTGTCGCATATTCTTGTGCAAAATCACAACTGTTGTCACTTGATGCCATAGTGCTTTACCCATAGTTTCTTTTTGGTCACACAAAGTCATACTAGCATGAATTGACCTTCCAATTAGTCTGCTATACAATGGAAGATAGCCTACTGGTGGCAGTTGAGCAAAGTCTCCAGCAAAAATCATGTTAATACCACCCCATGGCAGTGTAATATCATCATTTCCTTTCGATTTCACAAGTCGTTCACAGATTCGATAGTAATCATAGGAAGAAGTCATTGAAATTTCATTGAGGAAGATGTAGTCAACTCCAATCAGGGCATCTTTAGCTTTCAAGATTGCAGTACGTTCAGAGTCAAAGCTAAATGAAAGGTATGAATGATATGTGGATTGATTGATTTTCACTGATGCTGTTCCTGTAGGTCCAAGTACAACAAGTCTATGTGCTTCGTGTCGTCATTTGAAGAAGTCTTTCAAGGCCAAAAGTACTTGAGACTTTCCTGTACCTGCCATGCCACCAAGATACATTTTAAGCTGACTGCTCTGTGATAAAGTAATATGGTTTGCAACAATTCGGAAAGCTCTTTCTTGTTCAGCATTGTCTTCAAGTTTGAAATTCACAATGATAGTATCAACCAGGTCCTGGTCTTGTTGCTGCTTAGCTTTGAAATTCTTATCAACATAACTCATATCTTCAACAACAACTTCATTCCATTTGGTATATTCACCAGTAGAATTGGTCATTTTGTCAGAGCTATCAATGGAATTTTCTTGCATAGACTTCAACTCATTCTTTCTAGCATTCTGAATAGCTGTTCTCCATTCAGGTGCTGACTTGTCTTCTGATGTCTCAAAATTGAGAAGATCCTGAGAAAGGTGATATCTTTCAGGATTCATGTCATACATGCCAGAGGCTCGAACAATTCGTTCCATCTGTGACATGGTGTTCTCATCATTTTCAAAGAATTTGTCTTGTTGGGCTAGTCTTTCCTCATCTTGGTCAATAAAAGTTTCTTCATCATGTGTGTCATGTTCATTGAGTTCATCAAGTTCACCCTCAGCCTGTGCATCTTCCCATGAGTTCATGACTTTTATATTTTGATGACCAGCTTTCTTGCGCTGAGCAGCAAAGTCATCTCATGAATCATTACACTCATACCGAAGATTGAAGTTTTTCATGAGTTGGAGTTCTTCAGATGTGAATTCATATGAACGAAATGCTTCATCCCAGGTTTTATCAACCTCTTTCAAGTCAGAAGGGTCTCTCCAAGGTTTGAATAATGTTAGCATCACTAAGCAGTAATATTCATGATCTCCATGATCACTTCTAGGTAAGATTCCACCAATAAAGTTGATAGCATAGTTGCTCATAGACTTATGCAGTCGTGAAGTGTGGGTTTTGTCTTGCTTGTGGCCATTCAAGAACTTGATATCATCAATAAAAATAGACCTCTGCTCTGAATTATTCCAAGTGGATTGTCTTGGTTTCTGTTTTCTCTGAGATTTCTTTGTAGGAGCATCATTAAATATAATCTGTTCTGATGCAACTGACTCAGTATCAATGTATGAAGAGTCATCTGACTCAATCAAAGTATCTTGATCAGTGTCTGTAGTCAAATCATCTGGATCTGTTGGTTCATCATTTGAATCCATAACAGTGTCTGAATCTGACTCAGAGTCAGAGTCAAACCCACCACCCATGGGATCATCTGATAAGTCCATCTCATCATCAGACTCAGACATTGGTTTCTTTGCTTCTGCAGGGCCGGAAAATTGTTTGCTAACTCTCAGAGTCCATTCATAGAGACTCAGATTATCCAAGACATGTCCACAGTACATATAATCATCAACTTTAGAGATTCCAAAGTATCCGGATTTGTTTCTACCAATCACAACATTTTCCTCTGGAACTCTCTCAGGATCATATAAATGGGCATCAGCAGCTTGAGGTTCTAAATCTTTCCAATACATTCTAACAGCATTTGCATAAGATCGCCAGTGCATAGGAATGAATGTGAAGTTTGTATAGTGATCAGGATGCTTTAGCAAATACATACAAGCCATAGGACTTCCAATTTGCATGCGAGCTGTGAGACTATTGGCAATTTTGATAATAATGGCACAGGCAAATTTCTTGGGATCTGATTGGTCAATTGGAGTATCATCGACCTTTTTCAAAATGTTCAAGATAGCATCAAAGATAACATATGTCTTGATCCCTGTCTTAACAAGATAATCTGTAACATATGCCACTACACCTTTAACTGCAGTTCCAGAAAGTAAACTGGTGGAATCTGTATTTGCTCGTATAAGATATTCAATTAAGGCAGTCCATGTGTTCCACCATGCCTCACCTTTGCATAATTTCAATGCACCAGTTTCAGGATCAACTGCAGTCTGCAATAAAACTTCATGAGGGAATCGAGCTTTGCATATACCATTAGAATCAAGACAATGAGAATTGGACTTTTCTTTTCTTTCCTTGTCATTCTTAGACTTCTTGGGTTCTGCTGTGCAAGTGTGCTTGTTCAAACAAAACCCAAGTTCACAGGTTTCTTCTTCATAATGCTTCCACCAGTTTGAATGTGCAATGCATGTGTCACAATCTGGGCTCTGACAATTACATTTCTCTTCTGGAGGTGGAATGGGCATCTGAAGAGTGGGATTTATGTATTCAGGATCTGAAAGTTCTCGATGAACAACTTCCTTTTGAACTTCAGAAGCAGTCATATCACCAAAGTCACCAACTTGAACACTTTCAAGATAATCAATCATTGCTTTAAGGAATGCTGAATCACTGCTCATAATATGATCTCTAATCTCTTGAGGTGATAGGCAGCCTCTGATCCAAATGAGAATATGCAAATGAAGTGTCAATCGTCCTTGTTGTTCAACACTGCCATAGTATGCTGCAGTTGATCCAAATATTCCATCATGATCAGTTCCTACTCCAAGAACATGTTTAATGAAAGCTTTAACCATGAAGTTGAAGAATCTTGCTGCTGCAGTAGGATTCATTGATATAAGTTTCTTTCGAGCTTTCTCTGGCAAAATATCTGATGAAAACTCAAACTTTTGGCCAGCAAAATAGATGCACATTGGATGGTTCTGATCAGCAGGTGATATTGTAATAAACCATGATGGTGATCCCAGTTTTGAAATCAAAGCCCAAACTTCATTGCGCATATATTTCTTTGAAGTTATTGATCCTTTGACCTGTCCAGCAACAGTGTCTAAATCATCAAGTAAGGAATAGCAATCTTTTTCTGCCTGAGTCTGAGGCTTAACTTTTTCACCATCTTGTAAACAACAACTAATATTTTGAAGTACATTTGAATCCAAGTTATGAATTCGCTCTGCAATTCAATTAATCTCTTTTTTCTGGGTGAGAACATATCCACCTTGATTAGATTCTTTCATTTGTTCCATGTTAAGAGCAATGAGAAGAAATATACTATCAAGCTGGAAACACTTATCATAATACATTAAGAGATATCCTTTGTGAGTCATACTTGACATTCGACCTTCATGTAAAGGGTTGCAAATACCTCCAAATCCATAAGGAAATAAATGAGGGAACATTTGGGGAAAAAGTTGCGGATTATGAAAAGTATCTTGGGGTTTTGGATCTTGACCAATAAACAAGATATTTTTCTTGCCTTGGTTTAAATGTTCCAAGGCTGCTGCCTTTCTCTGCCAACTTGACATTCCAGAAAAGTCTTCACCAGTCAATCCATGAACCATGAATGGGCAAGGTCCACTATCAGTGCCTTCATCCTCTTCGTTGTCATGTGTCACTGTAGAAAGTGGATCTTTATTGGTATCAAGTTTTTCGTAGTCCCAGCCAACTGGAACACCTTCATTTTGATATGTAGCTAGATTTACTTCAGAGATTGTGATATCCTGATAATCAGCATGGTTCAACTGAAGCCAGTCCAGAGCATGTTTAACCACTCTAAGTCGAACTAGTAAAGGTGTACGTTCTAAGTCTTTTTTTGTTGGTTGACATGGACCAGTATATATGAATGCAATCATTTCATCAAGTTCTTCTTGAGGTGGAGGTAGAATGTTATAGACCTTCTGAATTGGATTTGAAAAGCAAATGACATTGGCTCTCATTTTGAATCTCCAGCTTGATGACACTTTCACAACACAATAGCTATGTCGAACTCATGCAATCATTAACTTTTCCATGACTGTCAGTCCTTTGAGTACATCAGGAATTTCACCAAGCCAAAGTCCATTCACAAGTGACATAGCAGGAATCTTGTCTTTATGAAGTGATTTGATACAAGTTGGACAAATACTATCACATCCTGGAGCTAGTATCGGACCATCCAAATCTGAGATATCATTGTTTTCACTAAATCACTCTTGTCGAGTCACACCATCACGATGTAACCAGGTCAAGTCCAATCCAGACTTTGTTATTTTCATCAAATCTTTGATAGGACACAATTGAGCACATACTGCACACCCAGCTTCAACAAATTGAGATGGATCAGTATCTTGACAAAATCCAGTGATAATTTCTTGAATCAACCCTGATGAAGGAGGATTTGGTGGAAATTTGACTGAAATTGATTCTTCATCTGGAACTTCCTCAATGGTGGTTTTATGGCTAGCATTTCACTCTTTTTCTTTCTGGTATCCTGCTTTGCGCTCTTCTGTCCATCTTTGCTTTCCAGTTGGATTGTTAGGTCTAATCTTGTTCTTGTCCTGCATGCTTAATATTGTATTGGGTTGAAACAGAATCAAGGGATCAGAGCACATGTTATTGCACATTTCATGGTCTTTGAATATTTGGAGAATGTACATTTTGCTAGATTTGCCATGGCCTGTAATATTATGAAATGCAAGTAGATTTTGAAGACCAGAGATGGGAAGCTTGGCAATTAGTGAACTTGTTACCGGAATCTGACATATTATATAGTCATTCTTTAGCATGGTATCCTCTAGATTGGCTGCTTTGTGTAATGATATGAAAGTGTAGTTGGTGTTGGTATCATTCAATGCCAAGTGATTGTCTGGAATGAGAAATGGTCTCAGTTTGGCACTTGTAAAGTGTATAGGACCACCTCCAATTGCAGGATTGAGCAGTGAAGATGTAACCTTTGGTCGAGGTAGTTTCAAAAATGCAGGAATATGATGCTTGGAGTGATGTAGAAGAAGCTCCTCAAGTTTATCACTTAGACACCTTTTGATTCCAAATGGTGTAACTGCCAACATTGAGTTCTGGTTGCTGACATTGAGCTTTCTAAATAGAATTTTGAAATCATGACGGCAATAAAAGGCCCTTCTACACAATAAACTTGACCTCCCTGCTTGATTGATCATCTGGCAAGGTAAAACAAATAACCATATCTCTGAGTATCTGAATTGCTCTCTGGATGGTTTGTTTTTTAAAGGACTCAGTGCATCGATAATTGTAATGGCATCAAAATTGGTTGCCTGGATGACAGCTGACTTGATGTGCAAATACAAATTCAGACTGCCACCGAGGTCATAGTCATAGCAACTTGGTGCCAGAATGTTACAATCCACATGGTGTTTTATTCTACTGCATTTGTGCTCTGTATTATTGTTCTGTGATTTGTGGTTGACCAGACTCATGCTATTATTTGTGAAGCTGGCCAGGCTCCATGCTAGTACTTGTTCATGGGCCAGGACACTATGCTCAACATGGTCAATGTCAGCTGGTCCACTTGAATGGGTTTCTATAGGTTTAACATCCCTGAGATGGCCATCAGCGAAGTGGCGAAGTTTATAGTTCCCTAGACTTTCTACAGTTTTAACGTCCTTACGACGGTCATCGACAAAGTGACAAGGTTTACAGTCCCCTAGACTTTCTAAAGGTTTAATGTCCCAACGACAGACACGACTGAAGCTGGCCAGGCTTGTGCTTTCAGCCAGGACATAATGCTCAGCATGGTCAATGCCAGCTAGTCCTCCCAGGTCTAACAGACCAGCTCTTTCTTTAGCATCAAAAGCCAGTCGATGGTGCTTTTGATCAGAGTCGCACAGACTCTTGTCAATTTTAATGTCCAAAGGACAGGATCGTTTAAAGTCTAAAAGACTATGTCTGAGACAATGCTGTTGATTAACGTCTGGAGCAGACAGACAATGCTTTTGATAAGAGTGGCATAGGCTCTGTTTATGTTTAAAGTCATGTGGACTGCCATGTCACAGAAAAGCAGAGTCGAAAAGACTCACATTGAGGCTGGAAATGTGGTGTCAGTACATGTCATCAAGGTAAAGATAGGGATCAAAAAGAGGAACATGTAATAGCCAGAAATGTGGTGTCAAAGATCCAAGGACCAAAATGAGGCAAAAGGATAGAAAGAACTCTGAACATGGATGAAGCACGTCAAGTGAAAATGATGATCAATAGAAATATTCACCAAATTAACGGTGACAGTTTTAACAAAATACTGGAAGTCAGAACAAAGTCAGCGGATAGCCAAGAGCAATAAGCAGAGAAATATTTCAGTGAAAATGCCAACCAGAACAAGATTGCGAGCCGAGGTCAATTCAAAAGTGATCGTTGGAGACAAGCAGGAAAAATGAATGAAAAAGCAGGCAGTGTCAAGGCAGAATGAGGGATAGAGGTTGGTTTGTTAATGGTCAGAAACAACAAAGGAAGCGTTGATGGTGAAGCAATTGCAACCCCGAGAAACGTGAGCCTAAGTTGAGCAGCAGAACAGAAAAAAGCCAAGGAAACCGAGCATGAGAAAAGATGGCAATGCGAGGCAAATCTGAAGGCAGGACAAAAAAGGAATGAGAACATACCTCTGAATTAATGGAGAGCCAAGTAACAAATCAGAGCTGGCAAGGCTCGAGTTTTCTGCCAATGGGAATGTAATGCCAGGAGCAACGTTGGGCCATGCATGAGCCGCAGAGAGGGCGCTAATGACAGCAGGAGACAGGGCTGGGACAATGGAGATGAGGCCGTGAAGAAACAGCCAGTGGAGTGCAAGGAGAGTGACCATAATGGCAGGAGGAAGCAAGAAGCGCTGCAGCGAATTCCAACAACACGTGAGGTTTCACATCACATGCCACTTTCACGGAACAGATCAGAGGTTTGGAATGGGGACCGAGCAAAAGACTTGGCGGCCTTGGATAATAATTAAAGTGGTAAGTAAAAGAGATATAACTATACTCGGTGAGCAGGGTTGTGGGATGGCAAAGGGCGACATCAGCAAAATTCAACAGAAAGCTGCCAACCGTGAGATCTGAGATCTCCATACTAAATTCTTCCGTCTCTGGTACATTTGTCCGGGTCTTTGGGGACCTTGGTCTTATTTTTTTGCCTACTTGTGCTGGAGTCTATAAAGCAGACTGATAACATGGATCGTGACCAGCATCAAGCAGCGTGGCCAGCGAGGCACTGCATGTGACACATGGTTAGCTCCATTGGGCTCCATCATCAAAGTGTCCACAATTTCGCTCTGTTCCAACAAACAAGCCCCATAAATGGGGACTCATAACTGAATCCATGACATAGATTGTGGGACCAGCCAAGTCAGTCCCTAATTATCTAAAAGCCACGTCAGCACCGAGGTTGTGCCATGTGACTTATCCCCGCTAGGTTCTTTGATGGTAACATAAAGTTTCCAGAACAGGAAGTACCAGTACTGATCAAGTACCAAGTACCACCAGGTTTGCCCAAGTCATGTTCAATATAACTTGTAACACCTTCACCATCACCTCCTGGAGTTACGGCCCAAGAATGGTTGAGGCCGAAGGGATATGTTCATGCTGATTATGCTGGTTGTGTCTACACTTGTCACTCTATTGCAGGATCTGTTTTTATGGCAGCCTCAGTCATCTCCACATTATTAGCATGTATGACTGAGCCTCAGGAGGTATGCATTATATCTAAATTTAAATATCTTATACTTTCCCTTACATTCAAGTACTCATTGGACTCATACCTGTAGACTTATTATATTCTTCATCCTACAGGTAACTTAGGACTCTTCATCAGCAGCCTTGACTTCATCATGGGTCTTGGCAGCCCAAACATCGTGCTTCAAGACTTTCCAGCAATATTCAGAGACCACTCTGGAGACCAGCAAGTCTAACAAATTGTGTGATGTCAGATAGAGGCAAGTTGAGCTGGTTGAGCACATATCTAGGGGCTCTAGGTCATATGACTGGTACTTGTTACTTAATCAGTACTGGTACCTTCAGTTTCAGAAACGTTCATGATGGCAGAGCTCTGAATTTCACTCTGTTCCAACAAACGAGCCCACCAGTGACCGTGGGACTCGTAACTCCCACCGATACCGTCGATGCCACATCCTCGACCAATGTCGCCTCATCCACAAATTCACGTCACCCTTGTCCAAGAATCCATGTCAACCTCATCAGAGAATCCACTTCGACAGCCCAGATAAACATTGTTGCCTTTGGATGATGCAGTAGCTGGTTGGATTTTCGACCACTATCTCAGCTCTTGCCTCTGCCACATCCTACACCAGTATCAGAGCCAACGAAGCCTCTGCTGCTCAATGAGAAACGAGGAGAAAGGGTCAAGGAAAGTGAGGGAACAAAAAGATGAGAAAAAGCCTGGGTAAAGGCAGTGGGTTCGTCTGGGTTGGTTTCAGAAACAGTTTGGCAAGGGGGTGCCGGTTAGCAAAATTTGACCTTGGCCGCTGAACCTACCTACCTTTAGTCAGCATTAGTCAGCTATTTGTCAGCATTCCCAGCACGTGCATCAGTGCGTCTTGTCATGTTGCACCTCAGCATCTTCTGTAGCACTAAATATTGAATTGTAATGTTATGAACTCAGTATCAAGAGTATATTATTACTTTTTGGACCATTGGCAGCTGTCACAAAGCCATTTTGGTACTGCCCAATCCTCGTCCTTGCCTGGCATTGCCACTGACCTGGGAGAAGCATCAATGACAATGACAATCATGGGCAAATTGCCTTGCCATTCAACACCAATTGAACCTCAGCTGCCTGTCAGCGCTGGTGAGCTAAGTCCCAAAATGGCATAAAGCTTGACAAACCATGTAATTCAGTGGCTGATTGGTGTTCTGGCTCAATGAAGCCATGGCATAAAAGTGACATGGTGGTTATTTGGTGGAGTTTGGCAACTTAGTCACATAGTCACATGCATAGCTCTGCCTTTCATAGTACAATTCTGGAGGCCAGCAGCGATCCAAGTCTCAGTTCACAGGTACAAATGCATAAATCAAGTTGAAATAAGCCAAAAAATGCCTTTTTGGGTCATGTCCGGTTATAAAATTCCAGCCTGGTGGCTGGACCTACCTACCTAGGTCCGGTCTCGTGCCGGTGGCTCGGCACCCCTTGGCATTGCGGTTTGGTCAAATATGGGAAAGGGTTCTGAGACCAGAAAAGCCCAGGGTGCACCCTTTTTGTTTCACCTCTTGGATATATATTAACCAGTGGATTAGAGGCCACCAAGTGGCAAACATGAGTCCCCAATTATTGGGGTGCACCCAGGGCTTTGACGAGCTCCTGTGGAGCTCATCAAAGCATTGCTAGGTGCAGAGCCAGGTGAAAGACATGTTGATGGACATTGCCGTGCCAGTAGGAAAGCCATCAGGCAACCTTCCCCATTGGGTGCTCTGTTCCCAGCCTACCTGAATCTCGCTCTGATCCAACAAACGAGCCCAAATGGGACTTGTAATCTTTGATGATAGACCAATATTACGCTACTCATTCATTGAAGGTTGTCATCTGGTTGGCAAAACGACATGACAAACATGACCCATCCCCTTTCTTGCAAACAATGCCAGCCCATGGTTTTCCAAACCAGTTTTCACATACCGAATTATGTGACCTGCTTCGCACCAACCATGCCAACGGCAGTCGTGATTCCTGCATCACCAAAGGCCTGTCCTCTTCTTTCAACCCTCGCATCTCAATATCGATGCAAGAGGAATCAGCACCGACAATATTGATGTCTTTTTCTCCAACCAATGTCAGTCCAAGGGTTCTCTCATTTGAAATCATGTCAACTTTTACACAGAATATCTGCTCTGGATGAATCAGGCTATCAAGAGCCACGCTATTGAAGCTGTCCCAGTCATCCATATTCTGTCAAGGGGGTGCCGGTTAGGCCCAGCTGCACCTGGGGTCGGTTAGCAAAATTTGACCTTGGCTGCTGGACCTACCTACTTAGTCAGCCTTATTTGTAAGCATTCCCAGCACGTGAATCAACGCGTCCCAGCCGCGCTAGAGTAACTACGCTCCGCTAGATAAATTTTGAACTTGACATATTTAAGAATGTCGAGCTATAAGATTCGCAGCATTTCCCCTATTTTCAGAGAAGCACCGAGGGCAAATGACCTTGCCATTCGACGCTAATGTCACGTTAGCAGCCTGAGAGATGATGTCAAATAATTCCCAGATGTAAATGAAGCCGAAATACCGTGTATTTCAGCGGCTGATTAATGTTCTGACTGGATGAAGCCATGGTATAACAGCTGATTAAGAAACAATAGGCTGCCATCGAAACTCACACTGTTTGGCGGAGTTGAAAATTTATTTGTTGTTGCAGCATGTTGCAGATGCGCAGGGGAAGTTTACCTGAAGTTGTCGGCCGTTGTTCTGCCGTTGATAAGCGGGTCTGGAACCAATGAAACATTCAAAGTCCGCTGAAAGGTGCGACATCGACGTGCGTTGATGGAAGGGCGGCTGTTGTCTGTGCTTGGCAAAAAAAGCTTAGTCAAAGCAGTCACATGATGATGATGCTTTTGGCTTTTTGGAGGTCAAGGAACATTGGGGTATGAATTTTATAGTACAAAGACACAAATCAAGTTGAAAGAAGCCCAGAAAATTCCATTTTGGGTCATGTCCAGTTAAAATTTTCCAGCCTGACGGCTGGACCTACCTACCTAGGCCCGGTCTCGGAATGCCGGTCCGGCACCCCTTGTATTCTGTTCCCACACCGGAATTTCTCTCACAGCCGCTTTACCCTTCGCAACTACCATCGAATCATGCAACCTAGTGGCTTTCTTCACCAACGACTGGGCGAACTCCACCGAAATCCTATTGTCAAATATCATTCATGGCTTTTCCTTTTCTTTTTCGACCCTCGCATACCGACATCAAAAAGAAACATATAGCGAAAAGATATAGAGCTGCGGCGAGACAAAGGTGCCGGTCGAGATGGTGAGGTTCTGACAGTCAGCATTGGTGTGTCGCGTACCTGGGTGTTACCCAAAAGATACAACACTTCCTACAGGGTGCATTTAGGCAACTTAGGTCCTGTAGTTGTTCGTCGAGCTAGGTATACTTGTAGTGACTGTTTCGCAGTTAATGTTGATCCAAACTAGCAGTCGTATGATACTCACCACTTGTACGTCTAGGACGAAGAGATTGTTGGAATTATAGAACGTCGGTAAGGGTTGTGATAATCATCGATCTTGACTCTGAGGGTTTCGGTGATCCCTATGATAATACCAGCGATGATGAGAGAGATTACAACAAGTGTGAGCTTATAGTTTCCTATGCTGGATGATGTTGAGGTTGCCCTTAGAGATTAGAGGGTCCTAATGATTCAAGCAAAGCCTGTTCCGCCTTCGTTTTATCCACTATAGGGTGACCAGGACCCAGTGAACGACAACTGCTGTTACACAGAGTCTTAAAGAAAGAACAAGAATTGTATGATTCGTAGGTCTCGTGGCTCCAATGACAATGGCGATGGTGGGGAGATGATTATGCGGAACTTGAAGGTTGATGGCTACTGAGAGTGATGAGAATTGAGTCTTGAGTGCGATACTGAATATCTTGTTGAATATCGGAAAAATTGACTAGACAATGCTGGTCACTGTGGCTGGCAATGAGGAGACAATGAACAGACTTACTGTAAGTCTGCTTGCTGGACAATACTACAAGAGAGTAAGCAACCCTTTGGTTCTTACTTCACTTGAATATTGGTGGTGACCAACCTTTATCCTCTCTCTTGGGGGATACAAAGAAGATATATTTCGCTACAAAAACAGGGCCCTTTATATACTGTTTCTACCTACCTGTCACATGTGACCAATCCCATGCATTAAACCTTTGAATTATATTCCTACTTGAGACCCGGTTCCACGGTCTGTCCTTAAATGGTCGTCCAAGTTGGTTCAACTTGCAGTTTCAACTGGTACTGAGCTGGTGTCCTATTTTTAGTTTACTTGGGGTGGATCCAGGGGTATTCTGGCAATCCATGCTTCCCTTTTCCCCCATCCCCTCTGCTAGCGATACATCTCAGCTCCCTATACACGCTTTACGACATGTCAAACTTGATCTGTTGAGTACATACCACCCTTTGCTATCATATTCTGCACTTTTAACACGTCGTTCCATGTTCCTTCATGCTTGAATGTTTTAGTAGAGCGTATACTGAAAGGACAGGCTCAAGTTGAATGGCCTAATATGGAAACTTTGGCTCGTCCCGTCCCATGAACTTTTTATAATGAACCATGTTGGCTAAATTTGGCAGCAGGTTGGGTCATCCCTTCCTGTGAACTTTTTATAACACTCCAAACCAGTTATATTTGGCGCGGGGTGGTTCACAAGTGCTGTGCGCTAGTCAGGTGAGTTTATAGGAACTGAACCAGGGTGCTTTTTTTTTTTTTTTTCAGTTCTGACTCTCTGTGAGCCTTGGCGGCTGTTTCGGGTGCGGCTGATTGACTGCGACACCATCATCGATCTTCCTGATGCGGTCCCACGTCATACTCGGCTCTGGAATGAGTTACACACGGTTCTGCCTATAATCAGTCCCGACTCATCTGTCTCATTCCCGACTCATTGGCCTTCCCATTGGTTCCGGATTATCGGTTCCTCTGCTTCCATGGCTTGGCAAGTACTCATTATGACTCTGCCCCTCAAAATTTTCTTATCCCTCATTTCGGATCACGGTCCCTTGACTACCATTGGCTCCCGCTCTCTTGGGTACAGTGTCATTTTTACGGTACAGTCTAGTTCCCCCCCCAATCCACTATTTCAGCTAAAACAAGGTTTTAGCGGGACAGGTGCGCTCTTCTTTCCTTGCTTCTCCCGTCGAACCTGACGGGTTCTTGATAGATTGCCGCTGGTTTCGCTCGAATGTTGATAAGACCCATGTCAATCCTGGTCAGGAAACTTTTGCGCCGATTTACCTTTTAGCTGACTTGGCTCTTGTAGCGGCGGACCTTGCTGCACATCATGTAGCTAGCTGTTGCGTCGAGTCATGTCTAGATTGACAACAACCAGTCAACAATGAAGCTGTAGATCAAAATGTCACCATGGTAAGTCTCTTTTTCAACCGCGGTCCATGCGCATGTTATTCCAAGATTTTCGCGCAACAGGAACATTCAATCTTTCAGATGTTAGTCAGTCTTTGGTATGTCAGGCACTTGTCATAGATAGTTGCTAACAGCGTCATCCAACAGACCCAGGGGAGAGACTGAGATGAGATACTTAGGCCGTTCGGGGATCACACGTACATATATCTTCTTCTTACTGCAAGATATCTTTCAATACAAAAAACAGCTTTATCGAAATATCCGAATGTTCAAATCTAGTTAGGGCTGTCAGCGCGATTCCTTGTCTCCAGGTCCACCAAGCTCTCTCTGTCTCCGAAAAGCTCGGTAAACCTGCTATCTCTAATCCAAGTTGAATGTGGACTACCAGTGAAATCAGGCCGCTCCAGAGCTTTCTCACTCTGAGAGTCCCGAAGTCGCCTGGATACCCATGGGATAGATGTTCGCAGCGGACTTGTCGGCGCCTGATGGTATGAGCTGAAAGGATATTCGTTGGGGTCCGTCTGCATCACAATTGGAGATTTCGGGTCGCCAATCGTCACCATTTCCTTTCGCTCGATGACGAGGTTGTCATTTCGCTGGCGAACTATCATATGGCGGAAAAACGCCGCAGTGCGGCGCTCTCGGCGGGCACGACGGACCTTAATGAAGGCCAGGAAGAGGAGAAAAAGGAGAAGAAGCGCTCCAATGGTGCTTCCTACTATTATCGGTGTCCGGGCTTTAGAGCGCGATTTGGATACCGAGATCGACATCGCTGCAGTGCTCAACGGACCAGCGACGAAGGCACTGGTGGTAGTAGTTCTGTAAGTGGATCGATCAGCCCTTGATCTTTGGGTCACGGAATTCACGAACGAGCTGGTAGATGTTGTTCTTTGGCTGATCTTTAGAACGGTCATCAGGAATATAGGTCGACACTCACTCGGTCGCTCCGATTGTCCCACTGCGATGTGGTGAAGCCGATGCAAAGGAAGATAAGGCCGTGCTTACAGCAAAGGTGTAAGATTGGCTTCTCTGAAACGTCGTATCAGGAGAACCCATATCAAATGTCAAGAGACCTACTGGGAGGTAGAGCTCGGAAATGCTATGCTGGCCAATCTGGTTGATGCGGTGTCTGTTGCCCTAGAAAGCTTCAGCACGATTTCGATGACATTCGAATGCCAACGGGACCCACTCAATAGTACTCGTAGAGCCTCGAAATTTCGCCTTGGTCGAGATGGCGTCTGGGGCTGACGCGGTGGTGGCCAGGGTCGAGATTATGCTATAGGGCTTCAGAACAATTTTGAGATAACATTGTAGAACTAACCTTATTGCAGTGGTATTCGTGCGATCAACTGCAATTACCTGAATGTTGCTTGAAGTACACAACGGACTCTTGGAAGCACTACATTTCTTTCAGCGACCAATAGGTACTTGAATCGAAGCGCACCTGTCCGAGAAGACCTCAATGATGAATGTGCTGTTAAACCATCAACATCGAATTCACAGCAGTGAATGTTCTAGGACAGACCCTGGTTGAAGAAATAAAAAAACAGCTTGTCCTTTTTCGTTGCCTTGACTGTCTATCCTTTGCTCTTGGGGTGCTGCAGAGTTGATGGAGCCGACACTTCTCGATCTAAGGATGAATTGAGCGGGATCCGAAGGCGAGTTGCGTGTCCAAGTGGCGCTGGCAGCCTGATCGACCAGTATAGTTGGGCCCATCTCAACCTTGAAGCCCTTGACATAACAGAAAAAAGAGAGACCGCTATGCGCCAGAAATTCCGTTAGCCTGAGATCCGTGTACTGGTCTTTGGTTCCACTGACATGAAGAAAGAAAAAAGAAGCATCTAGCGCTAGAGCCGAAAGAAAGCAAAAGAGAATGAGAGGGAGGAGAGGGGGCGGGAGATTGGGATTGGCAGGATGTCATTGAAATCAGTGATATATATGTATAGAGCGACGGGGATGTCGCCGGAAGCAAAAGCGGACACGGCAGCAGCAATAACCACCGACAGCAATAACACAGCAAGAGCCCCAATAACCACCGAGGTGCTTTGGGGTCTCGGGAATTCAACAGCTGATGTACTGTTTGTGATGATGATTCATATTGTTCAAGATATGCCAGTATCTTGGTTGCCTTGTTGCCATCCACGGTCAAAAGAGACGATCATTTATTTATACACTGTATGGCAGATATTATGTAAAGCTTGTGATACCAGATTTTGCCACGGACGGCGTGGGACGGATCAAGGGCGGGCAGGATGCGGACGGGGCTCATTCGGTCTCAATGTAGCTGATTTTGAGGGAAATATACCTTTCACACTAGTGGCTGAGCTCGCACATTGGTAATTGATACCATTACGGATATGTAATACCTGTACAGATCTGAATCTTGGACCTTTGCATATCTCCGTCTGGGTCTATACCTTTCCGTACAGTGATTCAACTTCAGTGATTGAGAAACAAAGAAGACAGCTTGTCCTTTATTCGCCTTAGCTATCTATACGACGAAGCCCACCAACTTGACCGGCGATCCGACACGTTTAGGGGTCTCCGGATGATTTAACTGGGATCCGTATGATATTTTGGGAGATACTCGAGAGCGGAAGCGGGCCGACGGCGTGACGTTGCGTGACATCACCTTGCTTGTACTTGTTATGATCCGCCTTTTCGCTCCCACCTCACCTTTCTTCTGCTCAATTCATAGTCCCGACCTTCTCAACTGGTCTCAGCGTGTTCTTCCAGCATTCTCAAGCGTACACGAAACCAGGAACCAAATTAGTCGCGTCTAAACTTAATTCCCTGCAATTTCACTGATCCCATGCTTCGGTCCTCAGCTGATCTCTCTCGCGCTGGGCCCTTGCAAATTGCATCACTCCATACCCCTGATGACCCCGTGGACTGGTTTGAAGCACCCGGAGATATAAATATCAATTGTTAGTTGCCCAAATCTTTCTCCAACCTCTTCCGCGTCATGCTAACCAAACAGGTCTCGACGATCTCCTCCCAGGATTCCGAAAGCATTATCAAGGGGCCTAATGGTCCTGAAATCGAGAAGGTGGAGCAGTTGCAGCCCATCGAGGTATGTATGTCTATCTTGAGACGAACCACTGTATTGAACGACGTTTTACAGGAAAGCGAGGAGGCTGACGTCGGTTATGTGGATTACAGAAGGGGATTGGAGACTGAGCTTACGCCAGAGGAGGTGAGAGCACCATGGTTTGCATTCTCGCGCGCTGATTCATTTTGTTCTATAGAACAAGGTCGCCTTACTCTTGACCTGACTTGGTCTGTAACGTTCTAACAATGCTCTGCAGCGTATCCGATGGAAAATCGATCTCTGGATAATGCCAATCTTTACGGTGTGTGGTTTTGGATCATCCACGACCTCTCTCTCAACGAGTTCGTGTACAGATTACCCAATTGCTCCAGTTTGTGGATAAGACCGCCCGTCGGTTTTCCCTACCTCTATTCTTATCGTATGAATGACAGACATTTCAGTCAACTATGCCAATTTGTTCGGATTTCGGACAGCGTTGGATTTGACTGGGTTCCAGTTCAATGTTCTTGCTGGGGGTAGGTTTCTTCGTATTCGTGTGCTTTCGGTTGAGGCTAACGCGGTTGTGGTTTTCAGTCGTTTACATCGTTCGTGATCCATCTCAGCGATGACTGGCACCCTCATGGGCGCATAGGGATACTTTATTGGACAATATCCGGCTGCTTATCTTATTGGTCGGTATAGGGCAGAGAGGGTACTCAGTATCGCTTTGGTGCTCTGGGGTATCTGCGTAATCACAATGGCTCAATGCACGAACTTTAGCAATGCTAGTGAGTGACATTTGCGTCTCATTCTACATGTATTCATGTTCGTCTGAGTGGCTAATAGATGTAAGTGTCATTGAACCGTCTCTCGATTCATTGTTAATGGTTTCCTCAGTCATATTGGGTCTCTTCGAGAGCGCTGTTACACCTGGTCTGACCCTCATGACGTACGTTTCCTCCTTATTTTCCACAATGTTGACTTACCGGTTGAGCAGCGGATTCTGGTACACGCGTCAAGAGATCCCTTTGCGACAATACATCTGTCAGTGCTTGTTTATTTTGTGATACGCGATGCTAAAGTTTCTCTCCAGGGTATTCTGCGCTTGGATGGGGTGGTCTAGTCGGATCCTATGTTAGCAGTACGTTCTCTTACCTCTCTCGTCAGATCATCGTTTGACCTTTTCACCAGCCGGAATCGCTGCCATTAGTCCGACAGCTCCCGGACCTGAAAAGTGGCAATACATGTGCGTCGTCGCTTCTCTACCAGTTTTCCATGCTTGACGAACTTTCGCAGATTCTACATTGTGACTTTGTTCTGTCAGTAAAACCGAGTGAGCGCTAATCACAATCTAGCTTGGAGCCGTGACACTTGCCTGGACCGCGGTCGTTTACTTTCTCTTGTCCGACTCGCCTTCACGGGCCAGGTTTCTGACACCTGAAGAACGAATCCTTGCGGTCAAACGTGTCGCGAGTAACCAGATCGGCATAAAAAACAAAAATTTCAAGAAAGACCAGATCTACATATCCTGTGGGTGCATTCTCCTGTCTCTGGCGTAGCGCTTCCTGACGCGAATTGGCAGTTATGGATCCGAAGACTCTCATCTTGTTCGTGTCTATCTTTGCCGCTGCGATTCCAAATGGTGTTTTGAGGTCTGTTCCGGGGTCATTTGCCTTCTTTCCGCGCTTATTTGAGTTCAGCTCCTTCTCTACTCAAATCATTAGCGTAAGTGGCACCCCCAGCTTTGATGAAATTTACTCAAGCCTTGTTTCAGGAAATGGGATTCAGCACGACCAAGACGACGGTGCTCAAGAGCGTCGGCGATATGCTACAAATTGTAGCCTTGTTCATTGGCGGATACATTACCTTGAATTACAATAACAGTGCGTTGGCTGCTATCTTTCATAACGGGTTTGACGATGCTTTTGCAGTGCGCCTGATTATGTCGACGGCTGCGAATATCATTTGCACTGTGGCAGCTGCGTGCACTGGGTATCTGCCGGAAGACAGGACTTGGATGCGATTGGTGGCGTTTTGGTTCACGAATTTCCAGTCTGTTGGGTTCGCTACGAGGTATGTAAGCTTGCTGGTACTTACTCTAGTAGCACTGACCGGATTCACAGCTTGGTTATGATTTCGTCAAATATGGGTATGTAGCCCTAACCATGTCGATAGACTTCGTTTCTAATGAACTCAAGGTGGATATACGCATCGGACTATTGCAAGTTTCATGATGTTCACGGCTTATACGTGGGGTAACTTTACGGTATGTCGACCAGACTCTCGAGAATTTCCGCTCAATCATTCTTAGGGACCGTTCGTCGTGAAACAAAGCGAAGCTCCCCGATTCCCTACTGCTATGGCGGGTTTGTTAGCTGGATATGCGATCAAACTCGTATGTCAGGTTATCCTCCTAGGATAGTGAGTGTACTTTTTCTCCTCGAAAAACGGATGATTGAATACCGCTAGTTTGATATGGTTCAATAAACGCCGCGACCGAATCTATGGTCCACCCAACGAGGTCGCCAGTAGGGAAGCAGGAATGCAAGACAAGACGGAATATGAAAACACAGTAAGCGCATCTTGGTGGCGATATTCACTCAGCTGAATACCTTGTCAGGATTTCCGTTATGTCTACTAGTTCTTGCTATCGCGATGTAATTCGAAATGTTGTAGCAGCTGAGAAATCGCACACTATTTTTGGCAAGTTTCTCGGGCCGGATATCAAGCGCCTTGTCCACTTGACCTGATGCCTCTGACTGCGGCGATAGTCATTAATTTGTATTTCAATTTCTCATCTCATCTCCCATGTCTGATTCAACGCCAGTTCTCGCAGCCCCTCCAGGTGAATGCTGTCTCAAGGGGTTTATACATGCAGGGACGCCCGTCGGCGATATAATCAGTGTCGCGGGGATCGACACATACATCACCAAGCCCTCAGCTCCCACCAGCCATATTCTGTTTTATTTCCCTGATGTTTGGGGGATTGAAGGATCCTTCCAGTCTAATGGAAAATTGTTGATGGATACGTTTGCGAAGGAAGGTTCGTGAGTGATGAAATGACAAGCCTTTGCCTGATCATTATAGGCTTCTTGGTCCTTGGCATCGACTATTTCAGAGGGGTGCGTGATGCCTTCATCCTTCGTCTCAGGGGCTTCTCGTGAACTCGTCGTTAGGACCCAGTACAGAACCATCGCAAACATCGAAACGACACGGAGACGGAGCCTGATTTCGATTATGAAGCTTGGAAAAGCAAGCACCAGGCGTTTGCAGATGAGAATGTGCCGAAATGGATGGAAGCGGTCAAACAGCAGTTTGGTACGTAGGACCCTTCATTCTCTCGCGAATTTGACTCAAGAGCAAAATAGGCGACGAGAAAACTAAATATGCATCCGTTGGTACGTTTCGACCTCAAGTCGATTAGGCTTTCTTAATACTGCCGCAGGGTACTGTTTCGGCGCACCCTACGTGATGAATACTCTTGCCGCGGGGTCGATCGTCTCCGCAGGCGCTATCGCCCATCCTGCTTTCCTCAACGAAAGCCATTTCCGAGCTTGTACCAGTACGGAACTTTCATTCCATTAGATCTGCATGGGATTTCTGATTTATGGTTCTTGGATCCCAGAACCGATATTCTTTTCGTGCGCAGAGACAGATCATACCTTTCCGGTCAAATCGCGCTATCGTGCCGAGGAGATCCTGACTCAGGACAAACGGGTATACCATTTTCAGCTTTTCTCGGGTGTTGAGCATGGGTTTGCGCTGAGAGGAAACATGGATGATCCATATGAGCGTGAGTCAAATGGTCACACCATCTCTATTAATCGACTTATATATATTCAGGATGGGTAAAAGAAGAGAGTGCAGCGTCCATCGTAAGATGGTTCAAACAGTTTTTGTAAATTTGGAACTTGATGAGATATTTGGGAAGGCCATGTATGGCCTGAGAATTAGCCATAGGAACGTCATTATTGACCATCATTTAACGAAATCGCTAAATTGAATGTTATCGGCTCGCCCGTGGGATGATGCGCCACCAATCATATTAATAATGATATAGCAGTGATATAGCGCGAATAGGGCACGGGTCAGTGTGACACCGTGATTAAACCTGTCTCCGCTCTTCCTCCGTGAACTCTCATGAGCTGCTATTGGCCTTTGCAGGTTCCAAAAACTTGTTTGCCGGTAGAATCCGAAGCTTCTGCACGCGTAAATCCGAAGCTTGCGTAGATCTTTAAGCAATGTCCTCGTGGCCATGATTTGCCTTCTTGGCCGACATATCGCACTCATATCGCCCTTCTTGGACGAAAGGTCACTCGGACTACAAAGAGCTGGATCTCAGGGCAATATATCCGCTTCGAGGTGTATGATTACTGACAGGAAGGGACGCAAAGCATTATTCTGCGCCACTAACAACCATTAGACCAGCTTTGATATCGATATCTCCTGATTTTGTGGAGGCTTTTGAAGATTTGGGACAGTTGCGGATTTCCTCCATGGGCTAATCTATGACATCTTTCCTCGACACGACCATCTCCCGGGCAAATGCTTGCGCGACCTTTTTCTGCTATTTCCAGGCGCTCGCTGAATTTTGCACCCCGGTGGTACCCCTTGCTTCCTTCTTCTAATGTCCCTATGTACCATCAGCAATCTGTCCAAAATCTGCCAATGTCAGGCTCGAAGAAAAACCGAGTGGCGGTATCTTTCACGTCGCCCAAAGGGGAAGTATCCTACACGTGGTCGAAAATGGGCGCTCCTTTCTATAATTTTGAAGCCCGCCTCTACTTAATTGTACTGGACCTCCTCTATCTGTCCACAGAGCCTCCTTTCTGCATCAATTTGACCTGTGGCGTCGGCACCTAACCCAATTCAGTTTAACTTTCACTATCAGCGCAAAGTGCAACCGGACCGGAACTCGGGGACGCGGCGCCTTGGCAACCGTACAGACGCGGCTGCCCCATTTCCCGTTCGACCCTGGTCCTTTTCGCTCGTGCCTTCCACCTCGAATGCGAGCAAGTCCTCCCTCGAATGCGAGCACGACCAGGTCTCTGGGCGCTGTCCTTTCTCGCCATTCTATGTAAAGCCCAGACCAGTTCCTCTAGTACAGCCCAGGCCGGTTCCTCTAATGTCTCCATATCGAACACCTCACCGCAAATCCGATACACTCCTTTTCTTTGTCCGACGACAACAGAGACGTGCGATGGCGCTTGGTGAGTCGAGATTCTGGCTCGATGACGCACTGGCAGAGATTGACGACGAGTTCTATTTTTTGTGAAAAGGAGGGTCACTGATGTCGATGGCGCATCTGTGGTTTCTACCAACGGGCCGAGCGATGCTGAAAATGATATTATACCACAGATGTTCTTTTCTTTCAAAGGTGCGTCTATTCTTCCTTCTTCTTGGTTTGCTGTTCTGATTATTCTTGGCTCTGCTCCGATTATCCTGCTTCTGTCACGACTCTTCTGTTCCGATTATCTCGCCCAGCATCAACGATATTCGTTCAGACGTCCAGTTTGTCGAACGCGACAGTCAATCTGACGGTATTTGCTGGCAATGTTGCCGTAACAGCCGTCATCGACTCTTCATTGCGAAATTTTACCGTTGTGCAGCTTCCTGAAGATGAGGTGACGACTCTGAGTCTCACTTTTATCGCTGGGGCACCATCACGCTTGGACATAGGAGACATCATCATTACGGTTTCAGATCCGACGTGCGTACAACCTTTCTTTCTTGCTCTATTTGAATCGAGGTGTTGAATGAGAGGACATAGCGCATCATCATCATTCCTTCCGACGCAGACATTACCGCCGTCAATCATTCTTCCATCTTTCGTCCCGCCTTCCAGCGCGCCGATACCCACCGCTACAGCGTCACCACTGCCAACGTCAACAACAATCTCATCTCTATCACACAAACGTCTCGTCGCCTTGGCCGTCGGTCTCGTCGTGGGACTGGGGCTCGGTCTGACGATCCTTGCAGCAGCATTGTGGTTTCTTTGGAGACGTCGCAGGATAAAAGCTGCGAGCCAGCTTAGTCCGTCGTCTTCGTACAATCGTAAAGACCGCGAACAGTCTTGGTTTTGAGGGATTATGGATAATGGATGTAATTCTAGTTTATTGTGCTGTACAATACTTAATTTGGGGGTGTTATCTTATCAATCCGATATCTTATCATGATTAATCACCTGTCAGTGTCTGAGCTGGAACTCAGACGACAGTCTTTGTGACAGGAGTGACAGCGGCAGTCGCTCCTTGGCCTCCTGCCGCCATCTCGACATCAGCGCGCCGCCGCCCGTCGACTCTCACGGGCGTGTATGGCGGCTGAGTCTCGCATATCATTCCATTCTTTCATTCCTTAGGCCTTTCCATGCCCTTCCACCTCATATCTCATTAGGGGTTCGACTTCCATACTTAATCCATGCAACTACCGGGACTGTCGAACTTGGGTCGCGGGGGTATCCGACTCATTAAAGAGTGAAGATACCGAGAAGATTGACTCAAAGAGATCCTCCTGCAGTACATTTTTGCATTTATCTTTATTGGCTTCATATGATTGCCTTGCCTTATCTATTCTTTTTCAACAACTTTGGCGGGTCTGCAAAAACTTTACCGGAGTTCCTTCCAGTCTCATCTTCTTCTACCTGCTTTTCTCTTTATCAAGCCCTCATTATGGATGGTCCATTGTCTAAGCACAATCTTCTTTATATCCAGGTCCTACTGAAATTGTTACAGGAGTTTGTCGCTCAGTCTCCTATGGCTCGTGGATGTTTCGAGCTCTGCTTTGACGCGTCGCTGGCTCCTACTGTGTCTGGGGGTCCAGAGCTCTCGAAATCACCCTCGAAGGCTGGAGTCCAGTGTGGTGGTCGGAAAGTTCTCCCAAAAGTTCGGGAGGGCCTTCGCCCACAATGCATTCTTTTGTCCCTTATCTGCGACCGACTTTTGGTTTAAGTGATTTTTGGTGGTTTCGACGGTGTCATCATTGCCCAGTGATTCTGCTGCGGTGCTGATACATTTTGGGATCCGATTTTGCACATGTCAAGGCAGATGCAGTGCTTGCCGTCTGATTTACGAATGACAGCGAGAGTTGGCTACTACTAGGATGTTATCCAAAGGATGATAAATCTGTCACTGTGTCAAGTGAGACAGTAGTATCTGATCTCTGGCCATTCCTCACTGTCGTTCCTCAAATAACTTGTAGCATTTCAAGTACTATGGACTTGTATCTGATGTTCCACGTTGGTTCCACGTCTGTTGCCGTCAGCCAAATTGGATTCCCGCTAGCAGGTGCTCTTGATTTGTCAGCCAAGTTTCTACCGCAAATGTCGGGATTCGGGAAACCGTTACAAATCCCTCCTAGGATGTTGGTATTAAAAGAGATCACGGAAACTTCATGCTTCTCCCTCCAATGGTTCGCATTACCTGTTCCCTCAAACGTCGTCCTGACATCTCATTCGAAGAGTTTGATGAGATCTGGTATGTGGCAGACATATACACAGACTAGGCAAGTTATTGAAGTTCTACAGGACGAATCATGCAAAGGTTTTCACCGGCATCAAGTATACCCAGGACAACTTCATTCGTTACACCCAGGTATGCCACATCAATAAAGTTTCTGGAGTACGATGTGACTCAAGCTTTCTGGCACTAGTTCCATGTCAAGAAGGACTTGGGCGCGCCGTTTCTCGAGTTTGGAATGGCAAACGTCAATGAATTCGACGGAATAGCGCATTTTGACATGGAAAATGTGGACGTGTTTGTCAACCTCATGAAGGATGATGAATATCTGCGGGTGAGTCGCTTGACCAATCTCTCGAGACTCAGTGACATTCAGACTTAACTACTCAACAGGTCGTGGCTCCGGACGAGCAAAGATTCCTTGATAGAGGATCTGTACAAATTCATATTGGGGTGGACGAAGTACAGTTTCAGAAAGAGTAGGCCAAACGGCTTGTATAGACATCTGGCTTTTCTACAGTAGGATTTCTCATCGGAAATTCTCTGTGGAAACATTCTAGCAAAGGGCTTTGTCCGAGTCCCCATACAACTCCTCGAACTTGTGATTTCTGTCAACGACGGCCAACCCTCGCCGAAGAAAGAATTTCTTTGGCCTTTTGCCGCCATGAGCACATCACCAGAGACTGCAATACCAGCTGCTTCACCAGCGGATTCCTCTCGCAAATGTCCGGTTGAGGGTCAGTCGCACGACTGATTGATCGAGCCTTGGCCACTGAAAGACCAAAGACTGCAATCAGGTCGCGGATATTCTTCTAAAATCCTCTGATGGATTCCTTATCGGTGCTCATTGATGCAATATGGGACGATTTTGCGACGGATTTCCCAGTGCTGAAGCCGTCACAGCTACAGTCTTTCACCATTCAATGGTATGTCATCACTAAGTGACATAAACAGCTTTGTAAGGTGCAATTCTGAACAAAAGTATCCGGATCTTTTGTAGAATCAAGATACACATAATATGATGATTTCCAAGAGGTTGGCATACCATGAAGGTGTGAGTCTCATGATATGAGCGAAGGGGTATGGAATTCCATCAAAATGAAATTGATTTGAAGCGTGTTTGAATCCAGAGGTCTTCCACAGCTCCCAAATTTTGGATTGTGTGTCTGATATGTTCAATAAGGAGCTTGAGAACCATCCACAGATAATCAGTGTCATTGGAGACCTGGAATAAAGAATTGAGGGGTGGGATACCCAAAATGGAAGTGTCACATTTCCAACATGAACAAACACGCCCAAAAAAGGTCTGAAGCCCAAGCTGGCTGATTTCAGAGGTCTCTTGGCACCAATACCAAGGCTCAAGAAACCTCAGGCAGATGAATCTGAGAACTCAGAGGATGAGAATCCCTCTGATGATGGCTCCCGAGCTAGTTTCAGATTAGATTAGACTGATTAATAATCAACTTTGTGACCGTGTCATTGAGTGTCCTAGGCCTCCTCAAAAATTCTCAAGATTTTGCCTGATTCTATCCATATCGGGCTCTATTCTTTCGGGATGTTCAACTAAAGACCCATCAGTACTATTTCCAGGAGCCCAATTCCTACCCAAGTAAGCCAGCTTCTTGTCCGGGGCCGATTTCATTTGATTGTACCATTGAGTGGTGAAAGATTGTACCTCTCTTGAAGAAATTGTGCCCCTATCTGAAATAAATCCCCATCAGACTCTCCCGACATGCGCTGAACTGGACTTCAAGACTCTACTTCCGTTGGCCTACGCTGCGGAAAAATATCAGGTCTTCTCGGCTATGTTGATCTGACTTGAATCATCACTCAAGGTCTACGAAGGATGTCAAGGAATATATTGGCTACTAGAATGTTATACGAAAGACGGTAAATCCGTCACTGTGTCGAGTATAATACAGGTTGTTCCTTACTTTCACATGACCTCATAAATATCTTCAATCAATTTGTGGTATCTCAGGTGCTTGTATCTAATGTTTTACGTTAGTTCCACGTCAAGTACTAGGCTATTACCATCAGCCAGATCAGGTTCCGCTGGCACTGAGCGCTCTTGATTCGTCAGCCTAGTGAGCATCTCCGCGACTCTCGGGTGTGGGAAACCAAAAATGGGCGGTCCACCTTGATATTACAAATGGAAACTTCAACTTAGTATTACAAATCCCTTCTAGGATGTTGGTATAAAAAGGCATCGTAGTGGCTCAATGCTTCCCCACTCCAATATCTATCCAATGGTTCACATTACCGTTTCCCTCAAACGTCGTCCTGATATCTCGTTCGAAGAGTTTGACGAAATCTGGTACGCTGGAAATCAGCCCATACCTACCAAGACTGAGATTATTCTACAGGACGAACCATGCAAAAGTTTTCACCGGCATCAAGTACGTCCAAGACAACTTTATTCGTTACACCCAGGTATGCCGTCTCAATAATCAATAATAACATCTGGAGTAGGATTCGACTCACTCTTCTTGGTACTAGTTCCGTATCAAGAAGGACTTGGGCGCACCTTTTCTTGCGGCTGGACGCAAAAACGTAAACATATTCGACGGGATCGCGCATTTTGAAATGGAGAGCGTGGATGTGTTCGTCAATCTTGTGAAGGATGAGGAATATCTGCGGGTGAGTTGTTCGACCGATCTCACATTCACACCTAATTGCTCCACAGGTTGTGGTTCCTGACGAGGATAGATTCGTTGATAGAGCATCCGTACAAATCCACATCGGGGTGGAGGAAGTCAAGTTTGAGAAACAGTACTAGGCCACACGAGTTGTATGGACATCTGGCTGTTCTGCAGTGATATTTCTAGGTATCCTACAATGAGATTCTTCATCGATTTATCACCCAAGACCATGTATGCAAATGGCGCTGATCTTTACCCAAGAGCCAACGCCCGGTCATTTTTACAGAACACTGTCAACTCATTTGCGATACAGCACGAAAGGACACCGACTGACCTCTATTGTGATGCGGCATGTGATGCGGCAGCATGCTATCTTTTGTCGTTCAGCTTATTTACAAGCCCTCTTGAGTCTTGAGTCCTTATCAATGTGTGGCGTAGACATCTCAAGCAGACAAAAAGTGTATCCTGGTGCTCTGGGCTTTATTCACACGATATTGGTTCAAGTCACGATATAAATGGGAGTACAGTAGAATGAGCAGTTGTTACGAGTCCCGCTTGTGGGTTTCAACTGCTTTGTCTCGCACTGTCAAGTTTTTCTTCCTGGTGTCGCGTCTCAGCATTGGCTGAACGCGTATTCAGATCCAAGGGACCGCCAAGGATCAACCAAGTTGAGCGGGAATTTGACGATCAGGAAATGATGTCTTGGGGAACTTATGGTTCTTTTGAGCATAGTTCAGGCCGGATCCGAATCTCAAGGCAGTGTTCCATTTTGCGGGAGCACTTCAACATGAGGCTTTTCGTCACTGGAGACGTGTTCCAGTTAAAAGGACACGTCGGGACTCATCAGGACACATTGAGACTGTGAGACACGACTTCAGGAACTTGAGACCTGGGAACAGAATTAGAAAGGTATAAAAGGCTGGGGAAAGGAGAAAAAAGCGATATCATTCAATCCCTGTTTCAGGTTGTGCTTTGGTTTCAACGACGAGCTCTACGCTGAGCACCGTCGTCATCAGTACAAAATCCGACGAAACGTGACCGTATACATTCCCAATATAGTCTGATTATTCATCATAGTTTTCCTCGCAGACAACAGGTCTTACACGCTGGTTCCACGTCAAGCACTGCCCTGTTGCCAAATTGGGTTTCAAGCTAGCAAGCGTTCTTGGTCTGTCAGCTTAGTATTTACCGCAAATCCCGGGATTCGGGACACCAAAAATGGGCGATTAAACTTGGTATTACAAATGGGCTGGTAAGTCGATATTTCAAATGGGCTGCTAGTATTACAAATCCCTCCTACCATGTTGATATAAAAGGTATCGCAGTGGCTTCGTGCTTTCCCTCCAATGGTTCACATTACCGTATCCCTCAAACATCGTCCTGATATCTCATTCGAAGAGTTTGACGAAATCTGGTATGCTAGAAATCAGTCCAGGCTCCATACCGAGACTGAGATTGTTCTGCAGGACAAACCATGCAAAGGTTTTCACCGGCATCAAGTATACCCAGGACAACGTTATTCGGTACACTCAGGTATGCCACATCAATAAAGTTTCTGGAGTACGATGCGACTGACTCACGCTTTCTGGCACTAGTTCCATGTCAAGAAGGACTTGGGCGCGCCGTTTCTCGAGTTTGGAATGGCAAACGTCAATGAATTCGACGGAATAGCGCATTTTGACGTGGAACGTGTAGATGTGCTCGTCAATCTCATGAAGGACGAGGAATATTTGCGGGTGAGTCGTTCGACCGATCTTATCTATTTATCCCGAGACCTGACATTCATGTTCAAGGTTGTCGTTCCCGATGAAGATAGATTCCTTGATAGAACATCTGTACGAATCCACATTGGGGAGGTGGAAGTCAAGTTTGAGAAACAGTACTAGGCCAAACGAGTTGTATAGGCAGCTAGGTATTCTATAGTAAGATTTCTCATCAGAGATTCTCTGCGAAAACATTCTCGCAAAAGGCTTTGTTCGAGTCCCCACAAAACAGCTTCTCGCATTTGTGATTTCTGTCAACGACCGCCCACCCACAGTTGACTTAGAATTAGTCTGACTTTGCGCCGATCCCACGCACGTGATCAGCGAAAAAGACGCATTTGCCAACCCCGCCGAAGAACCAAAGAAGACCAAATACCATCAAAGAATCTCCTTGGCCTTTTGCTGCCATGAGCACATCACCAGAGACTGCAATATCGGCTGCTTCACCAGTGGATTCCTCTCGCTCATGTCCTGTTGAGGGTGAGTCGCACGAATGATTGATTGAGCCTTGGTTACTGAAAGACCAAAGACTGCAATCAGGTCGTGGATATTCTCCTGAGATCCTCTGATGGATTCCTTATTGGTGCTCATCGATGCAATATGGGACGATTTAGCGACGGATTTCCCAGCGCTGAAGCTGTCACGGTTACATCTCTCGAAGAAATCGTGCCATTATCTGAAACCAAGGTCGTCCTGGACCTTTTACTGCATTTTCTGCATCATCATGTTCTCCCGACATGCGCTGACCTGGAGTTCACGACTCTACTTCCGTTGGCCTACGCTGCGGAAAAATATCAGGTCTTTTCGGCTATGTTGATCTGTCGTGTCCGTTTATCGTGAGTGTTATTAATTGTCTCCTACGCAGTACAATCTAACACAGAATATGAAGAGAGAAGTCACATTATGAGGCACATATAGCTGAGGTTCTATCTTATGCTGTACGACACCGTTACACTGATCTCGTTGATCTCGTGGCACCTTCTGCAGTCAAGATGCCCCTGGCCGATGTCGAAAAATTGCTCGAGGATGATTTGCGTTCCTTCAAGGCCTGGGTGAGTCCCTCTTGACCCTGCAGTGTCCTAACACCAATTCAATCCACCTTCCAGGCCCTTTATCGTGACCGTTATGTCACCGAGCTCACACAGTACATTACATTGTTGTTGAAGCTGCAGAGCTCGCACACAACCTGCCAGGATGTAGGGCGCAAGATGCTTAGTGAATGTCCGTGGCCATCTAACCAGGCTGCGTGGAACGAGGGTTTGCCAAAGTATGCCTGTGAACCGTGCCGTGTCGCTATGTGTGGGACAGAAGTTAACAATCAATTGCTGGATATTCTCAAGAAGCCAGCTGAACCCTTCTCTATCTTCTTCCGATACTGAGCATGCACTTCATGTATATATTTTTACAATATCTAAACGCAGAGTTGCTACAAGAACAGTTGGTGATTTATTGTTGTCAACTTGTGCTGGCCAACCAACAAGTCATCTATTACAAGGCTTTCTGTTTCCAGCAGCTTTAGTGCTACTTTTCATGGCTCTAATTGTTGAGGTTTGAGGCTGTACTATGGTATCTATACAATCTATCCCCTTTTAATCATGGACTCTTATATATATATATTGTTCCCATCTTTCCATCTTTCCTCAGTCATTCACCTACTTGAGTGCTCAACTGAGGTATGTCTGTTATTTATTCATTATGATCTTCACTTACTGTATTGTAGAACTGATTGTATTATTCTCTACACTAATACCCATATTCTCTTCTACTGCATGCTCATATAAGGCAGCAAAAACAGCATGGCAGATTCTGCATCTGAAATCAGCATCATCCAAGCTTAAGGCGAGCCGAATTTGCTGACAAGGAGTACCAATGGGGCATTGGTATTTGGGAGATTTTATGGGAGATGTGGGAGATTTGGGAGATTTTATGGGAGCATATGGGAGATGATGGGAGATCTGTGGGAGAAAATCTCAGAAAGTCTGGAGGAGTAATACAAGCTCATAGTGAACTCATTGATACTGATTTTAATGCAAGAAGTGGATTACAGACCAAGATATAGTGTCCAACGCACTTTGATTCAGTGTGACTAGACTGTCACATTAACTTGACAGCCGCAGGAGAAAGGAGAGCTTTGAGAAACATCCAACAGTGAATGAGTTGATGAACTTAGTGGCATTGAAAGATGATTTACATCAACAGTGGCCTGTAATAACTCACTGAACATATCCCAATAAGGAGAAGTCCCATCACTTGAAGCATTGGGATAACAGGAGATGCATGGGAGATTTGGGGAGATGCATGGGAGCTAATGGGAGATTTTGGGAGCTGCACAGGAGATGTTGGGAGATTTTGGGAGATGCGTGGGAGATGTTGGGAGATGACTGGGAGGGAGATCAACTTATCAAGTCTCAACTAAGTTTATGAGCATATTCCTTGGACCTGAATGAGCCATTTCAAGTGAAATTCACACTACTTAAGCTCTGTTTTGCCTGTGGACCCAATATAAGGACTGGTGACTTGAATTTGAGACTGGCTTACTCGTGAAAGGCATATGAAAATGGTCAGAACTGGACTTGAGTGAGTAAAAGACATTGATAAACACTACTTGATTGTATAATACAACTGGAGAAACTGTTTAATGCAAAAGGTCAATGAAATCGGTCAAACTGATGACATAATATCACCGAAGCCATGGGAGATTTTGGGAGATTTTGGGAGATTTCCCACATCTCCCAAAAAATCTCCCATTCCTCATGGCCTGGAGTACCAGTTTTTTGAATTGGTCCAAGGCTACAGTCGGCGGATTGGTCGAGGTTGATTTCTTATTTTTATTCTGGGTTTCCGGAACTCGGCGCCCGGCTTCGGCTCTCGGGGTATTCAAATGGCCTGAGTGCATGTCTTCTGACTGATACAGAGACACTTTAAACACAATATCCATTATAAAATAATGACCATTTGCCATACAAGCGCCCTATACTAGCGAAATGAACCATTTTGAGATAATCGGAAGTTGCCAAAGATAAGCTCACTTGTCTTATCAGCGCTTTACCAATGCAAATATTGAGTCAAGTCTGTTGCAGTCCATAAGTGTGCATGGTACTGTTACGAGACCACGTGAGTGGCTCGTTTGTTGGGAGGGAGCAAAATTTGGGAGTCCATCATCAAAGTACCCAACGGGGATACATCACATGATTGATTTCCCATCTCTCATTATGATTTGCTGACGCGGCCTCAATAGGATCACCATTCTTCCAACTAATCATTGCTCTGTGATCCATGGATACATTGTAGTAAGGTAGACCAGTCTCATTTACATTCGGAAACCTTGTCCGAGCTTGTCCGGCGCAGATTTTCTGATGAAATCAGAATAAAATGCCAAAAATAGTATCGCCGCACGAAGTTATCTCCGTAATTCATGTTTCGCTTGTGTTACGCGCTGACGATAGTCTTTTGCAAGATCAGCAAGGACCTCAAAGTGATTTTCCATCAGACAAAAGGCTGCCAGACAAGGTTTCCGAAAAGAGCTGTAAATAGGATTTCTTTTGCCATACAGAAATGTACCGGGAAATCAGACAGGATAATGATTCACACACTCATGAGGCATTAGCGCTATCTCATTGCCTTGGTACCCCATAGAATGATTTTAATAGATGCTGAACTTTGTTTCTACAAAAATAATGGTGTGAAATAATGAAGAAATGAGCCTGCTGTGAGCGAAGAACTCAAGTGAAAATCCCAATTAGACACAGATACAGGACACCATCGAAGGTCAATTTTTGCTGATTCGATCTGGTTTCTTTCCATCCAAATTCAGTCATTAGCCTCTTGCCTATGCTTAGTGAACGGTTAGACACTTGAGGACACATACCAAATGCAAAAACTCTGAAACCATTGTCACTGATTTTGTCTGCCAACTTGGCCCGAGGCTGAGGAAAGGCCTGTGGGAGCTTTCAGACTCAATCCTATACAGCCAAATATCACCAGAGCATCTATCAGGTATTTATCAACCCATCCATTCTATATAATATCTCACTGAGCCTAAATAGGGTCTTATTTCATGGTGTCCGGTATCTATGGTCTGTCCGGCTTCCGGGTATGTGCTTGTAGGTCTTTTATATTTATATTTATATTTTATTTATTATTAATTAAGCCCACAAGTTGCTATTGAGCCTAATACTTGAGCCGTCCTGAGTCTCACTCGTTTCCCACCTTGAATTGGTTCTGTATGTAGTATAGCATGTCAGTGGCCTTGGGCTAATGTTATCCGACTTTCCATGCTAAAATCAGTCTAGCAGAGAAGTGAAAAGGACAGGGTACAGGTACAATTGTATCTGGCAGACTGGGGTTTCGTATTTGCCACTTGGTGGCCTCTACCCCACTGGTTGTTATCTTGAAGGACTAGTTAATATTTATGCAGACTAACCGTGTGTCATTGAAGAAGTTCAACAGACCTTGCCATGCATTGTGGCGCGGTCTCGGCCGCCTGGGTGGGCACATTCTGGTAGTCATTGGCTATGTTCAACTGGATTTGGGATTGGCTGTTACATACAGCCCAGAATTTAACCCCATCTACCGCAGTGAGACTTCAAGTTCAGCAAAACTCGACTTCGGCCAAAAACATTCTAATTTGACGTAATGGCTCACATGTAATCCGGCAAATTCCAGATCTCTTAATGGTTCATTTTACGTTGATTTTGCATCTTTTGGTCTTTGCACAGTTTCCAGAGGTTTATCTAGTTGATGAGATGGTTCAAGTTTGTCAGAAACTGCAGTGAAATCACGACTTTGAATAGTGCGCGAGCCGAAGCCGGGCGCCGATGTCGTAGGGATTCATAGGGCTCTGCTAGAGATCCTTGTTCATGCTCATTTCATTCTCATATTGATATTTATTTTCCATCCCTGCTATCTATGGCTCACTCGTGAAACAACTGACTTACTCAGCAACTGTAGCTCATGGATGGGGACTATACTTGTCTATTTCATTTCACTTCATACTCTACTTTCTTTGATTCTTTCTTGATCTTCTGCTGATACTCTCATATACTCTCACATTCCATTCTGTAGATCCGAGACAATGAGGTGACTAGATTGATTGGTATGCACTGTCGGACTACACCCAGAGGATCAACGTGCCTTGGCAGCGGTCTGGGGGAGCCGTCTTGCTATTGAACGGCATCCTTTCGGTTTACTTGTCTTGTGTTGCTCCCGCATTGCCTCTATCATCATTCTCGCTCATTTCTTTGTCGAGGGTTTCTTCTTTCTACCACGGTCACTTTATATCAAGTTATCGATCGTAGTTTTATACCAGTGTTTTTAGAGGCCGTCCTCCGGCGGCAAATACGAATCCCATTCATTAAGTTCATTAGAGCAAACCAAATAATAAGTAGACTATCTACTGAATACTAGCTACAGCAATATCAGAAAGAACCCAAAGAGAATGACACCACAGGAATGAATGGACCGCCGAAAGCGTACACCGTCGATCAGGATTCGACATTCGCGCGGCTCCAGTTGACAGCCACCACAGCCCAATCGAGCAGAGAAAAGCATCACAAAAGGGCCACAACGAGCGCATGCTATGGAGAAACAGCAGAAACAAGGCATAGAATACAAGCAGGCAGTGGAAAAGCCAAGAGATCTCCGACAGAAAATTGGCCATGACTGACATGGAATCATCGGAAAATCCACGGGCGCCAAGCAAGCCAAAGGAGATGGAAGGAAAATTGGAGATGTATGCTTACCTTTGATGAATGAATACAGAGCTTTGAAAGCTCAAAGATTCAGAGTTGGCCAGGCACGACCGATTGACGGCTGGAAGCACGGGAAAATGGCGGGGAAGACCGTCGGAGCTACAAGATGCCGAATAAGGGGAATTCAAGGTGTCAGCAAGGTAAAGGATGCAGAGCAAATTGAGGAGAAATAGCGCGAAGCTGGGGAGAGACTTGTTGAAAGCATTGTGGTCGTCAAGGGCAAGAAGCGCTGGCGCAGCTGCCGAGCTTCAACCTGCATGTGATTGATTCCCATCACATGACATGTTGAATCTCGAGCGGCCCATTGGGAGGCCAGCAGAACTCGGACTCAACATCATGAATGAATTTGAAGGTAAATTGTGCCAGGAGATTAGTTGTGGCATATTACGGGAGGGATATGGAGTTGGAGAAAAACATTAGTCGGGAGAGTGGGACTCGAACCTGTGAGCAGTCCTTAGCGGAACGGATCTGCGCGAGAAATGAGTGGCCGAAGTTCGGCGCCGAACTTGCCCTATTGGGTTCCCCGTATCGGCTTTCCACAAATCTGCTCACACCCAACGAACGAACCCTAAAGGGGATTCGTAATTGACTTGGGCTCCGGTGACACAAGAGCACGTGAGTCAGCCGTCCTTTATATTGCGCGATTTGTACTCGATCATGATTATGTTTTCTTTCCCCTCACCATCATTGAGCCTGAGCTGAGCCCCGAGCCTATATTACAAGCTGAGCCTTTCTTCTACATTTCACGCTGATTATTCCGTTTGTAGCTACCTTCTCTGTCCTCCGCTACGGACATTGGGATTTCTGTCGATCCTATTCCGTCATATCATTCCAGCGTTACCCTGCCCGTTTTCCTCATCCGACTCGATTCCTTGCTTCTCATAGGGAAGCAGAACTCTTCGACACCGAGTTCCGGAAACCCAGAATAGAAAATCAAAAATCAACCTCGACCAATCCGCCGACTGTACCAAGGCTAAGCGATCAACAAATATTTCCGAGAGGCACGAAACTCGAGACTTGAAGCACATAACTCGAGGCCGAAAGTACGTTGATTTCTCGGAGATCCAGACCGGAACGAAGACTTTGCCGCCATGTCCCCACAAGAGCGCGACGCCGACCCCAACTCGGCCGCCCAAACCTCCGCGCCGCTATCCCAAACCTCCGGGCCACTATCCCTCGACCCCGGCGCACCCCCACGAAAACCGCGCTCTGGCGTAAAATTCCTCGTAGCCGCGGCCTGTGTGATCCTCCTCGTCCGCCGCCTGTGTGATCCTTCTCGTCCTAGTCGGGCGATTTTTGTACGGAATTGGGATTTTTTGTACGGAATCGGGAGCGGGGTGTATGAGATGGCACGATTTGAGCATAGGGCTGTGTGGCAGAATCAGAGTGTTGAGGAGGTGTCCAAGTCGAATGAAGGATTGTCGACCGTGGTCCAGCCGCTCATTTCAGAGGATCAGACATTCGATATTGCGGTTACGGTTTGGCAGTTGCGGTCTGAGGAAGAGAGACGTGAAGTACAAGTACAAGCAGCAGAGTGGAAGAGACAAGTATTTGAAGGACCAGTCCTCGATGACCAGCTCATGGACTATATGGGTCGCGACTTTCTCCGCTCGTACACCCGCCGCGGCAAGCTTGAGAAAGCTATACACTCCGACAGAAAGCTATATACTCCGACATCGCGTTTCGCGGGCTCAAGTTGGGGGATAAGAACGTCAATACGGATATCGAGTTGAGGATTCCTACGGCTGTGTTGTACGTGCATCTTTTCTGTTTCTTGTTTATACTGTATGGCAGTGCTAACCCATCGTCCCAACCAATGAACGCCAACGACCTCCGAGCCTCCTTTGTCCTGATCCCCTGATCTCCCTCCCTCACCCTCATCGACCATCTGGATGCACCTCCTTCATTGACCATCTGGATGCATATTAGTCGTGGTACCCGGATAGTGTAATGCATCCCAGGTTTAGAGCATATCCGTATGTCTTTCTTTGCTTTGGTTTTCATTGGATCCTGACCCGAGCATCTTATAAGCTTCCCCCTAACCTCCACAACCCCCACCCCAAGAACCGAAATCGAGAGTTTTGCCGTATCCATCCCGCTGCTGCACCTTGTCAACGTCGATTGCCATGGAGATTCTATCGATGCTGGCAGCGAGGATGAAGACGACGACGTTACAGATTATCGGGCGCCGCCCGAGATTGACCTGGACACCAAGAGGAAGCATCCGTTTGTTATCACGCGCACTCAAATCCGCGTGGTCGACGAAACACACCTCTTTAACCGAAAAGTGTATGACACCTCACAAAGACCTCTGCAAGTTCACGCTGTTGACTCTATTCAACTCCTTATTGACTATAACGACCAGTGCGGCAAAGGCAAAGGCCCACCCCACCTCCACCGTTGTCACCAAAGCTACACCGAAAATGGTAACTGGGAAACGCGGTTGGAGTTGAAGGCACCGACGGAAGGTGAGCTGCATATCGTGCTTACAGAAGATGAATTAAAGGCGCCTAAAGATGGCCTGCAACCCCAATATGCATACGCCCCTTATATGGCCAGTTTTACAGGGCATCTGAGTCCCAAGGACCTTGTGCGTATCCCAGTCACGCGTCAGAACTGCAGCAGATCGATTGGGACAAAAGCGACTCTGGACGAAGAGTACATGAACATAACATGGCGCCTCTCCTACTCCGGTCGGACTCCCGGAAAATTCGCCCTAGGGGAGATTCTCGAAATGGATAGAAGGTTTCATTGTACAAGGGCCAATTATACAATGTCGGAACATCAGAGGGCAAAGGAGCATGAGTGGAGTGAATTGTTGAGTACATGGTTTCGATTTTTCGTCGCTGTGATACTTGTTCAGTATATCTAGATGGCCTTTTCGGGCACGGATACAACCAAGACGCGCACCCACGTCGTCGTCTCTTCATAGGATTGCTTCCGTGCGCACTGTCCCCTTTTGTTCACCTGTCTTTGAAAGCAGAATTTCTTCAACAGCAGAATCTTCGGATTCCTCATATCAGTCCTCGAAATCCACTACTGGTACACGTGCGCCTCCACCGTCTCCCTCAGTGTCCCCGGAACCACCATATCCGCCTTCTCCGTCATCCTCGAAATGTGTCTCGGAATTTCCCGGACAGCCACGCAGGACAAATTCAGCGGAATCCCAGGGTTGGCTCCTCTCCAAACAATCCCTGACAGACCTCCTTGCTCCCCTCTTGATGCTCCGTGCCATCTTCCGAATCGATATAACACTCTTTCCTCCCTCTGTCCACTTCACACGTGGTTCTCCGTCCACTTCATACGTGCTTCGCATTCCGAACGAACAAGCGCCCGTCTCGATTCCCGGATGTCCTGGACAGCCCGCCTCTCCCTCTTCCTCATATCATTCACACTATACGCCAAATTCCTGCCACCATATCTTGTGCGTTCAATCAAAACATGTCTCAACAGAGAGGTGGTTCAAACCGAACCATGTTCAATCGGCTATCTAAACACAATACTGCTGTATTTTGGCTACTATTTTGGCTACATCTTCGACTGTTCAATCATGACCGTTCAATCACTGTGAGAACGTCAGTACTGAATTGATTGAACAGAATAAACACGCACCCGATCGTGGGACGGTATGATGCGCGGTGGGGGCTTTCGGTGGGGTATTTGTGTGAGTTGGGGTTGGGGGGTGCGGTGGTGTGGCAGGCTGGGAGTTTGCCGGGGAGGAAGATGTCGAAGGTGATCGAGGAGGAGAGGTGAGCGAGGAGGAGAGGTGATGAGATAGGGAATATACCAGTGTAATATGTTTTTTTTTAACTTGTAGGAAAAAGAAGAATTGTCACATGAAATTTTCTTCGAGTTTTCTGGTTCTCCAGAGTCGCACGGATAGGGATATGTTGTTCAACAATGTACCTGTGAATCTCTCTTTTTAGCTGCCAGGAAAGCAGTGGTGTTAAGTGAGACTGAATTCATTGGAGCGATAGGGACAATAAGATATCCTGTTCATTCTGTACAAAAAATAAAGGCATTGAACAAGATTGACTTTATGAGCCTTTGTCAAATTGGGCAGAACTGTATGGAAATACAGTCGGGAAACAGGTTTTTGTCTGGTCTTGATATTGGTTTTATCCGGTTTCCTATAGCCAGATAGGCGCGATACCTTGAATGCAAGGCGGGAGGCGGCCTTGCGTGATTGATGGCGCATCGGTGCGCATGTGCCTTTTTGGGAGACGTGTGTCGTATTGATTGCGCGCGGTGCTGTGTCCCGGCAGACTGCGGCAAAGTCATTGAACCGATCCGTGTCATGATCAAGGCGAGCCAGTTCCATGTCCAGATCCGGCATCCGATGACTCCGTAGCGCCCTTCCTATATAACCGCCGTGCATTTCGGTGTGTCACTCAACCGCCGCCCAGCGAAATCCTGTCTTGTCATCCCAATTTGGCTGGGCTTTGGATTTGCCTCGTTTCCGCCTCTTCACTCGTTGTGCTATCCATGGCTGGAGAAGGCCACGAGATGGGCATTGATGATTGGTTCCACATGAATTACTAGTCTTGGTGATTAATTGGCTTCAGCGGTAGATCCTTTCTATTCACTGCACGTTGTTGCAGATCAGTACAAGTCTTCTGCCCATCATTATGACCAAAGTCGACCAAGCAGTGCACCATATATTCAAGCTCCAAGCTTAAAGTCAGATCATTGATCTCTTCTATATTGGTAGGTATCCTGTGATCGGTACTATATGTGACTGGTTAGCTGGCCACCCCTAGGAAGCTGGACACTAGCCTTTCACAGCATGTTGGCTCTCGTAGTGGTCAAATTTTGTTGTGGAATGCGTAATAGGACGTCTGACCCTTGCCCTGATCAAATTTGGACCCGGTGTGATCGCTTGGCGGTGCGGTGTGATCCGATTACTTTGGTCCACGTGCAGATTCGGCTCGAATCCTTAACTGCGGAGCCGGTGTCGGCATGATAAATCAGTGATTTCTCAGCCAATTTTGCCTGCATAGCCACTATCACGACCACGATGCACAGTCCTGACATCGAGCTTCCTTCTAACCCTCACGAGGCCTGTCAGAAAGGTTTTTTGACTTTCTTATTGCCCGAATACAAAGGCCGTTCATGGAAAATTCTTATTCAACCATGCAAGCTAGGCAGTGGTGCCGCCGTGGACCCTGATGAGCCGACGGCCTGAAATTTGGCCAGGTCTTTCTTCATGGTGTATGCTACCCTTTTCAAGGTCCGTAATGATTTTCAGGATTTTATTCCCAGCTCACTGGTGTCATGAACAGTAACTTACTATTTTATGCATAGCGTACCAACCGACGTGCTCTAGGACGGCGCCGAGACCCTGGGTCTGACCAGTGGGCACGAGTATGCTCATTTATGTTTATTGCATCGTTTTATCGCTTATTTTGACATTTGACGCTCTCTCTGGACTTCGCGGTGCTCTCCCAAATCCCCATTTCTGCCAATTAGCAGGCATGCGGCATCGATAATTTATCGATTCTACGGCTTTTACGTCGAGTGAGTCTGACATTTCCTCATTGCCGCCGCTCATATTAACCCTTGCAGACGTTAACAACCCCCGTCGCACCCTATAGACGCGTCTGGTCTACTCATCTTTCTACGCTCTTCATCTCTGCTTTCACTGAATCTTTTCCATTCAACATCAGCTATTCTCAATGTCGAACACCACTACAGCCAGCGACAATCCTCCCGACTTGCCTGACCTCGTCAGCTACGACGACCAAGGCTATGCTGATCCTGTTGCCGCTGCACAGGGTGTCGAACTCGACGACGTTGATCTTCACGATCTTCCAGATGAAGTTCGAATGCAGTTAGCCTGCAAAGCAGTTCGCAACAAGGTCAAATCAATTCGCGCAGCTGCTAAAGATTATCGAGTACCTCGTTCAACCTTGTCTACTCGACTCCAAGGGGTGAAAACGAGAGTCGAGGCTCATGCTCATCAGCGTCTCATGACTGCCGCTGAGGAAGATGTTCTGGTGGAATGGATAAAGGTACATCTTTCTCTTATCCATCGAATCATTATATCTTATTGTTCCAAGGTCTTGGGTCGTCGTGGTATCCCTCTCTCCCTTGACACTGTTGCTGCCTATGCCAGTGAGATTACTGGTGGTCCCGTCGGAGAGACCTGGCCTCGGCGTTTCAAGGCGCGACACCCCGATTTGAAGGTCAATTGGACCAGCAGCCTGGAGGAATGTCGCGCTCGTTCCTTGAATCCCACTGTTGTCCATGAATACTTTGATATTCTCAAAGAGACCATCGACAAATACAAGGTCAGCTATCACAATATATACAACATGGACGAAAAAGGCATTCAGCTCGGTGTTGGCGACAAGTCTCGTGTCCTGGTCGATCGTGATCAGAAAGCTGTGCAGAAACTCGAACATGGCAATCGCGACCTTGTTACCATACTCGAGTGTATTTGCGCTGACCCTTCGTCCATCGGTTGTTTTTGAAGGTAGTCGTCGTGACTTGAAATGGGGAGCTGATAATCCATGTGACGCTAGGTAAGCCTTTATTATCGTCTAGTGTCAATCATGCTGACGCTTTTATTAGCATCTCGATTTCTCCCAAAGGCTGGACCGATCAGGAGCTTGGCTTCCTGTGGCTCCAGAAAGAGTTCGCTCCCCAGACCGCAGCACGTCTCACGAATCCAACTGACTATCGTCTTCTCATTCTCGACGGGCATAACAGCCATTGCACCTTTTCTTTCTCTGATTTTGCTGAAAAACACCGAATCATTGTGCTCTGCCTTCCATCGCACACGACTCATGCGCTTCAGCCCTGCGATGTTGGAGTTTTTGGTCCCCTTGCTGCCAAATGGAAAGCACGTGTTTCGGCCGTATGTCGCATGCTAGTTTCATGCATTTCAGGAGCTCATCAATACGATATGTAGTTGTCTCGCCAAGGCATTGTTATCGACAAATATAATCTTCTTTCTCACTATGCATATGCACGAAATGAAGCAATGAAGGGAGCAACAATTAGTTCGGCATATCGCAAATCTGGTATTTGGCCAGTGGACGAGAAAGCCATTCCAAAGGAAGCTTTTGAACCAGCAAAAAACTTTACGACAAAAGCTGCTCAACCAATACCAGCTACATTGCCCTCTTTACTTGTTCCGATCCCCACTACACCCGCAGTTTCCCCAGAATCGACATCTCCAGAACCTTCAACGATTTTACCCGCTTCATCTTCAATTCCAGCTCCGAGAGCTCGCTCCTCGACACCACCCCGTCCTTCGAATAGCTCTGAAACTGCTCTTATTAATGCTCACCGAACCCTTTATCGACTCGTGATGCCATCACCAGTCAAGGGTAACCCAAATCGTGAGATATTGACGATGGAGAACCAGAAGCTCCGTGATCTCGCCAAGGCGGCAGGAGTGATTCTGGAAAGATCGTATGCCCAGATGGTCTTGATGGAGCAAGAGAATGAGCGTCTTCGCACACAGTTGCATGCGAAGAAGAGCAAGCAGCGTCGGACATACACGACCGGAAAAGCTCGTCTCATGACATCCGAAGAAATGCTGGATGCTTTGTTGGAAGAAGAGCAGAAGAGGACGATGAAGGAGCTTCATAAAGCTCTGGCGCCAAAGTTGAAGGAAAGAAAGAAGAAGGTAAGAGAATTCGAGAAGATGGAGAAAGCGGCGGCAATGGCGGCTGAACGATCTCGAGGTCGTGGTCGTGGTCGTGGTCGAGGTCGAGGTCGTGGTCGAGGTCGAGGTCGTGGTCGGGGTCAAGAAAATGCTGCTGCTGCAGATGAACATCACCGTAGCCGTGGTCAAAGTCGCGGTAGAGGTCGGGGAAGAGGTCGGGGAAAGGGACGAGGACGAGGACAAGATACAGATGCAGATTCACCTGAACAATCATCATCTGATCATGATTCTGACTCCGATGAGCCCCCTCCACCGCCTCCTCGCCCGCTTCGTCATGATGTCCGGGCCAGTCCTTTGGCAGAAAGCTCGGTTGTTGAAAGACATTCACCACCAGCATCTCCCTCGCCCAGTCCTTCTCCCAGGGCAACTTCCATTCCAGGCTTGTCACAAGGTGCTGCTGTCGAACGAGATGAGGAAGAATCAGACGATGGTGATGAAACAGGAATCACCTTAATCAACGGTCACCGATGGGTCAAGAACAGACGAAATCTTGAATTTCAGGTGCTTTGGACTGACGAGGACATCACCTGGGAACCTCTCTCCAATGTCGATGACTGTGCTGCTATGGACACCTATCTGGCGCTGCATGATTTGACTGATGCATTGTTGTTACGGAAGCGGAAATATATGATTGATTCTAGCTTAGAATCATCAAATTAGTCGACCTGGGCCTTGTCAGACATGTGTAGTTGTCGTTAAAGTCGTAAATGATTTTTTTATTGGCAGGATGAAGCAGTGGGAAGCTGAAAGGCTGATGCACAGCCGCTAGCGTGGAGAAATAAGTTCTCACGGTCGGCCAGGTACCCGATAATTGCGGTTTTGGGACCCGTCGCCAGAAAATATTCACCGAGTCATCAAAACATTGCGTAAATTGATGGGACCGGGCGCACATCGCAGCTAAGACGAATGGCTACAAGATATAACCTACCCAGAGATCAATGAACGTCATGGACGCTAGCTATTACTTGCTAAACGCTAAGGTGGCCAGGTAACCAGTCACATATGGTACAGCTACCAGTGACATCTGCCCAATAGAGAAGTTCGGCCAGCTGCTTTTTCACCAATTCTCGCATCAGGAAAAGGGCCTTTTCACCATAACTCTCGACTAATCCCATTGTGTGCTGTAGCATCTGCAGCGATCTCACGATTGGTGTTGCACTTTGGGGTAATACAAAGTCTCACCTATGGTGATTGGGCTCTACATCATAGACAGGGGTGCTATGCGTCTTCCATAGCCTTCCTAAGAGGTCCTATATCATAGAGTGAGTTTTTCCTGATGCACGTGAGTTTCTCCTAACAGCTTGTATGGAGCAGAAGATTGAAGGACATCCTTTCAATGTATCAGGTCTACATTTCCTCAAGCTGGGAGATATCACGCCATGGTTGGAGGATTCTACAGCCACTGAAATCGTAATCCACTTCGCTCTGTAATTGTTCCGTATCATTCAGTATCACGCTTGATAGGACTGCCTGTCGTTTTCCATTTACGGAGAGAAATTTTGAGCCAGCTATTAGTTGCAAGACCACGTCACTTTATATCTGGCGTATGAATTTGAGGCACCGATATAAGAGGTCATTTTGTTCGCGAAGTCCCATCGAGGGGAGTGAGCACAGAGATTGTCTGGACAACATCTAGCGCAACACTTCATTATCGATATCCGGCAAGAAGCCTTGCATCATTTGAATCAGGCTAAGAGAGCGGGTTCGTCACTCCATCAATCATCGCAAACCAAATGGGGAGTTCCGATCAAGCATCGCAAGCCTTCGCAAGCCGAATCTTGAACTCGGATCAAGCCGAGAATCGGCATGTCTGCAGTTATGACATGTTTGATGCAGCTAGTCGCTTTGTTTCACTTTTAGAGCGCTTCAATGTCCAGGCAATAGTAAGATTATTTCCCCCAGTCGTTGCCGTCCTCGTTGACTCTTTGTCGACGACGGCCGAGAAATGCTCCCCTCAAATTTGCGTTGGGTAAAAGTGAGCCATTCATTCTCATCTATAATCTTATACAAATTGGAGGAATGCATGATGTACCTCTCTGGTTCACATTGTTCCGCTAGTAGCGACGCCCGCCCCCCATGGCGTTCAAGCAGCTTGGGCAAAAGTTGTCGATGTTCGGCGCTAAGAAGATACAGCATCAGCATTCACATGGCACGGGAAAGCCAGGGCAGCGTACAGTACATCTCAGGGTAACCTCGGCTGAGACAGAAAAAAGTGAATGTGATGGGTGGAAGAAATTACGACGGCGATCGGAGAGTGTCGTCGAAAGAAAAGGATAGAACAAAGAAATCACTAATGAGTGATGAGGTCTGGCGATCAAACTGGGACTTACTATTGAGCACAAGTCCTGAAACATTGAGGAGGAACACAATTGACTGGATGACTAGGACTGAACTTGCAATTAGGCTTGTCACAGGTCACCTGTGTGTCCAGTAAGAGACTGGATGGATTGAGGACAGTACTGGCACACACCATTTCAACGGGCTGTTGAATGACAATGAGAGGCATCAAAGAGTGAGGAAAAGCCATTCCATACCCGATTTATAGCATGGTTGCAGCGCAAGTAGATGTCACGAACGCTGGGAGAAGCATGATCATTGAAATAGATGCAGAATAGAGAGGACCCACTGTCTGAATCGGCACATATGAGCTCAGGTAGATGAATGAAGTGGAAGTTGAGGTGAATATCTGCTCTCTGTTCAGCACTTTTTATCTGAAAACTCGGGTCAGGGCTGAAATGAGATGATTTCTGTACGCAGTCCAGTTCCCGAGCTGCAGCAGCGACCACATGGCCCTGTAACAATGACAAATCTATCCACAAAACTTTCAGGTCCAAGGTACTGTCAAGTCACGGGAACTGTTAGGCGACTAACTTGGCAATCTGAGGCTTGTCAGTCCCGATCAAGGAAAATTCCAAGTCAACCTCGACTTTTTTCGAGGCTGGGATGAGGGTGCCAGGGGTAGATCCCTGTGATTGGTCGGTGATGTCTCTCGCCAACTGGAGGGAGTCTTAGAACTATTCAATGAATGTTGTGGGATAAAAATAAGATTCCATTGAATCTGTACAGGTTTTCGTCAAAAAAATCATTCAAAACCGATGTTTGGTCACTCGGTAATGTCGGAGTTCATGTGCTTGCCGATATTTTGCCGAGGCCCACGATCAAAACTTCAACAGCCCATTCTATTAGATATCTGGCCCAATTTCGACAATTTAAACTAGGAAATCGACGCGAATCGGATGAAGATAGGACTCTAGATGAGTTTCTGCGGAAGACTGCCGGGGTATTGCAGCAGTAATACCTTTTATCAAGAAAACACGCCAATTCTGTTTTGATGCCCGGTTAATTCCCCTTTGGACGCCGCAGAAACATATTACTGGATCGGGCACTACTAACCACCTCCGGCGTAAAGTATATCAAGGGCGAAACTTTGAAACTTTGCGACCGGTTCTGAAAGTAAAACAGACCTCTAGACAGATTGTGCGACGGTCATAAAGTGAATCAGGCAGAGTAGCTCATCACCACTGGTAGTGCTGGACGCAATAAATTACTGATCCGCCTGTTGCAGCGGGTCATAAAGGTGATGGAGTCTGATCTCTCGAGTGTGAAACGTGTGCCAAGTGTCACTAGACTTGTTTATTTCTTATAGCCCGCTTCTGCCGTTGATTATCCGGTGACTTTCTACAACATTGCGCAGCAGATAATTTGTTCTCTCGGCAACAGTCGAGGATCTAACAAGACAGCATCTGATTGGCAGATCTGAGCCCCGGTTAGAAGTTTCGATCTTTGTCAGTGTACATTGCGGCCAGACACCAAGTGACTATCCTTGGGGTGGCTTCAGGAATGACGCTGGTAACTTACGGATGTTTCATTTCTCTGAATGGCTGTTTGGATTGTTCATATGTATACTGGCACGACTCCATTGCGAAGAGTTGAAGAAAGCAAAGATTCCCGCTGGCTACATAGGAGCGTATTCTATGGTACCCGACTTAATACTATGACTCAATGACTGATCAACTCCGCACCGTACCTTCTGGAGCGCTGAATTGCCGTAAAAAAGATGTCTGATTAGAGTATGTCTTCTATTGCGTTGGGTTTCAGGCGCGTGGCAGAACGGGCATCCATATCGTAATTATTGAATCAGTCACTGTCACATTTCGTTTCGGCCATCGAAGAGATCACCGAAGCACAAATAGATATACAGATAGATAAATTACACGAATGAATGGATATGACAGTGATGGATGGGTACCTCAGAGCCGTGAACGCCAGTCCTACCATATGTATATATGTAATTGAGCGGAATGATGTAGGTCAGACTGGAGCCTTGTGGAGCGCCAGCTTGGATCCGTTCGATTCGGTGGCCACTGTGGGTACTGTATCTGATGGACAGTAACTTCATGAGGGAAGTGTTGATCATGGAATGAATATCTCTTTTTTTGTTGAACAGTGTTGATTAGGCTGGAGATTGTCTGATTACACTGAATATCTCGAGGCTTGATGACTTTGTGATCACTGGTAACCTGTGCTCGAGAGCTGAACAGTTCTAGATCACTCCTATAACGACATATTTCATCGTTTATCATTACTTTCCAGCTGTCACAATGATGGCGCTTATCTGCACTTCAGATGTGTCACTTTCACTTGTCAATCTGTCACTTTGTACTTGCAATTGATGCAGATCTTACCAGATCGGGTGGAGGCGGTGCTGGATGGCCATGGCGGCCTTCCATTTTCAAACTCCAACTTGTTATAACGGATTCCTAGTGCTGGAAGGGTCAAATATTTGTTGAATTATCCAATGAAATATCTTAGGTGCTAAAAGGATTATAGGTCATTGTTCTCAGTCAATTTATTATGGGCCATGGCTGCATGGGCCTTGGGAGCTTGGTGAGGGGCTGAACCTTTCTTTAGCTCTATACAAAGGCCAAGTCACCTGGCAGAATCTAGGAGGCAACGAGTCTGTGTGTCCGGTGCCACAGGTCAGGTCTCATCATGATGAACTACCTCAAAAATGGTCTTGCACAGCGGGTGATGGGCGAGATGTCCAACCCCATTCAGTCCATCACCTGTCAAATTTTGGCAATGTTCGTGATTGATGTGCTGTGTAGAAACTCCAAAGTGCTGAGTCCAAGTCTCAGAGTGCCCAAAGAAATCTTCCAGCATGCTTCAGACTAACCTAGTTGGACAGTGTCTAGAGTTTTTCTGGTGATCCGACGATGTGACTTGGATCCTGGATTACACAATGTTGTTACAGTTGACTCTAAAATAACCCATACCCGTCTTAACCCATACTCTGTTGTAACCCATAGCACCCATGATCTACCAAGTTGGTGGGCAGGGAAATCAGCTCCAGAACCCACAACTTTGTCATAACCTATGACCCATACAGATGGGCCAAAATTTTGGCTGGAGTATGAGTTATCAGGCTCTCTGTCGAGATTTATCTCGTTCTTCCAGAGAGCCTGATGTTGAGGCTATACTTCCACATGATCTCATAAATATCTTCAATCAATTTGTAGTATCTCAGGTGCTTGTATCTAATGTTTTACGTTAGTTCAACGTCAAGCACTAGGCTCTTACCATCAGCCAGATCGGGTTTCCCGCTGGCACTGAGCGCTCTTGATTCATCAGCCTACAAGCCCTCTTGGTTCGTCAGCCTTGGTGAGCATCTCCGCGACGCTCGGGTGTGGGAAACCAAAACAACTTGATATTACAAATGGGAACTTCAAATTAGTATTACAAATCCCTTCTAGGATGTTAGTATAAAAAGGCATCGTAGTGGCTCAATGCTTCCCCACTCCAATATCTATCCAATGGTTCACATTACCGTTTCCCTCAAACGTCGTCCTGATATCTCGTTCGAAGAGTTTGACGAAATCTGGTACGCTGGAAATCAGCCCATACCTAACGAGACTGAGATTATTCCACAGGACGAACCATGCAAAAGTTTTCAGCGGCATCAAGTGCGTCCAAGACAACTTTATTCGTTACACCCAGGTATGCCGTCTCAATAATCAATAATAACATCTGGAGTAGGATTCGACTCACTCTTCTTGGTACTAGTTCCGTATTAAGAAGGACTTGGGCGCACCTTTTCTTGCGGCTGGACGCAAAAACGTCAACATATTCGATGGGATCGCGCATTTTGAAATGGAGAGCGTGGATGTGTTCGTCAATCTTGTGAAGGATGAGGAATATCTGCGGGTGAGTTGTTCGACCGATCTCACATTCACATCTAATTGCTCCACAGGTTGTGGTTCCTGACGAGGATAGATTCGTTGATAGAGCATCCGTACAAATCCACATCGGGGTGGAGGAAGTCAAGTTTGAGAAACAGTACTAGGCCACACGAGTTGTATGGACATCTGGCTGTTCTTCAGTGATATTTCTAGGCATCCTACAATGAGATTCTTCATCGATTTATCACCCAAGACCATGTATGCAAATGGCGCTGATCTTTACCCAAGAGCCAACGCCCGGTCATTTCTACAGAACACTGTCAGCTCATTTGCGATACAGCACGAAAGGACACCGACTGACCTCCATTGTAATGTGGCATGTGATGTGGCAGTATGGCCATAATAGTGTGTCAAAATTAACCCACTTTTTAGGCATTTTCAGCATACTTGGGCTCCAAAAGTGACTTTTTCAGCATACTTGGACCTGATTTTGGGGTGAAAAATGCGAACTTGAGGTCAAAATTTCCAACTTCAGGGTCAGTTTTTTATTGAACTTCAGAGAAAATGAGTCATACTTGGCATTGAAATTTTCCAACTTCAGATCCAAAGTGTCCATGTTCAGATTAGTTTCCATGTGATGTTTGAAGTTTCCATGTAATGTTCAGATTTTCCATGTCATGTTCAGAGTTTCCATGTCATGTTCAAAGTTTGTAATGTTCAGAGTTTCCATGTCATATTCAGATTGACAGTTTCCATGTTTGGGTCTCAAGAATCCAACTGGCTGTCTCATTGCTGTGAACTCATAATTATGAGCAATCAACTGCCATGAACTGAGTTCAAACCTTGCCTTTGGGTTCCATCTTCACTACAGACTTGGGCATCTTAGTCTGAATTAGATGATTATTACCTCACATACACTTGGCGGTTTTTCGCCCATCCACATGATTCCCAAAAAGGAAACTCAACATGTGAGGTATGAACCAGTTCATAACCGAAGGTATTTGAAATTATTTGCTCAAAGGGTTTTCTCCCTGTGTATAATCCATCCTGTTCAAGAATATCATATCTTGTGACTATTTATTTGCCAGGTCAGGTCTTTCCGAAGTTGCGGGAAGAGTATCCATCACTCGCTCCCCCTCCCCACCCTCGCAAGCTTGGGGGGTCCCCCAAGCTGCGGGAGTCTCAGATGGGCATGCTAAAGACTTGTCCCTGCTTTCAACAGATATGGAGAATCTCCAAGGTCAGATCTATTCAGTGACGAGAGCTTCAAAAAGAAAACACTTATCCAGGCTTGAACCAGCACCACTCAAGCTAGTATTACAGTACTATTCAGCTGTTATTACAACTGAGCCATTGGGGCATACTCAGCTGTCAACTTTACCAGGTTATGTGAGTCACACGAGGCATTTCGGCTGATGAGAACCTGACATGTCATCAAACTGGTTTGTGGTTCGTGAGGTCATGTGTTGTGTTTCCTTTTTGGGAATCATGTGGACGGGCAAAAAGTCAAAGACTACCTCACATGCCCACAAGATTGATCAATAGACCATATCTTTTTCTTGCCTCAATATGAAGTTCGCAGAGTCGGTCTGAAAGTTCACATCAGATTTTTGAAGTTTGCTGATCTAAGTCAAACGTAGGATGTCAATACCAAACATGGGGAATTTCTGAAGTTCGCATCAGATTTTTTAGAAGTTTGCTGATCTATCTCAAACATGGGATGTCGATGCTGAACATGGAATGTTTCTGAAGTTTGCGGGTTTGTCCCAAGGTCCGGATCAAACTTTTCAAAGTTCACGGATCTGCGTCAAACATGGAGGATTTCTCAAGTTAGATGGAAAATCAGGATTTTATGCAAAGTTAGCTAAATTTTAATTATGACACACTATTATGGCCAAATGGCAGCATGCTATCTTTTGTCGTTCAGCTTATTTACAAGGCCTCTTGAGTCTTGAGTTCTTATCAATGTATGGCGTAGACATCTCAAGCAGACGAGAAGTGTATCCCGGTGTTCTGGGCTTTATTCACATGATATTGGTTCAAGTCACGATATAAATGGGAGTACAGTAGAATGAGCAGTTGTTACGAGTCCCACTTGTGGGTTTCAGCTGCTCTGTCTCGCACTGTCAAGTTGTTCTTCCTGGTGTCGCGTCTCGGCATTGGCTGAACGCGTATTCAGATCCAAGGGACCGCCAAGGATCAACCAAGTTGAGCGGGAATTTGACGATCAGGAAATGATGTCTTGGGGAACTTATGGTTCTTTTGAGCATAGTTCACGCCGGATCCGAATCTCAAGGCAGTGTTCCACCAGTGGGATAGAGGCCGACCTAGCGGCGGCATATACGAGCCCTCCCTTGCTATCACATTGATATATAGAAAGACCTTATATCAAAGAATGCAATAAAATATTCACAACTCTCTGTATCTCATTGCCCCAGTACAAGAGATTTAACAAAGAAAGTGTTGTGTTTTCTGTGCTGGGGCTACAAGAAGCCTCTGTGCCAGCAACAAAGATGACACAAACAATGCAACAAGTGGGATTTCATCCAAAGATGAATCCTATTGAGTCATTGTTGGCCTATGAGAACTTTATCATAAAACAGATTGTATGATGGCATCAGGTCCAACTATCTTCATTTGTTCCAAATTCGCTCGCTGGGCAGGTCATTCTCACTGTAATTCACCATCTGGGCCTCAAGAACGTTCAAGTCTGAGGTCAATAACAGAAATAAGGACATTATAGAAAGAATAGGCTTGTTAGCTGCTGCCTTCACCCTGAAGCTGCTATATACAGGTCAATAAATTGTTCTAACATATGCTACATGTAATATAACAGCTCTTCACCCCACCGGAGCTTGTATTCAGCGTTGAACACTGTTTTACCGGTCACAGTGTCTTGCTGCATCATATGACTCATGTCATCAGAAAATTCCCATGCGCCAGTGATGACTCATGGCTATCACGCCAAGCTCCATCCCCCATGGTAGTTGCTGTGATTGCTCTGTCAGAGAGGCTGGTTATGAGCCTATGGCACTCTTGCAGATGCAAACAGCATGCAAATCACCTAATTGTCCTATCTATAGAAGTCTCTCAGTGCTCACTATACAGGTGCAGTATTTGGTAACTTATATCTCTCTATGAGGTGCATATAATGTTACAATGAGACATGCACAGATCTGCGCTATAACCTTTCATGCCATTCATGGCTCAAATCCCATCCATTCTGGAATTCCTGTGATATTATACTGGTTATGGGGTATAACAATAATACCCAATGAAAATACAGAAAGTCTGACATGCAAACCAAGAGCCATAAGCATTCCGGACCCAACTCTGATTGTGTTTGGCCCTGTTTGTTCCGCGCCACATTCCTTTCTAATCTTGTTCCAGGTTGGAGGTCATGTTGTGTCACCAACATTTCATGCCTGGAGTGCTAGTATGGATGATGGACACTGCTTTTATGGAGATTGATGTCTCATTGGGTCTGGGTGGCCAGTTACAACATACCCTGATAATACTGGAAATCAATAGATATATCACTTGTGTGGCAGGTATATACTGTCAGTATGTTGCTGATAGTACATTAAAATATTCCAGGCCTGTAGCAAACTCCTCCGGTGGTCTTACTGAGAGTAAAATCAGCAAATACTCTATCCATCTATAACCAGGTTTGGACATCACAGAGACCAGTCTCATACCCATCTGCAGAATAATAAATACATATACTACCATATCATGAATCCCCCAGTCTATACTGCCCGTATTCTACGCGTATCTCAAAGCCGCTACCCTTTTAGGACATCATGGCAGGAGGCGGGACAATGAGCGCCTGTGGACCCACCGCATTTCTATTCCCGGCTGATCCGACGTCGTACGACAACCATGATGGCAGTAACCATGCAATGCTGTGGACTGTGTGCTGAACTTGATATATTTATTCACTTTTATTCATGACTAGGAAATCTGCATCAAGGCCCTCTACTTAGACCGCATCAATGGGGTCCTATAACACATGTAACTTGACCCAATATCTGGGACAATTAGGTGCAGTGAATAATGATCAACGGCCATTGCCGTGCTGGTGACAGAATTGGTCAGGTGACTATCCCTTTGGGGACTTTGATGGCAGTGGGCTAAAAATTGCTCTTGCCCAACAAACAAGCCCACATGAGTTGGACTCGTAACCACTATTGAGACCCTTAGGACGTCATCATTGTGCGGCGAGATATGTAAGCGGCAAGCCAAGTCCGCGTCATCCGCTGTGGGAAATCACAACATGTGACCTTTCCCCTTTGAGCTCTTTGATGATGGGGGGCTGAATTTCGCTCACACCCAACAAACGAGCCCAACAAGTGGGGCTCGTAAAGGATGAGGAATATTTGCGGGTGAGTCGTTCGACCGATCTTATCTATTTATCCCGAGACCTGACATTCATGTTCAAGGTTGTCGTTCCCGATGAAGATAGATTCCTTGATAGAACATCTGTACGAATCCACATTGGGGAGGTGGAAGTCAAGTTTGAGAAACAGTACTAGGCCAAACGAGTTGTATGGGCAGCTAGGTATTCTATAGTAAGATTTCTCATCAGAGATTCTCTGCGAAAACATTCTAGCAAAAGGCTTTGTTCGAGTCCCCACAAAACAGCTTCTCGCATTTGTGATTTCTGTCAACGACCGCCCACCCACAGTTGACTTAGAATTGGTCTGACTTTGCGCCGAATCCCACGCACGTGATCAGCGAAAAAGACGCATTTGCCAACCCCGCCGAAGAACCAAAGAAGACCAGATATCATCAAAGAATCTCCTTGGCCTTTTGCTGCCATGAGCACATCACCAGAGACTGCAATATCGGCTGCTTCACCAGTGGATTCCTCTCGCTCATGTCCTGTTGAGGGTGAGTCGCACGAATGATTGATTGAGCCTTGGTTACTGAAAGACCAAAGACTGCAATCAGGTCGTGGATATTCTCCTGAGATCCTCTGATGGATTCCTTATTGGTGCTCATCGATGCAATATGGGACGATTTAGCGACGGATTTCCCAGCGCTGAAGCTGTCACGGTTACATCTCTCGAAGAAATCGTGCCATTATCTGAAACCAAGGTCGTCCTGGACCTTTTACTGCATTTTCTGCATCCTCATGTTCTCCCAACATGCGCTGACCTGGAGTTCACGACTCTACTTCCGTTGGCCTACGCTGCGGAAAAATATCAGGTCTTTTCGGCTATGTTGATCTGTCGTGTCCGTTTATCGTGAGTGTTATTAATTGTCTCCTACGCAGTACAATCTAACACAGAATACGAAGAGAGAAGTCACATTATGAGGCACATATAGCTGAGGTTCTATCTTATGCTGTACGACACCGTTACACCGATCTCGTTGATCTCGTGGTACCTTCTGCAGTCAAGATGCCCCTGGCCGATGTCGAAAAATTGCTCGAGGATGATTTGCGTTCCTTCAAGGCCTGGGTGAGTCCCTCTTGACCCTGCAGTGTCCTAACACCAATTCAATCCACCTTCCAGGCCCTTTATCGTGACCATTATGTCACCGAGCTCACACAGTACATTACATTGTTGTTGAAGCTGCCGAGCTCGCACGCAACCTGCCAGGATGTAGGGCGCAAGATGCTCAGTAAATGTCCGTGGCCATCTAACCAGGCTGCGTGGAACGAGGGTTTGCCAAAGTATGCCTGCGAACCGTGCCGTGTCGCTATGTGTGGGACAGAAGTTAACAATCAATTGCTGGATATTCTCAAGAAGCCAGCTGAACCCTTCTCTATCTTCTTCCGATACTGAGCGTGCACTTTATGTATATATTTTTATGAATCTAAACGCGGAGTCGCTATATAGATCGTGTGAATAGGTGATCTATTCCCAGGTCTAGTCGAAGGCCTCGAATATGTCATGAATAGCAACCTATTGGGACTAATATATGGCCATGCTCCAAGCTGGTGGCATTTGGTTTTGTTGCCTGGGACGTGTGAAATCAACCAGTCCGTGATTGTGAGGCGGTGCTTGTCATGTGGCTGTGTCACCCTTTCCGCACTATTCTTTGAGCCACAAGTCTGACCGTATAGATTAATGACTGACTTTTAACTGAATACAGATAATTGAATACAGAAATACCAAGATGTGTGTCTCATGGCTTTGAAGATTGTAGGATGAAGGAAGATTGATCCTCGGCCATGAGCTCCGGCAGGCTGTAACAGGAACTGATCATGTGCCATCAGCACAGCTCTGATTTAGAGCATCGCACGATTCCCATTCGTGAGTAATTCATACTTGCACTCGCGAGTTTCAGGCTGCAAAAAGTGGGATTTGTACTCATTAAAATATTTGTAGGTAAGTAAGTCACACTCATAAATAGTATATTCATGAGTAGTGAGGCTATCTGTGAGTATAAGAGATCTGTGAGTACTTATGATTATTTATGAATATAATGTTATGAGCTAGTCTGAACTGTATCCAGAGTCCAAATTTGAGAGATCAATCAAAGGCGGCATCCCATCGTCACTCTCAGAATCACTGTCAGACTCATAAGGTTCACCAATGTCGTTGGAATCCCAGGCATCGCCCAAAGGAGGCATCTCATCATCAGCCGTGTCATCATGATCATGGGCACCGAGAGCAGCGGTGAGAGCGCCAAGAGGCTTGCATTAGAGCATCAGACGATTGCCACTTGCGAGTCATTCGCACTCGTGACTCGCAAGTTTCAAGGTTAATATGATCCAATCGTCCGATGCTCTAGCTTGCATCAAGTCCTTCAACAAAAAGCACAAGCACCTGCCCAATGGCGGCGCCTGATGCCATGATGCTGAGACACTGCCATTGACCCAGGGTGATGTTTCAACTTGGTGATGATTGTTCTATAGTTTGTAAATGTACACCATGGTTGTTCTTCATACAAGCATGGCAGTTTCTGCATCTGAAATCAGCATCATCCGAGCTCAAGGTGAGCCGAATTTACCGACAAGGAGTACCAGTTTTTTGAATTGGTGGAGGTGAACTTGAGGGATTAACAAACATTTCTCAGAGGCACGAAACTCGAGCTTGGAGCACATAACTCGAGACTTGAAGCACATAAACTCGAGGCTGAAAGTACGTTGATTTCTCGAAGATCCAGACCAGAACGAAGACATCTTTTCTGATTGTGTACCTCCCTTTACCACACCACCCGCTGCAGTCTCGCTGATGGCTCGTGACCACTCTGGAGACCTTTATCTCTTCCACCGTTTTTGTTCAAAACCCCCACAGGTGAGAACTTGGAAGCAGCCATGTCTCTGAACATCAGAAGCCTTCTGAATAGGTTTCGCTTCCCATTTGCACCCGGGAGCTGGAAATAAGGAACCGAAACCATATTACCCAGTGAAGTTCATGCAGTACACTGAATATTAGAATCAACTGTGATTACTTGATTCAAACTGAGTTCAAGGTATTTGAAATGTAGGATCCCAAGCAGTATCGGGATCACAGAACGGCCAAGACGGGTGTTACTGCAGATCCCGCCCACCGCCATTCGTAATCCCCGCTCCCTCCCTCCCCCCGCTCCGCACAAACCCGTGCCAACCATGACTCACGCAAACCCACGCCACTTACCATGACTCATTACATCACCTTTCATGACAGGGGGCCGAGGACTTGACTTCACATTGAGCTATGTATTCCTACCTCAAATGTAGATACATCCTCAGGTCATCAATGAAATCAAGTCAAAGGATGGTTTACCTATCGCTCATTGTTTTGTGAAAGCAAAGCTTGACTCGTGCAATAGAGCAAACAGTGTGGAAACCCGTTGGAATATACCAAAGACGTCTATAAATGGCTCTATTGCATACAGCAAAGTTTGTTGTGTGCCCCTATGCCCTAGGGTGTTGGATTAGGAGCGTATATTGTTTTTGAGAATATGTCAATGTTTTATTTAGACCCTGGGCTTCAACTTATCAGAGACCCGGCAGCTGTAACTGAGGAAGGATCTGTTGGATTCCAAGCAGTAACTCGTCAATCAACGGTGTACCTGTGCATCTTGGATGGACTGTAGAGTCCAGATGGTATCTTTCTTTTTTTAAGGCTGTGTAGTATTCCCATATGGAACACGGACTCTTATTTATACGGTTCTCATTTCTATGTAGACCCTCAGACGTTCTCTTACTCTTGAGTGCCTCTGAGGTTAGTTATCAGTTTATTTATCTATTTACTTGATACTCATTCACCTTGTAGACTTATATTGTTGTCTAGGTGAATATACAGATGTTCTCCTACTCTTGAGTGCCTCTGAGACTTATATTGTTGTCTAGTCACTCGCAGTTATTCTAACAGGATCCTTGTTCATCCAGTTAATCAAGGACTTCCATTTTGACTCATTGAAGTCTCAGTTTCTAATTTCTAAAATTGGAATACGCTTTTTCGAGTTCGATGCGCGTAGCTGAGGATCAACCTTTCACTTTTGGATCTGATCTTCAACCTCATGTTCTCAAGCTTGCGTACAGCATAATAAACTAGCATTACATCCATTATCCATAAATCCCTCGGAACCATAACTGTGAGCGGTCTTTACGACTGTAAGAGCCCGAAGACAGAGTAAACTGACCGGCAGCTTTTATCCTGCGCCATCTCCAAAGCAACCACAATGCCGCCGCAAGCGTCGTCAGACCTAGCCCGAGACCCACTACGAGACCGACGGCAAGGACGACGAGACGTTTGAGTGATAGAGATGGTATCGTTGTTGATATCGATGTCCGCAATGATGACGCTCTAGCGCTGGGTAGGGCGCGAGAAGGTGGGATGAAAGATGGAAGAATGATTGGTGGCGGTAATGTCTGTGTCGGAAGGAATGATGATGTTGCGCTATTCCCTCTCATTCAATACCTGAATCCGAAAAGCAAGGAAGGAAGAAAGGTAGGTTACGCACATCGGATCTGAAACCGTGATGATGATGTTTCCAATGTCCAAGCGCGATGGTGACCCAGCGATAAAAGTGAGACTCTTGTGGCAGGGAAATTGCAGGGTAATCCGAGTACATACTCGACTAGGACTTTCTCTCAAGGTGCAATTAAGATGTGGGTGTTCCTCGGAGACCACGTCGAACAGGACTACAAAGGGGATTGACCGGAGGCCTCAAAAAGGCAGCAGTAACATGAAATACAACCTATCAAGTACCTTTGACAGCAGGAAACTGTAGCAGGACTCTGCAGGTTGAGAATTGCTGATATTGTGTCGCTTGACAGCCTGGGTTTGTTCAATCATGAGAGGTTTTAGATGTGCAACCATGCTTGATAGATAACATTCATCAGGTGTATGTTTTGTGTCGATCCACGACGGACTTCTATCCAACGCTAGGGCTCTGCAGAAAAGAAGTCAAATGCTGTATTATACCAGAAATGCACATTTTCACAGTGTTGTGCCGTGCTGTGTCCATCATACAGCTGTCATGCTATATTTGGATAAATGCTGTGAAAAAGCTGTTGAACAACACAGCATCAGCCTTCAGGACTGGTCATGAGGCTTGTTTGATCTTGCTTCTTCCCCATGCCCTTCAAGCTTACACGGTTTCGTCGCCGCAACAAGCTCCCAGAAACCGGCCACATTGCTGGCCCAATTGCAGAAGGACTCAATGCCAATGATGGTGGGGCTCAGATGGGAGCATTGATTCAAAGCTTACATGGTGCAAGACTTGGTTTGTAGATTTGGCTGGAGATTATGTGAAATCATGATAACTTTATTGGCAGATAACATCAATGGCTCGGTCTTTTCAAATAACCAGCTGACCACAGTATACCACCAGCAGCAGGCTCCAGACAACAAAGATGTGAGCATTCGTTGAACCCTTGCATTTAGGTTGATCCATTTCTTTGAACAGTATGCTGAAATCAAAGTTCGAGACATTATTCTCAAAAAGGAGCTCAAATCTGGTGACACCCATCATGAGCTCCAATCTGATGGGACTCTCAGTGAGGCTGGTCGGATTCGGGTATACAATGGATACATCTATGATCAGTCCAACTGGCCAATGCTTATTCGCAAATATGAGGGACTTGCATTAAAGGACTGGAAGCGGGATCTGGAGGTGTTCTCTGCAGTGAGGTTCATATATCATGAGCATCTGTGCAAAACCTGTACATGAACTGATGCCTGTACAGACATCCAAATATTCTTCAGCTATATGGTGTCTGTGATTCAAGACATTTCACTGCTCTCATATTTCACAGTGGGCACCAAAGGACTGTCCGAGACTATCATCTTTCATTGTCAGGACCAACCTTTTTCACCTGGGTCGGTGACCTGGTAAGTGATAAATTACTCATAAATTGACTAGACCACTGAGAGGATGATAGTGGGATCAGTTCCGTGTGAATACTTCTCATTTTACATGTCATCACTGTGGCCACTGACAAACATGCAGTCAGCAGCTGATGCTTTGCGCACACATGGTCTAATACCCCAGGTCAGTGATGTTGTTCTGGAGACATCAGTGGAGATCTAATCTCCGTCAGGGCGTAGATCCGTCTCTTCACAATGTTGATCATGCTGGCCAGTTGGTGCTCTATAACTTCACACCAAACCCTGACCAGATGACATACATTCTGCTCTCTTATCAATCCTGTCAAGATATACAGTACCTGTTTTCCAAATTCAACCCCAATTCATTATCCAAGTCTTTGCTGGAGGAATATTATGTTCTCCTTGGAGTGATCTGTGGCCTCTATGGCCGTTGGCACACCATAAACAACTTCAATGCTTCCATGAAGCACCAGGAGAGCACCACAACATTGTATGTGCCTGAGCCATATATTTTCAGGCTTGACGAAAGGTATTCTGATGGACATCATATCCTGTGTGAATGTATGCCAGATATGTCCATCCGGTGAGTACTTGGTCCATATTCTACCATTTTACTTTGATTTCTATGAAATTTCAGATGCACAATTCCGACATCAGACCTCCATAACTTGCACTTTTATCAGTATTTTTTTATTGGGGTGCAATCCACTGTCTCAGGACCCAGTCAAGCATCTAGCATTCCAACATTCAATCTATGGTCAAGCCAGGTGCATCACCTCAGCAAGCAAATGAATATAAATGATATGGAGGTGCAAACAAGTCAGTCACCAAAGTTTTTTTTACAATAAGCACAAGGGTTTAAGTACCAATTGTAGCTATCCCAGACAGGATATATATTGACTGCACTGCAGTGCCACGAACGAGTGGACAGTGTGATGATGCAGCAGATGGACTTCTGCAATGTACATTGCTATATCTCTGGTTTAACTGCACTCCATCTAGTAATGCTTGGTGGTCAACTGATCCGGAGGGTCAAACTGTCATCCCAACCACAAACATTGAGGATGCATTCAACATCAGCTTGGATACCAGGATCATTGTGTTTGAATCCCACATACCCCAGCAGATATATCCCATCCTCTGGGATATCCACAAGGCATGTGGGTTCAACCCAAATAGCACAGAGATGGCCAAGTATCTAGGATATCCACTGCTTGAACCTGTTTTGGAACCTAGTGAGTCATTTTGTCTTTCACCGGATAGATTACATTTGAAGAAGGATATTCTGAATCAGATAACTACTCATTGGGCAGAGAAGCGTTGACTGCAGAAAACTCGGAGATTGGCTCTGATAATGAGTCAGAGAATGGCTCAACTTCATCTGATGACACTTTTCTCTCTGCCCATTCCAATATCTAATTTCAAGTATTTATATTCAAATGTCTGCTCTCTGAATATATATTTGTGTTTTATGCTATTATCTCCCTCTGTTGCTCACCCGCACACCTCGATCACATCCCACATCCCACGCATCCACATCCTCTCCCTCGCATCCAAAAGCATCCCACCCGGCACTTCACCGTCGACCCGACTCCATCACCTCCCACATCCTGCCCATTCTACCCACCCTTCACCTCCATTGTTCCCATCTTTCCATCTTTCCTCAGTCATTCACCTACTTGAGTGCCCGACTGAGGTATGTCTGTTATTTATTCATTATGATCTTCATTTACTGTATACCTGTAGAACTGATTGTATTATTCTCTACACTAATACCCATATTCTCTTCTACTGCATGCTCATATAAGGCAGCAAAAACAGCATGGCAGATTCTGCATCTGAAATCAGCATCATCTGAGCTTAAGGCGAGCCGAATTTACCAACAAGGAGTACCAATGGGGCATTGGTATTTGGGAGATGATGGGAGATCTGTGGGAGAAAATCTCAGAAAGTCTGGAGGAGTAATACAAGCTCATAGTGAACTCATTGATACTGATTTTAATGTAAGAAGTGGATTACAGACCAAGATATAGTGTCCAACACACTTTGATTCAGTGTGACCAGACTGTCACATTAACTTGACGGCCGCAGGAGAAAGGAGAGCTTTGAGAAACATCCAACAGTGAATGAGTTGATGAACTTAGTGGCATTGAAAGATCATTCACAAAACCTCTCGAGTCCTTCTCAATGTGGAAATACACTTCAACAGTGGTAGATATTACATACTTGGATTAAAGGTACGTACCAATGATGTGGGATATAAATAGAAGTACAGTAGATAAATGGAAGTACAGTAGGATGACCGGTTTATCGGCAAGGGGCAACTCTTTCTAGAGAAAAGTGTCTGAAAAATGTCCGCGGAATGTAGCTAGGGAAAATGGATATTGTGGACTCGGAGCCATAAAGCTGGGCCACTGAGACTGGTAGGGAGCATCCGACGAAATGGAAGTCAGAACGGCAGGGCGAGGGAAGAGGTTGCCTGGTGAATCAGACTGACGATTTTCTGGTAGAGCATCGCACGATTGCTTACCACTCGTGAGTTTTGACAAATATACTCGTGGGAAAATTCATGAGTTTGTCACATTCGCGAGTGCGAGTACTCGTTCCCACGAGTAGTCCACGAGTACGAATATGGTTTTGACAGACTTGACACTGGTAAATGTCTTTCACTTATGCTTTTTTACTGTTTCTTACTATTACTATACAGTCAAATGTATTCAACAACATGATAATAAAGTCTATTGAAGGTATTCATAGAGTGATAACCCAAATTACGATCATAAGTATGTATATATTCATCAAATATTCGTTCAATAAACTCACGAGTTTTGAAACTTGCGAGTACAAATATTCGTTCCCACGGGTAAGCCACGAGTACGAGTTTAGCCTTTTGACATGTGAAACTCGTGAGTCACGAGTGCGAATGACTCACGAGTGCCAATCGTGCGATGCTCTATTTTCTGGTCAAACAATATTCTTTCTATCTATCCTGAGGTTTCGATGCAGAGTACATATGTGTCTCCAACGCCAAGGGACTTGTACGACGACGAGTTTGTTGAATTGATCACGGTGAAGCGATCAAAAGATATTCCCGAGAGGCACGAAACTCGAGGCCGAAATAAAGTACGTTGTTTTCTCGGAGATCCAGACCAGAACGAAGACATCTTTTCCAAAATGCTCTGCACGTGAAAATCAATGCAGAGATTGAGGTATATCCCCACCTGCCCTGAAGAACCTTCGCGGCCATACTCCTTGTTGGACGGAGTTGCGCAGTGGCTCAGATAGAGATGAGATCGAGCAAAAGGCAAAAGCGGAATATATTGATATGAGCTATAGGATGGCGGTACAAGGAGGAAGGAGGGCAAATAGCTACTGAAACCAATGAAATACGGATGGTATATATAGTGTCACAGTGTGACAATCAGTCGGCCCGAGCACCAAGGCTGTACCGTTCAACACTCCTTCCCATTTCCGTTCGGTCGTTATACTAGTTCCCATGGCAGGTCATTGTAGTGACTCTTATAAACTCCTGCCTGAGTAACAGCTCCCGCAATCCTACTCTCCAGCCCCACTCGGTGTCCATTTCGCGCGAGTCGGAGTTGAACATGAATCCGGCTCCAAAATATTCGTCTGCACAACTGACGTGGGTGGTGGGCAAAAGACATGGGTGGTGGGCAAAAGACATGGGTGGTGGGCAAAAGCATCCATATGAGCATCTCTCTCCACTATCGGAACTTGGAACAAGCTAGTACCAGCGGATATACATGCTCAAAGCAGTCCAAAGACTTTATTTCAATCCAAAGGGTTTATTTTACGCCAGCGGAGTTGGATGTGCCGAAACCTGCCGTAGAAATCGTTCGATCAGCTGCCATCTATTTATTCTTCCCACGTCGCCCCTGCAGCGCACCTTCTTAGCAGTCCTGTTGTTAGCGCGCTCAAAAACAGCAGTAAAACGACCTTGCATAATTTCGGAGTTTGAATTGACTGCTCCTCGTCTCCTGGCCTATCGAGTGCCTTCTCAACGCGAATTGTCGCAGTTTTAGGGCGTGAAACGATGTAGTATGTACTAAAGCATATTCTAATCCAGAAATATCCAGGATTATATAGGCTGCGCGGTCAACATGATTTTTATAACGCTATTGTGAGGTACGACAAAGCTGACCAGTGGGTTAAAGGCCAACCGTTCCGGTGGCAGATACGAGTCCCCCATTTTTTTGCCAATCTTAAAATGTCATAAATATTTTTATATTTCAGATATTAAATATATATTTGGCCACTCATGGCCAAGTGAGAGCGGAAGCAAGTTCAACCACATGTGCAATTGTACACATCATTGCCTGGCGTTCAGCCGAACCAAACCAGGACTGAGGTCCACAAGACCAAAGGGCTGTGCACCCGTGACGCTGCCAAAACGTCAGCTAAATCCAGGCATGTCTGGACCGTCTGGAAGCCTTGAGCAAAGCAAGAAGAAGAGCGGTCACTGGAGTCGAAGCAGGTGACTGAAGCGATGGAAGGGAAATGACCAAATCCTGGAAGATGATTCGGAGGTCCGAGTCGTCCAAGGATGGAATTGCCTAGAGAAGTGGTAAATTGGACGGATATAGCAGCATACGAAGGATCTCACCCATTGAATCCCCGTAATTAGCATAGTCTCTGATGCAGATTCAGGTGTCGCACCAGCATGCCGAATAATAGTCCTTGCTTCATTCGTCATAAATGCTATTACCAGCGACCTCAGTCGGTCTGGGAGAGCCGTATCGTCGATGGATTCAGCGTTGGCTGGCGTGATCTGGTCGCAGAGAACGTCAAGAGTAACCAGGGAATCAAAGGTTGATATGCACGACAAGAGTCTTTTTCACAACTTTGACCTCTGCTTCCTTGTCTGGAGCACATTCAAAAGCATGAAAGCACGGAGAATTAACCACACACCACTCTGAAGAAGCTGAAGGAGCACATCAGGATTCCTCTTGACCCATCTCTTCTCCATTTTCGACAATTGTGTAATTGTACCATAGTCTTGGATTTGGACCTAGATAGACCAGCTCAACAGGCTTCATGGAGGGCAGAACGAGGTTACCTGAGAAGATTGGTCCTCACAAATGTCGTTGCGTTGATGGCTGATTCGAGATCTGGAAAGTGGCTGAAAAAGCACTGCATATTGTCTGCCGCTACAATCTTCAAGGAAGATGAGTCGGAATTTGTCAGCGCTATCAGACGAGTCAGAGCATCTCGCCGCTGGGAACCATTAGAAAGCAGAGCTAATGGGATTCATGTCTTGTTGATGCTGTTTTTGGCTCATCGGATCAACTGTGTGGTTAAGGTCATGACAATTTTAAGCACAAATCGTTGTAGAGCCTACCTTTGATGTCCTTTTCTTCGTCCATAAGGCTGGAGGCAATACAAGAGACCCTAAGGACAAGGGGGCACTGGACCGGCATTCCCGGACCGGGGGTAGGTAGGTATGTTCAGGCGGCCAGGCCTTAAATTTTTTTTTCAACCTCTATTTTTTTCAGTTTTTTTGGTGGGATTGAGGTCCAATCTTACTACCATGTATACAAGTTCAACAAGCTCCCCCTTCCATTTCTACAGTCATTGACCTAATCAGGGTTCGGAAATCAACACGATCAAATAAACTCGTAAGCCTTTGCGTCATCCCGCCAGCGCATCTGTCATTCACGAGCGCCTACGTCTGCATTGGTCCAGCATGAGCGCTCCTGCCAATGCAACACCAGTCTATACGGTAGGCATCCCGTTTATTCATCAGCCAAGCTCTAGCTCCACTACAGGAAGCAGACTTTGTGATTCAAGGGAATAAATGCATTTGTCCTCATTGTCATTCACCATGTGGACTAGGTCCGGGCGGTTTAGTAAGTAGGTAGGTTCGCACCTGTAAATAGGACCCTGGGTAACATTTAGCCAGTCCGGTGCCCCCTTGCCTGGGCAATCGCAACGCTACAGCCGGAATAGTGAGGAATTGAGCTTGGGGAAAAGGGCCACTTGGACCCGTGAGCTGGATATCATTGGGTGCAAATGATGCCGCTTCTGCTTCAGAGACTATCAAGGAGAAATTCACAGCACACGTCGAGAAAATTTGGGCGACGTGGCCATGAAGCAAGTGTCACGTGGATATCCCCGTTGGGTACTTTGATGGCTGTACCCACAAAATCGCTGGCTCCCAACAAACGAGCCCACAAGTGGGCCTCGTAAAAAGTGACATTTGATTTCTGTTTTTCTTCGATATCTGTTTTTCTCCTCGATGATAATCAAATCCCCACAAGAGCGCTACCCCAACTCCGCCCACCGCGACGCCAACCCCGCTGACCGCGACGCCAACTCGGCGGACCAAACCTCCGCACCGCTATCCCAAACCTCCGGGCCCCTATCCCTCGACCCCGGCGCACCCCCACGAAAACGGCGCTCTGGCCTAAAATTCCTCGTAGCCGCCGCCTGTGTGATCCTCCTCATATCCGCCGCCTATGTGCTCCGTAACCGCGGCCTGTGCGATCCTGTTCGTCCTAGTCGGCCGATTTTTGTACGGAATTGGGAGCGGGGTGTATGAGATGGCGCGGTTTGAGCATAGGGCGGTGTGGCAGAATCAGACTATCGAGGAGGTGTCCAGGTCAAAGGAAGGAAATGGCATGTCAACCGTGGTCCAGTGTACCGATAAAACATTGTTTCATCAGAAATAGTGATTATTGGTGAAGGTTGATAAGAGAAGTGAAAATGGGGCACCATGATCTCTGGCACGAAGCGCAGGGAATTCCTAATGAAGATACCAACTTGATGGAAAACAATCAGGAGCTGCAGAAAGTCCATATGGCATAATGACTCCCGTGGCATAATGACTCCATCAAAGAGCTGTAGAGATCCATCAGAAAGCTGTAGAAGTTCTGACAGCGCACAGCCTTGATCGACAGATGATCAGACAATACGTGGCACTGACCCACGTGGCACGCCAGCGCATCAGTACATGGCACCGACCCATGCGGCACGTCAGCGCATCAGATGAGTCATTATTCAAGCGCCGTTTCAATTGGCAGATAGGAAAGTGCTGTACATGAAGCATGCCCTAAGATGCCTCAAGGGTGAGAGACTCTGGCCTCAATAAACCATGTTGAGTCAAGCTCCCAGTGACTCATGACAGGCCAAGTCAGACCCTGAAATGCCAAATATAACCACCTGACTCAAACCGGCAGATACAAGAGTTGCGCCACCTTAACTTTTGAACCCATTAACCACCCAAATGACACAAATGACGTGTTCCAATTACTGATTCATGTTATGAGACACATTATACACAAGTACTATGTGTTTGACACGTCTCAGACAAGAAAAGTTGTCGCAAACATGATTTGGGTGAGGAAAGATGGGGGGAAAGACAAGGTCAAGGGACCCAAATGCATCTAGATCCAGTACGATTTGGACAAACTGCTTTTGGTCTGACCATCTATTTCTGAAAACTCAGAAGGGTCAAGATGATATCTGCAAGATACACGATTCAACGCGCCAAGTCTGGACGACTCTTTCTGGCCAGGATCGCGATGCATCTCACAGGCTGTACAAGATCCAGATTCATGTTTCATTGAGAATGAACCATAAATCCAAAGCAGGACATGTAAATCCTAAGTAGGACATGCACATCCAGAAAGAGATAATGAAGAGATAATAAATCACAGAACCCAGATCTATTAGTATTTTAGCCCCAAGTAGACAGGTACCTAGAAACTGTATAAAAGGGAGCCCAGTTCTCCATCAAATATCATCTTCTTTATCCCCCAGAAAGGATTTAAGGAACTTCACCCCTCTCTTTGAGCAATACAGCAGTAGGGATCATACGGATCGCCTATTCTCTTGTTCTATTGAGACAAGGATCTTCTTTATCCCCCAGAAAGGATTTAAGGAACTTCACCCCTCTCTTTGAACAATACAGCAGTAGGGATCATACGGATCGCCTATTCTCTTGTTCTATTGAGACAAGGATCTTCTTGATCCCCCAGAAAGGATTTAAGGAACTTCACCCCTCTCTTTGAACAATACAGCAGTAGGGATCATACAGATCGCCTATTCTCTTGTTCTATTGAGACAGGGATCTTCTTTTGCCCCCGAGTGGACTTAAGAACTTCACCCTTCTCCTTGGACAATACAGCAGTAGGGATCAACGGATCGCCTATTCACTTGTACCACTGAGACTAGTGCCAGACTTACGGTAAGTCTTGCAACCCCGAGTTCAGTATCAGTATTAACGACCAAGTAACGAGTTCAGTATACAGCCCAGCATAGGATACTATAGGCAAACACCTGTGGTATACTACCTCAGCATCTTCAGTATTGTCAACCAGAAGCCTCGAGATCACCTACGAATCATTAAATCCTTGTTCTGTCTTTAAGACTCTGAGTAATATCAGGTGTCGTTCACTGGGTCCTGGTTGCCCTATAGTGAATAAAACGAAGGCGGACCAAGTGTTTGTTTGAATCATTGGAACCTCTAAAGCTCTGAGAGACAAACCAGCTCGACGTATCCCAACAGCAGGAAGGACGACTTCATTCAATAAAAGACCCCGACTCCAACAGAACTACAAGCTTAGGCTTTTGGTAATCTTTCTTATATTTTCTGCTGTCGCTATCAGTGTCCATTATACGCTGAAAGCTAAAGTGGAAGAGTTCGACAACCCTTACTCACGTCTCATAATCCTGACCATCCCTCCAACACACAACTGGTGAGCCTATATAACTTCTTGAAACGAATCCAATATTAATCTGTAAACGGTTTTTATCACCAAGCTCAACGAACAAACTACAGACGCGCCCACCAGCAAATCTGTAGGGAAAGTGCTGTATTCTTGTAAACAACAAGGTACGCTACACCAGCCGCTCATTTCAGAGGATCAGACATTCGATATTGCGGTTATGGTTTGGCAGTTGCGGTCCGAGGAGGAGAGACGTGAAGTACAAGTACAGGCAGCAGAGTGGAAGAGACAAGTATTTGAAGGACCGGTCCTTGATGACCAGCTCATGGACTATACGGGTCGCGACTTTCTCCGCTCGTACACCCGCCGCGGCAAGCTTGAGAAAGCTATACACTCCGACAGAAAGCTATATACTCCGACATCGCGTTTCGCGGGCTCAAGTTGGGGGATAAGAACGTCAATGCGGATATTGGGTTGAGGATTCCTACGGCTGTGTTGTACGTGCTTGTTTTCTGTTTCTTCTTTATACCGTGTGGCAGTACTGACTCATCTTCCCAACCAATGAACGCCAACGACCTCCGGGCCTCCTTTGTCCTGATCCCCTCATCTCCGTCCCTCATCGACCAACTGGATGCACCTCCCTCATTGACCATCTGCATGCATATTCGTCGTGGTATCCGGATAGTGTAATGCATCCCAGGTTTAGAGCATATCCGTATGTCTTTCTTTGCTTTGGTTTTCATTGGATCCTGACTCGAGCATCTTATAAGCTTCCCCCTAATCCGCCCTCGAGAGTTTTGCTATATCCATCCCGCTGCTGCATCTCGTCAAAGTCGATTGCCATGGAGATTCTATCCATGCTAGTGACGAGGAGGAAGACGACGACGTTGCAGAATATCGGGAGCCGGGTCCAAGGCCGCCCGAGATTGACCTGGACACCAAGAGGAAGCATCCGCGTGGTCGACGAAACACACCTCTTCAACCGAAAAGTGTATGACAGCTCACAGAGACCTCTGCAAGTTCACGCTGTTGACTCTATTCAACTCCTTATTGACTATAATCAGTGCGGTCAAGGCAAAGGCCCACCCCACCTGCACCGTTGTCACCGCGATTACACCGAAAACGGCAACTGGGAAACACGGTTGGAGTTGAAGGTGCCGACGGAAGGTGAGCTGCATATTCAGCTTACAGAAGATGGATTAAAGGCGCCTAAAGATGGCCTGCAAACGCAATATGCATACGCCCCTTATATGGCCAGTTTTACAGGGCATCTGAGATCCCAAGGACCTCGTGCGTATCCCAGTCACGCGTCAGAACTGCACCAGATCGATTGGGGGCATCGCTCCGCACCCCATAATGGCATGGTGATCGATCATGACTGGCAGTATAAGCCGTTTCATGATCGATCCTCTTACTTTACTAAAGCTGAGTTTGAAATTCGCTGGGGATCGATCCTCAGCTACAAGGTGCGCTCTAGTCCGCATTTGGAAGGTACCTTGACCCAGCCCAATATGGCAAGGGGGCGCGCCAGTTACGAGATGATTATCTTATCCTGAGATCGTGCCGGGACTACCAGGCCAGCGGAGTTTCAACTCGACTGTATAATTCGGAGACAGCCGCAAGCCACCAAATGGGACCTCGGCCGAGTGAAGACAGTGCGCGGCAGTGCCAAAGATTTTGAATCGGGCGCAAGGAAATGTAGGGTTGTGGGCCCATTTCTGTGCATGATAGAATATTATTTCATAGCATTGAGAAATTAACAATATTTGGGAAAAACAGCTTCGAGCTCCGTCCAGCGCAGCTTGGATTTCGTGACCGAGGAAGCAGAACTCTTATTCACAAAGACCGTCGTCAAGGATCATGATGAAAAGAGGTGAACAGACAGGAAAGCAGGAAAAATTCCGGGTTCAAGCAGGGTACCGAGTAACCAAATCTTTGTGTTCCAAATTGCCGCATGGATGTGTGGATGTATTGGGAATTCACTGGAGCTTGAAATGTCCTTGTTAGTTTGTTATCTTTTGTTATCCGGTAAACGCTGGGTTGGTTCCCGCTGTTTTTGTTGAAACGTATCGGCAAATCATTCCGATGATATCCGAAGCACGGACCGATATAGCCGACGTTTGCTCAGAGTCAATGAACAGGAATCTCCTGCGGCAAATGAACTAGTATCTTGCCCCAAGTGCCGGCCATTGATGAGCATGGATTAACCTTAATTTATAAGCCAGCTTTCATATCCCTGTAACGAGATCTCCTTCAAGCAATATTCCACAAAGAGTCATCAAGCGCCATAATCATCCACCGTGTGATCCTGAGTAGTCGCATGGACTTGAAAGGTGACGAAAGCTTCGAAGATACTGATCCGAATACTGGGTGATCATTTCTGCATAGTCAAACAATGTCCGACCTCAGTATACGACATTCTTGGAAATTATCAGAAACAAGAAAAATATAGAATAGCGGGATTGCCGGTACTCAAATGGGCCTGCAAACATCAAAAACCTGTGCAAGGGCCATCTGTCTGCCCCTAGAGATTAAAAGACAAATTTTCTGAGTAACAATCTAGCATATCCTTGAGCTTCGCCAATATCTAGTATGATCTCTTACATGCATATGGGTACCTCTTGAGCCCTTTCGTCTGACCATTTCAAAAAGTGCTCAAAATATCAAATGCTTGGGTCAGAAAATTTGTGTATATGCCTGTATTATGTTCCTACATTCATTAAGGTATCTATCCATTGCTTCATGCTCGAGAGCCCAATGTTTCGCATGGTCCGTGCGCAACATTCCCGGGCCGGACTCCGAGAGACCCCGATGTTTTCCCGAACGTCATTTCTTGCCAGTTTGGGTTGAGTTGTGGCTTTATTGTGGCAAGATATATGACTCTAATATACAAACACACTCATAGATATGGTCCTGGCTACATATTGAAAGATTTATCCACTTTTATTGGATGAGCCTTTTCCCAACAGCCTATTGAGCGATGGACTGGCCTGATATTTGATCTTCAGACATGCACTAGGCGCTACTAGACATCTATGCATAGCCCAGAGACGCCACATTGACCCATTTGATCTGATTTTCCCCCGATTTTCCCGCATACAATCATTTTTGCATTTTTCTACTTCTGTAACCACTATTGACTGTTTGAACAGCTGGTTGACCATAAGCCACAAGCTGTTCATGACATGTAATCTTGCCAAATACAGTCTTAACTAGGCCCTGGACCGTCGCATAAGCCCCAACGGTAATTTTCCATTGTTGAATTATGTACGAAGTATTACCGAAGCGAACCAAATTCGGACGTTCGACCGATATCTAATCTGGCCGCATCTGATCTACTAGGGTTTGAACCGTTTTGGGAAGGGCGGGGCGCTACAGATTTTCAACCGTGGAAAAATCCATTACACGTAGTCTACGAACTGAGGATCGATCCTGTACGGTAAACTATGATTACCTGTGAGGATCGATCACGACTGCACTGGTACTACCTGTGGCATGATCGATCATATGGGCTTTATGGGCTCCGCTCCGGACGAAGAGTACATGAACATAACGTGGCGCCTCTCCTACTCCGGTCGGACTCCCGGCAAATTTGCCCTCGGAGAGATTCTCGAGATGGATAGAAGGTTTCATCGCACAAGGGCCAATTATACAATGTCGGAACATCAGAGGGCAAAGGAGCATGAGTGGAGTGAATTGTTGAGTACGTGGTTTCGATTTTTCGTCACTGTGATACTTGTTCAGTATATCTAGATGGCATTTTCGGGCACAGATACAACGAGGACGCGCACCCACGCCGTCGTTTCTTCATAGGATTACTTTCGTACGCATCCCCTTTCAGTGTTCACTTGTCTTTGAAAGCTGGATTTCTTTCAACAGGGGATTCTTCGGATTCCTCATATCAGTCCTCGAAATCCACTGCTGGTACACGTGCTCTTCTACCGTCTCCCTCAGTGTCCCCGGAACCACCATGTCCGCCTTCTCCGACATTCTCGAAATGTGTATCGGAATTTCCCGAACAGTCGCCAAGGATAAAATCAGCGGAGTCGCTTCATGGGCCTGGCTCCTCTCCAAACGATCCCTAACAGACCTCCTCGCTCCCCTCTTGATGCTTCGCGCCATCTCCCGAATCGATATAACACTCTTTCCTCCCTCTGTCCACTTCACACGTGGTTCTCCGTCCACTTCATACGTGCTTCGCATTCCGAACGAACAAGCGCCCGTCTCGATTCCCGGATGTCCTGGACAGCCCGCCTCTCCCTCTTCCTCATATCATTCACACTATACGCCAAATTCCTGCCACCATATCTTGTGCGTTCAATCAAAACATGTCTCAACAGAGAGGTGGTTCAAACCGAACCATGTTCAATCGGCTATCTAAACACAATACTGCTGTATTTTGGCTACTATTTTGGCTACATCTTCGACTGTTCAATCATGACCGTTCAATCACTGTGAGAACGTCAGTACTGAATTGATTGAACAGAATAAACACGCACCCGATCGTGGGACGGTATGATGCGCGGTGGGGGCTTTCGGTGGGGTATTTGTGTGAGTTGGGGTTGGGGGGTGCGGTGGTGTGGCAGGCTGGGAGTTTGCCGGGGAGGAAGATGTCGAAGGTGATCGAGGAGGAGAGGTGAGCGAGGAGGAGAGGTGATGAGATAGGGAATATACCAGTGTAATATGTTTTTTTTTAACTTGTAGGAAAAAGAAGAATTGTCACATGAAATTTTCTTCGAGTTTTCTGGTTCTCCAGAGTCGCACGGATAGGGATATGTTGTTCAACAATGTACCTGTGAATCTCTCTTTTTAGCTGCCAGGAAAGCAGTGGTGTTAAGTGAGACTGAATTCATTGGAGCGATAGGGACAATAAGATATCCTGTTCATTCTGTACAAAAAATAAAGGCATTGAACAAGATTGACTTTATGAGCCTTTGTCAAATTGGGCAGAACTGTATGGAAATACAGTCGGGAAACAGGTTTTTGTCTGGTCTTGATATTGGTTTTATCCGGTTTCCTATAGCCAGATAGGCGCGATACCTTGAATGCAAGGCGGGAGGCGGCCTTGCGTGATTGATGGCGCATCGGTGCGCATGTGCCTTTTTGGGAGACGTGTGTCGTATTGATTGCGCGCGGTGCTGTGTCCCGGCAGACTGCGGCAAAGTCATTGAACCGATCCGTGTCATGATCAAGGCGAGCCAGTTCCATGTCCAGATCCGGCATCCGATGACTCCGTAGCGCCCTTCCTATATAACCGCCGTGCATTTCGGTGTGTCACTCAACCGCCGCCCAGCGAAATCCTGTCTTGTCATCCCAATTTGGCTGGGCTTTGGATTTGCCTCGTTTCCGCCTCTTCACTCGTTGTGCTATCCATGGCTGGAGAAGGCCACGAGATGGGCATTGATGATTGGTTCCACATGAATTACTAGTCTTGGTGATTAATTGGCTTCAGCGGTAGATCCTTTCTATTCACTGCACGTTGTTGCAGATCAGTACAAGTCTTCTGCCCATCATTATGACCAAAGTCGACCAAGCAGTGCACCATATATTCAAGCTCCAAGCTTAAAGTCAGATCATTGATCTCTTCTATATTGGTAGGTATCCTGTGATCGGTACAGCTACCGGTGACATCTGCCCAATAGAGAAGTTCGGCCAGCTGCTTTTTCACCAATTCTCGCATCGGGAAAAGGGCCTTTTCACCATAACTCTCGACTAATCCCATTGTGTGCTGTAGCATCTGCAGCGATCTCACGATCGGTGTTGCACTTTGGGTTAATACAAAGTCTCACCTATGGCGATTGGGCTCTACATCATAGACAGGGGTGCTATGCGTCTTCCATAGCCTTCCTAAGAGGTCCTATATCATAGAGTGAGTTTTTCCTGATGCACGTGAGTTTCTCCTAACAGCTTGTATGGAGCAGAAGATTGAAGGACATCCTTTCAATGTACCAGGTCTACATTTCCTCAAGCTGGGAGATATCACGCCATGGTTGGAGGATTCTACAGCCACTGAAATCGTAGTCCACTTTGCTCTGTAATTGTTCCGTATCATTCAGTATCATGCTTGATAGGACTGCCTGTCGTTTTCCATTTACGGAGAGAAATTTTGAGCCAGCTATTAGTTGCAAGACCACGTCACTTTATATCTGACGTATGAATTTGAGGCACCGATATAAGAGGTCATTTTGTTCGCGAAGTCCCATCGAGGGGAGTGAGCACAGATATTGTCTGGACAACATCTAGCGCAACACTTCATTATTGATACCCGGCAAGAAGCCTTGCATCATTTGAATCAGGCTAAGAGAGCGGGTTCGTCACTCCATCAATCATCGCAAACCAAATGGGGAGTTCCGATCAAGCATCGCAAGCCGAATCTTGAACTCGGATCAAGCCGAGAATCGGCATGTCTGCAGTTATGACATGTTTGATGCAGCTAGTCGCTTTGTTTCACTTTTAGAGCGCTTCAATGTCCAGGCAATAGTAAGATTATTTCCCCCAGTCGTTGCCGTCCTCGTTGACTCTTCGTCGACGACGGCCGAGAAATGCTCCCCTCAAATTTGCGTTGCGTAAAAGTGAGCCATTCATTCTCATCTATAATCTCATACAAATTGGAGGAATGCATGATGTACCTCGCTGGTTCACATTGTTCCGCTAGTAGCGACGCCCGCCCCCCATGGCGTTCAAGCAGCTTGGGCAAAAGTTGTCGATGTTCGGCGCTAAGAAGATACAGCATCAGCATTCACATGGCACGGGAAAGCCAGGGCAGCGTACAGTACATCTCAGGGTAACCTCGGCTGAGACAGAAAAAAGTGAATGTGATGGGTGGAAGAAATTACGACGGCGATCGGAGAGTGTCGTCGAAAGAAAAGGATAGAACAAAGAAATCACTAATGAGTGATGAGGTCTGGCGATCAAACTGGGACTTACTATTGAGCACAAGTCCTGAAACATTGAGGAGGAACACAATTGACTGGATGACTAGGACTGAACTTGCAATTAGGCTTGTCACAGGTCACCTGTGTGTCTAGTAAGAGACTGGATGGATTGAGGACAGTACTGGCACACACCGTTTCAACGGGCTGTTGAATGACAATGAGAGGCATCAAAGAGTGAGGAAAAGCCCTTCCATACCCGGTTTATAGCATGGTTGCAGCGCAAGTAGACGTTACGAACGCTGGGAGAAGCATGATCATTGAAATAGATGCAGAATAGAGAGGACCCACTGTCTGAATCGGCACATATGAGCTCAGGTAGATAAATGAAGTGGAAGTTGAGGTGAATATCTGCTCTCTGTTCAGCACTTTTTATCTGAAAACTCGGGTCAGGGCTGAAATGAGATGACTTCTGTACGCAGTCCAGTTCCCGAGCTGCAGCAGCGACCACATGGCGCTGTAACAATGACAAATCTATCCACAAAACTTTCAGGTCCAAGGTACTGTCAAGTCACGGGAACTGTTAGGCGACTAACTTGGCAATCTGAGGCTTGTCAGTCCCGATCAAGGAAAATTCCAAGTCAACCTCGACTTTTTTCGAGGCTGGGATGAGGGTGCCAGGGGTAGATCCCTGTGATTGGTCGGTGATGTCTCTCGCCAACTGGAGGGAGTCTTAGAACTATTCAATGAATGTTGTGGGATAAAAATAAGATTCCATTGAATCTGTACAGGTTTTCGTCAAAAAAATCATTCAAAACCGATGTTTGGTCACTCGGTAATGTCGGAGTTCATGTGCTTGCCGATATTTTGCCGAGGCCCACGATCAAAACTTCAACAGCCCATTCTATTAGATATCTGGCCCAATTTCGACAATTTAAACTAGGAAATCGACGCGAATCGGATGAAGATAGGACTCTAGATGAGTTTCTGCGGAAGACTGCCGGGGTATTGCAGCAGTAATACCTTTTATCAAGAAAACACGCCAATTCTGTTTTGATGCCCGGTTAATTCCCCTTTGGACGCCGCAGAAACATATTACTGGATCGGGCACTACTAACCACCTCCGGCGTAAAGTATATCAAGGGCGAAACTTTGAAACTTTGCGACCGGTTCTGAAAGTAAAACAGACCTCTAGACAGATTGTGCGACGGTCATAAAGTGAATCAGGCAGAGTAGCTCATCACCACTGGTAGTGCTGGACGCAATAAATTACTGATCCGCCTGTTGCAGCGGGTCATAAAGGTGATGGAGTCTGATCTCTCGAGTGTGAAACGTGTGCCAAGTGTCACTAGACTTGTTTATTTCTTATAGCCCGCTTCTGCCGTTGATTATCCGGTGACTTTCTACAACATTGCGCAGCAGATAATTTGTTCTCTCGGCAACAGTCGAGGATCTAACAAGACAGCATCTGATTGGCAGATCTGAGCCCCGGTTAGAAGTTTCGATCTTTGTCAGTGTACATTGCGGCCAGACACCAAGTGACTATCCTTGGGGTGGCTTCAGGAATGACGCTGGTAACTTACGGATGTTTCATTTCTCTGAATGGCTGTTTGGATTGTTCATATGTATACTGGCACGACTCCATTGCGAAGAGTTGAAGAAAGCAAAGATTCCCGCTGGCTACATAGGAGCGTATTCTATGGTACCCGACTTAATACTATGACTCAATGACTGATCAACTCCGCACCGTACCTTCTGGAGCGCTGAATTGCCGTAAAAAAGATGTCTGATTAGAGTATGTCTTCTATTGCGTTGGGTTTCAGGCGCGTGGCAGAACGGGCATCCATATCGTAATTATTGAATCAGTCACTGTCACATTTCGTTTCGGCCATCGAAGAGATCACCGAAGCACAAATAGATATACAGATAGATAAATTACACGAATGAATGGATATGACAGTGATGGATGGGTACCTCAGAGCCGTGAACGCCAGTCCTACCATATGTATATATGTAATTGAGCGGAATGATGTAGGTCAGACTGGAGCCTTGTGGAGCGCCAGCTTGGATCCGTTCGATTCGGTGGCCACTGTGGGTACTGTATCTGATGGACAGTAACTTCATGAGGGAAGTGTTGATCATGGAATGAATATCTCTTTTTTTGTTGAACAGTGTTGATTAGGCTGGAGATTGTCTGATTACACTGAATATCTCGAGGCTTGATGACTTTGTGATCACTGGTAACCTGTGCTCGAGAGCTGAACAGTTCTAGATCACTCCTATAACGACATATTTCATCGTTTATCATTACTTTCCAGCTGTCACAATGATGGCGCTTATCTGCACTTCAGATGTGTCACTTTCACTTGTCAATCTGTCACTTTGTACTTGCAATTGATGCAGATCTTACCAGATCGGGTGGAGGCGGTGCTGGATGGCCATGGCGGCCTTCCATTTTCAAACTCCAACTTGTTATAACGGATTCCTAGTGCTGGAAGGGTCAAATATTTGTTGAATTATCCAATGAAATATCTTAGGTGCTAAAAGGATTATAGGTCATTGTTCTCAGTCAATTTATTATGGGCCATGGCTGCATGGGCCTTGGGAGCTTGGTGAGGGGCCGAACCTTTCTTTAGCTCTATACAAAGGCCAAGTCACCTGGCAGAATCTAGGAGGCAACGAGTCTGTGTGTCCGGTGCCACAGGTCAGGTCTCATCATGATGAACTACCTCAAAAATGGTCTTGCACAGCGGGTGATGGGCGAGATGTCCAACCCCATTCAGTCCATCACCTGTCAAATTTTGGCAATGTTCGTGATTGATGTGCTGTGTAGAAACTCCAAAAGTGCTGAGTCCAAGTCTCAGAGTGCCCAAAGAAATCTTCTAGCATGCTTCAGACCAACCTAATTGAAAAGTGTCTAGAGTTTTTCTGGTGATCCGACGATGTGACTTGGATCCTGAATTACACAATGTTGTTACAGTTGACTCTAAAATAACCCATACCCGTCTTAACCCATACTCTGTTGTAACCCATAGCACCCATGATCTACCAAGTTGGTGGGCAGGGAAATCAGCTCCAGAACCCATAACTTTGTCATAACCTATGACCCATACAGATGGGCCAAAATTTTGGCTGGAGTATGAGTTATCAGGCTCTCTATCAGCCTACAAGCCCTCTTGGTTCGTCAGCCTTGGTGAGCATCTCCGCGACGCTCGGGTGTGGGAAACCAAAAATGGGCGGTTCAACTTGATATTACAAATGGAAACTTCAAATTAGTATTACAAATCCCTTCTAGGATGTTGGTAAAAAAAGGCTTCATAGTGGCTCAATGCTTCCCCACTCCAATATCTATCCAATGGTTCACATTACCGTTTCCCTCAAACGTCGTCCTGATATCTCGTTCGAAGAGTTTGACGAAATCTGGTACGCTGGAAATCAGCCCATACCTAGCGAGACTGAGATTATTCCACAGGACGAACCATGCAAAAGTTTTCAGCGGCATCAAGTACGTCCAAGACAACTTTATTCGTTACACCCAGGTATGCCGTCTCAATAATCAACAATAACATCTGGAGTAGGATTCGACTCACTCTTCTTGGTACTAGTTCCGTATTAAGAAGGACTTGGGCGCACCTTTTCTTGCGGCTGGACGCAAAAACGTCAACACATTCGACGGGATCGCGCATTTTGAAATGGAGAGCGTGGATGTGTTCGTCAATCTTGTGAAGGATGAGGAATATCTGCGGGTGAGTTGTTCGACCGATCTCACATTCACACCTAATTGCTCTACAGGTTGTGGTTCCTGACGAGGATAGGTTCGTTGATAGAGCATCCGTACAAATCCACATCGGGGTGGAGGAAGTCAAGTTTGAGAAACAGTACTAGGCCACACGAGTTGTATGGACATCTGGCTGTTCTGCAGTGATCTTTCTAGGTATCCCACAATGAGATTCTTCATCGATTTATCACCCAAGACCATGTATGCAAATGGCGCTGATCTTTACCCAAGAGCCACCGCCCGGTCATTTCTACAGAACCAAGTGGCAGATACGAGCCCCCAATCTGCCACATACAGTTGTACCTGTAGGCTGTATGGGCCATCCTTTGCACTAGTCACTAGGCTGATTTTAGCAGGAGAGTTGGACAGTACCAGCTCAAGCCACTAAATTACTAGATTAAAATTGAAGAGTACAAGCTGTGACAAACTACAACAATACACCAGACAGACAATTGAGGAATCAAGTTGGGATTTATCCTCAAGCAATGGTATGATGGTCTTCATAGAGCTTAGCCAGTGGCTTACTAACCAAGAATGAATGAGCTTGAACACAACCTGAATGAAGGAATAGAAAATGAGGGCAGCAAAAGGAAAAGACTGAGCGTGTGAGTTTCTCCTATGTGACTAGCCCTATTAAGGGTGGTCTTGGGGCAGCTCTTAAAATGGCTCCCTCTCAACAAATGAGTTGACAAGTCAGGCTAGTAACCATTGAAGCAGGAGATCCCTTGAGGGTATTCCAAACTGAAGATGGGAGATGGGAGCACGGGTAAGGATAACCAGGGGTAGAGGTTCTACCCCAAGAGGTCAGAGGTAGGGTCACCACAGGTAGAGGTACAGGTTGGGCATATCTGACCTTTAGCTGACCTGTCACCAACCTCTACCCTACCTGAAAGGTTTGAGAGGTTTTAACCTGTAAAATGATGGGCTTCTGAGCATGTATTTTCACATGGCTGCTGACTTTTGAGCTTCACATGCAATAGACTCATTTGTTATTCAATCTGTTATTTCTTATGTCTAGGTGATTGGGGAAGGAGAGATATTGTTATTGATGAGATTTTTGACCATGCAGTAGAAGAGAATATGGGTATTAGAGCCACAAAAAGTAGCACTAAAGCTGCTGGAAACAGAAAGCTTTGTAATAGATGACTTGTTGGTGGATTGATAGTTGCTTATATGATATCCTTGAACATGTTTGTCTATCAGCTTCTTGTAGAATGAACTACTATAATCTAGTTGTCAGTATATGAATAAATATCAACTTTTAAGAAATGCAATACATAGTTGAACTAACCAAGTTTCTCTGCTTTGAGGTAGTTAACCTTGAGAGGTATTACCTGGAGGTTTGAAGGTCTGTACCTGTGTTGACCTTTGAGGTTCAGAGGTCAGCCACTTTGTACCTCTACCTCTACCCCTGGTGATCCTTAAGCACGGGGTAATGCGGGCGGGCTGTGCACCCATAATATACCCCCATTGGGTTCTTTGATGGATTAACAGCCAGTGGTTGAACTGATGTGTCCCAGCTATGAGATCAAATATATATGTAACATGTATTTTACACCTGTGACACTGCAGTTCCGACCCACAGTTGCTTCACTCAAGTTCATCAATCCTGCTGCGAGACAGGTGTTGAGAGTCACGCTGCGATACTTGGGTCCGTTTGGTTGATTGGTCGCGCGGTTGAAATCATGTCTCATTGCCCCTTTCTTCCTCAATTTGATTTTTCAATCAGCCCGCCCCAAGGAGGGTGTAACTCTTTTGCTTGTAGTGCATTGCTTTTCTTAACTAGTCTACATACTACTTGATGAGTTCAACACCGTCATTGGCTCCTCGGTGCCGCCGATGACTAAATTGGCATCCCTATCGGCATCAGCGGCTTTATCTGCCGTAGACATGGTGGCATCGGCATCTGAAGAGATGAGGATCTGGCTGTCCAAATATAAACGCGACTCACAAAGCACATCTTGGATCCAGACAGCACTCAGCCCATCATAACCAACGACGTGTCCTCTTATAGATTGTATTCTCTTTGTAGCGACTCCGTCATATACAGAAGACTGCAATGAGGTGTTAACAACATGCCCGTTGACCTTGAATTCCAGATTCAATGGAATGGAGGATATTATCCGTGAACAATTTGCTTTGGAAAAGATTTTGTTAAATCTGTGCTCAGTATCGTGAAGGCTACTGTAAAGGACATCACTGTCAACAGGGAATCAAAAGTTACCAGTTGGATCAAGTGGAAACTGCAGATATGTTGGTGTACTGTGTGGCGTACTATGATGCTCATTGGCTGTCAAGACGGGTGACATGTCACCCTGGCTGTCTCTGCTGAGCATAGCTTTGAGCCAGTCATCTCGGTATGGTCAGAGTCAACAAGTTAAATGGACTTTGCTGCTAACAACTGTCTTGTTTCACCTTATCCAAAACTATCTATGTATAATTTGTCTCTGTTCCCAGAACTGAGAGAGTGGCTCACAGATTACGCTGAGGCGGTCGCCAATCCAGACATGAAGACCAAACTCAGATGCATGAGCAACAACAGAGTCTGAAGAGGAAAATGTGAGTATAACTGTCCAGAATTGATTCAAGATGTCGAAGGTTTGAAGGGATTGGTCTAATCCAATGAAATGACATGGATAGCTTAAGCTGGAGTAAAGACCTACCTGCTGGCAATGAGGCTCACATTGTGGGAATCAATAATGCGAACATAGGGACAACGATGACGGGACATGTATGGAGCGTTATTAGTATTCCTCGATGAAGGCTTATTCCTGTTCTGGTACTACACTCAAGTGAGGATTCAGAATAGGCCCCAGAAGAGGTCTGTCCGGTTAAGTAGCGGGCCTGCTGCTTGCCGGCGCTAGACCTTATGTGTTACTTGCAGACTACAACCCATCAAATCAACAGAATAAGGCAATGGGAAGGGAAATTTCTTAAGAAACAAAAAGTGGCAGCAGTCAGGATTGAACAACAGACTGCACGATGGGACAGAAGGGTCACATGCAGTACGCCGGCCGTTCCTTCCCATTTGGGTTCTCCATTGCGGCTCTCCTGAATTTCCTTCACACCCAACAAACGAGCCACTCACGTGGTCTCTTAACACTGTCAACTCATTTGCGATACAGCACGAAAAGACACCGACTGACCTCCATTGTGATGTGGCATGTGATGTGGCAGCATGCTATCTTTTGTCGTTCCGCTTATTTACAAGGCCTCTTGAGTCTTGAGTCCTTATCAATGTGTGGCGTAGACATCTCAAGCAGACAAGAAGTATATCCTGGTGTTCTGGGCTTTATTCACATGATATTGGTTTATACTGGCTAGCACAAATTCCCACTACCTTGTGTAGTGGGTATATCACGTCCACTAATCTGGGCCCCGCTTATGATCGTGATTTTTGGGCGGTGGCTATTCGTCGGAGCATGTCATATTTGTCCTGGAGCATGACTTGTTTGGCTGGCCATTGCTGACTTATAGTCGTGAGCAGAGCGAAGGCTGTTGCCGGACCTCACGTGCTGGTATATCACACTCGTTTTTCATTCTCTGATCCTCTGTCGCTTTCACATTCAGTGTGCGTCAGAGGGTTAGTTGTATTCATTTACTTCTAGTTCATTTGACTCATACATTACCTAGACTAATACTGTGTATTTCGTCAGGCTCTGGCTTTATAGGTTATGGGTGCTTTTTAGGCCTATCCCTTGATGGAATTTGCAGAAGCACACAATTTTTCAATAGCAGTCACAACCGCTGCTCAGCCTATGAAGGATAGCATTTTTTGCAGAATTTGCATCCGTGGAGGCATCAACAATCATTCATCCATTCATGAACATTCAATAATGTACCAGGGATCGTCATCCGACCCTTATCATCATCCTCAGCCTCATGGCACGAATTATTATTATCCGACGCCGGTCTCATATCCACCACTGTCGACGATGATGAACCAAACCATCGCTCATGGTGGCATTTTTGCAAATAATCAGTATACTCCTTATAATCCAACCTCAGTCTCCATGGAGAATTTCTTCAATCCTGGACCAACAACGGTTCAACCAAATTGGAATTCGCTTGGGTCACCACCAGCGCCCTTGCCTCATTTTTTGCCTTCCTTTCCGACTTTTCTGCCTGGAGGTCAGCAATCTCAATGGCTCCAGCCTAGAACCAACGCATACATGAACCAAGGCGGTTTCCAACCGATGCAAATCGTTGTGCAAAGTACTCTGAATACTTTTGCTCCAGCTACGGTTGCAATTCCCATTCAACCGACCCTTCAGAATGCGACTGCTGCTCCAGTGAACCAGAATCAGATGCCACAAGCCCAGCAGCAGCCAGCAGTCCCAGCCGTTGGTCAGCAGCAGCAAATGCTAACAAACATCGCTGGCCCTCGACCAAATCTAAATCGGTCGTTACCTCCATTGCTAGCTCAACCGATTCCAGCGCAGCAGTATCACCAGATGAGGATTCACAATCAAAATTTCTTTGGGTCGTTGCAACCACAGCAGCAGCAGGTTCAACAGAATCACCATCAACATTCCTTTGTCATCCTGACACCGTCATCAAAGGACATTCCAATCCTTACACTGTCAGATGTGACAACATGGGTTCTATCATATGGGACACAGCCATCAAATCGCAATTGGCTCTGTGGAATCTTCTCGGACATATCCTGGATTCTCCAGGACCACATTTGCTTATCATTGCTACTTTTCCACCACCTCCGGGATATCCTATTAGGTCACCTCAGCATCAGGTTAGAGACGAATGGTGGAGATGTGACAGAGTTGTGAGAGGATTAATGCTGGCAAAGCTATCCCCAGATTCAATGGTGCTACTTCCCCAGATGGATGACATTTTCCTTTCAGAAATGACTTCTCGGCAAATATATGCGATACTCAAGGCCGCTCACTTGACGAACACATGGTCAAACATTACCTTGGCACTTGATCGTCTCTACAGTGCTCCATGTGGAAATTCTGCGGCTGCCGTAATCGAATTCAGCAGGAAATGGCGCTCGGCTATTGCAGTGATACAAGGAGCAAATAATCCCAATTGCCCTGTAGTCTACGCTGAAGTCGCAAAACATTTCATCCAGCTCCTTCTGAATGCTCCCAAATGGGCTGAAGCTTGAAAGACTGTTTATTGTGCAGCTTCCTTTGGGACATTCAACTACATCGACTGGGAAGCTCTTCTCAGAGGTACTGAAGCTGATGCAACAATGCTCATCAGTCAACAACTCATGAATTTGCTCCATAATCCTCCTTCAGCACCTTCTCATTGACCAACCACTGGCCGTTGTAATCAAGGCTGCATAATAGTTGATGGGAAGTACACCTGTACCAACTGCTCAAAGCTTGGTCACTGTATGCATGTATGCAGGTCCAACAAAGATGGAGGAAGGAGAGGAAACCTCAGACCGCCACCAGTCGCAAATATTGCAATGACTGGGGGTGGAGAACTTGACCCAGACAAAATGATTGATTCTACACAAATCTCATACAATTCTGAAGATCCATTGTACACTGTTGCAGAACCTGAATCAAACGATATTCAACAGTGCATTGTTCCTTCATCTAAGTGGTCAAAATTGTTGACATTTGTTGTGACAAATCTAACCAGAGAGCTCAAGCCAGTAGTCTTCGCAGCCCTGTGCTCCAAGTTCCAAGCATTACTGGACTCAGGCTGTAACACTCATCTCATCAAGGATCAAAGGTTCTTCATCACCTATCATCCTGAACTTGCTCAAGATGTCCAGACTGCAAACTGTGGTGTTTTGATGACAGAGGCAAGAGGGACAGTTCGTGTAAGAGTAAAATGTCAGGATGGGACTTCAGTCATCCTTGTTCTTCACGATTGTCTCCACACTCCTCTAGCTCCAATCAATCTCCTTTTGGTTGGAGCATTCATTGAAAGAGGAATGCCAATACTCTTTGACGTCCATCCAGAAAATATGACCATTTTCCTTCCTCGAGACCATCCAACCCTAGTCGACGAATGCATTGATGCGACAGTCAGGAATCACTTATCCTTTCTGTCCTGTTCTTTCGTACCCCTCAGTCTTGAAGAACAGAATAGCGACATACCTATCGCATGTGTCTCCTTCATACCATGACAAGTTGACTTCACTCTGTGGCATGAAAGGCTGGGACATCTTGGAATGGAAACGACACAAGAAGTGCTTCAAGGTCAATGTGTCGATGGCATTGAATGGAGTGGTATGATTGGGAAACTGATCCGCTGTATAGCATGTATCATCGGGAAGAAGCCTAGAGCACCTTACAACAATCATGGAAATTGGGCTACTCACATATGCGAACTAGTTCATTTTGACATTTGTGGCCCTTATCCAGTCCAAGGTCCTCATGGTCATCGATACTTTATAGTCTTTGTCAATGACTACAGCTCTTACCCTCGAGTCGAGACCATGAGCCTCCGCAGTGAATCATTGAACAAGTTTCTGTTTGTCACCACTGTCTGGGAGCGAACCTCTGGTCAGAAAGTGAAGGCTGTACGGTGCAATGGTGCAAAAGAGTTCATTGAGGGTGATTTCAGAGATCATCTCAAACAGAATGGCATCAGAACGCAACATTCTGTTGCCTACGCACACTCACAGAATGGTAAAGCTGAAAGGCATGTCAGAACCATTGAAGATGGGGGAAAAACTCTTCTTGCTGGATCCGACTTACCTGCATCATACTGGGAATATGGTGTAAAAGCTGCTGCTTACATTCGAGCACGAGTACCAACCTCGACACTGCCTCACAGTAAAACACCCTATGAGATCATGTTTGGTTGGGAACCAGATCTCAGTCATCTCAGGGTATGGGGGTGTCAATGCTGGGTCTTCATTCCTCCTGAAGTCCGCATAAAAGGTGGTCCAACTCGATATGAAGCAATCTTTGTTGGATACGAGGAAAATCACATTGGATGGGGAGTCATTGACCTTTATGGGAAATACGCCTTTTCTCATGACATTATCATCAACGAAGGTCAACCAGGATGACTTGCAAACAAACAGAGTCGAAGGGCGATACCTTTGGCTCTCGGACCTCCTGCCCAACTTCCTCCATCGCCTTGTGGTCCACAATCCCCAAATTCCAGCACTCGAATGAATACCTCATCCAATTCTACCTCTCCTGTACTTCTACCCTCGTCACAATCCTGATCAAGGGAAATATCAAGTCAAGAGAGATCAGTGGAATGACAAGCTAGAGGCCATTTGAACCCACTGAGATGCTTCTGTAGATGATCAAGGAGGAGTTCATGGGAAGGAATTCTTGATTGACTATGCAGCGATAGCGGTTGCTGAGTCTTTCCTCGCAGCATGCCCGTCAAGCAGTCTAGATCATCTTGAACAGACAGCAATACATGACGTGGTTTGTAATGCAGCACGACCACAATCCTACATTCCGAATACCAAAGGCCCTTGGGATTTGAGCAAAGCTCCACTTACAATTCAGGAAGCAATGGCTTGACCTGACTGGCCGTAATGGAAGATTGTGTGCAAGAAAGAATTGGGAAATCTGAAGGAAAAAGAAGTGATGTCGGAATCCATACTTCCTGCAGGACGGAAAGCCCTCTCATTCAAGTGGGTCTTCACATTGAAGTTGGATGACCAGAACGAGTTCACAGTGAAACACACTTGACTTTGCATTTGTGATTTCAACGCTCGTCCTGGACTCAACTATGACCTGACATTTGCTCCAGTAGCGAGAATGTCCAGTGTTCATATCACTTTGGCTTGGGCAGCTCACCATCAATTCCACCTTCATCAGTTCAACATCAAGACTGCTTTCCTCAATGCAATTCTCAAGGAAGAGGTATACGGTGGTCAGATCCCAGGTTTTCCTACTCTCAACAAGGAACTTGTCCAATGTTTACATCGTGCTCTTTACGGTTTTCCACAGGCTGGCTATGGATGGCACAAAATGTTGAAGGCAATACTGGCCAGTCTTGGATTCGAAGTCAGTCAGGTAGATCATGGCTATTATATCGGTGCCTGGTCTGCTCCTCCAGATCCTAGTACAGTAATTGACGGCTCAGTTGTACACTATGGGTCAGTTGTACACCTGTTTAATAGCTGCTACTCAAAGCAAGGCTCCCAGGTAAAATTACCATAAATTAATAGACTCTGATACAAGATTTTCGATCCAAGTTTGAAGGGAATCTGGCCAGAAACAATTGAGATATGAGCATGTCAAGACAGGATGAAATATTCCAATTTGAGATATCACTCACTTGTACACATGTAATTGGGCTATAACTTCCTCAAAACATGTCTGATTGCCATAGAATTTGGTACAAATATGAAACACAATATATAGAAGCTTCTCAGGTACCGGTATTTTCTATAACTATTGAGGGCCCCAAATGGGAGGAAAAGTTGATTTTGGGTGTCCAACTGAGCTGTCAATTACTGTATTCCTATGCCAGAAGATGGCTCACCTCTTTCTTCTCATGCTTCTTCCAGTACACGTTGACGACGGTCTTGGAGCGACAAATTCATTACCGCTGTTTGACTGGGTCATTTCTGAGCTTCAAAAACATTTCGAACTCACCAGTGGACCAGCTACTCGCTACCTCAGAATTGAAATCAACTATGACCAAAAGACAGGAATTATGCACCTGTCTCAGTCAATCTTCGTTAACGAGTTATTGTCGACCTGGAACATGACGAAGAGCTCACTGGTGGATGTCCCATTGCGCTCTAGGCTTCTTGAAACTGACGAGATCCCGAAGAATGTTCTCCCTGGTGTAACAGATGAAAATCTCACTGTGACTTACCAATGTCTTGTGGGATCTTTAATCTATCTTGCCATCTCAATGCGACCTGATATTGAGTATGCAGTCAACTACTTGGGACAGTTCAATGCGAACCCAAGTCGTGTTCATTTGCTTGCTGTGAAAGGCGTGTTGCGCTACCTTGTTGGAACGACATCAGAATTTCTCGAGTATGGGGGTGAAGATTCCATGGATGGTGTGTTGGCTTACACAGATTCGGACTGGGCATCTGAAACCAGGGACCATCAGAGCGTGTCAGGTTTCGCCATCTTCATATGGGGGTGCATCACTCTGATACTTGTTCAGTATATCTAGATGGCTTTTTCGGGCACAGATACAACAAAGACGCGCACCCGTGCCATCGTTTCTTCTTCTGTATGCACTGTCTCCTTTTGTTCACATGTCTTTAGAAACTAGATTTTTTCGACAGCGGATTCCTCATATCAGTCCTTGAAATCCACTACTGGTACACATGCTCCTCTACCGTCTCCATCAGTGTCCCTGGAACCACCATCTCCGCCTTCTCCGCCACCCTCCAGATGTGCACCAGAATTTCCTGTACAGCCACCAAGGACAAAATCAGCGGGGTCCCAGGGTGGGCCTGGCTCCTCTCCAAATGATCCCTAACAGATCTCCTCACCCCCCTCTTGATGCTCCGTGCCATCTTCCAAATCGATATAACCCTCTTGCCTCCCTCCCCCCACTTCACAAGCGCTTTGCATTCAGAACGAACAAGCGCCCATCTTGATTCCTGGATGTCCTGGAATGCCCGCTTGGTCCTCTTCTTCATATCCCTCACACTATACTTCAAATTCACACCCTCCGACCTCTTCATAATCACTCCCAGCCTCCCTTTGCCTACTGAAGAAGATTGGCCTATGAGTCGATTGACGCCGATGATCGCAGCACTGCACGTGACCAGCCGGATAAGCCAGCTGGTATTGAATCGCCGAGCAAAGGTATTTGCGGGGTCGTACAAGACAACCATGTGGTTCAGGGCATTTCGAGAGATGAGCGTGTTGGTGTTTTTCGTGCTGGCGATCGTGGGACGGTATGATGCGCGGAATTGTCGGACGGTATGATGCGCGGTGGGGGCTTTCGGTGGGGTATTTGTGTGAGTTGGGGTTGGGGGGTGCGATGGTATGGCAGGCTGTGAGGTTGTCGGGGAGGGCGATGCTGAAGGTGAGCGAGGAGGAGAGGTGATCGAGGAGGAGGAGAGGTGATCGAGGAGGAGGAGAGGTGATTTGATAGGGAATATACCAGTGTAATATGTTTTTTTAACTTGTAGGAAAAGAAGATTCATTGTAACAAAATTGTTGTGTAACCCGATGTATTGGAATTGTGCAATTTTAATCCACCGCCCGGAGCTCTCGCTGATGTTTCACCAAAGACGACTCGATAATGTTGTAGAAAGTCACCGGATTTCAGATACAAACCGGTTCTTAATATCAGTGTCCACTCAGTACTCAGCTACTCCACTCAGTACTCAGCTACTCCACTCACTGTTCAGCACTGTTCAGCCCAATTACGACACTCTTTCTGTGGTTTGTGCCCTTCTGGGGATGATATTACCTCCGTGGAGTTCCTCCAACTCCGAACTTCTCGAACATCAAACCCCTCAAAAAAGCCTCCAAGCACTCCTCCAGCACCTGCATCCAATTCCCACCTGGCACCTGCTCATGATTCTACAAATATAGTCATTGCCGGGGATAGTTCTTCCCCATTGGGCGCTCTGTTCCCAGCCTACCTGAATCTCGCTCTGATCCAACAAACAAGCCCAAATGGGACTCGTAATTACTACATACAGCAAAATGTTGCATACAGTCAGCAATTACTGTGATACTGGCCTCTCCACCTAGAAACACACCTGAACACAAAATCTTTTCATCATAGAGAGACTGGTTCTAAGCCTAGCTGGAAAGCTTGCTGATGGCCGCTGTATGCTCACTGTGCAGATGTCTCCCAGGAAGCAGGAATCCAGAACCCATGCATTTAACTCAGAGCTAATCAGAGTTGCAAACCTTTTGAAAAAAAAGCTTCAAGAATATACATACATTGTGAGTAGGTGATCTAGCAGTTTTGCTTGCCTGAGAACAGATTGTATCGAATCCTGACTCAATAATGATTTCAAAAACACTGATAAATAGTAACAGAAGGTAGATTCAAGCATTGTTGTACCATTACCCATAATACCTCAGATTTCCTACACCGCCTTGCTGAAGCTATGATCACCTGACTTTGTTTGAAGCTCCACGGAGGCTGAGTCCGGGTTGGCTAGAGTGCCGCTGAAGCCCTGAGTTGCAATCTGGTATGTTGAAGGCTTCCTGAATTCAAGTCGACTGGAACTCGACAACTCAGGGATCATCTCAGAGCAGGACCTTTCCATCGCAACAATGATGATGACAATTGTCGGGTACATTCCCTATTGATATGTGAGTGTGGGTCTCTATAGTGATGTGTGAAGATCACATACAGACAGACTGATGTACATCCCGGTCAGAATGGTTGAAATAGCCGCAGCTGGATCAGTGGGCGAGACCATAGTACCTGTGAATATGATCTTTATACAGTTCAGAACAAAACTCAGCACTGAGGAATCTGAAAAGACTTGCCCAAATTATGCACCAGACAAAACCAGATTCCACTAGGAAGAACAAGGTCTTTTCAACCAGTCCATTCTTTGTCACACCCAGTGTGGCCATATTTCTTCGATATTGCCTAGCATTACAAGCATTCAACAAAGTTCAGAAACAGATAACTTCACCTACCAAGCCTTAACAGATATCAACACGGTGGAGGTGATATTTGTGATCAATGGGGCCAATGTAACCAGAAGCCTCCATGCTCCTGAACTGACTGGAGGACCTTTGCCAACCAGTGGGTTAGAGGCCGTCCTGCGGCGGCATTCACGAGTCCTCCATTCATTCTTTTCAACTCTGATAATCTGATCCATAATTTATATATATCACAGGGACATGTTGTGACCTGTCGCGCTCAGAATGACTCTGAGCTCGCACAGGACCGTTTAACGGTGTTTACCAATATGGAGATTAAACAACGACGAAGTCACAGAGTCACAGAGATTGAAGGCTGTGGGATCAAAAAGACGCTGATTAAAAGAAGTACAAGAACTAGAAGCCATAGAACACTTCGAAACTACGCCACAGCAGCTTCTCAAGGTAATGGGGCCTGCTTGAAGAGTATATAAAAGGCTCGAGTAACTGGTTGATTCATCACGAAATCCCCCACTTGTACGTCGTGACGGAAGCAGCAGCAGCAGTAGCAGCTGCAGCCCTTCCAGTAATAGCCATTGTCAGTTGCGGTGAACTAGAAGGAACAATAAGAAAAGGATGCTATAAATAAGTAACAAATAAAACACGTACATAGACACAGTCCTTGAGCGAACTGTGCTGGGCAATGGGGACAATGTCCGGCAATATTCAGCAAAGAAGAAGAGGAAAGAGAAGAGAAAAGGACGAACAGCATGTGCGTGTCTAACAATAAGTCTCTGCACCCTCTTTTTCTCCTTCTCTTCCTCTTTGCCTAGCGCCTGGTCATCGTCTCCCCTGTTGAAGTCATGACATAATCTGCGCTCGTCGCTGTGCACCTTCACAGCGACATCCTTCCTCGTCTTCTCCTCCTAATAATCAGGGTGGACGACGTGACCCCCCTATGCGCGGACGTCCTTCGCTGCGGTTTTGATGCAACCCTATCATTTGCCGTATAAATCAAGGAAGATAACAAGAGAGAGATAGCGACATACCGGTTAGAGGGTCAATCGAGTGACTCATATTCGGATGCATTGACTCATCGTTTGAAGGACGTGCAGATGAAGGGTGGTGGAGAAGGCAGAGAGGAGGTGGAAGGAGTCGGAGAAGCGGAGCATCGTAATCTAGACACTTTGTCGTGGTCATATTCTAGACATCCGATCCACACCTCGGAAGAATCTCGAGCGCCAGCATCAAAGGATGCGCCATGCGTTTTAGGGTCAAGTGAGGGCATACCGTGTCCTTGAATCATCCATTAATAAACCGGAAAAATAAGATAACAAACAGGCATACCGTGAACGAAGGAGAAAGAGCCTTAAGGATAGCCACCGCAGTGATACGAGCTGCTCGTGATACACCATGACAGCGAGCGCACCGCTGCCCTGCAATTAATGTTCGGCTCCATGGCTAACCTGGTTCGTAACTGGTAGTCCAGGGTTGAATCGAGGTACAGCATCGGGATATGCTCCACCGCTAGAAGCCGAATCGGAGCAATCGTGACTTATATGGCGGTCTCGATTGGACAAGAATAGAGGGACCGAGCCAGGATAGGTCCTGCTGGTTGACAGCCACGTCAAAAAGCCTGTATCGCGCTGGGAACAATGGTTTCTGGTCATATATAAGCCTCAGATTTTGTCCTCAGAAAGGAAATATAGCTGCTCACCATTGTAGAAGATGGAATATTGACGGCGCTGTTGGTCAGCGGCAGAGATCGCAAGCACCAAACGGGCTGGGATTGAGGGGCAGAAGACCTATAAGGAATAGAGAATGTCGCTTACAGGGCGTGAATATGGCTGGGACAAGCACAGCTATAGCGGGGACGACGACGCGCAGAAGAAAGGTGACCCATTGGCAGATTCCCACGCATCACCGAGTATTTCCGATTGGCGCTCGACTTCGGACAACATGTCCGATGGTCCCACTTGTTATTGTTGCAAGCAGTGGTGATAGCCAATGAGTCCATGAGTCTGTGATACATTTGTCAGGATCTCTTCTCGGTCCTAATACAATGCTTCAGGCAAAATTTGGCCCTTGTGAAATCTTTTTAAGCTATGATAGGAGCCCTGTACTCATGGTGAGAGCAGACTTTTTCATGTAGACCAAGACTATTCCTTCTCCAATCATGCTTGGAATAGTTAGACCAATTTTGTGGTATTATTAGGTGGTTCACCAAGGCAGCGCAAGAGACAGAAGACGGAGAAGGCAGAACAAAAGCTGTGTGTCACGTGCTGACCCCCATTGGGCGCTCTGTTCCCAGCCTACCTGAATTTTGCTCCGACCCAACGAACGATCCCATAAATGGGACTCGTAATTGACCAGAAATATTGTCCCTTACTCTATATTAATATAGGGTAGGTCAATTTTGTGCCTAATCGACAGAAAAGCTTGCCTGGACTGCGGCTCCGCGAAGCGTAAGAACGCACGTGACTATCCCCTTTGGGCGCTGTGATGCCAGCTTCCTGAATCTCGCTGATACCCAATGAACGAGCCCATAAATGGGACTCGTAACAAAGTTGAGGGATATCCGAGTCATGTCAGCAATCACGGTTGCTGGAATTAAAATCAGAATAAGCGTAAACATGGAGTCAAACAGACCTATAGAAGCCAGCATGCATAATATGAGGATGATGTGGATAGTCCGGTTTCGCGACCACAGAATCCATGCCCGCCATACAACTACGCCATCACTGAGGATCCACTAATCAAAACATGAATAATGAGAGAACTTGAAGAGAAATGATGCACACATTGAGGCGGAGGAGGCTATCCATAGCAATCTTTGAGCTGATAAGATAGTGGCGATCAATTCCTGGAGGATTTGGGCCCAAGTTGGCAATATTGATGCCAATCAACTTCATGAAGAGGACATTTCCAACTAATGCATCAGAGAACATGATGAGTATCACAGCGATCATAATGAGACGGGCTCTCTGGCTCCCAACATGTCAATGATGTCTAGACTTGCAAGTCAGAGAGAACTTCCATAGTGTGGACTGCCATGGTCTCACATAAGAAGATATATCCCAATAAGAGCCAGAGGTATGTGCATTCCTTGTGTGCATGAATAAGTCTCTGATGATGGAAATGTAATAATGCATACCAAATACAATTAGTTCAGAAATGATCTGGCTGACATACTCTTCCAGCACAAGGACCTGATCAGCATTCAGAGGGCTGGCTTGAGAATCAGACATTGCGGTTTTGGATAAGAAAGAGTCTTCCATCTCTTAACTGAATATATACCCTCCAATTGGTTCATGACAAAAATATGAGCCAATGGATAACCAACATGAGTCTGTGAACATTTTGAATTGATAACAGCCGTGTTGAAGTCAATTATACCAAATCCAGGCTTGACTTCCTCCTAATCAGCATGACGGCGGGAGAAGTGTATCTGTGGCGGATCTGAAACATCGGCATGTGGTTTGTCAACCACCAAGTTTCTTGAGAACCAATTTAGTGGATCCTCTGCGAAGATCACGGTGAAAAGAGCCGGAAAATCAATGTTCAGGATGTACTTGTCAAACACGGTAGCCTGCGATGATCAGTAAGTCAATTACAGTAGTGGGTGATGGGAGATAAATTGCTTAATATGATGCTCAACTGGCTTATGAGCGTAATATTGGAAGCATAGATGAGAAACTATGTTCAGTGGATTAAGCCTTGGAGATTGTTGTACTTGAAGACTGTCTATGATATGATTATTCTCATCTCATGGTTGATGATCCCTTTGACTTCCAGAAACTGTCTTTGTAGATTTCCACAGAACACATTTGGAATTATAGAGTCATGGAAAAAATAGACATCGGGAGAAGTCCAGTCCTGGCACCAATAAGCAGTTACAGTTTGTTCCGTGGTCTCTATGAGCGCCACAAGGATACTTGTTCTGTGGTGTAGGGTAGCAGTAAATGAACAGGATTGGCACGAAAAGTAAATAGGGTGAGCAGCGATTCACAAAATGAAGTTCAGTGGTCCGACAGCGCCACCAAGATCAAGGACGGTACTTGGTACGGGAACACTCGAAGATGATCTATCACTAATTCAACCGGGAAATCCGGATGCGAGAGGAATACTCTCTGATCTGTTGGAGTATAGGCCCAGTGGAAATAAGCAAAACATTGACCCAGAAGAAGTGCAGGAGATCCAGGGCCACAGAAACACAACAGCTGCGAAATAAAGGAATCAAAATCCAGAACCGCAACAAAGACTTCAAAGGATGGGAACGTAGTAGGAGTAGTAGTAAACCTTGACAACAGACCTTGTTCAACAGCAGACACCCACAGATCTAACGATCACGAGCCTGTTATTGCGGCGCTTGATACCGGCATCTTTGTTCCTGAACAAAAGTGGGATCGCTGTGAATTCTGAACCAAAGATGCGATTTTAGCTGTCAAAAAAGACAGGAAGCTGTTGATACTCATTATATTACTGAACGACGGTGCAGTGTTCTGGTCCCGAGCTGTAACAGCTTATGGTGTGAATTTGTTTTGTGGTCAGATCAGACTTGAGAATGCAACATCCATTGCTTGACAGACCTTGGGCCTTCAGCATCCTTCCAGTCAATGTCAAAACTATGCAAGAGAGAGAGAAGAACAAATATTGGTCTCTGCTGTTGAGCTGTTACAGCTTGGGACCAGAACACCGCACCATCCATGAGTAATGCGACGAGTATCAACATCTTCCCGCCTTGTCTTGACAGCCACAATTGCATCCTTGGTTCAGAATTCAAAGCTGCCCATTAATAGATGCTTTGCTGCAGATGAACTGACAGAAGCATCAAAATGGGTCGCCTCCATCAGCATCTCCCGCTCTTTTCCCGTTTATTCAGGAACAAAGATGCCGCAATAAAAGCCTCGCAATCTCTATATGTATGGGTATTTGCTGATGAACAAGGTCTGCTATCAAAATATCAGGATCAAATGTTCCCTTCCTTTGGAAGTTTTTTTAATGTTCTGGCTTTCGATCTTCAGTTTTTCAGCTGTTATGTTTTTATGAATCTGAATCTCCTGGACGTTTTTGGGTTTTGGTTTTTCCGTCCGCTAAATCGGGTAGATATTTTTCTTTTGTCCATGTTCGCGTTGACTGAGGACCCATACAAACATGGCCTAGACTCCAACCAAATCCCAACAGATCAGAGAGGATTCCTCCCGCGTCCAGATCTCTCCGTTGAATTAGATCATCTTCCCGTAGCATGATATTTATGGCGCTGTCGGACGTTGAACTTCATTTCATCAATCATTACTCACCCTATTTACTTCGTGTAGACTACGGCAATAACTGTAAGTACTTGCTGTATTGGTGCTGACGACTGTACTTCTCCCGATGCCTATTTTGTCCACAACTCCACACGCCAAGTGTGTTCTGTTCTGTGGGAATCTAGAAAGACACTTTCTAGAAATCAAATGAGTCATCAACCATGGGAGATAGGAATAATTATATCATAGACAGTCTATAAGTACAACAATCTTCAAGGCTCAACCCACTAAACACAATCCATGGTCTCTTTCAACGTCGCCTTTGTCTACCTGCTTGCCTTGGCAGTGGCTTCAGCAACCATGTCTCCAGCTACCAGCACTGCTAGTTCCCTCAACTCCTTGGTCAGTGTGCAAGGTAGTTCTCTCTCAAAACTTACACCATCTAGAGTACATTACAAGGGGATGGTCTCAATGATCCTCAACCAGTCAATGGGATTGAAATGATTGAAAGGGTTGGTCTATCCCATATTAGATTTATTTCCTTTCTGATGTTCAAATAGGATCTATTTCCAACTCCAGCTCCAACCTTTATTCCTCCTATTGTTATTATCAGAGCGGCTAGCACCTGTGATCCACTTACCAGTATTTGGTGCTAGTCTCAGCATAATGAGCTCCATTTACCGTGATGACACCCATCACAGTTGGAATTTCCTTTGCCTATAATCTGCTTTGATCAGTATGATGTATTTAGTTCAACATTAGCACCCACTACTTCAGCACACATATATAACATGCTGATGAGCTTTCTGAGCATTCTTGAGAACCTATTCATAAATTACAATGCTGCTGGGCCAATTCATTCTCATCTATGCCTCTAATGTTAGTCTGGCAACCTCAGTCGGACATCATGTTGCGCAGTACAACTCTCATCAGCCACTACTGTACTTGACTTACTGATCATCTCAGGCTACCGTGTTTGACTATTACATCCAGAACATTGATTTTTCATCTCTTTTTTCCCTGATCTCTGCAGAGAATCCACTAAATTAGTTCTCAAGAAACTTAGTGGTCAACAAATAAGATGCGGTTTTAGCTCGGCAACACAGCAAGCTTTGCTCAGATATGTACTGTTTTTCTGTTCAATGACTAATGCTCTGACTGCCAGGCATAGATGATGACACGATTCTGACAAGAGAAGCAGGAATGGTGCAATTACTGCTACAGCCCTCTATTTTCATGCATCAGCAAAATTGCAATTAGCTTGTCAGCCTTTTGCGCATTTCAGCTTGTAAAAAGCGTGAGATATCCAAAGCAGCCTAAAGGGCGTGAAACTCGAGTTTATGTCATGTAGCGTCTCAACAGGGACGTGAGAGCTCTCTGGATGCCGATTGGGGTCTGTGGGATGCCGGAAAGGGTCCTGATCGTCGTCGCCGTGGTCACACTCTCACGGCTGTCATAGCCCCGAACCATGGCAATGAGCAGACCTGGTGCGCAGAATGCATCTGAAACTAGGTGGTCAAGTCAATACATATAAAACACCTCGGTCAGGTGTTGCTGATTAATTCGTGATAAATCAATGACAAATCATTTTAACTGACATAATCACATTAAGCGCCGAAGGTGCAGACGCAGCCTGAGGCCGCCCGCAGGGCCGCAGCGCAGGGTTAAGGACAAAACAAGCTGTGGTTCCTCCTGGAGGAACCTAAAGCTTGTACTATGGAAGTAAGCTAGAGGTCACTTGAGAAGCTGTAGGCAATACTCTTGCCAATAGTTCAACTTTTTGCACTGTCTGTGGTATTCTGCTTGTAGGATTTCGGACATAAAAAGTGGCGTGTTCCAGCCCGTCAGGAATTTCTTCCCAAAAAGGGAAACGCTTCCTGACGGTCTGGGTTCCTACCATTGATGGGGACGGGCAATCACTGCAAGACGGAATTTGTTTACCCATATTTGTTCCGGCTGATCTGGGGCTGGAAAAACGGCCGGCAACTTTCTCGGCTCAATTGTGACTTTTCGGCCAACCATTAGTGACAGAATATATTCCCAGGAACCTAATCTAGGGAGCCTTGCGGCCGGATTTTCAAAGTCCGAAATATTTGACGCACTAGATGATGTATTCTAGCCAAGATGAACCTTTTATTTTTTTTGGGCTGCAAGGATCCCTGGAGCTACATGTTATGAGTAATTTTTCCCTACAAACTTACTCAATAAAGTGACAAACCATTGAGAAAAGTTGTTCCCAAAGTTACGGCTTGATCTGCGTGATGTCACAGGTCACACTTGTTTTCCGCCCTCATCAATGAATCTCAGACGCGTCTGAAACCTCATTCTGATGTGTCTTTTTCACAGAAACATCTTACTGTCAATGGGAAAAAGCCTCAAGCTTCAAAGAAAGGGCAGATCTCATCTTCAAAAGCTCCATTTCAATGGCTTGGGCCCTGAGGCCTGAGGCTTCGCGTTCTCCTTCGCCTAATCCTTCGGCTGTTTCCGATGCTGATGAGGCTTCTGATTGCGATGACAAGGAGAATATTCCGCCTTCTATCGACTATCAGAAACGATTTTGGAACGAAGTAAAGAAAAGTAGACGACTCGGATGAAGAAGGATAGGTCTAATTCAATGTAATATTATCATAATTAGCAGATAAAGTAAATTCACCTTGTATATAAACCATGTAGAGTATTGTAGAATGTAGTTACTGGCCTCAGTGCTGACAGAATCATGAGAAACAGGATGGAAAGCTGACTTGCCACGAAATGTTGTGGCTGTGCCATTAGTAAGCTGCCATCAATTGACCTGACTCTGGCCCGTCCCCACTACCAACGATCAAACTGACGTTTGGTAGGTGACAACGTGTCACACAATGTCACAAACACGACTCACGGTAATTATACACCTTAGAGAGCTCCAGAAATTTGTAGGGAGTATTATTTAGGATGTGAAAACAACTTGTGACAATTTTGATGAGCAACTTCGGTCATCCTTCACAGAATCTGGACAGGACAATCGAGCGCCGTGATTGAGTCACAGGTGTGATCAACATTTTTACATCGCTTTTCCTCAACGTGCTAGTGCGCAAACGGCGCCGATTTTCCTCACATGCAACAATACACCTTTATTGAAGGCGACAGGAGGAGATTAGGGGCCAATTGCAGCGGGAAACGTTATTTCTGAATGCCTAATTGTGAGGGATGTCACGCTACCGAACCCCGGTTCGATCGTTGGTGGGAACCCAGACCGTCAGGAAGTAATTCCCAATTTTGGGAAGAAATTCCTGACGGGCTGGACTGAGACTATGTAATCCAATGCCAGCGAAGCAGAAGCAACGTGGCAATAACATGGGATAATTGTCGTACGATTTATCACGGATGCTGTTTAGACATCAGGTGGCCGGCCGTATCACCCCATTGGGATCTCCGATGCGGCTGTCCACAAAACTGCTTTGTTCTAACAAACGAGCCCACGTGACCGTGGGACCTGTAACTACGCCCTTCGTCGATGATCTGGCGCCTCACAGCGAGTCCACTGAGCCGCCAGTGGCATTGGACACATTCGAAAAGGATACAAGGATCTACACGGCCTGGGGATGAGTATTCAAAGATTCCATCTGCGCGGCACCGCTCATTCCCTTCCTTATATACTTAGGTCTTGTATCACCACGCCCTGAAAAGCATCAAGGTAGCATTCCGAATCGGCTACAGGCGGGACAATTGGCACCGCTATCATTGTGGAAATCCAGACCTGGTATCTTTATTGGACGACTTACCAGTCTCATACACGTCCTTGGACCTCACTATCGAGCGGACCACCGGCGCTTCATGCCGGAGAGAATCTGTACTTGTCCCCGCAAAACAGAAGATGTAGAATCTCATCGATGCAGTGTCAGATGGCAAGACCATGATGTCATTTACCTCTTATTTGGATCAGGTAGGATCGGTCAGACTGGTGAGACTCTGCCGAAACTTTCCTTCACTAGGCTCACGTACAGGTTGTATACGTGAATGTATAATACAGCAATCCAAAAACCTCCCACAGACTTCTTTTCTATCGTCCACCTGGTACATGGAGCTCGCTTTAGGGATTTGAGCTTACTTCATTGCTTCAGCAAACACTGGTTGAGACGCTGAGCGCCACAGATAGTCATATGTAGTCCCACGACCTTATTATGAAAGGCAATGGACCTGAATGATGGCCACGCGGCGAAACCTTCTCCTTAACCAACTATGAATGCAGTGCAGATACCGGATAGTCAACACCACGTAAGCAGCGTCCAACAGTACGAATTTTCTGAATATCACAAAGTCGTCGTAAATATTGCAGATTCAAGCGGATCAGGCGTGCTACAAGCGACACCGGCCTCGATATGGGAGACTGAGACATGTCAGAATGGCGGCTGGCTACATAAGTACTGTGTTTTTTGCGAAATGTTTTCCTTCTGCGTCAGCTACGACACGTTGTATTGGAATTGAGATGCCGAGCGACATCGAGTCCGAGTTGCATTCCGGAGCTTTCGAGAAGCAAACGGTTCGGATGTGTGGCCACTCAGCACTGGTGGGTTGACAGTGGGGACTTTATACTATAATGAACGATTTCAAGATAACCAAGATGTATCTATACTGTACGATCCTTCGCCTTTCTCATTTCCTCAGACATACAGATACCATGCCGAGTCAAAAAAACCGATCAGGTATGGAGAGCTGAAAGTAATTTCATGTTGAATGTATCAAACGATGACCATAACTCGCTGAAGCGGATTGACAAGAAGAATTGGAGTGGAAGTCTCGGCTCTCAAGCGCGCATAACTAGGCCATCGGAAGGAGAAGTTAACAGTGAAGCCGACCCTGATGTTCCATGCTATCAGGAAGTCAGGACCGACCAAGCCGCCAAGATAGAATCTGTGACGATGAGTAGGTGAAAAACGACATTGAACATAGCAGCTCACACCTTTAATCATCATCATAGTCATCATCACCGTCATCACTAGAACCACTTTTGTCCGTTTCCTCCGGTAAACCGAGGCTAAAGAACTCGCGGTACTGTTGGCACCAATTATCCAGCTCTTCTTGTGTCATGGGCACCGTCGGATGGGCCATCACGACCGATAAGTATACAATTTTGGAGTAAGATGCGACCTCTCCGTCCCAGAGTGACCCGAATTCTGACGCTGCACAATGACCAACCAGCTCTCCTTTTCCATCCCACAAAACGTCGCAGAAGAAATTGAGATGTCTCAAATCACTCTTTGAGACATTGACACAGCTCTCGATTATCATTTCCAAGACCCGTGCTCTAGAGACGCTTCGTGCCCAGAGAAAAGCACGAAGGATGTCGAGGAAGAAGAATGTTCCGATCGAGACCGTCCTTGAACGGACGGTCCAGGCGCAATCAATATTGTGAAGCCCAATCTGTTTCAGCTTCGGTAGAAACTGGGAAGTATCAGATATAAAGGACATGTGTCCATCGGAACCATATTTGACGCCACAGCACCCCATAGCCCTCCCCAACAGAAGTTCCATCAGCAGGATGGGAGGTGAATCCCATAAATGAAGCTCCTCAAGCTGTTCAAAGGCATCGAGCTTCGCCCAAAGGGCGTGATATTCGCACTTGGTGTTCCAAGTCATCACGCCGCTTGGGAAACCCCATCCGGCGTCGTATATATCGAGTCGTACCAAATACTTGAGCGTGAATGCTGAAAAGAGATAACTGCTGATGGAGGCAGCGCTATAATCGCCTTCATCAGACCCACAGATTGCGAGGCTCATGTCGGGACAACGCTCCCCTTTCAGAAAGAAATTTTCATTGCCAGGATGGTGGGAAATCCATAGCTTCGAATATTGAGCTTCCCCATCGATGTGTTTGATAAAAGCGTCCCAAAAGCGGAGGAAGTGGTGGCTGCGATGGTTCGTGGTTTCTATGAACAGGGAAATGGGATGCGACAAGGCCAGTTGTGAGAGAAGACCTGTAGAGAAAACCATGTAGTCGACCAAAGACAGTCTCCGCAATGTAGGGATGTCGATGATGGGTAGCTTTTCTTGGGGCATTGGCGTAGCGTCAATCAACTGGAGCTCTCCGAGTCGCGTCATGCTGGAAAGGACGGACAAGAAATCCGCCATAGTCGGACGGTGGAAAAGCCCTTTGAGGGATAGAGATGTGAGGTTCTTGTAGAATGGTGACTTCATCGTGAAGAGACAGTTTGCAAGCTGAAGGCGCTCCAGCCTGCCGGGATCCAGGAATGAAGTCGTCGCAGGAAATAGGTTATCCAACACGTAGATCTCGTCTGGACCAAGTGACCAATGTGAAATGGAAAGGGACAGGTCGTGGAGAAAAGGAGCTGTCTTTCCAGCTGAAATCAGCGCGACGAAGAGCGCCTCTAGGGTGGTGTCGAAGATAGAGAGATTCAGGACCCCAATCCTATCCATATTCTCCAACAAAACGATTTCTGTGTCATTTAAGCGCTTGGGCTCTGCGCTGAACACCGCGTCGCTGCTGACGGTGAGCAATGCTCTTTGGCTTCGTTTGAGCATGATGGAAGTCCATTCTGCGCTATACAATGAAAGATTGAGCGTCGACCATAAAGCAGGACATTCCAAGGCAGTCTGACGCCAATGTTGGCACACGTGAGACACATTAATCCAGCTAATGTCCTGGCCGTCGTTGGGGACACCCAGGGTGAAGATATAAGCCAGGAGCTCGACGGGCAGCAGGTTTATGGTTGACAAGCTGGAACTATTCATAACCTGACAAGACAATGATAAAAATGCATGCCGCAGAAGAAGGCGCTTACCGACCCTGAGGGTCCCACAACAGAAGAAGACAAAGACATGTGGATGCACGTGCCGATTTGTCAGCTGAAAGACAAGGTTTTTTGGGAATGTACATTTTTTCGAAGGATTACACCAGCCGGCGCCTCTAGGAATGCTACAGAATGGCCAATGGTCTGGGCGAGGCAGAATTCGAATGTTCATCGACATTCGAGGTCGCGGTAGAATCCGACGTGTTACTCTTTTGTCTCCCCTCGTCGGGCTCTTGCTACAATATGGACTGAAAAACACTCGTGAAATTCGATCTGGAGCAGCTAGAGAAATAAGGATTATACCAATTGAGCTTCCCGTAAGATAAGGCCACCCCTTCTTCCGACTTCGGCTTTTCCTCGCATCCTGGATTCATCTGATTGAATCTGGACAGCTTTTCTAGGGCCTTTGTTGAAACAGAGAGACTCAGTGGCGAAAGGGCGAAGGGCTTCCGTGGTTTATGTCTGCTGAAACGTAAGAATTGGACGAGAATCGTCAAGAGGAAGAAGCGACGAGATACAGTGTCGAAGGCCCAATGAGAGACGCCATGCGGTCTTTTGATCGTCGAAAGCATGAATTATTGGACCACCAACAACTTGAAATACTCTCTGGTAAGGCGGCACGGAATCGAGAACAAAGACCTCTCTAGCGTTGTCGGAGCATGCTCTAGAATGATCAGTGCGCAAAGACATTGCATTGATGACGACTTACTTTTGCATTCTAATGGTTGGTGCCGGCCTCTCTGAGCTGGAGATCCTCTCCTCCACCAGGTCGTATAATACTGTCCAGAAAAGCCCTCTTGATCCCCCCTGCAGACATGAGAGACGGGACAGATTTCTGGAGCTACTGTAAACCGACATGCGAATGGTCTGTTGCTAATTAGTAATTGCTGCTGAGATCTCGTGCAAATGGTCCTGGTGCAATGACCTATCCAGGCCGAAAACCAATAGGGCCATTGTCCAGAGTCGTTGAACTTGAATCTAGATGGTCACTGAACGAATGAAAATTTTCCTTCCAGATGAAATTACCAAAGGATCGGTGAGACCTGTCACCAAGGTGGGGAAGTGGCGCTCGATTTCGGAATCGTGGCCATTATTGCAGCTGAGACGCATGAATGAGATTTGGACTGGCCAAAACGTGTCTTGGTTTACGGTTGAGATGCCGGCTACAGAGGACTACAGGCTGCAGTCTGGTTTCGGGCTGGCGGGTTATGAGATGAGCCAGTGGTTGCAGGAGGATGAACTTCGACTTACGAAGCGGATGGAAGCCAGCGATATCATGAATTGACGGCGTTGGACCAGCGAAAAAGAAGCACATCGCTGCAAGGGGGAACTGGACTTTGAAAATTTGACCTGGGGTCGATTTTCTCGGAATCGGGCTCGCGGCGGGGACTAACTAACTATGTAAGCATTCCCACGGCCCGATATGGTAATAGATAAGATAAGATCTCTCATTTCCGGAGCCAATTGCTTTCTCTACATCTTGGATGCCATATAACACCATTAATAAACTTTTAGAGATAGACCTTCTGCACCCAGAGCAAATTCTGGCAGCATCCTCAACACGAACCCGCAGCTGGTGGCCAACACAGCCACAGTCCATATTGCGCAATTCCTCTCGATATTTTCCAGTCGTCAGCACAAGTATCAGGTCTGCAATCCCAGTTTATTTCAGCAAGCAAGATTGGCTCAGGAACACCAAAAAGACACAGAAACCCTAAAAATTCTTGGGTCCAATAATTCTTTTTCGCCGCCGCGGGCTGGACTAACTAACCTTGGTCCGGTTACATAATCAAAGTCCGGTTCCCCCTTGCATCGCTGTTGTGACAAAGGGCGGCCTGCTGAGGTCAGCGAAATCGGTGATGCGACGGCCGGGTCAGCAGTCGGGTTACGCTTCCAAAACTCTCACGCTTTTGACTGCCTGACAGACAGAACGTTCAAAGTGGAGCGCAAAATTCCCGCATCCTCGAAATGTGTCTTGTATTTATTACATAGATCAAGGGAAAAGAAGAAGAATTGTCAAACAAATCGCCCGCGAGCTCACAGCGGCCCGCGGCCCATTTTCATGGCCGTGAAAATGGCCCGCGATGATGCTTCATCTTCGCGGCCGGGAAAAAAAAGAATATTTGCCGGCCGTGAACAGCAGTGCAAAAATTGATCCGGCCAATATTTGCGGCGGGAAGGAAGGAAGGAAGGAAGTAAATTCGGTATGGTCCACGTCCTGAAGCACCGTGTCCTGAGATAGTTAATAATACAACAGTAGCTACAAGTACTATATTCATCTCAGGGGCCACTGCATCTATAAGTGGACAATCAGGTGCAGACTGCGCCCGTAGATCTACATATAAAGCAGTCACCGTCAAAGTTGGAAGCTAGTGAGTTTCCTCGGCCCTGACTGGGCCAATTTATCTTTTCCACTACGACCCTCGTCTGTATTCAGGTGGAATGTACAGCGGCTCCTCATCGTAGAACTTCAACACCTCAAAGGCATATTTTGCGGCAATGACACTGCTTGACTCTCTCGAGATTACCCAGCGCAAGAACTCTTTACCGTTGGTACCGGGCCCAAATCTTGTGCATCCCGGATTGAGGTCATAGAGCCTAGGCAGAAACTGGAGTCGTAAGTCACATAATCCCTCGTTCTGGCATTCTAACAGGGCATGTTCAACGGTTTCAATGTCATTTCGACAAAAACGACATATCCTTTCATTGTAAGGCACCATTACCCGGTGGTTGTCTGTCCAGGTGAGCCTTGTAACCGCCAGACAATGATCGCCGCAAATCAAGCGGGTGAATGCTTTTCTATGCCTCGAGTCCCGTATATCCCTCAGGTAATGTCGGAGGTACAGAGTGCGATAAGCTGGTCGCGAGTCCTCTGATGGCTCCAGTCGACCAATGAGGAGGTACGTCATACGCCAGGTTTTCTGCAGCAGTTCATCTATGTGGTCTTTCATAGACTTGTACATGGCTTTCAACAGGTTCTTGACCAGAATATCTGCATTCATCAGCACATCTGGCATTGTCAGTTCCGGATGCAACTTGCCAAAAACTGTTTTGAGATCCGTAAACCAGGTTCGGCGGCCCATAGAATCTAGGATCTTCGCTCAAATCTTCGCGGCTGGCAAACATTTTTTGTTTTCCCGGCCGTGAAAATGGGCCGCGCGCCGCCGTGGAGGCTCTACAAAAATCAGATGTCGCACGATGCTTGATGCCCCTAGTCCGGTGACCGACTTTATGAGCGGCAAGCCTCTCGCTCGAGAGTCCGGTCGCACGGCTAATACCGAAGGCTTGCTAGCAATTCCTGTTTATAAGAATTACTTGTTGGCCTTCGCGCGCGAGTAGTTCCCAACTAAAAATAAAAATAAACAGACAGTCATATGCGGAGACTTGCTCTAGAACCACATACCAAAAACGCCACTAAATAGTCAAAATCTCGAGGGACAATGACTATAAGTCGCTAGGGTACTGTTTGCTATGTGATGTCATCGTACGTCATTTGTGCCAAAGCGAAATTCTCACCCACCAAAATAATTCCCATATAAGGATATTGCTCGCCTTCGGGATTAGCCCTGCGACCAGCCTCTCTAACGCGAGGCTTGCCTCTCCCGACGTTAGAGAGGCGGTAATGAGCCTATGATGCCTCTTGACCTTTCGCCAAAGAACTTATGATACAGAGCTCCGGTCTATCCAGAGTACAGTGTGAAAAATTCAGCTCTCCTCGCTGTGATTTCTCTGCGTCCAAACCAGCCAAATAAGTAGCAGATAAAACCACTAAGAAGTCGACATCTTTCAACTCGGTTCCTCGTGGGGAAGATCTTCTCATTGGACAGTGGACTTGGTTCATCGGAGGAATAATTCAGTGCTGGGCCAATAAAATAGATATCTTCCTGTCCTGAGCTCTGACTTTAAACCTATGTATTGGTATTGTGTAACTGCAGTTCACTGTTCAATCACCCCCGAGCTCTCAGCTGTTCCGTGAGATTGCGCCACAGATGGCTCGATAATGTTGTACAAATTCAGAGGATTTCAGATAAAACTATTTGTATTGGTTCTTGTCAGCGCTCACTCAGTGCTCAGCCACAACTACAACACTCTTCCCGTGGTTCGTGCCTCTCTGCTGTGCCAATATCGCCTCCCCGGACTTCTCCAGGCCCTTTGTGACGTCCTCCAAGTACTTCAAGGTACCTTTAAACACATTAAGCACCATTATTGCACACCTGAGAAGGTTGAATAATTACCATTTTTGACCAGCGGTGGCATTCCTCGCTCAAACTCCTCATGGTACTTCTCTTCAAGGCCAAGCATCAAGTTTCCATACAAGTTGACTTGTTCGTAGACTATGAGCCCAATGTTCTGAATGAAGGAGAGGGCGGAATGAGTTTAAAGTACCAAGTAAAGATAAATCTCGACTCCACTGACCTTGATCGCAAGACCGTTTGCCCTGTTGTATCCCGCTGACTGCCCAGTTATGATGAATCTGGCGTGATTGGCGGCGTGGAAGAGCGCAGCGTCGAGGACTTCGCCGCCTACATGGTCCCAGTAGCTATGAAGGAGTTAAAAACGAAAGGGCTTCCTCGAACTTGGAACATAGAAGGACTGTCAAGATAAATGAATAGTTGAACGCACATATCCACAGGTCCCTCTTTCGCCAAGATAGCCGCAGTGTCTGTGGTCTGTAGTTGAAAGCCACATCAGCCCCGAGGCACTTCATAAATTGGACCTTCTCCTCAGAACCTGCCGAACCGATGACCTTGAGACCATCGAGTTTGGCTAATTGGATGACCAAGCTTGTTCGCCGATTTTAGCTCGATTAATTGAGATTAACCAGCCTACTCACGCTCCAACGGGTCCTTGATATAAGCGATAAGCTTCTCAATTCACCGACGATGAAGACAGCTACGCACCAGCACCTGTGGTCACAAAAAGAACCTCGCCCTATCCAATGGCTTGAGTTCTGATCGAATCGCACAATCTGTGACACACCTTTTTCGGATTGGCATATTCTTTCCAGCCATAGTAGGCTGTTTTGCCTGGGGTCACGTCAGAAAAGATATAGTGACTGAATCGTACGGTGTAAGTATACCAGGCATTCCGAGAATACCGACGAACAGCGACCATGGAAGGTTCGTGTCGTTATTGAGAACCCTCAACGCCTTTGGGGGATTGGGGACGACGCTGTATTGTTCGAAAGCTATTACGCGAGTCAATACAATACCATGATGAGGTAGTTCTTGAATGAAAGGACGAACATATAACTCCTTCGATATGATCACCGGCTTTAAAACGGTCATTCTCCGAACGCAGGACCAGCGCCAGTCCATAGTTCGCTACGCTATCAGGACTCTGCATATGAGAACCTTAGTCAACTCCATTGTTCACGTACGGTTCATTCAGGACATACATCTAGGATTATTATTAGCATCATTGTACAAGACTATGAAGAAATCGACGTGACGGAATTCAATGCTTACCCCTCCACCCATTTTATTACGAATTGACGGATCGATAGAAAGACGTTGTATAACCCAAGGAAGCTGAAAAAACTCAGTATACTGCGACGGTAATATGAACAAATGTCTCCATCAGTGGCCCTGGAACCACCATGTCCACCTCCAGATTTTCGTAAGAAACCCTTCCACTGTTTGATAACCATAAACTGAAGATTGACATAGGCTATCAACACTGCGACGACAGCGAATACTGTCCTTTCACAATTTCGTCAATTGACACCGGGACGGTTCTCACTGCAGCGACAAACACTATGAACACGCTGTCGAATCCAAATGCTGCTGTTCCAAGAGCTTTTACATTTACAGCTGGCAAAACCATCACATACAACGCTCCTGGATTCTCGGCTTCTGTCTTGATTGTTTCTGTCGGGTGAAGAGCGGGCTTATATGATGAACCAATGAAAATGTGAATATATCTTTTCCCGAGGAATTCTGTGCCGATTCCTTCCGGTGCCATGTTCAACAAGAAGTGACAGAGTCACCAATGACACAGCTGTTTGCAAAAACTATAGACCGGTTTCGTACTTCCGGACTTATCAAAAATCTAGTTATGCTTGTTCATGCTACACAAAGAAACTACTGGGGATATTTTTGCAAACAGCCCGAACGAACAGCAGAAAGTTGACTGCCAAGCTGACTTGAAACATCGGCTTATCGGCGATCAAGCTAATGTTCTCACAAGTTATTATGATCACCGATCGATCACGATTCACTATTCATTTGTCATCGATCGATTGTCATGCTGTGTCACCGGGAATCAATGACGAGGACTGATTTTGCAGCTTCAAGTTTAACTCTCGGCATCCTAGATTTGATTTGATTTGAGAACGTTATCTTGAAGCCGTGGATGCAGATTCTCTATGGCCGTCGAAGCCTGTAAAATATCCATTGAAGCCGGACAGCGAAGCACTCACCATGCACAAATCGGCTGGTCAGCTAATCACTTGACCTCAGGTGCCCGACGGCTGACTTGCGAGATGGCCGGGATGTGTCACCATCGCAAAGAGAAGCAGCTCCCTATCTTGTTTTTCAATGCGGAGAAATGCTGGCGCTTGTTCAGACAAGATCGGAGGAGAACATGACCTAGGAAGAGACCGGTATGGGTCCGATTGCAGAGGGTATTGATAGCGAACGTTGACAGAGCTATTGATGAAAACTCAACTTTACGCCCGCTATGGATGTCTTTGTTTCAATGGGACCGTCGGCTATTTTGCAATCCAAAACACTTCAGACGCTGGCCATCAATTGAGAGACATATTGCACAGCCATCTGCCTCTTTGAACTGTTCGTCCGGATTCAGAGGTGAGAAGCTCAGGCGATCAAACAGAAGGACTACTTGCGTCGCCATCGGACTTGGAACAGTTACGCGTGCTATGCGATATCCACCGAAAAATGCAAGATCTGTGGATTACGGAGCCCAAATGAAACCGATTCTTGGAGAAATCCAGAGCTGGATGAATATCTGAGTATCTGTCTGCATATCTCGACGAGATAAGTCCTAAAAAGCCACTTTGGTCGACTCACCAAGAGGGTTGTCGACATACCGGGCCGTGACAATGCGTAGTAAGCGCGTGAGCCAGCGACCTGGCGTGCACGCTCATTCTTCCCCGTAATCCAAGAATAGCCAAGAATAGCCATGGAAGATTTCCGAGTGATGAGTCAGATAGCCGGTTTCTAAGACTTTCCTTGAAATATAACAGTAAGCAACTGCTGACTGACTCTTTTTTTCCGGTGTGACTCCCGAAGAGTCCATAAAGCTCAGAAATTGATCATTCCAGTCTCTAAACCAGTCGTAGCCGCTGGCAATAACATCCAGTCATAGGATATGACTATACACGAAATTCCCACCGATGTTTCCGATGGCGAGCTTCCGAGTGATACGGATAACTAAGCCGAGCTTTTCTCGGGCGGGTTATGTTTATAAAGGACCACGATGACCCCTTTTATTTCCGACAGCTCCTCTTCGACGAGTTCATATCTCGGTCTCGATAACTGGATATAATTCCTTGTACACTCGATTCAACAATGTCGATCCATCTCCATCTGTCTCATCCATGCAGAGCTTCAAAAAGAGCTGAGGCGTCGAGACTCTTGGACCCCTCATACGCTTCATCTTCATCACCTTCATCATCCTATTTCCCTCTAAGGGTTTGGATGGATAACAATGGCGATCTACATGACCCTGACTATCGTCATTTCCCACTTTTCGAGAAGAAAAGCAGCCCCCGACGAACTTCATCATCCAGCATAGATCCATTTGCCCAATATTCTCCGCAGAGGCCCAGTTGGGAACTTGCGAACGAGGAGGGCGATAACGCCTCAATATCCGAGGCAGAGCCTGAACACAAGCACCATCGTGCTTCCCGACCAACTTCACCGTCATATTCTGGACGATTCGCCTCTCCCTTATACCCACCATCATCATATTCCTCTTCTCAAACATCCTATGATGATTCCTGCATGAGTTCAGCCAGTGATTCATTTTCGCTCGAAGCCGAGCACAAGCTCAAGAAGAAACGCAGAGAAAGGCATTTTTCGTTGGATTCTGAAGAGACAATTGAAGAGACAGTTGAAGAGGTAGCGGAGAGCAAGGAGATATCAGAGGCACCAAAGCGCTCAGACGCCATGAAGAAGGAATGGCAAATGCTGCAGCTGGTGATTCGAATCGGTGTATTCAGGATGCGACGGCGGGTACGAGACGCTTTCAAATAAACCAATCGTTTGGCCAGTCTGGCCACCGTCTGTAACACCATTTTACATACCCATCTCGCAGCGACACATTTTAAAAAATCGCTGGCATTACCTGGGATGAATACTTTAGAATAGCACCATAAATGGAGGCAAACTTAAACATTCTTATAACATCGATCGTCGGGACGTGAGCCGGAAGAAGCTTGAAGAGCGGGCCAGCGGTCCGTGGTGCCGCTGCAGGCAACTCTGAGCAAAGCTCAACGCGGGTGGAGAGGATAATGACATTGGCAGTCAAAGGGCAAGGAGATTAAGGGACCTTGGAAGGGGCCACATTTATTCGTGGGATTGTTCGGGTGTCTGAATGGATCAGGTTCTGTCAAGTACAGATACACCTGGAACGTACCTCGTTTCCGATGTTCAACGTGAACTCGATAGGTCACGGAAGTCACTGATCCCCTCAGCAAGTCTTTTCGATGCGCTCAAACCTGCATTGAAGCAACAAAAAGATATCTAGCTACATCTTTGGAACAGAATTGACGTACATCATGTATCAAGGATGCCTTGGAATAAGTTCAGAGCGATTGACAGCATCCTCGGACTATTAGTCGTACAGCTGTCTGACTAGGCTCTCCTATGCCAACATCAATAAAACTGAAGAGTGCAATCGTTCAGCAATGAGGATGTTTTTCTCGATGATTACGAATCCTATTTGTAGCCCATTTTTGGTTATCACCGGGGACGCAGGAAGCAGCGAATATAAAATCAAATTTCACTAGGCTATGATATATCCGATATTTATCCGAGCGTTATCTTTACACGTGGTCTTATCTGCTCGCGCATCAGGGTTCGGGCCCAGGTAATTAATGGCCTGTCAGTTTGGTGCGATGTTCAGCCTCAGTGTTTGAAAGGTATGAGGCCTTTGTTCTTGTAAGCATAATCAAAGAAATTTCGCTCTTTTGACTCACGCAACCCTCGAGGTTTGCTGTCCCCGTCGCTGAGGGGCTTTGCCGCTGAACGAGCGTCAAGACAACTGTGGAGTCATTATACAGATATTGATTGGTTTTTTTGTTGCTTCTCATCGTCCAAAAAATGAATACATACATATTGATTTATTCAGCTCAAGAGAACAGTTCTATTTTGTACATTTTGACTCTCATTCAAGTGGTTCCTCTGACTTGGACTTGGCCAGTTGCTGCGTAACCGGATGTTGATCATCATGCATTCATTGCAGCTGTTATGGAATCGATAGGTCACCATCAAAATTGGTCTTGTTCAGTGGAGTTTGTGTAACTATGGCTGTTATTTGTCCAAGCTTCGGCAGTCGGATATTGCAATCGACATTTCAAGGAAGGAAGGAAGGAAGGAAGTAAATTAACGGTATGGTTCACGTCCTGAAGCACCGTGTCCCGAGATAATCAGTAATACAACAGTAGATACGAGTACAATATTCTGTCTCAGGGGCTCCTGCATTCATAAGGGATAGAGGCCAACTGTTCTCGTGGCAGATACGAGTCCCCCTCTTCCTGTTCTTGGCACTGTAGTGCTGTATTGTAAAGCAGATACCATCTATGGGACCTAGCAATCAATGCTGTAACAATCCTTGAGTTCAATTTTTTGTTAGCAGGTACCTGGCCCAAAAGGTCCCAATGCCACCATTTTGTCCCTCATAACATAAATAGCCGAGGACCTACTTTTTTGCTTTCTCTTGCTAGCCATTGTTCAGAAAGATCCTCATCAATTTGGATTGATATGGAATTGCATGACAAGCAATCAATCACATTTTTAACTCAGTTCTGTCATCCATTAAGAGGAAACAAGCTAACAAAATCTTGGTGTGACCAGTTGGAGAAGTATGCTTCTTGGCCCAGTCAGGTCCCTGTCACCATGTTTCAGGCCGAAATATTCGCAGGATGGAGCAGATTGGGGTGAATCTGAATATATTTAGAGAGGTAGCTATTCTGGGGCTGGACACGTCATCTATTCCCAGGGTTGGAGTAGATGAGTCTAGATTTGCTAGAAAAGGGGCACATGTCAAGAGGTCACCTGCTCCGACCCTGGAATAAACGTAAAATTACTAAATAGTAAATCAGGCCTGGGATCTATTCCAACCCTTGGAGCACATGATCTTTTCCCACCGCTTCCCAGTCTGCTCCCACATCTGATTAGACTTCATGAAGAAACCCCTGTGAGGACATTGCAGTGAAACGTGGTGTGTAGACATTGATCACCAAACACCGGCCTATGGGCGGCTGGCATCTTATGCAGTGGAAGCAAAGGGAAGAAACAAAGGTCCTCTGAGCTCTTCAAAGCTGTCAGAGGCTGATGAATGAAATCCTACCATTTGTGCACTTTGTTCCACTTTACCCTGCAGTTCTACAGCTTTTGTAAAGGTCAAATATTGAGGATCAAACAAATCTTATGCACTAAAACAACAGGAAACACTGGAATGAATACCAAAAGGTGACTCACCCATCAATGTTATCTAATCTGGTGCTCTAGCCAGATGGAACATATCAATTCAGTCAATGTTGTCTAACTTGTCTTCTTTTCACTCCCTCCATCTGCCCTCTTGATACTGCAATATTCAGTGGATTAATCATATCTCTGAGTGTCGGTGATTATGGGTTGATCAGGCCTGCTGATCTACAGATTGTGAAACTTGGGTGACAGGATAATTGTGGCGCAGTGATTATCATGCGAGCCATTGCACAATATGCATCCATGTCGAGCTTATCTGCCCTGAGGACATTGAAACACACTGGCTCTGGTTTCACTGTGGCATTTGGCATGCATTCACTGTGTTTCGCAGGGACCTACACCAACCCAGACAAACAGGTTCGTCTAGGTCTGACTATGTGCGGCCAGGTGGCTCTACACAGCATGGTCTAGGTCTGTTTAGGCACTCAGATATACCAGTAATATTATAAAGTTGTATTTCGTACCAGAAATGTCTCACCACTGGCTCTGATGGTGCCCAGCAACGTGGCATATCAGGCGATACTTCGGAGTTATCATGGACAGAGATTATTGACGCTGCAAGTCTTAAATTTTACGCCGACAGCCGGTCAGGGTCCAGTCAGGGTCCAGTCAGGGTTTTGATTGGATGGTGGCCGTGAGACGGGCACTTACATAAGGTGGGAACCGCGGAAAGATACAAAAGCGAAAAAGTTGAATTATGCTTTATATCACCTCGAGACCTAGACAGACCCTGGTCCGGGGGACCTACACGGACTTAGTCCAACCTGAACGATGCTAGATCTTGCTAGATCAAGTCACATCCAAGTGACCTATATCGGGTTGGTCTAGGCACCTAGACAGACCTGCAGACCTGAATGATGCTAGACCTGAGTTGGTGTAAGTCCCTGTGAAATGCAGTGATATGCTATTCTCTTCCTTACAATTCCTGTCATTCAACAGGTTCGGTCGCCGGACTCCTAGTTTTTGGGTGTCCCGAGCTCGGCTCTGACGCATCGCTGGCTTCTAGTGTTCGGGGTTCAGAGCTTCGAGCAACGCCACCTTTCGGTCAACCGGAGTCCGGCGCACTGGACGGAAAGTCTTCCCGAGAGTATGGGAAGCTTTCACCCGAAACATTCTTGCTTACATATCCGCTCCGTGTGACAAGTCAACAAAGGAGCCGTGTCCCAGCCTAATGTTGGCCCTCACATGAATACCTCGGAAGACTCGGAAATGAACTCTGGGAACCGGCAGAAGGTTAGCGGCCTGTACAAGAAGACCATCCTTTTCGAGGAGTAGCCACTCTGACGAGCGCAGATTCTTCACTACGAGATATGGCGACATGTCATGGATGTTTGAATGGATCCATGGTAGCATAAAATAAGCGTGAGAACTGTAGAGAGAACCTAGTCTCTCCTAGACAGACTCGGTTTTACGATGACAGTCTCCGCAATGTAGGGATGTCAATGATGGGTAGTTTTTCTTGGGGCATTGGTGTAGCGTCAATCAATTGGAGCTCCTCGAACAAAAAGGTTTCTGGCGCATGTGAGCGATTGGGCTCTGCGCTGATCACTGCGTCGCTGCTGATGGTGAGCAATGCCCGTTGGCTTCGCTCAAGCATGACGGTAGTCCATTGTGCGCTTTACGAGGAAAGATTGAGCGTCGACCATAAAGCAGGACATTCCAAGGCAGTCCGATGCCAATGTTCAATGGCAAACCTGAGACACATTGATCCAGCCAATGTCCTTTCCGTCGTCGGGGGCACCCAGGATGATTGCGTCACGAGGAAAACTCCGACTTACGAAGCGGATGGAAGGCTCGCTATGTCATGAATTAACGGCGGTGGACCAACGAAAAAGGGCGGCCTTCTTAGGTCAGCGACGTCGGTGATGCAACGGCCGGGTCGGCAGTCGGGTTACGCTTCTGAAAGTCTCACGCCCTTACCTGCCCGACAGCTCTAGACAAAATATGAAATAGAAGCCCCTGGGATTAGTTGTACTTACTTTTATATTAGTTTGTGTACTAGTTATCTCGGGACACGGTGTTCAGGACGTGGACCATGCCGAAATGTACTTCCTTCCTTCCTTCCAAGTGGAGCGCAAGAATCCCGCCCTCGATACACGCGTCAGTTGATATATTCTGAAACAGTTATAGCCAGTTTATCCTGCTATAGACCCCTGGGACAGAGGAATACATCAGGGAACCTGAGTTTTACTTTTTTTTACTTGCTCAAGTGAAGAAAGTAGGAAAAGTATGGAGAGTGAACGAGTGAAATAGCTGGGCCTCGTGCGACATCCTCGAAATGTGTGTCGGGATCTCTCGCACAGTCGCAAGGAGTCCCTTTGTGAGTCTGGCCCCTCCCCAAACGCTCTGGGGCTTTCGATGGGGTATTTGTGTGAGTTGAGGTTGGTGGGCGTGATAGTCTGCCCAGCGGTAAGTTTGCCGAGGAGGATGATGGCGAAGGTGATTGGGGAGAGGTGAATTGATAGGCAATATCCAATATGGTCATTCATCGGGGGAATAACTACATGCTGGGTCAATAAAATAAACATCTTCCAGTCCTGAGCTCCAATTGTTAGTCCGGTGACCGACTCTCTATGAGGGGCAAGCCTCTCGATAGAGAGTCCGGTGTCACGGCAACTGCCGTGGGTGGTGGCCCTTGGCGTGATGACTATGAGTCATTGCTGGCGTATGGGAATTTCGTCATGACACGAATTGTATGACAACATGAGGTCAATTATCTTCATTTGCTCGCTGGTCACTCGCTAGGCTGGTCATTCTCATTGTAATTCAACATTTAAACCTTAAAGATGTCAACTACAGCATTGATAACAAAACCGAGCACATTATATGAAGGACAGGCCTATTCTCTTCCGCGCTCACTCTGAAGCTGCCATGGTCAATAAATTATTCCAGCATTATCTAGTGTCATTATCCAGCTGCAAAATATGTTTCACCCTACCAGAAGCCTGTATTCAGTGCCCGAGCATCGTTTTACAAATCACAATGTCTCGCTGCGTCAATGAAATCTTGTCATGACAAGATTCCCATTGGCCAGCGATGACTCATTGCTATCACGCCAAGCTCCATCACCCACGGCATTAGCCGTGATCCCAGCCTCTCTGACGAGAGGTTTGCCTCTTGCCGCATCAGAGAGGCTGGTTACGAGCCTATCCAATTGTACCATTATGTATTGGAATTGTGTAACTTTGATTCCGTTGAATCACCCCGAGCTCTCGGGTGTTCGTTGATATTGCGCCACAGATGATTCAATAATGTTGTACAGATTCAGAGGATCTCAGTTACAAACTATTCATACTGGTTCTTATCAGTGTCCACTCAGTGCTCAGCCACAACTACAACACTCTTCCCATGGTTCGCGCCTTTCTGCTGGGCCAATATTGCCTCCCCAGACTTCTCCAAGCCCTTGGTGACGTCTTCCAAGTACTTCAAGGTACCTTGAGACACGATAAGCACAATTATAGAACAGGAGGGACGCAATGATCACCGTTTTTGACCAGCGGTGGCATCTCTCGCTCAAATTCTTTATGGTACTTCTCTTCAAGCCCAAGAATGAAGTTTCCATACAAGTTGACTTGTTTGTAGATTATGAGCGGGATGTTCTGGATGAAGGAGAAACCCAAATAAGTTTTAGAGTACCAAGTGAAGATAACTCTCGACTCCACTGACCTTGATCGCAAGACCCTCTTCGCTGTTGTATCCCGCTGACTGCCCAGTTATGATGAATCTGGCGTGATTGGCGGCGTGAAAGAGGGCAGCGTCGAGGACTTCGCCACCGACATGGTCCCAATAGCTGTCGGAGTGTCAGAAAAGAATCGGCTTCGTCAAACTGAAAATAGAAGGAGTGTCAAGATAGAAGGATAGCTGAACGCACATATCCACAGGTCCCTCTTTCGCCAAGATAGCCGCAGTATCTGTGGTCTTGTAGTTGAAAGCCACATCAGCCCCGAGGGACTTCATGAATTGGACCTTTTCCTCAGAACCTGCGGAGCCGATAACTTTAAGACCATCGAGTTTGGCTAGTTGGATGACCAAGCTGATGGCCCGATTTGAGTTCAATTGATAGGGAATCAATCAATCTACTTACGATCCAACGGGTCCTTGTTATATGTGATAAGCTGCTCAAATCACCAACAATGAAGACAGCTACGCACCAGCACCTGTGGTCACAAAAAGAACCTCGCCCTAGTCGATGGCTTGAGAATCGATCGACTCGTTTAATCTCTCATACCGCACCTTTTTCGGATTGGCATATTCTTTCCAGCCGTAGTACGCTGTTTTGCCTGCGCGGGTCACGTCAGCAAAGATATTGTGATCGAATCGTACGATGTAAGTATACCAGGCATTCCGAGGATACCGACGAACAGCGACCACGGGAGATTGGCGTCATTCTTGAGAACCCTCAATGCTTTTGGTGGATTGGGGACAACACTGTATTGTTCGAAAGCTAATACGCAGATCAATACCATGATGCGTGAATTCTTGAATGAAAGGACGGACATATGATCCCTTCGATATAATCACCGGCTTTAAAGCGGTCATTCTCCGAACGCAGGACTAGCGCAAGTCCATAGTTGGCTACGCTATCAGAAAAGAAGAGTCGGCACATGAGAACTTCAACTAACTCCATTGTTCACGTACGGTTCATTCGGGACATACACCTCGGATTAACATTAGCATCATTGAACAAGCGCAATCAGACGCCCAATGACGAAATTGACGTGACGAGAATCGATGCTTACCCCCCGACCCATTTTACCACGAATCGACGGATCGATCGAAAGACACAAAGTCTTCAACAGAATTCCTCCATTGAGTGCTACAGTCTCAAGATCGATGGTAGGTGTATCGTCATATACGGTCGTTTTGCCAGGAATCGGATAGCCTGGCGACGGATGAGAAAGCAATCAAGGAGCTAGCTTCCAGGTCCTCCATACCTTCAGGTTTCTCCTTGAAAAGGAGTCGCGTGTTTGCTACTAGGGCCATTGTGATGTGGGAAAGAGATCGTATCGAGGGGGGCTCTTATCGGTTTTTATACGCCGCGGAAGGCAGCTGACTAATGACTGAAGGCTGACAGATCTACCTCGAGGCTCGGGGAACTCCGGGTTTCGTCACTGCCGAACCTGAGGATCGTCTTTGGCTAAACGTTGATTGATCAAGTATGCGTTCTCGAGTAGACAATCTCTTGAACAATGTCTTACATAGCCCAAAAAAAAAGGTCCATGGCGCAAAACCCTTCTCCACATGTTGAGATTTTCCGATGCTACAATCAAATCAAGGCCTATTTTTAAACGATGCAGCCACACCTCGTTACCAGAGTCCCAACCAGATCATCTACCAAATATAACTCACAGTCATCAGACTCTAACTCAGAATACCAAACGACAAGGCTCTACAGACGGCTTTCTCTCCTCCGAGGACTTTGCATCCAACTACTGCCTGCTCGAGATCCTACAACTGGCATGGTCATGGACGAAGTCATGACGAGCTAGAACCCTTTTGTTACACAAAATATGTTGGCTGGCCTGGAAATTCGCCTCTACATCCTCGGAACTGCAAGGAAATGAGGTCAAGGACTATGAAAAGATAGTACACGAATTTACTTGGTGATAGACCATCCTTGCGATCTCATCACAATCTGGTTGGGGACCCCTAAGCCACTGACACGATCAATATTGCGACCCAGATGACTCGATAGCGGCCAATATCGTACGAATTCAGAGAAATTTAGATATAAACTATGCATAACGGTTCTTGTTATGGTGCACTCAGTTCTCAGCCACAATCATAACACTCTTTCCGTTGTTCAAGCCTTTCTGTTGGTCCAATATCGCCTTCCCGGCGTTCTCCAGGCCCTGCGTGATGTGCTCGGAGCACTTCAAGGTACATTGAGAGAGAAGATGAGCACCATTGTTGATTGAGAGAGACCCGATAATTACCGTTTTTGAACAGAGGCATTTCTCGCTCAAATGGCTCATGATACTTCTTCTAGGCCCAATATGAAGTATCCACATAAATTGACTTGTTTGTAGATTGTGAGCCCGATGTTCTGCGCCGACGATGATGTTTCAAAGCAATCAAAACAAGTCCCAGCTCTGTTGACCTTGAAAGAAACATTGTTTCCGCTATTGTATCCGGCTATCTGCCCAGTAATAATGAACCTGGTGTGATTGACAGCGTTGAGGAGCGCAGCGTCGAGCACTTCGCTACCGACATGGTCCCAATAGCTGCCAAAGACTCGGAAAAGGGTTCATCAAAATCGAAAAACAGAAGGACTCTCAAGATAAAATGGTTGAAACGTACATATCCAAAGGTCCTTCCTTCGCCAAGACAGCCGCAGTATCTGTGGTCTTGTAGTTGAAAGCCACATCAATTCCGAGGAACTTCATAAAATCGACCTTCTCGTCTGAACTAGCCGAAGCGATGACTTTGAGACCGTCGAGTTTATTAGTTGGCTGACGAGACTGATTGGACGATTCGAGTTTCGATTACTATCAATGAGCAGTCTACTCATGATCCGACAGGCCCTTCGCACATATCATGAGCATTCAACTTGACCATACTATAGCAAGGTACATACCGGCACCTGTAGTCACAAAGAGGACTTCGCCCTATCCGCTCGGTTAGTACTGATCAAGTCTAGGATCAATATTTTACGCACCTTTTTGTAATTGCCGTACTCTTTCCAACCGTAGTACGCTGTCTTTCCTGGAGTCGCATCAGCAATAATGCAATCCTTGAATCACTCGACACATATACCTGCCATCCCGAGGACACCGACGTACAGGGACCACGGGAGGTTCGCCTCATTCTTGATAATTCTAATTCTCTGCGATTCTGGATTGGAGACGACACTGTATTGTTCGAAAGCTGATAGCAGGAATCAATACATTATGAATTCCTGAGGGAAAGGATGAGCCCATGAGTCCTTCGACATGATCGCCGGCCTTGAATCGTTCATTCTCTGAATGAACGCACAACGCGAGTCCCCAGTTGTACAGTCTGCGAGCCAAAAGGAGTTGACACGAGAGTACGGTTGATCTATAACATACACCTATGAAGTTGACATCAGCGATGAACAACGGGGTATTTCGTATGCCTCAGAACAGAGCGAAATCAGCGTAGTCCCGTGAACCATGCTATCGCGCAATCACGACGAAATATGACAATAGGAAGGAACACGCGCTTACTCGCCGCATCATACCACGGATCGCCGGATCGATAGAAAGACACAGAGTCCTCAACAGAATTCCCCATTTAGAGCTACAGTCTCGAGATTGATGGTAGGTGTATCATCATATACGGTGGTTTTACTAGGAATCGGATAGTCTGGCTACGGATGAGAAAGCAATCAAGGAGGCATGGACCAAAGAACTTCCAGGTCCTCCTTACCTTCAGGTATCTCCTTGAAAATGAGTCGCGCATTTGTTACTAGGGCCATCGTAATGTGGGCAGGACTTCGCGTCAAGCGCGGTTCTCCGCTTTTTATCCGCAATGGAAGGCTGATGACTAATGAAGCGAAGGAGGCTGAGAGATCTACCTCGGGGAACTCTGAGTTTTCTGCCCGACTTAAGTTGGGAAAAGGGAGTAAATTGCTAGCTCGGTCCTCATTGAAATACCGGTACGTTGGAAGATGAATAGATAAATTACACGGTCTCGACGCAGACCAAATCCACCATTGTCCTAACTGTGACCGATGTCACCAGGATCATCTTTCTGATCTGAATGTTGATTGATTGGTAACTTCGTGGGTCGATACTGCCTTGAATGGCGCTTTACCATTCTGGCTGTACAATGTAAATACATCGCCTTCCACTTTACCACTCTGTATACAGTGATGCAATCGTTGGATAGCGCATTAGAGGGTCTAGCCCTGCACCATTTCGGTGATCGATCGAGAGAGTTTGAGTATGCATCTTCAGCATACCTATGTGTACTGGAGAACTGTGGGTCTTGAGTGCAGGATGAGACTCATTCACAATTGTGACTGTATTGAGCGTGAATGATGTGTTCAACGACAATTCTTACTACTCAAATAAGACTAGGAGGCTGTGCCCGATGTCCCCGAATGCTGAGGAGAAGTTCCTTACAGGAGGGTCTCAGCTCCGGTAATTTTCTGAGACAGCCTCTTTGAAAGAGTATAAAATCTAGAGGAAATTCTGAATTTGACACTCCGGTTTCTGACTCGCAATCGTCATCAGACTCCGACTCAGAATCTCAAACAACTAAGTCCTCGCAAAATCCCTCTCTCCTCCGACGCCTTAGCATAAAATTGCCTCCTGCTCGTGACTCTACAAACATAGTCATGTTGGCTATAATAGTGTCGCAAAATGCCCCTCATTTTAGAGCAACTTGAGGCCATTTTTCCCACTTTTTACAGGCAACTTTAGTTGAATTGTTGGATAAATAGGTCAAAGTGCTCCAATTGTCAAGCCAATGCATGTGTTGGAAATTTGCGGAAACAACAAAAGGACGTTCACAGGTTGGGCACGTGGATTCGCGGATAATGAGCTAATCGAGGTTCTATATCGCAACGGCATGTGAAGCGATGGCATTATGACAGATGCGGTAATAGATCTGATTCTCCATATTGGAGGAGTCTCCATCACATAGGTCTTAGGAGCGGGCTATAAAGTTGACCATCTGTCCCTCATGTCAGAACAACTGGTCATTTCAGAGCGCAAAGAGGATATAGAAAATACTTGATGAAATAGAGGCGACAAATTTCAGTGTTTATCTGAACATTTGAGTTGGATTGGCCTCAAAATTGCTTACATATGGACAATATTATTTTCCAAATTCCTCCTGCTGCCCTCATCATAGAAACGGCAGTGTCACGCGTCGCAACTAGATGATTAGATCATGCCCCACGTGTAGTGTTGCCGCGGCTTAGCCGAAAATAAGCCGATGCCAAAAAATAAATTGAGTTTCCTGAATGAGTTTGCAATACTATTACTGCAAGCGGTGTCTCAAAACATAGGCCCATGGGACCCATTGAACCCTCTGGAAGGATTTTTTTAGACCACAGTCTGTGGGCCGGAATCCCATCGGCTATGAAAACAAGCCGGCTAAACTCAGCCGATCATTAGCCGATCATATTTGCCTTATATCTCGGCCGAGAGCAACTCGAGGCGGAAGTTGCTTCTGGCCAACGAAATGTACCAAACTAGGTCCCAGATGATATACTACTCGTTATATACATTCAATAATTGCGCTCAGAAAGTGCAAAACATCGAAAAACATCATTTAAGCCGCGGCAACACTACCCACGTGCCATGAAGTCACAAACACGTGCACTTCCGATGAGTCATTCGGACCCATTCTCCTTTGTTTCTTCCTTCACTTGACTCACATCTCGCTTTCCTTCCCCACCATGTCGGAATCTAACATGTCTGATTTTGTGTATGCCGCATACAGCAAGGAAATCCTCCATATTGTCAACCAACTGAGAGCGTTAGGGTGACTCCCGTCGTCCACGAGGCTCGGCGAAGGCTGACTGACCTTTTTTTTTCAGCACACAAGCCGACTTTGACCTTCCAAGAATCGTCGTAATTGGAAATCAGAATGCGGGTAAAAAACTAAACCTGTTTATGCTGCTCAGGATGTTCTGAACTTTGTTCTCTAGGCAAATCCAGCCTCGTAGAAGCCATATCAAGGGTAGGCCCAGAACACGTCATATCTCAATTCTCCTCTTATTGTTCAATCCCTAGATTACAGTCCCCAGAGACGCAGGGACATGCACGAGATGTCCTTTTGAATGCCGTCTGTTTTCTTCTGATGATGATGCCTGGTCCTGTCGTGTCTCAATTCGTCGCGAATTCGACCAGGCAGGAAGCCCTCTTGAAGCAATTGTCGAAGAATCATTCGGAAATCCAGTATCTAAAACGACACACTTGGAGTCGCTTTTGCGACGCGCACAGCTAGCTGTGCTGAATCCCTCAATTCCACATTCAGAGATATTGGATATGTCCGAAAAGGAGGTGACTAAACTGGCCTGTGGAACATCGTCCTTTGGGAAGAATATCGTATGTGTCGATGTCAGAGGTCCCGAGCTGCCGAATCTATCTTTCATGGATCTGCCAGGTATAGGTTTCGGCATTCCAATTCGTACAATATTCACTTGACGGTTCTCCAGGCCTTATACATAATGCCCACTCCAGCGGCGCACAGCTAATCGAAGACATGGTCGTCTCTCAGATCAAGGGAAACTGCCTAATCCTGGTTGCTCTCTCGATGACTGGTCAGAAATGCAACATCTCTTTGCATGATGGACACTGACCGTTCAAAGATGATATCCAGAACCAAAAGGCTCTTCGTCTTGCTCAACAGGCGGACCCCCATGGGTTACGGACTATCGGTATGTCGTTCAACCTTCCTTTGCGGGCACTGGTGAATCTCGAATTCAGGCGTCATGACCAAACCCGATATGATCGTTTCTGGGGATGGAAAATCGCTTGATATCTGGATGCAAGTCATTCAGGGACAGCGAGAGCCTCTTTATCTGGGGTATTATTGCACGCGTCAGCCAACTGACACCGAACGTGGCTCCGCGACCCCGGTGAAAGCTAGGGAGCGTGAAGAGAGATTCTTCGCCACCACTGCTCCGTTTTGTGATATGTCAGACCATAGTCGGTTTGGGATCAATACCCTCACCGCTGCATTGAGCAACCTTTTGGTTGATCTCATCAGCCAAACGTATGTGACTCGTTTTCTCTCTTGAAGATAGCTGAGTTGTACGTTCAGCCTGCCAACAATACGCTCTCAGGCATTGGATCGGTTAGATCTATGTCGTCGAGAGCTTCGGAGTCTTCCCAAGCCGATAGAAATGGAACCCGCTGCGCATATGCTGCACTTTGTTATGCAGTTCACTAACCGTGTTCAGCAGGTCGTGGAGGGGAAGCCGTCGGATTTCATACAAGAGAACAATAAAGCCTATGCAGCTCTCAAACTCGACATTCGGAGTTCTGCCCCAAACTTCATCCCATGCCCGCATACTGTCGAAAAGTTCGAAGTGGCCGATGATGAGGATCATGGCGTAGCAAGTCAGGCCACGCCTTGTAATCTGATGGATATTCGCAAACACATTGCAGAGTTTGGGAATCAATTATCTTAGTTGATTTGAATACTCATTCCCGACGCTAGGTCTGTCACTCGGGAGTTGCCGCAGACTATTCCTTTTCAAGCAAAGGTCTCGCTTATCAGAGAGTTCCAGCGAACGTGGCCATCAGCTGTGGGAGCTTGTTTACAGCGAGTCAGACTGAACGCGACAGATGTGTTGATCAAGTTGGTCGACGACATGTTCCCGCATTATGACACTCTTCGTCTGTTCTTGCGGTCTGTCTCTCCATTCCTTGATCCATTGTATGTTTTGTTGACTTTGTACAGGAATGCGGTATACGGCCTCATCGAGAAACACCTTCGCCTGTGCTCTCTCTTGCTCGACACTATGATTGAAGCCGAAACTACGCCTTTCACTCAGAACACACATTACCTCGATAAATGCACAGACAAATGGCTCGCCAAGTACAAGGACTACCGCACCCCAAAGTATTCGGCAACAGCGGGCTCTTTCCCACTTTCCGAGCAGATGCCCGTCTGGCCCGGACCCCTCTCCGAGAATAAGATACCGATCGCTCTAGCTGCCCTTGCGGAGCTCGGGTACACAGGGCTCACTGTCGAAGACCTTGGAAAGCTCAACCGACCAGACGAATTTGAGACCGAGCTCAAACTAATGGCTGAGGTCAGAGCATACTTCCAGGTTGCTTATAAGGTTGTCCGTTTTAAAACTGTGTGGAATCATTCTGATTTCCTGCAGCGGGTTATTGACTGTGGACCCTCATACATCGATCTCAAGTTTGTTAAAGCCATATCGAAGGATCTTCAGAGCTCCTTGATAGCGGATCTTGGGTTGGGGACTAGCGAGGCGAATGAGATATGTGCAAGATATCTTGCTGAAGATCCGCGTATTGCTGAACGAAGAGAAGAGCTACAGGCATACGAGAAACAGCTCTTGATTGTACAACAAGAGTTGATCAACCTTGGCTAGGTATGTATGCGGTCTGAGACGAGTTCCAATAAACGTTGGCGTCCACAAAGACAATACTATAATACTATGCTCTTTTCAGACTTATGCGCGAGTGACTTCGGAGGCGACATGCCTGGAAAACCGTTTGAAGCGCGTTGGTCAAACGTGTTGGAAATATCTCGATATCAGCACAATGATGTCACAAGATTCCGGCACACCCTGATAGCCAATGATCTTCGACATTCAACTGGAAGCCTGAGAAACGAAACTCCAAGAGTTTCTTCCTCTTTCTCGCTTCCGGGGCTTCATCTCGGACTTCCAGTAGCTCGTTTCCCTTGAGGAACACACTGATCCATTCTGGCATTGCTTTCTTCACGATCCTAGTCCAAGGAGAGTGCTTAATGCGGATATTTCTCTGAAGTTTACACGATAGGTGTTACTGTAGCTGACATGGAACACGCACGGATTGCTCATGAGCTTCCATTCTCATGGTTGAGGCAGTCAGATTCCTCATAATCATCGGGAGCATCAATGATAATCGCCGCTTCAAAGCCGTAAATGATCACCGATTAGCCTCAACCTCAGGCTCTCTGAAAGAACGAGACTGACGAGGATTCTGACGAGCCAGAGGGACATGTCCCAGGTCTAATCACCGATGGGTTTGACCCTTCATCCTCAATATAAAAATTCGTATATTTGCAGCCGTGAGATTATTGTGGATGACGCTACAACACCGGGTGATAGTATCATTATATATTGCCTGTGACATGGTCGCAGACTAATCAAGCACGATGAGAATGTTCACACATCCACGGCAACAGCGGCCAGAGTTGCACTGTGTGTTTGTGATGCTCTCATATAATATTTCTCTTTTTATTTGGGTGAGCTCCCCAGCAGTGAGACCAAATACCTGAGTGCCCATCCTTGAGGCCTTGGAGCTGCCACACAATGTGTTGGCCTTTATTTCACTGGTGTAAATCTGAGTGAAAGTATAGAGTGACTTACACTGTCCTAGTAGTGCAGTAACACTACCAGACAGTTGAGACCTTCAAAACTCTACAGTATTTATTAACATCAATCAACAAATGCCTGGAATTATTCTCACACTTCCTAAACTCGGTGGAAAACTCCTAACAAATAACAAAAGACATGGCTAGGACTCACATCAGCCAAACTGACCAAATCTTGTTCCAGCCCTGTGGAAATGTTGACAGATTTTGGAAGGCCGTTGCAATGGTACTGGAAAATACCATCCCATGCCATCCATCCAGGATAGTCATGAGAGTCTGGATTCAATCCAGATAGTTGCAAGGTAGTTGGAATATCATTGGAAGGTGTTGGAATCCTTGCAATTGGAATATAAGGGGCTGAAAGGGACATTGGAAATTAGTTCAATGCTAGTTCTGGGAATAAAAACACCCAACAAGACCAAGCAATGATGAGCGACAATGCCCAATGCGCTCGCGGGGAGGTTGCACTGATTGGTATACGGCCAGAGCAGATGAGGAGAAGAGCAGTCATACACAGCACACTCGAGCTTCCGCTCGCTGGGAGGTCTCAAGTCCAGTCTTGAGTTGGCAGGCGTCAAGATGTCTTCCTGTGTTCATTATGTCGACTCCGAGCCCGATTACCCCTCGCAGCCAAGTTTACTTCTTTGGGGTCTATGCAATGATTTCCTGGATCCACAATGAATCACTACTGATCAACAATATGACTCCCGTAATTCGGTATTATAGTGTCATAGGAATTTGACAGATCTGATGCGCTGCCCGGATATAGTTATCCCGACTCGCCCACCTATAGCCATTCCCGACCCGTCCCGATATAGCAATCCCGCCACTACACTTCTCAGATCAGCCGACTTCGCTGGAATGGTCAGCGTGAAGGAGACTGTTGTGGTCAGTAAAGTGAGCTGTGTCGTTCAATGAGGCTGGTGGATGAAAAGCGGGAACAAATGATCCATAGTATAGAAGAAACTTGTACGTAGGATGAAAAAAGCAATCATCGCCGCCAAGACCGCAACTGCAACCAACCCACCTGCACCCGTATTCAACGACCCCGTCGGCGTCGCACTCGGGCGCGCAGAAGTCGCTGTCGTTGGGCGAGGTGACGGTGTGAGTGTTGGTGGTGGTTTGGCAGACGTGACTGGCGGGGGGTTGGGGTAGTCACTGGTCTGTGACAATTGAATAATTAATGAACATTTAATTCTTCGGGCTCGGAGAGACTCAGAGAAACGCACCTTTGGGGTAGCCATCGTCTTAGTACTCTTTTGCATCGAACGGCGGGTGTGGCGGATGTCTTGGGCGTGGTAGAGGTGGGTTCGGAGGTGGGTTCGTTTTCGCCGCCGTTGGGGTTGCCGTTGTTTGGATTGGTGCAGGGAGATGAGGGTGTGACGGCGGCAGAGGCGGAGGTGAGCGTGGATATACACCCAGATGTCCAGAACTGGAATTCGAAGGAGCTTGCGTTCGTAGCTGTGAGAGACAGTTGGCTGCGTAGGATGAATTGGTTGGTAGAAGAAGTCTCCAGCAAAAATATTTGCACATTGACTGACGGTAACCAGGACACATTTATGAGTGTTGGGAAGTTGAAGGCTTTGATTTGGGCAGACTTCGGCTTCTTAATGCAGAGTCACACACGGCAAAGAACCGGTCAGAATGTTGTTCTTTTCATTATTACCATCGGCATGTACGAGTCCGCACTTCTCATATGAGAGACAACAAAGAACACAATATCAAGGATTTAACAACATCTTTCCCATTTACTACTAAAGTTCTAGTTGAGACAAGGAGTCATTGAAACTTACAATGAAAATGTGCAGCATCACATCAGACACCCCAGGCATACTAGGGTGCAGAATCCAGCACTGAAAAGAGTCCAACCCATGAGATTACTGGTAAATTGGAGCGAACTGGTCAAGTACCGTACTTTGGCAGTAAGACCGGGAAGAACAACAACTGACGGCGGATGGGAAATAAGGTCTCTCAATGCACATACCAGTATGTTAGAGGCCACCCTTGCGGTGGCAAATATGAGTCCCCATGGGTGGTATCACATTCCTCACCACCTGAACACATTTGAAATTCAATGGCAATGATAGCCAGAAAAACTACGAGTAACATCAAGCAATAAACAGCCATAATATAGAGCTCACATTGCAAAGACTAGCGCAGGGAAGTACTTATAGCCAGAGACTGGATTCCTCGAGTCTCATCAATGTCATCAAGGATAGATAGACCATTGCTATTCTGAGCTTGAGACCATGGATTGGTCTATCCTGCAAGGCAGCTCTCAAGTTGTGAATACCTCTCAACAGATGAAATGTGCAGAAATGATAGTTGAGTGTCCGGTCCCGGATTTAGCCAGTGGCAGATGGGAAACCAGTCAGGTAACCTATCCGCATTGGGCTCTTTGATAATGATTTCCACAATTTCGAGCATTCTCAGCAAACGAGCCAGCAAATGGGACTCATAATCAGGCTATTGAAGTTGAGATGGTGCATTTCTCTCCGAGTCTCTTCCAGACTCGACACCCTCATAATACTCAGTTTAGCCATATGTTTTAGAGTACATATCACAAGTGATGTACTCATCCAGTCATTTCCACTCATATCTCCTCAATATTCCAATTCTTTCGGTACGGTTACCCAATCAGACCTGAATGGTACTCAGATAGGTCTGAGTCTCCTAACTGACTAATAAACATTTAAACGTAAAGAAGGCAAGACAAAATACTTGCTGTGACGTAGCACCAAATGTGAACTTGTAGTCTTTATTGAGTCCAAGAAAATGCATCCAATAATCCAGCCACCGACAACCAGACTTGTTCTGCATCTTTTTTTGCATATAGCTATCCATCCTCAGCCCCATACCAACTGTCGGGTGAGAATTCTTATACTGACATACTCACCTAGTTACTTGATGGTGTAAATTCATGTTTTTCCCTTGCAACTGAAAAGGATTGGGGACTCATATCTGCCACCAGAACGGTTGGCCTCTATCCCACAGGTTGCATTTTTCTCTAAATTATGAGGGCATTTTTCATCATTTATTCGGCGGACAGGGTCAAAACGTACTTCATCAGTCAAGTGACAGGCTGAAATGTAACTGGCAACTCACAACTCCCAGGTTCATTCCTTACTCATGGCATCAAGAATGAACTACCTTCAAGACCATAAGCATGAGCCATATTGCAATGGTCTTGTTCCTCTGTTCCACATCCAGAGGTTGGGCAAGAGGGCAAACAAAGTTGGTAGCACAAGAATGTGCTTTGTCATGTATAACCTCCAGTGTCACATTCGGAACATTATTATTGCCGGCCGGAGCATTTCAAGCAGCCCTGGAGCAGCATCTGTCATTTTTCATTAGTCAGAAAGCAACCTGAGCAACTCTGAATAAGTAGTCTTTGGGGTATCTCCCAAGGATGGCCCATTTTCAAGTCCATTGGGCCATAATGTGTTCAGTGTCCTCAGGAAGGATATTGGCGTGTCCTCAGGAAGGATAAACCTCCATTCTTCGGTTTCCGTTGATTGTCACACTCAATGATGGAATCAATTTCTCCCCATTCGGTCAGATCATCAGTTGTCAGTTGTCAGTTGCACTAGGTCATATGATGAGTGGCAACCAGCTATCTCTCAGTTCACAGTTGACTTCCAAAAAATTAATTTACGATGAAAAATACCGTTATACTAAATGCTCATTGTACATCCTTGTGGATCCTAGTACATAGGTAAGGAAGGGAAGAACGACTTGGTCTAGCATGGTTCAGGTTGGACTAGGTCTGTGTAGTCCCCTGTACCAAGGTCTGTCTAGGTCTCAAGAATATAATATCTATACTATATCTTCTGCTGGTGTCCCTTGAGTCCCATCTTACAGTCACCACTTGATCAAAACCATGATCGGATGAACATATCATGAGTAAGTGCTGTGTGAATGGATTTACTATTTCTGATAGCATATTGTGCTCCTTGACAATGATATACTTGAGTAGAAGATCAATTGGCTGGTAGTACTCCACAATTGTGAATGATTTGTTGAACAAAGACATTGTTGGTCGAGGTAGAGTCTCGAAATAGCATGATTAGTCAGGAAGAATATTTTTCGGTTCCGTAAGGCACAGCCACCTCAGTCGACTATGACTGAGGTGTAAATCCTTCATTATCTTGTAGTTTCCTTTACTTATTATTGTAGTTATATTCTATTCTGATCAGCTCCGCTCGCCCTTCCATCGATGAGACCTGGTTCTACCCTCTAGCTGCATCATGATTTAAACATGTTTTCGGCATTCTCAGCTGTGTTATATAATTACTCCAGAGTATTGCTTGATGTGCCATATTGCTGGGCGCAATCAGAGCCAGTGGTGAGACCCCACTTTTCAGGCAATACTGTGACTGATACTGCTAGGATATCCGAAAGCCTACACAGACCTACACCCAGTTGTGTGCAGCCACCTAGATCTAGTCAGACCTAGACAAACCTGTCTGTCTAAGTTGGTCTAAGTCATAGCAGAGCCATACAACAGCGGAATGAGCCGAAAACTGGCATATTGGAGAAACGAGCGAAAGATGGTTGTCGAGGTCGTTTGGTGGTCAAATAGTTTTTTGATTTTTAAATCACCTCAGGTAGATTCAGACCTGGGGTGTTGTTGGGATACCAGGTGTGCAGGAATGATGGTCCTGCCTTCTATTCCACCTGTTCTCATGGTCGGATGGCTCTGCGGGAGGCCTTGAGACAAATTCGGGACAGGCGAGCTTCTGTTTTGGGAGCAGCACTCTTCAACTTTCCGAAGAAGTACCAGCAGATAGATGGGACTCAAACAAAAATTAAAGAGTCAAAATCAAAGTCAGAGTTCAGATGAACGATATAGACAACCGTGAAGTGCAAAGATATATATGCCAGTGCTAAAATGTACGTATATACAGTTCTTGAGAAACATAGAACAAAGCAGCACGGTTAGTAAAAAAAACTAGCAAGACCAGAAAAAACAGGGACAAAAAAGGCAAAAGAAGCAAAAGAACATTGGAGTACTCATGTAGGAATCGTGTATTTCAAGGAGAAAGTTCAAAGAGAAGATCAGAGAACTGAGAAAGTTGCCACACAGAGTAATGGAGAAATGAAAGTAAAACTGGGGGAGATTGGTCCATGAGCGGATAAACCAGTGAGATAGTAGAGACCGAATAATACAGGCGACCTGGGGAGAAAAAAATGATAGTAAGCAGGCATTTCATGAGAACCCTGCTTATCAACTTACCTGCTGGCGTGGTCTTCCATGTCACCCGCTTCGCCCCACCCTTTTAATCTTCGGAAGTTCCGCACGGTAATTTTCGGGATATACCCCATCAGAAGGCGTTTGAACGAAATTCTTCCCCCCAGACTGATCTTCAAACCCATACTCGGTGAAGAACCCGGTATTTTTGACGTCAATCTCGACCACATATGGCCAGACTAGCCCCCCATCTTCATACACCCTGTACCGGGTGATATCTAATATGTCGACCTCCTTCCAAGTCTTGTCGCCCACGGGCCAATCGACAGACTCCCATTGAAAGGCCCGGGGTAGAAGGTCTGACCTCTCAGTGGCATTGGATCCACGAGCTGAAAGCTGATCAGATTGAGCAATGTCGTATGGCATTCCAAAGGCTGTGATGGCCAAGAGGACGCTGGTGAAGATGGTTGAATAGCGCATAGTGAGTCTGAATGTGGAGGCTGAACTGCGTGAAGAAAGCTCTGGTACCAAACAGGCCGCTAGATGGGTCTTATATACTCTACAGCGTCGTCTAATAATAACTAAATAATATCAGCAATTGTAAACAGAACACATCGGGATCCGTTTTATCTCCCGAGCAGTCTGTCAGTTCCGGGAGTAGGAAAGTCCTAGGGTAGGGATGATTCAAGTCCCGGTTCTGTCCTCGTGAATAGTCCAACTCGAGTGGTCTGAATCTTCGTACATTGCTCTTTTCAAATAAGATTTCTCCGGATTGTTTTTTTCCCTATTAGCGCATCAAAACAATGCATAATGTTCCAGTGGAAGAAATGCTTCTGGAATTTTAAAATTGGGTCTGAATGATCACAATTGTTTTCCTGGATTGATTGGCTGTTCTCACACTGCTGCATCCTAACAACACCGTCGAGACTCCCAAAATTTCATGATTGGGACTCTCGATTTGACACGTGCCGAAGATCTCGCTCGGCTTTGATCCGAAGTTTGATCAATTCGGTGGGAAGCTCGGGAAGCCCGAGGTTTGATTGATCACAGAGTACGATCTAGTTAACTCTCTACAGCTGATAGCAAAACCCTAGACAAGTTTTCGGAGCATGTGGAGTATAGATTTCTTGCTTGCAAATATTTACGCTCCACCGGATTTGAGATTACGAATCAAAAAAAATTGCTTATTCCTTCGCGTCTCTTGGAGAAAATAGAGGACGAAATGAGTTCATCGCGCTTGCTTGTGTTAAACCCAGCATGGTAAGAGAATAGAGAGGTCGGAACGGTCGAACACACCTGAAATACTGTCCGCATTGACATTTTGAAGTACTGACGTCGTTGTGGAGTTAATCAGCTCTGGATCAAATCCAGTGGAGCGTAAATATTTGCAAGCAAGAAATAATGCATGCTCCACGAGCTCCAAAAACTGTCTACGGCTTCGCAGTCAGCTGTAATGATCCTTCTGGAAAAGCTCCACATACTCAACCAATCAAAGAGCAAAAGAACATTTTGTTGTATTTTTCAGCATCAAGCTAGGCTGGATCGAGATTTGAGAAATTTAGTTGGAGGTAGAAGCCAACGAGAATAAATAAGCATTGCTACGTCATCGGGAAAAATTGAGGTCCTAGATGACATTTTGAAGTACTGATGTCGTTGTGGAGTTAATCAGCTCTGGAATCAAATCCGGTGGAGCGTAAATATTTGCAAGCAAGAAATACATGCTTCACGAGCTCCAAATACTGTCTACGGCTTTGCAGTCAGCTGTCATGATCCTTCTGGAAAAGCTCCACATACTCAACCAATCAAAGAGCGAAAGAACATTTTGTTGTATTTTTCAGCATCAAGCTAGGCTGGATCGAGATTTGAGAAATTTTGTCGGAGGTAGAAGCCAACTGAGAATAAATAAGCATTCCTACGTCATCGGGAAAAATTGAAGTCCTAGATTTTTTTCTACGCAAGTCATAGAGATCATTCTACAATACCGATCAGTCCTCTGTGTGGCAAATCATTCCTGTATTTTTGGCTCCTTTGATAATATGTATTGATAATTGATTAGGAGTCGTTCTGCCTTGAGGTTCATAAAATGCCTATGAAGCCAGCATGAATGTACGAGCATTCTGGACAAATCAAATTTGGTTATCCAAGACTATATCAAGATCGGCAAAAGAGGATCCCAAAAGCTCCTCCCATGTGGAGGAGATAGCTCAATTTCATTAATATGCACCGCTTTAGGGCCGCAGAATGCCCTGTATCCTTACCAGTGTAATAGAGGTGATTTGATAGTGGTGGTCCAAGATAGTTGGAATTGAATTTTCTTGGAAGGCTGGACAATTTGAACGATCTGGCGCTCTACCCAAAATGGTTCCCTCCGATAGTGATTACTATCTCTTGCAGGGATCCTGGCCACCCTCAGGAACCTGGCCACTGCTTTGTGGCATCTGTTACTGATCATAATTTCTATGTCCGTTGGTTATACAATGTAGCATGTAAGTATCTCGCCCTCAACAGCTTTTGATGAATGTGTCATCACTTTGATCGTCGGCTACACGGTTCCGATCGGCCTTTTTCACGTCACAGCGCGACTTTCTTGATCCGTGTGACATCCCACGCTCTCATGATCAGATTGCTTCGTTCTCCTTCAGTTTTCCACCGAATTGCTCCAAACTAGATTGGTTTGACAGCAGGGAAGCTATTCAATCTTCTATGCCCCAGCCAGATGCAACCTATTCTTTGAATACCAACATCTTCTACAAGTTGGAGAGATGGCCAGTAAATGGCAGGTACGAGTCCTCCAGGAGGGTCCCAATCTGATTCACTTCAATCATATTCTTATGACCTTGTCCAGTCAGTTTTTCTGTTACTTGGCCATCATCATATTCAGTGGAGAATATAAAATACTTATTACATAAAGCTCAGTAGAATATTAACTCCAGACTATATTACCGGTGACCGGCGTGAATAGACAGCAATATAGTCTCTCCCAGACAGACTCGTTATGATCAAGCAAGTTGATCTATATACAGCAATACAGGTCCCATACCCAGTCCCGCTGAGAAATTTTTCATCCGTTGAAAAACAGGCATAGGTTTTTTGCAGCGCAAGTGCGAGCGCACAAGCTCCTGCAATCACAAACACAAAAGAGTAAATATCTATAGATGTAGTGGTATGCAAGTAGAGCTGGGTATATATGTACCATAATATATCCCAAACACCTCACACTGAGCAATCCAAAATATTCTCAAGGTTTTGAAAACTTGAAAGAAAAGTGGACTCAGATTTACGTTAACCTTGTATGCTGCTTGCATGAACTTTCATGACACTTTCAATATCTTCCAACATACTTGCATGTTCTTTCACTCTGCTCGCATGCTCTTTCCTAGTTATCTTATTCACTGACAGAAACTTGTATCAGCTATTTCAAGTCAATATCCCAAAGCATATGCATAAATACATCTCAGTACCTACTGTTCATGGATACTAATTCAATACAGCCTATGATCTTCCCTCAGAGCAACAGAAAGACCGGCTACTGAGCATGTTTGATTGAGTCCGCTATGTTGTCAAATCAAATGCAGGCATTATCATAATTTGGTTAGAGATCCAACAGGGCTCTCACTGATATTACCAGTGCCTGCAATATCAAAACAACAATTCCCCATTACTTCAACCTTCTCATGCTCGCATCAAGTCTGTATCGCTCGCAGCAAATTTCCCGCGCTTGCATCAACCTTGCACAGCGCTGGCACTAGCGCTGCAAAAACCTATGCCTTCGAAAAATGGCTATGACGGCTGTCCATACAGTACTTGTTCTGGTATGGTTGATCTATCCATTTCCTGCATTCTCAGTGATCCTACAGGTCAGAGATTGATCAATGGAAGTAGAGTTTACAGATGCCAGGTCCAGTCACCAAAAAAGTGCTTTGACAGCCTAAGCGAGCCAAGATGACCCAATCAGGCAGCCGCGCCACATTTCCTAATAGCTTCTGTAACAGTTTTGAGGTCATCCTAGCTATTGCTATCAACCAGTCATTCTTTCTTTGCATACCCAAGATAAAATCTGACCTTAATTTGACAGCTACCACAAATATTGTCACACTATTGTGATCTCAAACAAACCAAATCTGATTCAAGTAAGTGAGTAGCACTTTCTAATATGACTAGATCACCTTCTCACCTTTGGGAGCATCATAATCTCAAGAAAAAGTCGGTTTTCATCTTGTGACACCCGTCTCCTATCAAACAGCCATTTTTTGACGTCCTGTCCCGTTTGAAATTTTTAGAAGCCCGTCGACAGACGGGTCTCAACAACCCGTACCTGCTTTTACCCGTGGACAGGACAGTGCACAGCTCTAGACAGCAATTGATGTGCGTCCACTGTCACAGGTTCAAAATTTCTGCATAAGACAAACATTAAAATCATGAAACAACCAATAAGATATGCACTTTGTAGGTAACATGAACAAATCATCCGATGTACCCAGCCTAGATATATTACTAGGTCACCAGATGTCAAACCAGATAGCGCTAGAGCAGTGGCACATAGCAGAGCCTTGAGGAATAGTAACAACAAAGCATCAACTAATTTCACAAGCCAAAGATCCAGATTCCGGAATGTTCCAAGAATTCTGATGCCATTCAGTTCACAAAAGTAGCCAAATATGAAGTCATTGACGTCATTCATAGCGGAAGATCTAGACGCGTACTTAGTACGGTCACGCAAGAAAAGCCTGAAAGACAATAAGTAGATCATGTGTCAAGGAAGTTGAGTATCCTACACAATATACTGCGCAAGAAAGAAATCAATAGACAGACATTGAATTGCAATGCAGTTCTATGGAATATGAATGTTAGGTCAGGAGCAGGGGCAAATTGCAGTTTGCAAAGCGGAAAGGTGATGCTATGTCATAACATAAGGTCATCAGGATTTGAGACATCGGCCGATTATACCGAATCGGATCGCCCGAGAATCCAAATGCAGCACGGGGAAATGTCGGAAATACTTGCACTTTACGATTTCCTTTTATATTCGCAAGGGATCAAATGGTAACAAATAACGAGTCTAACAAGTTAGGACTCGTAATCTGCAAGATGTACCTCGGCGCTCGACACAGGGCCACATGGCCAGCCTCGTTGTGCGATGTGCCCAGTCGCTGCGGTCAGGGCAGCTGGGATTCAGCTTTGATATTATCTCCTCTCTCACATTTTTGGTGGTCTCTGCAATTCTTCCGCTGCTGCTCGTGCGTCATGGTATCAACCAACCTAAAACCGGCTTTTTTTGTTGGTCCAAAAGGCAAATTCGTTTTGGACCCTTCAGCTGCACAGAGAGTGAATGGATGGCTCAGATATGTAGAAACATGGTCAGCTTTATGTTGCACTTTCACGATGTACATCCAGTCGACAGATCAAGGTATTGGTCAAAGAGTCTTAGAGAGGATTTTAAAACACCAAATATTGTATTTCCAGAGGTATTACTGAATTAAAATATATCAAGCTCTCTTTTTCTCCAGTCCCTCATAATGAGCAAAAAACAAGCTGTGGTTCCTCCCGGAGGAACCTAAAGCTTGTGATATGGGAAAGCAGCTTATGGTGATTGCTATCTGTAGAGGAACTCCATGTTGCTCCGCAGCGTGCTGCCAAGTAAAATCCACTTGACTCGATGTTATGCATAAAATTTACTCAACTCGGTGTCATGCTCCAGAGCTCACAAAATAGACTCACTTGGAATGCCCGATTTGTGAGACTCCGGTGAATCTGTGTATCTACCGATAATGCATCTCACGCCTCATTAGATGGCGCTGCTGCAGACCTATCTCGGTCGACTTTGGTGGAACGTAAGCTATATCAATTGTGGCGCATGGAATGTCTGCTGACGTTACTGTTTCCTTGTCCTGGACGCTAGCTGGTTTGACCATTAGTACTCGCATTTGATGTGTTGACTCTATAGCAATTTTGGTGTAGTAAGACAAAGTTAACAATGAAGACCCGGTATTCCACGCGTTTAAAGCACTCTCAAAGTATGAAATATCATTCAGTGACTAGGATATGTAGCTACAATCCTGCGCATGCCCCTTCAAATGTTAGAGAAATGGTTCAGGAACTTTTCTTGAGCTCTGACCACGAAGGACTTTGAAGAGTATGGATGACGTAAAGGACAGGAGAAAGAACAGAAGATCTGGGAGAGAAGAATTCAAGTACAAGCATCAAGTATTTGTGGCGCAACAGGATTCCGGTCAATTTCGGACAAGAAGAGTCGAGTAACGGAATACTGTGAGAGAAAAAACAGCTATAATGTGCCAGGCACATACTGGGATGAGATGCGTACAGAAAAACAAGCTGCTAATGTGTCACAGATGAAAATATAGCTGCGAGAATAGATCATATAGCCCCGGAAAGCTGTTAAATTACTAGATTATTGATATGCTATATTAAACAGAGAGGTATGAAAGCAGGCAAAGTAGGTAGTAAAAAAGCAAGAAAAAACCCTTTTACAACCATACCTCTTTTACTACCAATCAGATCGACTTTGACGCGACAGATCATTTCTAATCGATCATGGTACAACTCTTTTGATGTACTGCTACCTTGCGAACTTGATTCCTCAAAGACTCCTTCCTGTGTGCAGCCTATGGAAGTTGCAAGTTTATATAGATATTAGAGCTGGCCAGGATAATACGATGCGCACACCAGGGGCAAACATCATTCCCCATGTTCACTTCCCCTAGTTTAGCCTTAGTTTGGCCTTGGGATTCTGGCCTCATGTTGGCCTTGTGGTCACTCAACTGACCAGTCAGTTGACAGCTACCGTTTTCAGAGCACAATAGAAAAACATGTTTGATGCTGAGATGCCGATGAGATGCCATGTGATCATTCCTTGTTTTTATTCTCTACTCTAATCCAATGCTCCCCATTGATTAGGGTTAGGGTTAAGAGCCAAGAAAGTTACTCATTGAGCTTACTGGGCCATTCAAGTCAGGAGAACATGAATGGTAGTACTCCAATTGGACTTACATACAACTTTTGCAGTGATTTTCTCACACTGCCCCTAATCAGACCACATGCCTGAACATCTGGCCAAAATAGGCAGGTGCCATCAGAGGGCCAGGCTAGGGCCAACCGAGGGGCAAACTAAGGGAAGTGAACTCAGGGGAACCGTGTTTGCCCCCGGTGGCATACTTGATACATATTGAACAGAGAGAAGGAACAAGCAGAATGCCATTCTTGAAAAGATGCTCAGGCTCCCCGCAGATCTTCCAACCTCTCTCACCGCTTCTTCTTCCTCGGTTTCCATGTCTGTGCGCGCCCTGAGAGAGATCATTCAGCCAGCAAACTTGGACAGCGGTTAATTCGTGACACACCGAACTACTTGATCAAGCTTTTTCAAACGACCAGAGCTGATGATCGTTGTCATCGTTCCACTCTCCCCCCCAATTTACAATCGCATTTCCAAGGTTTATTTGTCTAGTGAGAAGTAGTTAAGGTTGTTATTCTTCAAGATCAAACACCAAGCAAGGTGTAAAGACTTACCCATCCTTGAGGTCGACAAATGCTATTGATATTTAAATGTCAGTTTCAGGATATTCAAGTAGTCAAAAGGTAAATCAACACTCACTGCCCCAATATTCATTCTTGATCCTAAGAAGAACATTGAACTGTGTCTCCATACTGAGAAAAGTAAAACCCATGCACGTACTTGTAGAATTCCGTCACGCCACTCGTTTCCCTTTGGATGATCCAGTTCTGGTGGCCTCCACCAGTATACTGATATCCAACGATCTGTTTTCCATTTTTCACATCGCCTAAGATTATTGTAAGTTTGTAAAAACAGAGATTATAGGAGGAACATACCTCCCGAGTCCATATAGGTTCCAGAGTACATGTTACGAATATTATATGTATCAGTTTTACCGGCGACAGGTTCCAACTTCCACTTGTTGTCTTCATAGTCACCTTCATTGGACCAAATGACAGCCTTTCCATCTGGAAAAAATGTGCATAGTCAGTAATTACTCCCGCACTTTTGGAAGAAGTAAAATCTACCTTTGTTAAGGCCAATCCTCCGTGACCCATAGGTGCTGGTGTCGTGCCCGGGCTTTCCTTCGTGGTAATAAATATAGTCTGCAAATATCACAGCATGAATGAAAAGGCAGAGAACGTGCACATACAAGTTCCTTCGAATTCGAATCCCATGGTATGCAAGTCAGTAGTATAAGTTGCTGAGTTGATGGTCTAAAAACTTGCAACTAGTTCAGCTTTTAAACCTTTTTCACTGTGCGTACGGCGATGTTTTGGCGCCTGAAGCTCAAAATGGATCCTTCTTCAATATGGATTGATAGATAGATTGCATTACGCCTTTCATCTACCCTGCATACTCGATATACAACAGATCTAAATATAGTCTCATGATGGTCGGAAGAGGTCGAAAGTATCCACGTCCTCTGAACTGAAATTCCTTAAAATATCAGTAGGGATCAGGTGGTACGAAAGGACAGAGAACCCATTTCTCGGAAGGCTTCAGAGCGAGGTATAGGTTTTTATATAACCCGAGAGGAGTCTGAGCAGGATCAATCGGTGTGAGAAGGGTCCGCATTTTCAGAGCACCGAGTGCTCGATGCAGCTGGGAAGACCTCGTGGCCGATGTTGAAGGAAGAATTCTGTATTGTGAAATGTATTGAAATGCTTAGAAAGAGTTCTAAGTCTTGGAAGGTCCGCATTTTCAGAGCACCGAGTGCTCAATGCAGGTAGGTAGGTAGGTAGATTTACACAGCTCGGTCACCACGCAGGCTGAGTTTCCAGACCTTACTCTGGGAAGACCTCGTGGCCGATGTTGAAGGAATTCTGTATCGTGAAATGTATTGGAATGCTTACATCACCAAAACGGCAGATGCGTGGAAGGAAGAAGGAAGGAAGTAAATTCGGCATGGTCCACGTGCTGAAACACCGTGTCCCGTATGGAAAGCAGGAGCATCACGCTCCGGTAAGCGAACGAAGTGTGAAATGTGTGATGGAGACCCCAGGGACCGCTATTACCCCATTGACGATGAAATGAAAGACTTCCTCATAAAACCACATCCATAGTTGTTCAGCTTGCCTCAATATGTCGTGGGTAGTTTCGCTGATGCAGCTTGACGCGGGCGTCACTACGACGTTCCTCTGGGTCTGAGACTATCAAGCGGCTTCAAAGGGCTTCAAGCGGGTCATCGACCGCGGTCTCGGAGAATAATAACCCCGGACTCGAGGAATGCCAACTCCGGACTCGGAGAATGACAACGCCGGATTCGGAGCTAATGTTCTAACCTTGGCTGTGCGGTGTGCAAGGCTCTGGGAACAGGAATATTAGCGAGAGGCCAGAAATTCTTCCACATCGAGTGTGTAGACTACTGTAAGAAAAAATTGGAGAGCTGTTGTATGCAGCCTACTCAGTCCAAAAGAGTCTGCTAAGTTGCTATAAAATCCTGACTTGGAAAATAACAACCCCGAACTCGTAAAATGGTAACGCCGGATTCGCAGCTAACGTTCATTTCAAACCCTCTGAAATCAAATGTGGTTAGTCTTTTATTTCATCTTCAATGGGGTAGTAGCGGTCCCCGGGGTCTCCATCACATATTTCACACTCCGTTCGCTTACCGGAGCGTGATGATCACGCTCCGGTAGATGATACACGATGGCTGTGAAATCAAACTCCTTGAGTATGAGAGTGGCTGTTAACTTGACGAGGTGACGACCTATAGGTGAACCTTTGGCGAGGTAAGTTAACCAGGATACTGGAAGTGTTCCATCTTCGGTAAACAGAGCTGATTGAAGAATGACAGAGTAGGATCTACATCTTCCACAGCTTCACTGACTTCAAAGTCAGTAACATTTGAGAGGTCAACATCCTGCTGGTGTCATCACTGACTTCACCCAGGGAAATGACGCATATCTCTAGAGTCTACAATGCTCCTTGTACAGCTGCTACAGTCCACCGTGCTACCACAATGGGAAATGTGATGGGATTTTATCTTTATGGTGTAGTACTTACTGAGTTCAGCAAGAAAAAGTGCTGATAGGCATAAGTTGTGTTATAATAGCTGATTTTTAAAATTTCTCACAAAAAGATGTGATAAACCACCAAATCACACAATATATACCTGGGATAATAACCAATGACAAAAGAGGAAAGAGCAATATCAAAAGACATGGCTGGGGCTCAAACCGTAGCAATACTGATCAACCATACCAAATGACAGAAGAAGCAACTAATAACCAAAGAGATACAGTAGCTGGGATTCAAACTCCAGCAAAGGTAATCAACTATCTTTTGCCACCACAGGCCACAAAGTCAGCACTCCCCAGCACCCAACAATGCTTTGGTAAGCGCTGAAGGAGTGATTCAAACCACTAGATGCCCTGGAATTTTGGGACTCATAATTGCTGCTTGTTGACTTCTACTTCTCTGGTTGTGTTAAAATAGCTAATTCTATTTTTGACACCAAGATGGGATAATACATTGAATAACAGAAGACATGGGCAATACTTAGTTACAATTTAGACATCGGAAGCAGCTGAAACAAAGGTATCATCAGATGAAGTGGAGCCATTATCTGATTCATTGTCTGAGACAATCTCCTTATTCTCTTGAGTCACCATTTCTCCAGCCGACAAGCAGTTGTCTGATGCTGACAATCCTTCTCCAAATAGATCTGAATGAACTCTTGCTGGAATTTACTCAGTCAGGTTTTACTTGAAAAATGAAAGACCCAAATGGACTCACTGGGTTCCAAAACTGGTTCAAGGAATGGATATCCCAGATATTCAGCGATCTCAGTGCTGTCTGGATTGAAGCCACATGCTTTGTGGATATCCCAGAGAATAGGATATATCTGCTGGGGTATGTGATACTCATACATATAGATCTCAATATCCAAGCTGATGTTGAATGCATCTTCAATGTCTGTTACTGATACGGTGGTTTGACCTTCCGAATCAGTTGACCACCACAAAGTGTAACTAGATGGAGTGCACTGAAACCAGAGATAAAGCAGAGAATACTGCAGAAGTCCATGTGCTGCACCAGCGGACCAGCCGGACATTTGCGGAGCTACAGTGCAATAAATGGATATTTCCTGTGGAATAGCTGTAATTGTCACTTCAATCATTGTGGTCCTCATAAAAAATACTTGAGCAACTGACTTGTCTGTACCTCTACATCATTTATTTTCATTTGCTTGATTAGGTGATGCACCTGGCTTGCCCATAGATTGAATATTTGAAATACAGGTGCGGGGGTCAGCCCAGAGGCAGTGGATTGGACTCCAAAAGCCAAACACTGATAAAATTGCAGCCCAAGGAGGTCTGATGTGGGAACAATCCATCTGATGTTTCATGGAAATGAAGGTAAGATAGTAGGATATGGACCAGGAACTTACCGGATAGACATATCTGGCATACATTCACACTGGATATGATCCCCTTCAAGATCCCAATTATAAAGTCTGTGGATGTATGGTCTGGACACATGCAATGTTGTGGTGCCCTCGTGGTGCATCATGGAAACATTGAACTTGGTTAGGATTGACAAGCCGTGGATCTCGCAGATCACTGCAAGTAGATCATAGTATTCCTCCAGCAAAGACTTGGAGAATGAATTGGGCTTGAATCTGGAAAACAGATGTTGCATATCTTTACCAGATTGATGAGCGGTCAAGGTGAGCCATATAGTGTCAACATAACTTGGCCTTGGTGCAAAAGTATGAATCACCAGCTGGCCAGCATGATCAACATTGCAAAGAGCTATATATGAGGCCTGGGGGAAATTAGATCTCTGTGGCATCTCCAGAGCAATATCACTGACTGGTCTTAGACCTTTTGTGCGCAAAGCATTGGTCGCTGACTGCATGTTTGTTAGGCGCCATGATAATCATGTGACAAATGACTTCACAATGTATTGCTCTGACTGCCATTCTCTGAGTGATGCATTTAATTAATGAATAATGTGCAACTTACCAGGTCACTGATGTAGGTGACAAAGGATGGTCCTGACAATGAAAGATGATAGTCTCGCACACTCTCTTGGTGCTCACTATGGAATATGAGTGCAGTGAAATCTCTTGAATCACATAGACCATATAGCTGAATGATATTTGGATGTCTGTGCAAAGATCAGTCCATGTCCAACCTTTGCATGGATTGTCATGTTATATGAACCTCACTGCAGAGAACACATCCAGATCCCGCTTCCAGTCCTTTAGTGCAAGTCCTTCATATTTGCAAACAAGCATTGGCTGGCTGGAGTCTTTATAGATGTATCCATCATACAACCGAATCCGGCCAGCCTCATGGAGAGTCCCATCAGATTGGAGCTCCCTCTTGAGAATGATGTCTCGGACTTTGATTTCAGCATACTGCTCAGTGAAAAATTAATCAACCCAAACCCAGTCTTGAAAAACACCCACATCTCGGTTGTCTGAAGGCTGACTGTGGTATATTGTGGTAAGTTGGTTGTTTGAGAAGACTGGAGCATTGATGTTGTCTGCCAATAGATTCAATCAAATTTTATGCCATCCTGAGACCTACGAACCAAGTCTTGCACCATGTAGGCTCTGGATCAAATTTCCCATCTGACCCCCACCATCATCAGCATTGGTTCTTCCTCCAAGGAGACCAGGATCAGCAACATTGCGAGTTTCAGGGACCTTCTTATGGCGGCGCCGAAACCGTATAAGTTCAAAGGGCATGATGGTAAGAGGAGGGATGAGCGAAGAAGCAATGAACTGGTTTGCTTCCATGAGGCTGTGTCTGTTGTCATCGCCTTTTCACAACGCCACTTGAGCCTATCCAACAATTACCTTGCTCCCCCCTGAATTCAGCGCCAAGAGCTTTTTTCACAAATAAGGGTAAATATTCATGTAATACTGATTATGCCCCGAGTTCGACGTCGTCTAGTGGCATGTGTTCTGTTCAAGTTGTTTTGATAAATGTCTTACCTCCCAGGGGGGTCAGGGAGGGAATGCCTCAGCATGAATTCAGCAATGATTTTCCACCCAAGCAAAGTCTCTGCCAAAGAATTTGGCATTTCCCCTAGTAGCGCGACATTCTTGCTTACAAGCGCAAGACAGCCCTTGGAATCAGAATCAAGTTAGCATGGGCCCTATTCATGTCCATTTCCAGGCTCAAATCCATACCCGGGGATTTAAGCTCTCAAGGTCCCGGACCTGGCAATTGCCGCCTTGTAGCCAAGTTCAAGAGCTGTCTCTACCGGAGGATGGCCTATATCCCACTGGTACTGTCATTCATATCTAGAATGGGACTAGAGAGAGGACAAGATCTGCATGCCGATGATTTACTGAATAAGGAACACCTGCAACCATTTACCGGATATCTGTGGTTGCCACTTGGTGTCCTCTAAGCTATCATGCCTCCATAACTTATGGACCTTCAGAAGTGGAAGATCATTTTTGTAGTATAATATTTTGATTCAGGCATAAGTATAGCTTTCTTTCCATTTCATCCTTCTGGTGTGCTGTCGTTTTATAAAGATTACGAGTTGATAAACCTACCTACCTACTTACCTACTATATGTAGCATGGCAATATCTGCCGCGCCCGTTTTTCGTATTTCTGTAACCGGTGTTCCTTTTTGGCAAGAAGCAAGAGAAAAAAGGCCTTCATACACCTCAATAACATGAGGACTTGTCAAACTTCATAGCCCTGGACAGAGCTGTGAAAATATACAGCCCTGTGTGACAGCCTGGTGTTTGTTGCGTGTTCCTTTGACATTCAGCTGTTTAGCTCTCATGATCAATATCATTAGAAGCTGTTACATATATAGTGTTATTTGACGGAATGCCAGCTATTATTGCGGCTGAACATGGACTTTGCAAGGTGGCTGACATGGTCTATCTTGCGGTGTGGATTGGACAGATAGCTGGCCTGGGATTTCTCTCTCATGCCTTCTTGTGTCCTTCCACTGCACAATGTCATCTCTTTTCAAGCGGCTGCTGCACAGATTTCACAGGAAAGAAAAGCGTGGCTTGACACTTGTCAGCCGAGTTATCCATGACAGGTCTTCCGGTCCCATACCAACTTGAAGGGATGAGACAAGCGAATTTACCGATGAAGTCAGATGAGGTCATGCGGGATGAAGATTTACGTTTTCGAGCAGCAAGCGATACAAATGTCCAGTTCAACAATGATATTATCACCCCCGACCGACCCCAATGGCCAGTCCGCAGAGGATATTATCCGTGATCACGAATTCTGTGACTTCCTGGATCAACAATAATTTATTATTGCACTGGTTCACAATGCAAGCAGTTCACCACCGACTGAGTCCCATATTTCCTATTTCGTGCGATTGGAATACCGAATCTGATGGCCCTTGGCCGAGATAGTTATCTCCGACTTGCCCCGATATGGAAACCCCGCCATCAGAGTGTTTCACGAATCTTGGTATACAAATTCGGGTCATGGGGTTTCATCGAGATGTAACGGGTTCGAGGTCATCAACCAGTTTCAGGGACTTTGCTCGCGTCAGTCAAATGAGACTTTGAGTTTGTTCAAAATTCAACGATCAAACGGGACTTGCCTGCCAAATGCACGAGTCCGACCGGTTTAAGCGAACGAAGGAAACTCAAAGCAAGCCCAAACAAAATACAATGTCCCATAATGCCAAGATCCTTCCTTCCGATACTGTAGTATTTATAGTATGAAAACCCACGAATCCACGACATGAAAAGCTGCCCATCTATCTCATATAACATCATTTTAAGAAGAGTAAACTTGTATCTGCTTGTCATAACTATGATGTGGTGAAATGTCTCGATACACGACGCGCTGTAGCAAGGCTGTACGACGTTCAATACAATGAGGTAAAGAGCTCAGCGTCGAGCGCCATGGTGATAAAGGAGATACGGAGACATATGATAGCAAGAGTAAAGCGTCGAGTGATGAAAAACGCGTAGATAAGAGGCAGCGTTGATCAGCTACATGACAAGAATAAAGACACGATCAAAGAAAATTAGAAAATAGATGTAGGGGAATAATTACATTCCCCTATAAGCATCATCCTCATCCATTGCACTCACCGGTCTCGCCCCCGCACCATTCCGCCCTACGCTCCTCCCAGCTTGACCTCGAGAGACGGACGGCTGTGGGATTCTGGTGGAGTTGGAGGAGTCTCCGGCATATATTTAGCTATGATAATCCCCCAGGTTGTATCCAGCATTTGAGTTGTTGTATTGCCCTAGGTGCTCATCATGGTGGTTGGTCCTACTCCTGCTGTCCCGATCCCCGCATCATTGGTTGCACAGAAACCACGAAGATACTCGCAGGTGTGGTACCAGATTGACCAAAGAGACTTTTATGAGGCACGAGTCGTCCATGAGCAGAGCGACGGAATTGAGCTGCGTCGAACTCTTCGGAGCGCGAGCGTGTTATGTAGCGACACTGTAACCAAAATGTCAGTAAGCAATCAGGAGGATTAATAGTAGACGACGATAAGACAACGGCCATCACAGAAACTAGACTGAAAATATATACTAAAACCTAGCTAGATAATCTCTACCAACCAATGAATGGCTCACCTAGGTTTGCGGAGAATATATGGTCATAAGTAGATGTGTCCCGAGAATATATAGCTATATATTCTGTGTCAGACCAATACCAGCACATATATTGCTGGTCATGCCATACAGGAAATGCCATGCCCTGAGGTAGAATAACAAGACAGGTGCTGAATATGGAGCACGGCTACACCAGGCTTACGGTGGTGCTCTAGACCACTGGACCATAGCGCCGAATAAAGGGCATCCTACCCTGTCCCTTATATACCATGATCCCGTACCTCAGATTGCATTCCGCAAGTGTGCCGCCGCAGTTTGCGGGTTTGATACACATCTAGTTTTATGGTACAGAGTGTTCTCCTCCCAAATCTTCAACAAAAATTCCTTTCCAGGCTTGGGATTCACATATATATGAATTCCAGTCTGATATTCAGACCGCCAGGCTGACATTGTATTGTATTCCCCACCAAGCTATGTTGGCCTGTTATTCTGAATGTCATGCTGATATTCTCGAATATATTGTCTGAAATACTCGGCCAGGCCCTGGTCAGTCTGATAATCAGGGCCAGGTCATACCTTTCTCGTCCACTTTTTGTGATGCTGACACAATGAGACGGAGATAACACACTGAGATAGAAATGAATGAGAAAGCCACGTATGATAAAACAAGGAATCAACACCGCCAAACTGCAACCGCACCAATCCACCCGGATTTCCCCCACAACCACTCCCGTATTCAACAAGCCTATCGGCGCCGCACTCGGGCTGGGAGAAACTGTCAGCACAGAGTCATCAGCCATTACAAGTCCCACTTGTGGGATCGTTTGTTGGGAAAGGTTGAAATTGTGGAAACCATCATCAAAGAGACCAATGCGAATAGGTGACCTGATTGACTTCCCATCCACCACCGGCTAAATCCGGGACGGGACGCCCAACTATCATTTCTGCATTCCACCTGTTGAGAGGTATTCACAACTTGAGAGTTGCCTTGCAGGATAGACCACTGCAAGGCCTCAAAGCTCAACATGACAATGGTCTATCTATCCTTGACAACATTGGTGAGACTCGAAAGATAGAGAAAAACCAGTCTCTGGCTTTTCGCGACCAGAAGTTCATCACAGGTCACAGCTGGCTTTGACCTGAACTAAAAACAGTGTGATGTCACGGCGATTCTGGAGCTTTGGACTGGAGGCCATGACTTCCCACGATCCCAGAAAAGGAAATTGACACCGGAAAACGCTCCTGGGCCCCTAAAAATCCGATTTTTGTGCTCCTTTGCAGATAAACATATAAGAATCTACATTTTAAATAGTTGGATCAGGCTTAATACCCATAAACATTCCCAGATCGGACATCTGCGCCACAATGAACTGAGGTGTCACAGCCGCGCCGAAGGTCTGAACCCGGAGATAAGTGTGATATGTGACATCACGCTTGTGGGAATGAACTTCTGGTCGCGAAACTACAATACACTGTCGAGGGGAAGGGTGGTGACAGCAGCAGCAATAGGGGCCAGGAGATAACAACCATGACGATGTAGCGACGACACGGTGTTGGTGACGAAGGCAGTGATGACACCGCTGGGCTTATTTAGTTATCTATATACGAGGCAATACAAAAGAGACGTACGATTTGCAGAAAGCATCAGGGCCGATATTCCGAGCGTATAGAGCTCTTCCTTGATATGGTCGCATTCTCTTTTGCACATGGATCCCTCGATCCTGCACCGTCAAAAAGTCTTTATCTGCGGCGTCTGTCAAGGAACAAGGCAACGAAAGAGGACCATAGCCCCCGGGGAGCGAACAGAGCTGCGAAAGCTATCAGCAGCGTCAAAGAACCGTGACGACGGAAAGCATACCTCAGGCAAAGAAAACAGCTCTCCATGCTCTCTGAGACGTGGTGTCGACGCGAAAAGCATTTGTCTGTCTCTGAGTAAAGCACGACTAGAGCTAGAGAGGGCTTCAGGTTGGACGTCACGGCATTCAACAGAGAAGAGGTAAGGACTGATCTTATTGGGAACTTTCGTGATTACGGACAAAGAGACCCAGATGATGGTGCTAGAGAAAGCTGTTAGAAAGCCAAGCTGGCAAGAGAGGCGCTGAGCTTCGCGGACCTTTAGGGAATCCGTGCATTTCTCTCGGCACCAATCCTGGCATTATCGAGGAGCCAGGTTTCAGTAAAGAAATGTACTGTACTATTTCGACCGTAGGTTCAGTAACGGGTAACATCCGGCCATGAAATGAACCTAACCGGGCTGTGTAACGGTAACGGTCGGGTCGTGAACTTTTTGCATTTTGGTCCACTGGGAGTGTAAAAAACGCATTTTTCGAGACACTGTGCTAATTCTGAGTGTTTCCTGAATGATTTGGGAGTGTTTCTGTATAAATGCTTGAAATCGCAAAGAGAGCGGAGCGAGACATTTTTGCCGGGCAATAACTGTGATTATATGCCAATGAGAATGGAATAGGTGATCCTTGCAGCTTGCCACTCTGAGCTGCTTAATTTGGCCGTTTTTTCTGCCGGGACAATGGTGAGAGAAGTAAAAAAAAATCGCCGCCGGCGCAATGTCCATATTGGGAATGAACCCCGAACCTACCGGTAACGGGTAACCTCGGCTGATGAACCTATCGGCCCGTGAACTTCGCCTGTAACGTGTAACATGGTGTGAACCTACGGTCGAAATAGTACAGTAATACCTGATGACGGCAACGGTAGCAGTAAAAGGGCCGAGATGATGTGAAGAAGGTAATAGCGATGTCGGTGAGGAATACAGCGAGCAGACCGTCTTCGTTATCGATGAAGACGCTGGTCTTATCGATGGCAGGCTGTAGAGCAGAGGCTGAAGCAATGTCAGAACGTCCAGGGACAAAAAATGTGGCCTCGTATCATATCCAATCTGAAAATCACGCTGGTCCAGGACCAAAGTGCTGTTCAATTCTTAAATCGCATCACGAATCACGAATCAAATCATTTGAAGCCGAGCTGCCGAAGCACGTGCTGTGCAATTTTCCTGGCAATATTATTTGGATGTATTATTGACACCGATATCTGCACCTTTTTAAATATTCTAGAGGCATCACTGAAGGACATTTCTTAGTTTCCAGCATCAATAATGTTAACATAAAATTGTGTATCTATATAGGTGTACGTATGTGGAATCAATATTTAATATCAATATTTTCCGCCAAACGGAGACTTGGTCGCCAGCGCCTTTGACCTAAATAGGAAAGACGCCTTTGGACGGGCAGTGAGCAGGGATCGGAAAGCTCGGGGCAATGAGGAGCTCCCGCCCGACAGGGTGGAGTGTACAATGGATGCTGACATGGGAGGCTCTGGGCTCTGACACGTGTCTCGGCAGCTCGGCTTCAAATGATTTGATTCGTGATTCGTGACGCGATTTAAGAATTGAACAGCACTCAAGAAATCCTGAAATTCCTGCAATTGTCGAAAATTTATGGTGCCTAGAAAGCCCGGTGAGATATCGGACTGATACAGCAGGCAAGGCAACGGACCATTGTCGTTTACAAGGAGCACCTTGAATAAGCGACACGGAAGAAGCAGAAAACGCCCGTCGCTGAATATCGAGGAACGATGCCACTGACGAAAAGAAGGTTCAAGGCAAATGAAACGTCACACGTGGAAATGGGACCGCCACGCGGATTCGGCATCTCTGATCTAGACATCGGGGATCTCCGCGATTGGGCGCTTGTTTAGTCAAGTCAATTGGGAGGAATTCTGATGAATTCATACGCGCTTGCAAGAAGGCCAGAACGTGTGTAATCGCCACGGTATATAGTCGACTCTGTAATAACCCATACCCCTCCGTGGGCGGTCCAGGTTATGGGGTATCATAGAGTATGGGTCACGAGGGTGTTAGTACAATTTCTAGCATATTTCTGGTCCTGAAACAGATCTCGAGAGTAAATCTGGCCATTCGGCTCAATTTTAATCTGAATCATTACAAACTCAGGCGGAATCTGACCCCTAATATGTGTCCAATACAGTAGATACGTCAAAACGACTCAAAATGCGTGATGACTGACAGGAAAACACTTTTTGGTCCCAGCTTCAGACGAAAAACTTCATGAAGTCACACAAAATCATACCCACATTTGCTCTATCATAACTCATACACCAGCCAAAATTTTGGCCCATCTGTATGGGTCATAGGTTATGACAAAGTTATGGGTTCTGGCAGTGGAGCTGTTTTCCCTGCCCACCAACTTGGTACAAGTAGATCATGGGTGCTATGGGTTACAACAGAGTATGGGTTAAGACAGGTATGGGTTATTTTAGAGTCAACTGTAACAACATTGTGTAATCCAGGATCCAAGTCACTTCATCGGATCACTAGACACTGTCCAACTAGGTTGATCTGAAGCACACTAGAAGATTTCTTTGGGCACTCTGAGACTTGGACTCAGCACTTTTGGAGTTTCTACACAGCACATCAATCACAAACATTGCCAAAATTTGACAGGTGATAGACTGAATGGGGTTATATTTCTTGGACATCCCGCCCATCACCCGCTGTGCAAGACCATTTTTGAGGTAGTTCATCATGATAAGACCTGACCTGTGGCACCAGACACACAGACTCATTGCCTCCTAGATTCTGCCAGGTGACTTGGCCTTTGTATAGAGCTAAAGAAAGGTTCAGCCCCTCACAAAGCTCCCAAGGCCCATATGGCCCATAATAAATTGACTGAGAACAATGACCTATAATCCTTTTAGCACCTAAGATATTTCATTGGATAATTCAACAAATATTTGACCCTTCCAGCACTAGGAATCCGTTATAACAAGTTGGAGTTTGAAAATGGAAGGCCGCCATGGCCATCCAGCACCGCCTCCACCCGATCTGGTAAGATCTGCATCAATTGCAAGTACAAAGTGACAGATTGACAAGTGAAAGTGACACATCTGAAGTGCAGATAAGCGCCATCATTGTGACAGCTGGAAAGTAATGATAAACGATGAAATATGTCGTTATAGGAGTGATCTAGAACTGTTCAGCTCGCGAGCACAGGTTACCAGTGATCACAAAGTCATCAAGCCTCGAGATATTCAGTGTAATCAGACAATCTCCAGCCTAATCAACACTGTTCAACAAAAAAAGAGATATTCATTCCATGATTAACACTTCCCTCATGAAGTTACTGTCTATCAGATACAGTACCCACAGTGGCCACCGAATCGAACGGATCCAAGCTGGCACTCCACAACGCTCCAGTCTGACCTACATCATTCCGCTCAATTAAATATATACATATGGTAGGACTAGCGTTCACGGCTCCGAGGTACCCATCCATCACTGTCATATCCATTCATTCGTGTAATTTATCTATCTGTATATCTATTTGTGCTTCGGTGATCTCTTCGATGGCCGAAACGAAATTTGACAGTGACTGATTCAATAATTCGATGGATGCCCGTTCTGACACGCGCCTGAAGCCCAACGCAATAGAAGACATACTCTATTCAGACATCTTTTTTGCGGCAATTCAGCGCTCCAGAAGGTACGGTGCGGAGTTGATCAGCACAGTCGGGCACCATAGAATACAGCGGGAATCTTTGCTTTCTTCAACTCTTCGCAATGGAGTCGTGCCAGTATACATATGAACAATCTAAACAGCCATTCAGAGAAATGAAACATCCGTAAGTTACCAGCGTCATTCCTGAAGCCACCAGATATTTGCACCAAGGATAGTCACTTGGTGTCTGGCCGCAATGTACACTGAGAAAGATCGAAACTTCTAACTGGGGCTCAGATCTGCCAATCAGATGCTGTCTTGTTAGATCCTCGACCGTTGCCGAGATCTGCTGCGCAATGTTGTAGAAAGTCACCGTATAATCAATGGCAGAAGCAGGCTATAAGAAATAAACAAGTCCAGTGACACTTGGCACACGTTTCACACTCGAAAGATCAGACTTCATGACCTTTATGACCCGCTGCAACAGGCGGATCAGTAATTTATTGCGTCCAGCACTACCAGTAGTGATGAGCTACTCTGCCTGATTCACTTTATGACCGTCGCAAAATCTGTCTAGAGGTCTGTTTTACTTTCAGAACCGGTCACAAAGTTTCAAAGTTTCGCCCGATATACTTTACGCCGGAGGTGGTTAGCAGTGCCCGATCCAATGATATGATTCTGCGGCGTCCAAAGGGGAATTAACCGGGCATCAAAACAGAATTGGCGTGTTTTATTACTGCTGCAATACCCCGGCAGTCTTCCGCAGAAACTTATAGAGTCCTATCTTCATCCGATTCGCGTCGATTCCCTAGTTTAAATTGTCGAAATTGGGCCAGATATCTAATAGAATGGGCTGTTGAAGTTTTGATCATGGGCCTCGGCAAAATATCGGCAAGCACATGAACTCCGACATTACCGAGTGACCAACATCGGTTTTGAATGATTTTTTGACGAAAACCTGTACAGATTCAATGGAATCTTATTCTTATCCCACAACATTCATTGAATAGTTCTAGACTCTCTCCAGTTGGCGGGAGCCATCACCGACTCAGTGGCATCAATCACAGGAATCTACCCAGCCTCGAAAAAGTTGAGGTTGACTTGGAATTTTCCTTGATCGGGACTGACAAGCCTCAGATTGCCAAGTCTAACAGTTCCCGTGACTTGACAGTACCTTGGACCTGAAAGTTTTGTGGATAGAGTTGTCATTGTTACAGCGCCATGTGGTCGCTGCTGCAGCTCGGGAACCGGACTGCGTACAGAAATCACCTCATTGCAGTCCTGACCCGAGTTTTCAGATAAAAAGTGCTGAACAGAGAGCAGATATTCACCTCAACTTCCACTTCATTCATTTGCCTGAGCTCATATGTGCCGATTCAGACAGTGGGTCGTCTCTATTCTGCATCTATTTCAATGATCATGCTTCTCCCAGCGTTCGTGACGTCTACTTGCGCTGCAACCATGCTATAAACTGGGTATGGAAGGGCTTTTCCTCACTCTTTGATGCCTCTCATTGGCATTCAACAGCCCGTTGAAACGGTGTGTGCCAGCACTGTCCTCAATCCATCCAGTCTCTTACTGGACACACAGGTGACCTGCGACAACCCTAATTGCAAGTTCAGTCCTAGTCATCCAGTCAATTGTGTTCCGCCTCAATGTTTCACGACTTGTGCTCAATAGTGAGTCCCAGTTTGATCACCAGACCTCATCACTCATTAGTGATTTCTTTGTTCTATCCTTTCCTTTCGACGACACTCTCCGATCGCCGTCGTAATTTCTTCCACCCATCACATTCACTTTTTTCTGTCTCAGCCGAGGTTACCCTGAGATGTACTGTACGTTGCCCTGGCTTTCCCGTGCCATGTGAATGCTGATGCTGTATCTTCTTAGCGCCGAACATCGACAACTTTTGCCCAAGCTGCTTGAACGCCATGGGGGGCGGACGTCGCTACTAGCGGAACAATGTGAACCAGAGAGGTACATCATGCATTCCTCCAATTTGTATGAGATTATAGATGAGAATGAATGGCTCACTTTTACGCAACGCAAATTTGAGGGGAGGATTTCTCGGCCATCGTCAACGAAGAGTCAACGAGGACGGCAACAACTGGGGGAAATAATCTTACTATTGCCTGGATATGGCCATAATAGTGTGTCAAAATTAACCCACTTTTCAGGCGTTTTCGGCATACTTGGACCTGATTTTGGGGTGAAAAATGCGAACTTGAGGTCAAAATTTCCAACTTCAGGGTCAGTTTTTTGTTGAACTTCAGAAAAAATGAGTCAAACTTGGGACTCCAGGAGTCATATTTGGCATTGAAATTTTCCAACTTCAGATCCAAAGTGTCCATGTTTGGATTAGTTTCCATGTTTAGGTCTCAAGAATCCAACTGGCTGTCTCATTGCTGTGAACTCATAATTGTGAATCAACTGCCATGAACTAAGTTCAAACCTTGCCTTTAGGTCTATCTTTGCTACAGACTTGGGCATCTTAGTCTGAATTAGATGATTATTACCTCACATACACTTGGCGGTTTTTCGCCCATCCACGTGATTCCCGAAAAGGAAACTCAACACGTGAGGTATGAACCAGTTCATAACCAAAGGTATTTAAAATTATTTGCTGAAAGGGTTTTCTCCCTGTGTATGATCTATCCTGTTCAAGAATATGATATCTTGTGACTATTTATTCCCCAGGTCAGGTCTTCCAAAGGTGCGGGAAGAGTACCCATCACTCGTTCCCCCTCCCCACCCTCGCAAGCTAGGGGGGTTTCCTGAGCTGCGGGAGTCTTGGATGGGCATGCTAAAGACTTGTTCCTGCTTTCAATGGATATGGAGACTCTCCAAGGTCAGGTCTTCTCAGTGGCAAGAGCTTCAAAAAGAAAAGACTTATCCAGGCTCAAACCAGCACCACTCAAGCTAGTATTACAGTACTACCCAGCTGTTATTACAACTGAGCCATTGGGGCATACAGTACTAAGCTGTCAACTTTACTGGGTTATGAGAGTCACCCAAGGCATTTTGGCTGATGAGAACCTGACATGTCATCAAACTGGTTTGTGGTTCGTGAGGTCATGTGTTGCATTTCCTTTTTGGGAATCACGTAGATGGGTGAAAAGTCAAAGACTCCCTCACATGCTCACAAGATTGTTGTGACAGGTGGGAAATATCACATGGAATCAGTAATATCAGTGTAAATTGTCGTGCACAACATGTACAGCATATTTTCTGACTTCAGGACTTGGAGTTATTGGACAGAAGGAGATGAATCATGTCAATAGACCATATCTTTTTCCTGCCTCAATATGAAGTTTGCAGATTCAGTCTGAAAGTTTGCATCAGATTTTTGAAGGTTGCTGATATAAGTCAAAAATGGGATGTCAATACCGAACATGGGAAATTTCTGAAGTTCATGAAATCGATCCGAAAGTTTGCATCAGATTTTTTAGAAGGTCGCTGATCTATCTCAAACATGGGATGTCGATGCTGAACATGGAATATTTCTGAAGTTTGCGGGTTCATCTGAAGGTTCGGATCAAACTTTTTAAAGTTCGCGGATCTGTGTCAAACATGGCATGTCAATATCAAACATGGATGATTTCTCAAGTTGGATGAAAATCAGGGTTTATGCAAAGTTAGGTAAATTTTAATTATGACACACTATTATGGCCAAAAACTCATAATTGTGAGCAATCAACTGCCATGAACTGAGTTCAAACCTTGCCTTTGGGTTCCATCTTTGCTACAGACTTGGGCATCTTAGTCTGAATTAGATGATTATTACCATCAGATTTTTTAGAAGTTCGCTGATCTATCTCGAACATGGGATGTCGATGCTGAACATGGAATATTTCTGAAGTTTGCGCAGTTCTGCCCAGTTTAACAAAGGCTCATGAATTCAATCTTGTTTATGGCCATAATAGTGTGTCAAAATTAACTCACTTTTTAGTCATTTTCAGCATACTTGGGCTCAAAAAGTGACTTTTTCAGCATACTTGGACCTGATTTTGGGGTGAAAAATGCGAACTTGAGGGGAAAATTTCCAACTTCAGGGTCAGTTTTTTGTTGAACTTCAGAGAAGATGAGTCAAACTTGGACTCCAGGAGTCATACTTGGCATTGAAATTTTCCAACTTCAGATCCAAAGTGTCCATGTTCAGATTAGTTTCCATGTGATGTTTGGAGTTTCCATGTAATGTTCAGATTTTCCATGTAATGTTCAGAGTTTCCATGTCATGTTCAGATTGACAGTTTCTATGTTTGGGTCTCAAGAATCCAACTGGCTGTCTCATTGCTGTGAACTCATAATTGTGAGCAATCAACTGTCATGAACTGAGTTCAAACCTTGCCTTTGGGTTCCATCTTTGCTACAGACTCAGGCATTTTAGTCTGAATCAGATGACTACTGTCCCATACGATCACAAGATTGATGCAATGGGTGGGAAATATCACGTGAAATGGCTAATATCAGTGTAAATCATCACACACAATGTGTATGACACATTTTCTGGCTTCAGGAGTTATTGCACAAAGGATATGAGTCATGTAAATAGTTCACAGCTATTGAAAGCAGCCAATTAGAGTCAATAGACCATATCTTCTGACATACAGTCAGTGATCTGGTGTACTGATGGGTCCAGAGCAGGTGGGCCCATATTATGGTGACTCACAAGATCATTTTCTTGCCCTTTGGGATGCTAGGAGATAATGGGAAGACTCCCCACATATACAGCTCAGCAGTCTGACATAAGTCATGAATGAAGCAGAGCTATAGATGGTCATGCACAGCATGTATGTACAAGATGTTGCATGAGTCTGAGCATCATTCTCAGGGAAAGTAATTTTGACATATGAATCAATTTAGATAAAGGCTATGACACTAGGTGACCATCTGCTCAAAATCATAAGCCTATTGGAACAGCAAATGAATTAAACCACCATTGACTCCCATAAGTAGAGGTCCTCTTCATTGCAAGGAAATGAAAGCACTCAGGTGTCTATAGTAGTCTATGGTGATCAAACACTTAGGCTGAGACTAGCCCTCAAGCCGGTTGTCACTGAGTGTGACTGTGACAGCAAGATTTCACTCGCTAGTCTCCTGCTTGCTCATCTCACATCAATGAACATCACTACTGACATAGATCCAAGTTCTTCAAGTTCAATAGTGTGATGCAGGATACTGTCAAGTTTCTTGCCCTGATATGAAGTTCATGGAATCAGTCCAAAAGTTTGCATCAGATTTTTTCAAGTTCGCTGATTTATGTCAAACATAGATGTCATTACTGAACATGGAGGATTTCTGAACATGGCAGATTTCTGAACATGGAAGATTTCTGAAGTTCACAGAATCAGTCCAAGATTTCACCTCAGACTTTCTGAAGTTTACTGACCCATATCAAACATGGGATGTCAATACTGAACATGGAGAATTTCTGAAGTTAGATGGAAAATCAAGGTTTTATATGAAGTTTGGTAAATTTTAATTATGACACACTATTACGGCCAAACTTGTTCAATGCCTTTATTTTTTGTACAGAATGAACAGCATATCTTATTGTCCCAACACAGAGCCACCACTCCAATGAATTCAGTCTCACTTAACACCACTGCTTTCCTGGCAGCTAAAAAGAGAGGTTCACAGGTACATTGTTGAACAACATATCCCTATCTGTGCGACTCTGGAGAACCAGAAAACTCGAAGAAAATTTCATGTGACAATTCTTCTTTTTCCTACAAGTTAAAAAAAACATATTACAGTGGTATATTCGCTATCAAATCACCTCTCCTCTTCGATCACCTCTCCTCCTCGATCACCTTCGGCATCGCCCTCATCGGCAAACTCACCGCCTGCCACACCATCGCCCCCACCAACCCCAACTCACACAAATACCCCACCGAAAGCCCCCACCTTGCATCATACTGTCCCACAATCACCGGCACGAAAAACACCAACGCAGTCATTTCTTGAAAAGCCCTCAACCACACGGTTGTCTTGTACGACCCCGCAAACACCTTTGCTCGGCGATTCAGTACCAGCTGGCTTATCCGGCCAGTCACGTGCAGTGCCGCGATCAACGGCGTCAACCGACTCGTAGGCCAATCTTCTTCAGTAGGCAAAGGGAGAATAGGATCGATTATGAAGAGATCGGAGGGTGTGAATTTGAGGTATAGTGTGAATGATATGAAGAAGAGAGAGAGGCGGGCTGTCCAGGACATCCGGGAATCGAGACGGGCGCTTGTTCGTTCGGAATGCGAAGCGCTTGTAAAGTGGATACGCCAGTTGGTGAATTCAATGCGGGAAACAGCCCGAAGCATCAAGAGGGGAGCGAGGAGGTCTGTTAGGGATCGTTTGGAGAGGAGCCAGGCCCATGAAGCGACTCCGCTGATTTTATCCTTGGCGACTGCTCGGGAAATTCCGATACACATTTCGAGGATGTCGGAAAAGGCGGACATGGTGGTTCCGGGGACACTGATGGAGACTGTAGAAGAGCACGTGTACCAGTAGTGGATTTCGAGGACTGATATGAGGAATCCGAAGAATCCGCTGTCGAAAAAAAAAAATTCAGCTTTCAAAGACAAGTGAACACTGAAAGGGGATGCGTACGGAAGCAATCCTATGAAGAAACGACGGCGTGGGTGCGCGTCTTCGTTGTATCTGTGTCCGAAAAGGCCATCTAGATATACTGAACAAGTATCACAGTGACAAAAATGGAAACCACGTACTCAACAATTCACTCCACTCATGCTCCTTTGCGCTCTGATGTTCCGACATTGTATAATTCGTCCTTGTGCGATGAAACCTTCTATCCATCTCGAGAATCTCTCCGAGGGCAAATTTGCCGGGAGTCCGACCGGAGTAGGAGAGGCGCCACGTTATGTTCATGTACTCTTCGTCCAGAGTCGCTTTTGTCCCAATCGATCTGCTGCAATGCTGACGCGTGACTGGGATACGCACAAGGTCCTTGGGACTCAGATGCCCTGTAAAACTGGCCATATAGGGCGCGTATGCATATTGCGTTTGCAGGCCATCTTTAGGCGCCTTTAATCCATCTTCTGTAAGCAGAATATGCAGCTCACCTTCCGTCGGGACCTTCAACTCCAACCGCGTTTCCCAGTTCCCGTTTTCGGTGTAGCTTTGGTGACAACGGTGGAGGTGAGGTGGGCCTTGGCCTTGACCGCACTGGTCGTTATAGTCAATAAGGAGTTATGAGGGAGTCAATGAAGCAGAGAAATGAGTAGAGTCAAAGGAATAGAGTCAACAGCATCAACTCACAGAGGTCTTTGTGAGCTTCTTATGAAGCTTGTCATACACTTTTCTGTTCAAGAGGTGTGTTTCGTCGACGACACGGATTTGTGTACGCGTAATAACAAACGGATGCTTCCTCTTCGTGTCCAGGTCAATCTCGGGCGGCCTTGGACCCGGCGCCCGATATTCTGCAACGTCGTCGTCTTCCTCCTCGTCGCCAGTATCGATAGAATCTCCATGGCAATCGACCTTGGCGAGGTGCAGCAGCGGGATGGATATAGCAAAACTCTCGAGGGCGCGGTCGATTTCGGTTCTTGGGGTCTGGGCTGTGGAGTTTAGGGGGAAGCTTATAAGATGCTCGAGTCAGCATCGAATGAAAAGCAAAGAAAAGACATACGGATATGCTCTAAACCTGGGATGCATTACACTATCTGGATACCACGACGAATATGCATGCAGATGGTCGATGAGGGAGGGAGATGAAGGGATCAGGACAAAGGAGGCCCGGAGGTCGTTGGCATTCATTGGTTCGCGACGGCTGGGAAGATGGGTCAGTACTGGACAGTATAAAGAAGAACAGGAAACATGTACAACACCGCCGTAGGAATGCTCAACTCAATATCCGCATTGACATTCTTATCGCTCAACTTGAGCCCACGAAATGCGATGTCGGAGTATATAGCTTTCTCAAGCTTGTCGCGGCGGGTGTACGAGCGGAGAAAGTCGCGACCCATATAGTCCATGAGCTGGTCATCGAGGACTGGTCCTTCAAATATTTGTCTCTTCAACTCTGCTGCTTGTACTTGTACTTCACGTCTCTCTTCCTCGGACCGCAACTGCCAAACCGTAACCGCAATATCGAATGTCTGATCCTCTGAAATGAGCGGCTGGACCACGGTCGACATGCCATTTCCTTCATTCGACTTGAACCTTATAACCTCCTCGATAGTCTGATTCTGCCACACCGCCCTATGCTCAAACCGCGCCATCTCATACACCTCGCTCCCAATTCCATACAAAAATCGGCCGACTAGGACGAACAGGATCACACAGGCGGCGGCTACGAGGAATTTGAGCCCAGAGCGCGGTTTTCGTGGGGGTGCGCCGGGGTCAAGGGATAGTGGCCCGGAGATTTGGGCGGCCGAGTTGGGGTCGCGCTCGCGCTCGCCAGAGTTGACGTCCCGCTCTTGTGGGGATTTGATTATCATCGAGGAGAAAAAGTGAAATCGAGGGGAAAAAAGTGAAATCAAGGAAAAAAAGTGAAATCGAAGAAAGGGAAGAGAAACAGAGGGTTACCCTGGTTGCACAGCATTCGAGGATTCGGAGCCGGATTGAGATTGATTATGATCAGGAGCACGTGGCGGGTAGTACGTGTCCGCAGTGATGCCCTGCGGATTAGCACAAGGATGTCACGAAGGAAGGAAGGGTGACGTGGGAAGAATAAATAGATGCACGATTTCCACGGCAGGTTTCGGCACCTCCAACTCTGCTGGCGTAAAATAAAGTCTTTGGACTAAGTACCTTGAGCATGTATATCCGCTGGTACTAGCTTGTTCCAAGTTCCGATAGTGGAGAGAGATGCTCATATGGATGCTTTTGCTCACCACCCATGTCAGTTGTGCAGACGAATATTTTGGAGCCGGATTCATGTTCAACTCCGACTTACGCGAAATGGACACCGAATGGGGCTGGAGAGTAGGATTGCAGGAGCTGTTACTCAGGCAGGAGTGTAACCTGCCATGAGAACTAGTATAATGACCGAACGGAAATGGGAAGGAGTATCGCCGCGAAGGTTCTTCAGGGCAGGTGGGGATAAATATACGTCAACCTCTGCATTGATTTTCACGTGCAGAGCATTTTGGAAAAGATGTCTTCGTTCTGGTCTGGATCTCCGAGAAATCAACGTACTTTCGGCCTCGGGTTATGTGCTTCAAGTCTCGAGTTTCGTGCCTCTGAGAAATGTTTGTTAATCTCAAGTTCACCTTCACCGATTCAAAAAACTGGTACCCCTTGTCGGTAAATTCGGCTCGCCTCAAGCTCGGATGATGCTGATTTCAGACGCAGAGACTGCTGTTTTCGCTGCCTTATACTGGCCACCACGAGTTGACAACAATAAATCACCAACTGTTCTTGTAGCGACTCCGCGTTTAGATTCATAAAAATATATACATGAAGTGCACGCTCAGTATCTGAAGAAGGTAGAGAAGGGTTCAGCTGGCTTGTTGAGAATATCCAGCAATTGATTGTTAACTTCTGTCCCACACATAGCGACACGGCACGGTTCGCAGGCATACTTTGGCAAACCCTCGTTCCACGCAGCCTGGTTAGATGGCCACGGACATTCACTGAGCATTTTGCGCCCCACATCCTGGCAGGTTGCGTGCGAGCTCGGCAGCTTCAACAACAATGTAATGTACTGTGTGAGCTCGGTGACATAACGGTCACGATAAAGGGCCTAGAAGGTGGATTGAATTGGTGTTAGGACACTGCAGAGTCAAAAGGGACTCACCCAGGCCTTGAAGGAACGCAAATCATCCTCAAGCAATTTTTCGACATCGGCCAGGGGCATCTTGACTGCAGAAGGTGCCACGAGATCAACGAGATCGGTGTAACGGTGTCGTACAGCATAAGATAGAACCTCAGCTATATGTGCCTCATAATGTGACTTCTCTCTTCGTATTCTGTGTTAGATTGTACTGCGTAGGAGACAATTAATAACACTCACGATAAACGGACACGACAGATCAACATAGCCGAAAAGACCTGATATTTTTCTGCAGCGTAGGCCAACGGGAGTAGAGTCGTGAACTCCAGGTCAGCGCATGTCGAGAGAACATGAGGATGCAGAAAATGCAGTAAAAGGTCCAGGACGAGCTTGGTTTCAGATAATGACATGATTTCTTCGAGAGATGTAACCGTGACAGCTTCAGCACTGGGAAATCCGTCGCTAAATCGTCCCATATTGCATCGATGAGCACCAATAAGGAATCCATCAGAGGATCTCAGGAGAATATCCACGACCTGATTGCAGTCTTTGGTCTTTCAGTAACCAAGGCTCAATCAATCATTCGTGCGACTCACCCTCAACAGGACATTTGCGAGAGGAATCCACTGGTGATGAGCTCATGGCAGCAAAAGGCCAAGGAGATTCTTTGATGGTATTTGGTCTTCTTTGGTTCTTCGGCGGGGGTCGGCAAAAGCGTCTTTTTCGCTGATCATGTGCGTGGGATTCGCGCAAAGTCCACTGTGGGTGGGCGGTCGTTAACAGAAATCACAAATGCGAGAAGCTGTTTTGTGGGGACTCGAACAAAGCCTTTTGCTAGAATGTTTTCGCAGAGAATCTTTGATGAGAAATCTTACTATAGAATACCTAGCTGTCTATACAACTCGTTTGGCCTAGTACTGTTTCTCAAACTTGACTTCCACCTCCCCAATGTGGATTCGTACGGATGTTCTATCAAGGAATCTATCTTCATCTGGAACGACAACCTTGAATATGAATGTCAAGTCGCGGGATAAGTAGATAAGATGGGTCAAACGACTTACCCGCAGATATTCCTCATCTTTCATGAGATTGACGAACACATCCACACGTTCCACGTCAAAATGCGCCATTCCGTCGAATTCATTGACGTTTGCCATTCCAAGCTCAACAAACGGCGCGCCCAAGTCCTTCTTGACATGGAACTAGTGCCAGAAAGCGTGAGTCAGTCACATCGTACTCCAGAAACTTTATTGATGTGGCATACCTGGGTGTAACGGATAAAGTTGTCCTGGACGTACTTGATGCCGGTGAAAACCTTTGCATGGTTCGTCCTGTAGAACAATCTCAGTCTCGGTATGGAGCCTGGACTGATTTTTAGCATACCAGATTTCATCAAACTCTTCGAATGAGATATCAGGACGACGTTTGAGGGATACGGTAATGTGAACCATCGGAGTGGGGAAGCACGAAGCCACTGCGATACCTTTTTATATCAACATGGTAGGAGGGATTTGTAACAGCCTATTTGCGGGTTCCCGAATCCCGAGATTTGCGGTAATTAATAGCCTACTAAGCTGACGAATCAAGAGCGCGTGCCAGCGGGAAACCCAATTTGGCTAACGGCGACAGGCCAATGCTCGACGTGTAACCAAAGTGTAAGATTGTATACAAGTGCCTGAAATTATGAATACTACGAGCTAATTGAAGAACAAGCAAGTATAGTTGATTTGACGGTCAAGAACAGCCTGAAATCAAGTACTCGACGCATGATGACGGATTCACTGTCGTTCATATTACTTAGGTTCGTTCCAAGCCGCCATTCGGTGGCAGGCTGCCGAGAGTAGATATTAGTAAACATTTGTACAAATTATTATTTGTTGATTGTTTGGCAGCCTTCCACCGAAGGGCTTGGGTCATACCAAAAAGTGAAGACGTTTAAACGCATCGAACTCCCACATTTCTGGCCCAAATCCTGGGGTTTAGTCTGCGATCTCCTCCAACTTTTACAGTCTCTACTGAATCCTGCCGCTCTTTTTTCACCACACTCCTTTATTATTATTGCGAACCGGTCGGAACCAGTTGTCAATTTGTGCGAGCCAGTATAAACCAATATCGTGTGAATAAAGCCCAGAACACCAGGATACACTTCTTGTCTGCTTGAGATGTCTACGCCACGCATTGATAAGGACTCAAGACTCAAGAGGCCTTGTAAATAAACGGAACGACAAAAGATAGCATGCTGCCACATCACATGCCACATCACAATGGAGCTCAGTCGGTGTCTTTTCGTGCTGTATCGCAAATGAGTTGACAGTGTTCTGTAGAAATGACCGGGCGGTGGCTCTTGGGTAAAGATCAGCACCATTTGCATACATGGTCTTGGATGATAAATCGATGAAGAATCTCATTGTGGGATACCCAGAAAGATCACTGCAGAGCAGCCAGATGTCCATACAACTCGTGTGGCCTAGTACTGTTTCTCAAACTTGACTTCCTCCACCCCGATGTGGACTTGTACGGATGCTCTATCAACGAATCTATCCTCGTCAGGAACCACAACCTGTGGAGCAATTAGGTGTGATTGTGAGATTGGTCGAACAACTCACCCGCAGATATTCCTCATCCTTCACAAGATTGGCGAACACATCCACGCTCTCCATTTCAAATTGCGCGATCCCGTCGAATATGTTGACGTTTTTGCGTCCAGCCGCAAGAAAAGGTGCGCCCAAGTCCTTCTTAATACGGAACTATTACCAAGAAGAGTGAGTCGAATCCTACTCCAGATGTTATTATTGATTATTGAGACGGCATACCTGGGTGTAACGAATAAAGTTGTCTTGAACGTACTTGATGCCACTGAAAACTTTTGCATGGTTCGTCCTGTGGAATAATCTCAGTCTCGATAGGTATGGGCTGATTTCCAGCATACCAGATTTCGTCAAACTCTTCGAACGAGATATCAGGACGACGTTTGAGGGAAACGGTAACGTGAACCATTGGATCGATATTGGAGTGGGAAGCATTGAGCCACTACGATGCCTTTTTATACCAACATCCTAGAAGGGATTTGTAAAACTAATTTGAAGTTTCCATTTGTAATATCAAGGTGGACCGCCCATTTTTGGTTTCCCACACCCGAGAGTCGCGGACATGCTCACCAAGAGGGCTTGTAGGCTGATGAATCAAGAGCGCTCAGTGCCAGCGGGAAACCCGATCTGGCTGATGGTAAGAGCCTAGTGCTTGACATGGAACTAACGTAAAACATTAGATACAAGCACCTGAGATACTACAAATTGATTGAAGATATTTATGAGATCATGTGAAAGTATAGCCTCAACATCAGGCTCTCTGGAAGAACAAGATAAATCTTGACAGAGAGCCTGATACAGCGGACTTTAAAAATGGCTGTGATGAATTTTGATCGGATTTACTTACTAAATACACCCAATTTGGCTTTATGCTGAATTTGGAACATCGCTGGGAATTACTCTCCTGTGCTGTTGCTCAACATTTGACCAGTCTACAGTGGTCAGCAAGCTTTTGTCATTCACCAGAGTGAAAACTCTGCTGATGAAGACACCAGCTAATCTCAAAACTGAGTTGACAGCCAATTCAGACATCTCTGAGCATAGCATGCACTGCGGAAAGGGCCCAAAAAGCGAGAAAAATGGCTCTGGACATTTATTTGCCCTTGAACTTACTCCCTAGCATATCTATTCCAATCGAGCGTAAAGCCAAATATGGTGTATTTCATAATATATCCGGCTGAAACCGATCAAAATTCATCACCACCAATTTTAAACTCAGATTTACAGGTCCCTCTGACAAGGATTCTGACAAGTCAGAGGGACCTGTCCCAGGTCTAGTGAAAGTAAGGAACAACCTTTATTATACTCGACACAGTGATGGATTTACCATCCTTCATATAACATTCTAGTAGCCAATATATTCCTTGACATCCTTCATAGACTTTGAGTGACGATTCAAGTCAGATCAACATAGCCGAGAAGACCTAATAATATGAAGGAACAATGACTGACTTTGACCAAATAATCCTTGCAAAAGCTCTCTCAGGATTCTCCTGGACGGTTGCAGCATCAAGCTCACTGGAGGAGTCCATGATAGAATCATAGATTGACGTGCTAGAATCTTCTTCGAAGAGGAGCGTTGGACTGGAAACCAGAGGTGCTCTGTGAAGGTGGAGAATGTGAAACAGAGGTTGTAGACTGGTGGGGGAATATCACAGCATTAGCAGCAGATGGAGGTTCCAAGGCATTCAATGGAGAGGATATATATATGCCAGGATGCGGTAGCTTGCGATTATATTTCGCTTTTGTGTTACCTGCCAACAGATTAGAAGAGAGATACCAAAGCCCAGCCTCCCAACCAGGCGTTCGGGAGTTGCTTCCTCTATACTGATATCACATTTCAATCGGAGCTTTTATGTTAGCTAGCAGAATTTGAAATCTTCACACACCACAACTTTAATCACGGAAGCAACTACCCAAACGCCTGGACCAAATGCTGATTTTACTGGCGCAGACCAGCACTAGCACTCTTCCAACTAGCATACAGTGAACCACTTATGAACCACGCAGACTTTTTGAGAAAGAATTTTGAAAATGATGTTGCGTAGAACAACCCAGTCGTCCTTCTTTGGACTGTGCATTGTAAAATGAAGTCACCGTGCTACCAGCAGGCCACTGAGATGTTGATAAGAGGCTTCTGCGAGCATGGAGAATCTTGAATTGACCAAAGCCAACAGCAAAAACCGACCTTAGTCAGCAGAGCCAAACAAGGCACGCCGGGAAATGTGCCAGGCGTTCGGGTAAGGGCTTGCGTGATTAAAGTTGTGGTGTGTGAAAATCTCAAATTCCGATAGCTGACATAAAAGCTCCGATTGAAATATTATCAGTATAGAGGAAGCAACTCCCAAACACCTGGTTGGGAGGCTGACCAAAGCCATGAAATAACATACCATGAGCACAGTGATAAGGATGGACAGCCAACCATTAGGCTGGCTCTAGAAGACTTCCTGTATTGTTGATGAGAATCACTGCAAAAAATATTAGCATAAGCTTCGATGGGACAGAAGATGAACACATACACCACATTTTGCAAGTTATTCCATTCTGTGAAGAAGAGCAACCAAAAGCCCATTGGTTTTCAAGCGAGCCTTGGGTTGGATGTACCAAATTCATGGGCACAGGCATGTTGATGCCCCTTGCAGGGTTTGCTGTGCAGACACAATATAACTTTGGAACATTGTAGAGGGTGAAGTAGTCCTTTAGGTTGCTTGGATCCACTGGTACCATGCGACCACTGCCGTCTTCATCATAGACAGCCAGGCTGAAGGAGATTCATGGTCAGGATTGAGACAAGAAGAAAGAAAAGAGGTGTACTAGGCAAAGGCTTCTAGACAATGTGCTGTAGGGCTCCAGCTGACCAGCTTAAACTCATCCATAAGCTGGTATACTTGGCAAACAAGTGGCTCATAGATGGTGTTCGACAGCCATGCTTGGTGATTGACATTGCTGGCAATATTGTTGGAATCTAGAGCATGTTGTTTCCAGGATTTGGTAGGAGATGGTGAAGGAGACATAGTGAAAGAACGTGGATAAAAAAGAATGTGAAGGGAAGGGAAGAGAAAACATGTGCTTGTCGGTTATTATACGACATTTGGACGTGATGGAAATTTTGTATTTTCGGAACCGAGAATAGGCTCCGAAAATACAAAAATATTGAAATTTGGAAACCGGTGTTCTAACTGAGATGCTTGCTGACGGCTCCCTACAGCAAGATAAATAACTGATTGCTGACATAGTTGCAGTGACTGGCTGACATGGATGGCATGATGAAATCAGTCATATACATGAGTCATTGATATACGGAGATATCTACCTGTACCAATTTAGTGATCACTCCACAAACTCGTGGCTTCTTGGCGGTAAAAAAGCCTCAAGGACCCACAAGGAGCCACCAACGTCATTCTTTGGGGCCAAAAGCCACGGGTTAGCGCACCAAAAATATGCCACAAGGTGGCTCCCGTGGCTGATGCGCACATGGGCTAATATACCTGTTGGTTAAATAGATTCTGCTGATATTCCTTCTCGTTGGATTCAGCGGTCTGTGGCGTCGCATCATGGTATGGCGGCCTGATAAGCTCCACCCGTCGGACTCGGGAAAGGTCCAGGAGCATTAGCAATATTCTGCTTGGATTCAAACGCCCTTTGTCCCGCAATCCCCGCACCATTGGTCAAATTAATCAAAGCAGGATCATGGAAGGCTGGAGCAAAGAATATGGGTGGACGGGCATCAGAGGAGGCAGCACCTGGACAAGCTAGGGAATAAAATTAGAAAGGAGTTGCAGAGAAATGACAGGAAGAAATGTGACCCACCGAAACCAAAGATACTTACTAGCAGGCCTGGCACCAGATCCATCAACTTGAAAGAAGCTCGTGGGATGCAACTCGTCCATGATCATGGCTGAGCGACAGGCTGGTGGAAAGTTACCCAGCGACACTTGACTTCTCCCTTTTAAACTCCGCTCCGACATTTCCCTAGACAGCTATCTTGCCCAGTTTTGCTATCTTCGTCATTTTGAGATGCTCTAGGGGTACATTATAGGCAATTCTAATGTGAAATGTGTCAGGAGGAATATTTATTCCTGCCTTGTTTCGGAGCGAGCTCAAGCCTCGTGTTTCTTCGTGCATCTTATCACAGGATCCGCGGTACTTATTCATACGGTTTCTCGTACATAAAGCCATAGTTACGAGTGTCGTACCTTACCCTTTTGCCCTATGACAATATTATCTTAACTGTTCTCTCTTCACCGGGATGCTTGTCGCAAGGGACAAGGATGATTCCTGACAAAATGTCCGGCCATTCCAACGGCTTGAGAGCTGTTTCTGGCCAAGAATGAATCATCTCAGATCCAGATTCATCAAGGACTCCAGGTTAGGACAAATCCGAGAGACTACGAATTCTTGCAGAGTATCAATGTGTCCCTCTCTATGGCAGCAAACTCAATTGCTGCTCCGGAATCCGACTGAAGTGTTCAGAAGCTCAAAGGACAGAACACAGCTCCATCATTGGAATGGGGAGCAAGCGCCTAATCCAGTCAGCATCTGTGTCATCAAGTCATTGGCACTAGTATTATGAGAGACAGTTTAATGTTTTGTTGCCATTCGCAAGTGCAGGATCCCATCTTGAGGAGTGGCATATCCTCTAGTGTAACCAGGATACTGGAAGTGTTCCATCTTCGGTAAACAGAGCTGATTGAAGAATGACAGAGCAGGATCTACATATTCCACAGCTTCGCCGACCTCAAAGTCAGTCACATTTGAGAGGTCAACATCTTGCTGGTGTCATTACTGACTTCACCCAGGGAAATGACGCATATCTCTAGTCTCCAACGCTCCTTGTACAGCTGCTACAGTCAACCGTGCTACCACAATGGGAAATGTGATGGGATTTTATCTTTATAAGAAGAAGTGCTGATAGGCATCAGTTGTGTTATAATAGCTGATTTTAGGATTTCTCACAAAAAGATGTGATAAACCACCAAATCACACAATATATACCTGGGATAATAGTCAATGACAAAAGAGGAAAGAGCAATATCAAAAGACATGGCTGGGGCTCAAATCGTAGCAATACTATACTGATTAACTATACCAAATGACAGAAGAGGTAACTAATAACCAAAGAGATACAGTAGCTGGGATTCAAACTCCAGCAAAGGCAATTAACTATCTTTTGCCACCACAGGCCACAAAGTCAGCACTCCCCAGCACCCAACAATGCTTTGGTAAGCGCTGAAGGAGTGATTCAAACCACTAGATGCCCTGGAATTTTGGAACTCATAATTGCTGCTTGTTGACTTCTACTTCCCTGGTTGTGTTAAAATAGTTAATTCTATTTCTGACACCCAGATGGGATAATACATTGAATAACAGAAGACATGGGCAACACTTAGTTACAATTTAGACATCGGAAGCAGCTGAAACAAAGGTATCGTTGGATGAAGTGGAACCATTCTCTGATTCATTGTCTGAGCCAGTCTCCTTGTTTTCTTGAGTCACCACTTCTTCATCTGACAAGTAATCATCTGATTCCAAACATTCTTCTTCATATAGATCTGCATGAACTGAGGCTGGAAGTTACTCGGTCAGGTTTTAATCAAGATATGAAAGATCCAAATAGACTCACCAGGTTCCAAGACTGGTTCAAGCAGTGGATATCTCAGATACTCAGCTATTTCAGTGCTGTCTGGATTGAAGCCACATGCTTTGTGAATATCCCAGAGTATCTGATATATCTGCCAGGGTATGTGATATTCAAACATATTGATCTTGATATCCAAGCTGATGTTGAATCTATCTTCTATTTCCATTGCTGATATGGTGGTTTGACCTTCCAAATCAATTGACCACCGCCAAGTGTTACTAGATGGTGTGCATTGAACCCAAAGATAAAGCAGAGTATACTGCAGAAATTCATGTGCTGCACCAGCGGACTGTCTGGGCATTCGCGGAGCTGCACTATAGTAAATGACTATTCCCTGTGGAATACCTGCAATGTCACTTCAATCATTGTGGTCCTCACAAAAAACACTTGGGTAACTGACTTGTCTGCACCTCCATATCATTTGTCTTCATTTGCTTGATTAGGTGATTCACCTGGCTTGCCCATAGATTGAATATTCGAAATACAGGTGTGGAAGTCAGTCCAGAGGCAGTGGATTGCACTCCAAAAGCCAAACACTGATGAAATTGCAACCCAACAAGGTCTGAAGTGGGAACAGTGCATCTGATATCTCATAGATCAAGCCAAAATAGTACAATATGGACCAAATACTCACCGGATGGACATATCTGGCATACATTCACACAGGACAGGATCTTCTTCAGGATGCTGATTATCAAGCCTGAGGATATAAGGTCTGGACACATGCAATGTTGTTGTGCCCTCCTGGTGCATCATAGAAGCATTGAAGTTGGTGAGGGTAATGAAACCATGCATTTCACAGATCACTGCAAGTAGATCATAGTATTCCTCCAGCAAAGATTTGGTAAATGAGTTGGGGTGGAATCTGGAAAACAGACGTCGCATGTCTTCTTTATCGGATTGATATCTGGAAAACAGACGTTGTATATCTTTATCAGATTGATGCAAGGTCACACCGAGGAATATGGCGCCATCGTAGCTTCTCCTTGGTGCGAAAGTATGGACCACCAACTGGCCAGCATGATCAACATTGTAAACAGGCATATATCTGGCCTAGACGCAATTAGATCTCTGAAGTCTGCAGAGCAATATCACTGACTGGTCTTAGGCCCTGGGTGTGCAAAGCATCAGCGGCTGACTGGATGTTTGTTAGTGGCCATGCTAATCATGTGGAAAATGACTTCACAATGTACTGATTGAACTGCCATTCTCTGAGTGATGCATTTGATTTCTGAGTAATGTACAACTTACCAGGTCATATGCGTAGGTGACGAAGGATGGTCCTGGCAATGAAAGATGATAGTCCCGCAAACTGTGTTGGTGTCCACTGTGAAATATGAGTGCAGTGAAATGTCTTGAGCTACATAGACCATATAGCTGAATGATATTTGGATGTCTGTGCTGGACTCAGTCCATGTCCAACCTTTGCATAGATTGTCATAGTATATATACCTCACTGCAGAGAACACATCCAGATCCCGCTTCCAGTCCTTCAATGCAAGTCCCTCATATTTGTGAACAATCATTGGTTGGCTGGAGTCCTTATAGATATATCCATTGTATACCCGAATCCGACCAGCCTCATGGAGAGTCTGATCAACTCCTAACTTATGATGGGTGTCACCGGATTGGAGCTCTTTTTTCAGAATAATGTCTCGGACTTTGATTTCAGCATACTGCTCAGTGCAAAATTAATCGACCTAAACCCAGTGGCTTGACAAATGCTCACATCTCGGTTGTCTGAACCCTGACAGTGGTATACTGTAGTAAGGTGGTTGTTTGAGCAGACTGGGGCCTTGATGTTGCCTGCGAATAGAGTTAACTGGATTTAACCATCCCAAAAACTACGAACCAAGTCTTGCACTGTGTATGCTCTGGATCAAGTTTCCCATCTGACCCCTATCATCCTTGGTGTTGGCAAGTCTTCCTGCAAGGAGGCTGAGACCAGCAATATTGCTAGTTTCTGGGGCCTCATTACGGCGCCAAAAACGTATAAGTTCAAAGGGCATGATGATAGAAGGAAAGATGGGCGCTGGAGCAAAGAACCGATATGCGTCCACGAGGCTGTGTCCATTATCATCGCCTTTTCACTGCACTACTTGAGCGCATATCTAAAGATAGTGCGATATTCTATATACGAGTGCAAGCGGCTACATTACAATATTTTGACAAAGAAAAGGAATGTCAGATCTGCAGGCTATTGATTTACCGATAAGGGACACCTGTAACAATTTACAGGATAGCTGTGGTTGCCACCTGAAGGAGTTAATTTGTTGGTTAGATCTTCAAAGTATCCTGCGCAATGCATATATAGCCAGCTTATCATGTCTTCAAAGCTTCAAGGATGGATTGAAGTGGAGGATGAAACAATATGTTATTTTTGTGGTATCGTAGTTTGATAAAGGCATATGCATGGTTTTATTTCCATTCATGTGCTGTCTCAGATTGCGGCCCATTATAGACATCACTAGATTTGAGCTCTCTTTCGAGAATGATGGCTCAAACTTGGGTTTCAGCATACTGCTCCTTGAAATAATCAATCAACCCAAATGCAGGAGCTTGAAAACACTCACATCTTGGTTTTCTGAACCCTGACAGCGGTATACCGTGGTAAGCTCATTGTTGAGAAGACAGGAGCATTGATCTTGCCCGCCAATAAGATAGGGAGCGGCCCCACACGGGGGTATCACGTGAACTGTATTTGGCTATTCAGTCCAGCGGCCTTTGAAAAAAGGATCAAAGGGATCCAAAAGGTTGTAACGGAGCGAAATCCGCGGAAAGTGATCCCAATTTTGAGTTAATAGGGAAATGTTGCGCATAATAAAAGTACGTGATATCCTATGTGCGGCCGCTCCCCATCTTAGAATTAACCAGATTTACACCATCGCAAGACCTATGAACCAAGTTTGCACCAGCTAGGATCTCGATCAAACTTCCCATCTGACCCCCATCTTCGTTAGTTTCAGCTCTTCCTGCAAGCAGACTGAGGCCAGTAGCATTACTAGTTGCAGAGGTCTTATTGTGGCGATGCCAAGAACCTATAAGTTTGAAGGGCATGATAGTAGGAGGAAAGATGGGAGAGGAAAAGAACCGGTTTTCCTTCACAAGGCGAGCAGTTATCCACCGATAGTGGGATATTCACCACGTTTCAAGCCAACTTATTTGCAGGGGGAGCAGATTGGGATGAGTCAGGGCATATTTGGAGAGGTACAATAACCATTCCAGATCCGAACACCTCATCTGTTTCCAGGATTGGAATAGATGAGACTAGATTGAAATAGGATAAATACAAAGAGGTCACCTGCTCCAAGCCTAGTATAAAGCTAAAATTACTAAATCATGCCCGGGACCTATTCCAATCTTGGAGCACATGACCGTTTCCCACCTCTTCTCAGTCTGCTCCCATGTCAGATTAGGCTGGCAGTGAAATGCGGTGATTCATCCTTATCACTGCGTTTCACCGCCACCTAATCCAACCCTGAGCGGCTTTGATTGAGTCTGACTAGGTGTGACTAGGGTCGGATTAGGTACCTAGTCACACCTAATCAGACCTAGTCAGACCCGATCAGACCCTGTCAGGGTTGGATCAGGTGGCCGTGAAACGCAGTGTATGAGTGCAGGACAATATTTAAATATATTCATTGAACAAGGGGTACTTCCAACTGAAGGAATGTAACAGAAACTTAAACTCTCCCACAATAGCCTTAGAGGGATCAGATCAAGTGGCCGTAACAATATGGGGGTAATAAACTAGCAAAAGTATTCCCATTTTTCACATCTAAATTGTGCTAGGTTTAATGTGGTCCTGAAATTGATGTTACTGTAGGTTTGGAAGGCTCAAAATTATGTGAGGTTTGACTGTCCAGAAATTGTGCTAGGTTTGGGCGCATCATTTGCTATGGTTGCGGATAAACTGCCTTTTGATTGGCACTGTAATCCGCAGTTGTTCTCTGGGCAATCCTGTGAAGTTTCCAACAGCCAACATTTTGGCAGGTGCCCAAGATGTCGGCTCCGAGCCAGAGTACCCCTCGCAGCCAAGTTCAATTACTTCTTTGGGGTCTATGCAATGACTTCCTGGATCTACAATGAATCACTACTGATCAACAATGTCTCCCGTAATTCGGTATTACGCACAGCCGTCCGCGCCGGATTTGCGCCGATTCAAAAACAAAGAGAAATTACTCAGTTTCCGGGCCATGAAAATATTAAATTTTATACATGATAAAGATTCCCACAGGCCCAGAAAACGCCCTTTGTCATCCCAAAAATGTAATATTCCACCTGTTGTGAAAAAGAGTAATTTTCCTTTCATCATTTTTGATCCCCGGAAAATCTGGCGCGGACGGCTGTGACAGTGCGTAGGAATTTGACAGATCTGATGCGCCCTGACCGGATATAGCCATCCCGACTCACCCGGCTATAATCATTCCCGACCCGTCCTGATATAGCAATCCCGCCACTACACTCATAACTGTCGGTGCACAGCTGCGAAGCAAAGCGATTTCACGAGAAGAGCTGTTTCAGTGAGGTGATAAGCAGCCAGTTTCAGCCTCAGATCAGCCCCACGGAAGCAGAATTCGCTAGAATAGTCAGCGTGAAGGAGACTGTTTTGGTCAGTAAAGTGAAGCTGTGTCGCTCAATGAGGCCGTCGGATGAAAAGCGGGAACAAATGATCCATAGTATAGAAGAAATCCACACTTTATGATCAAAAAAGACATCACCACCATCAACACCGTGCACTGACGGAACTAGAATCACTCACCTTGAGTGATACCATCACTCATTCCGGGAAAATGAGTGATTTCACCACTCATTTCGAGTGAGAGCGGTAAAATCACTCATCACTCATGTCTCAAATGAAGTAATTGCACCTTTTCTGAGGTTTTTGGCTACCACTAGATGTCCAGAACTCATCTGGATGAAACGGTCCTCGGAAAAATAGTTAAAATAATGAAAACGGATGAGAGGCCTGAATCAAGCCCTGATTCCAGTCTTTGCATTGTTCTGAGGTCACGTATGTCGATATATTTGTCTATATAGCTAAAGAGACACGATTTGAAGTCGTCCTCAGTGCATATGGCCAGTGGGGGCCAGCAGGAAAGAATGACCGCGGACTTGTCGAAATTCAACTGAAATGTCACATATGTGACATGAGGTGACAAGCGTGACCAGTGCTCATCGTCGTCAACGACGACCAGCACAGCGGTCAAACTTCACCAAACCTCTTGAAACACGAGCTGGCTATTTTACATATTCCTCTACTCCCGTCCCTGAATTTATTCCCTCAAATTTGCCCTTGTGGTCGAGCTGCTCCCTTTATGGCAATTTTCTCCTCAGGCGACGCAACTCGACATTCACTGCCTATCTATGAGCTTTATTGCCCTTCAATAGCTCATTTACGCCTAACAATCATCATCTATCTCCACAAATGACCTTACAAGACGCGAATAATCCGGATTTTATTGTTGACCTATAGTCACCTCTAGGCAGGCTGTCGGTAAGGCTTGATCTATTGTTAAAAACATGGCTGATGGTTACTCTAGCCATAACCACTGGTTTCTGCGTCGAAAATCATGCCCGGGACAACATGAAATCGGTCTTGGCCGACTCGGAGTGAAAAAAGCAAGGAAACAGAATGGTGCTCTAGGTACGACTAGCAGTGTCTCTACCTGATTTATCCGTTGAACCCTCCATAGGTCCCGCTTTGGTTATTCAGGACTTTTCGACAACCTTTCCACATCAAGGCTCCCCAGATTCTCTTCCGGGTCACCCATAGAATGAGGTTCTCCAAGACTTTTGCTAGTCAAATCCATCATGGCCAACATGCAAGCTATTGGAGTTGGATTACTAATCAAGCCCCATTCGTACTCATCTTTGATTATCAGTTACCATCACGTACAGCCTTCGGTTATTTCTCTTATATACCAGGCCTTCGTGTACTTGTTCTTCATTCGTTTGACCGCCCACGAGCTCTCGGGTCCAAACACAATTCATTGTTTTATTTCATCTCTATTGGAGTCCTGAATCTACAACAATACAAGCTTCACACAGTCTGCTTGTATTCCCTTGCTTGCTACACAATCAGTTCATTCCACTCAACGACACCCTGAAAAACCATTTCGCTAACCTGAGGCTATCAATGCTTCAGGTCACTGCAACATGGCATATCAGAACCACTCATATTCTACGGTATGTATTTTCTTTTGCTCTTACAGGTATCATCCTTCAGTCATTCACAGAACAATGTAAGTCATTCCCTTACGATATAGTTCCTTGCATGCTCACGCTCTACCTTTAGTCTTGATACTTCCAAGTGACTTCGCAGCAAGACCTAAGGTTAGTTCATTCCTGATAGATTTTTGACTTCGTCTGATGATAGATTTGCAGTGGTGTCTCTATTGGGTTAACTGTACTTGTAAGAAGACCCATTGTACTGGATATGATATAATATGAGGTCGTTGGTGGTATAATTATGAATGACGCTATCCTCGAAAAGAGTGACGCTACCACTCGAAACGAGTGAGGATACCACTCGAAAAGAGTGTGAAAGTCACTCATTTTGAGTGATTCAGACCTGCACTTGAGTGTCAAAATCACTCGGAATCTGAGTGATAGTATCACTCATTTTGAGTGGTAAATCACTCATCTTGAGTGGTATCATCACTCAGTTTGAGTGATTCTAGTTCCGTCAGTGCGTGACTGCAACCAACTTACCCGCAATCCTCCCCACACCCGCGCCCATATTCAATGACCCTGTCGGCGGTGGATTGGCCGACGTGACCGGTGGAGTTGCGTTTTGAATGAATGTTATTTAATTATTTGGAGTCGAAGCTTTGTCATAGCCGTCGTCTTACTACTCTCCTTCAGTGATGGAGGCGGGTGTGGGGGATGTCTTGCGCGTGGTGGAGTTGGGTTCGGAGGTGGGCTCGTTTACGGCAATTATGGGTGTATGAAGATTTCCAGATGTGCGCAACTACTGTACTATTTCGACCGCATCTTCAGTAACGTGTAACAATCGCCTGTGAAATGAAGTTATGACGAACCTGTAACATGTAATGGAAGCCCAGTGAAGACTGTTACATCTGAGATTTCTCCGAGTCAAAAATGCCATTTTTTTCTCCGTTAAAAGGCGCAGGACTGAAAAGCGATGATTTTTTTCTATTCAATGTAGTCAAATTCTGAAAGAGACATGCCCAAAAGCCTCAGTGTTCTTCCCACTTTGCCTCGCCTCCCAACAGTTTCGGCCTTTGTCTGGTACACCTTCCAATTGACTCCATCTTTTTGAATGACCCAGAAGCATCAACATGGCTTTCTTTGGGCAAGAAATCCGCATCCGAGGGATCGAAGTGCTCGTCTGAGGCTTCCACGGTCTCTGCAACTCCAGCTCGTGCCAAATAGCCATCATCATCAACGGCGACACCATCGACGATGACCCCATCAACAAGATGGTCTCGCAGTGATTCCACTCTGACCGCGCTATTGTCGGCATCCTCGAAACTTGAAAACGTCGGTTCAACTTCCGCTTCCTTGGGGATCGGAGCTTTAACCTTTGAAATTTGGTTATAGAGCGTCGGGTTGTCCCGTAACAGATGAATGAGTAAGTTTCGAGCGGCTGGTCGGCGGCTTGACCCGATTTGGAATGAAGACCAACTGACCGGTAACAGGTAACATCTGCTGGTGAAGATAAAAAATAATGAAGATGTCATGTAACGTGTAACATGCTGTGAAGATACGGTCGAAATAGTACAGTAGAGTTTGAATGAGCTTGGCTGTGTGACTGCGTAGAGACAGTTGGCCGTGTAGGAGGAATCAGGCGGATAGAAGTTTCGGAGAAGTAGACTAGTATCAGTCCATTCTTCCGTACAACTCATGTCTGGAAGACAAATTCACAAGTCCTATGATAAATTTTCAAGTGAGGGCTACAAAGGAGAATTACTACCATTGTACTTACCACCTATGGCATGACTAAAGCTGCTCAGATACATTGGATCCTATGATTTAAAGCAATGAAAAAGGAAAACTTGAAGTCTACTCCGAGGCCAATATGATATGAATTGAATATGCTACAATTTATTCTTTTGCAGCATCAAATTTTGATCAAAAATGATGCTGCGCCTTAGGGTACTGTAATTAGCTGTGATAGGACACATCTGAGTGAGATTCTTGCAGGGTATCAATGTGTATCCCTCTGAGGTGACAGCTTTCATCGCTGCTCCAGAATCTGGCCTGGGTGTCCAGAAGCTCAAAGATAGAACCCAGCTTCATGAGTGGAACGGAGAGATTGATCACCTAGAGACAATGGGAGGAGTATTGAGCATGAGGTTCTTTAGTTGACAGCTGTGAGCTATGATCCGAACCCAAGGAGTGACATATCCTCTAGTGTAACTATTTGACTGGAAGTGTTCCAGCTTCAGAGACAGAGATAATTGAAGGATGCCAGAGCACAGCTTCACTGACCCTGAAGTAAGTAACATTTCGGAGGGTCAACATTGTGTCGAAGCCAGCCGGTGTCATTACTGGCTTGACCAGAGAAATGGCGCATATTTCTAGAATATCCAATACTCTGAGGATTAAAATGCTCCTGGTACAGCTGCTACAGTCCACTGTGCTATCACGATGGAAAACACGATGGGATTTTATCTTTGTGGTGTAGTAATTGAGTTGGGTAAGGAAAATTACTAATAGACGTCAGTTGTGTTATCATACCTGATTTCAATTTCTCACAAAAGGATGTGATAAACCACCAAATAACACAGTGTATACTGGGATGACAAAAGAGGAAAAACAGCAATATCAAAGAACATGGCTGGGACTTGAACCCTAGCAACACTGATCGACTATCGTCCTCCACTGCAGGCACAAAGGTTATCTGCAATAGCCCACTGCACTACTACATTGAACAGTTTGATGGGATTATATTGTCATAGTGTGATGTTAAGTGCCAGGGCAAGTTCTGAAGGAGCGAGTCAAAACACTGGAGGCCCCAGGGAAATTTGAACTTGTGACTGGTGCTTGTCGGCCTCTATTTGTCTGGTCGTGTTATTATACCTAATCCTGACACAAAGATGGGACACAGCACTTAATAATAATGGAGGACATGGGGAATACCTAGTAACAATTCAGACACCAGAAGCAGCTGAAAAAAAGGTATCATTGGACGAAGTGGAACCATTCTCTGATTCATTGTCCGAGCCAATCTCCTCATTCTCTTGAGTCACCATTTCTCCATCTGACAAGTAGTTGTCTGATTTTGGAGATTCTTCTTCATATAGACCTGAATGAACTGGTTCTGAAAATTACTCAGTCAGGTTCTACTCAAAAAATGAAAGACCCAAACACTCACTGGGTTCAAAAACTGGTTCAAGCAGTGGATATCCCAGATACTCAGCCATCTCAGTGCTATCTGGATTGAAGCCACATGCTTTGTGGATATCCCAGAGAATAGGGTATATCTGCTGTGGTATGTGATATTCAAACATATAGATCTTGATGTCCAAGCTGATGTTGAATGCATCCTCGATCTCTGTTATTGATATGGTAGTTTGACCTTTTGAATCAGTTGACCACCACCAAGTGTCAGCAGACAGAGTGCATTCAACCCAGAGATAAAGCAGAGGATATTGCTGAAGGTCATGTGCTGCACCAGCAGACTGTCTGGGTATTCGCGGAGCTGCGGTGCAATAAATGGATATTTCCTGCGGAATAGCTGCAATTGTCACTTCAATCACTATGGTCCTCATAAAAACACCTGAGTAACTGACTTGTCTGTACCTCCATATCATTTATCTTCATTTGCTTGATTAGGTGATGCACCTGGCTTGCCCATAGATTGAGTGTTCGAACTACAGGTGTGGGGGTCTGCCCAGGGGCAGTGGATTGCACTCCAAAAGCCAAACACTGATGGAATTGTAACCCAATAAGGTCTGATGTCGGAACAGTGCATCTGATATCTCATGGAGATCAAGGTAACATAGTAAGATATGGACCAAGAACTCACCGGATAGACATATCTGGCATACATTCCCACTGGATATGATCCTCTTCAAGATGCCAATTATAAAGCCTGTAGGTATATGGTCCAGGCACATGCAATGTTGTGATGCCCTCTTGGTGCATCATGGAAGCATTGAAGTTGATGAGAGTGGAGAAACCGTATATTTCACAGATCACTGCAATTAGATCATAGTATTCCTGCAGCAAAGACTTGCTGAATGAATTGGGGTTGAATCTGGAAAACATATGTTCCATGCCTTTAACAGATTGATGCAAGGTCAAACTGAGCCACATGGTGCCATCATAACTTTGCCTTGGTGAGAAATTATGGACCACCAACTGGCCAGCATGATCAATATTGTAAAGAGGTATATATGAGCCCTGGAGGAAATTAGATCTCTGTGATGTCTCTGGAGCAATATCATTGACTTCAGGTCTTAGACCCTGTGTGAGCAAAGCATTCGCTGCTGACTGCATCTTTGTTAGTGGCCATCACAATCATGTGGCAAATGACTTCACATTGTACTGATTCAACTGTCATTTACTGAGTGGTCCATATTTATGAGCAGTGTACAACTTACCAGGTCACTGAGATAGGTGACAAAGGATGGTCCTGACAATGAAAGATGATAGTCTCGGAAAGTGCGTTGGTGTCTACTGTGGAATATAAGTGCAGTGAAATGTCTTGAATCACATAGACCATATAGCTGAATAATATTTGGATGTCTATGCAGAGATTAGTCCATGTCTAGCCATCACATATTTTCTCATGGTATATGAACCTCACTGCAGAGAACACATTCAGATCCCGCTTCCAGTCCTTCAATGCAAGTCCTTCATATTTGTGAACAAGCATTGGCTGGCTGGAGTCCTTATAGATGTATCCATCATACACTCGAATCCGACCAGCCTCATGGAGAGTCCCATCAAATTGCAACTCATCATGGGTGTCACCAGATTGGAGCTCGTTTTTGAGAATGATGTCTCCAACTTTGATTTTAGTGTACTGCGCAATGAAAAAAATAAGTCAACCCAAACTCAGTGGCTTAAGAAATGCTCACATCTCGGTTGTCTTCAGGCTGGCAGTTGTATACCGTGTTGTTTGAGAAGAACGGGGCATTGATGTTGCCTGCGAACTGAGTTAACCAGATTTCATGCCTCCTGAGACCTGCGAACCAAGTCTTGCGCCGTGTAGGCTCTGGATCAAATTTCCCATCTGACTCCCACCATCATCGGCATTGGGTCTTCCTCCAATGGGACTGAGACTAGCCACATTGCCAGTCTCAGGCGCATTATTGTGCTGGCGCCGAAAACCTATAAGTTTGACGGGCATGATGGTAGGAAGAAAGATTGGAGGGGATGCAAAGTGCTGGTTTTCCGCCACGAGGCTGTGTCTGTTGTCATCGCCTTTTCACAGCTCTACGTAATTGAGCGCTTATCCAACAATAGCATGGGATTCTTACTTATGAGCGCCAGACAGCATCCAAAGCAGACAGATAGTGAGCTGCACAGAAAATCAGAGAAGCAGGTGTGATTGTGCCTTTCAGGAAGCCAAGGTGCCCAGATGTATAATGTCTCGATACATGACGGACGGCAGGCGATACAGTGAAGTGAGATAAATCACACGGTAATGTCCCTAGTAGAAACACCGGCTTTCTGAAATTCTCCCAATTACAGGGCCCACTTATGGGCTTGTTTGTTGGGATAGAGCAATCAATATTCAGGCTACCGCCATCAAAGTCCCCAAAGGGATAGTCACTTGATTGGTTTCCCACCAATGCGGCAATGTCCGTCAATCAAATTATCTGTTCATGTGGCCTTCTGTATCTTTTTCTGGGTCGTCTATCTACTCTCTATATCTTGGCCGAAGTGGCAGGTGCACTCGAGAGACACCATTTCGAGTCTTGAGCATTTAGTTGACGTTTTTCCCCTTGCACGGCACCGTTTCATAAAGTCCACGGATGCCATGCCAACTATCAAGATCAAGTCCGAACCAATATTGCTGTGAAGCTTCCTTGCTGACATGTACCCGAGTAGTCTTCTGCGCACCTCTCTCCACCCAAAATATCAACCTTGGATTTCATGCATTAGGTATTGCTCATCTGCTCAAGATGGTGACCGTGATTCACACAGTAAGGCCTCAAACCGAAGTCAAACAATGGGGACTCGTATATGCCACCGGGATGGTTGGCCTCTATCCCACTGGTGAGGAAATCCCACTGGTGAGGAAATCCCACTGGTGAGGAAAAGTCTGATCGTAACTTTCAAAATCCTCATTGTTGCAAAATGAACAAACGGGCACAGCGCGCAATGCCCCCGCTGTGCAATAGCTTCAAGTCTCTAGATGTGATGACTCAACAGAAACTTCCCGATCCCAGATATCCGAGAACAGACTCATGACTACAAGCAACAACTTGAATGAGCAAAAATGACAAAACTCCAAGTGGCACCATGGACCAGTTCCATGATCACGGAATATGGTCATGAAGAAATGCCAATAGATGCGGTATCTCATTGCAGACTGTTATCAGTGATAAATCATATGACAATTATCCCACGTTATTGCCACGTTGCTTCTGCTTCGCTGGCATTGGATTGCAGTACTTAATTGCTATGTTGTTGATGTAGAGATGTATTTTGTACACCCATACCTGTAAAACGGCCAGTTTGAAGCCCTACGCTTGCACTAGCCTTGTAACCAGGCCCTCTGAAATATCGGAGAGATTCCTTGTCAGAGGGCCTGGTAAATGACACCATCAATTTGCTGGGTTCAGGTTTCACTTAAATTGCTTAGTAATAATTTCTCAATACAGTAATAATTTAAAATCTGCAAATGCACCACACAATCCCGGAGATAAGTAATGAACTTTTCTTTGTCAAAGGACCCCTCAACCACTTGTGCTGCTACAATACCTTTTCCCAAGGCTAATGCTGTGCACAGCGAAAACCTCTTCTTCCGAACAAAAGGCTGATTTGCAATAGGAGGTGTCCCTTTCTCTGAGTGACCCCAAAGTCAAGCATAAGTTCTGTCATCCTTGGAAACTTCATCGAAGCAGAGGAGATAATGCAGTGGGTACTGTCCAATCCGATGTAAAAAATCAGCTTTCTTCCCTGGATCCCGCTCTTTCACCATCTTTTCTACCCGCTTCACATTGAGTCCGGCTCTCTGAAAGGTGCGATGGATTGTGGTGAGCGAGGCAGGAAGATATCAATATGTTTCCAGACGATGCTGATACTCATCAAGGAACAAGGTACAATTGTTTTGGCCAGTCAGATGAGATATGCTGTATCTGCAGCAAGGGCCTGCCACTTCACGACATCACCAGTGCTGTGGAATTGTTTGGGAGTACCATAATAGGTTCTTTCTGAGATGCCAGTAGCATCACAGATTTCAAGAGGAGTATCTCGACCACGGTTCTTGAGAAACACAACTGTTCGTTTTACCCCTCCCAGCCAAGTTCAATTACTTCTTTGGGGTCTATGTAATGATTTCCTGGATCCACAATGAATCACTACTGATCAACAATATGACTCCCATAGTTCAGTATTACAGTGCATAGGAGTTTGACAGATCTGAGGCACCCTGCCCGGATATAGTCATCCCGACTCGCCCGGCTATAGTCATTTCCGACCCGTCCTGATATAACAATCCTGCCACTACACTCATAGATGTAGGTGCACAGCTGCGAAGCGAAGCGATTTCACGAGAACAGCTGTTTCAGTATGATAAACAGCCTGTTTCAGCCTCAGATCAGCCCCACGGAAGCAGAGTTCGCTGCAATGGTCAGTAAAGTGAAGCTATGTCGCTCAATGAAGCCATCACCAGCGCCAACACCGCAACTGCAACCAACCCACCCGCAATCCTTCCCACACCCGCGCCCGTATTCAACGACCCTGTCGGCGCCGCACTCGGGCGCGCAGAAGTCGTTGGCGCAGAGTTGGCAGAGCCATTGTCGTTGAGTGAGGTGACGGTGTGGGTGTTGGTAGCGGTGGTTCGGCCGACGTGACCGGTGGAGTTGCGTTCTGGATGAATATTATTTAATTATTTGGAGCCGAAGCTTTGTCATAGCCGTCATCTTGGGCGTGTTGGAGGTGGGTTCGAAGGTGAGCGCGTTTTCGCCGCCGTTGGGGTTGCCGGACCTTCGTGCTGCCGATGAATAGAAGCCTTGGGAGCCTCAAACAGCCCAGCCAATCCCAGACCGTTCAGCAAAGTATGGTTTGGATCCAAGAGACATTGGGTCACAGGGGTCACAGGATTCGGAGAAGTAGTTTGATTTGCTGGGAGATGGGACAACGGCTAGTGCATCTTGCAGAGGGCGTCGTTTGTAGAGACTAATACCAGTCCATTCTTCTGTACAACTCATATTTGGAAGACGAATTGGACTCTCTCACAAATCCCATGATAAATTTTCGAGTCTGAGGACTACAAAGGTGAAGTCCTGCCATTAGTTGACACAAAAGGGCACAACCTGTGCAAAAAATCTTGACAAGTAAAGAATTGCTCGAAGGGCTTGCAAGTCAAAATGCTGGCGGAGAAAGGGTCTCATTCAAAATGGCCATTCCAGCGGCTTGAGATGTCTTTCCGGCCAACAATGATTCATCCTATAATCATCGTAGCATTGGAGATTGATGGAAAGACCTAGATTCAATAAGAACTCCATATTAATAGGACACATCTGAGTGAGAGACCACGAATTCTTGCAGGGTATCAATGTGTATCTCCTCGAGGTGACAGACTTCATCGCTGCTCCGGAATCTGGCCCGGGTGTCCAGAAGCTCGGAGATAGAACCCAGCTCCATGAGTGGAATGGAGAGATTGAGCACCTAGAGACAAGGGGAGGAGCATTGAGCATGAGGTTCTTTAGTTGACAGCTGTGAGCTATGATCCGAACCCAAGGAGTGACATATCCTCTAGTGTAACTATTTGACTGGAAGTGTTCCAGCTTCAGAGACAGAGATGATTGAAGGATGCCAGAGCACAGCTTCACTGGCCCTGAAGTAAGTAACATTTCGGAGAGTCAACATTGTGTCAAAGCCAGTCGGTGTCATTACTGGCTTGACCAGAGAAATGGCGCATATTTCTAGAATCTCCAATACTCTGAGAATTGAAATGCTCCTTGTACAGCTGCTACAGTCCACCACAATGGAAAACGTGATGGGATTTTATCTTTGTGGTGTAGTACTTGAGTTGGGTAAGGAAAATTACTAATAGACATCAGTTGTATTATCATACCTGATTTCAATTTCTCACAAAAGGATGTGATAAACCACCAAATAACACAATGTATACCTGGGATGATAGCCAATGACAAAAGAAGAAAAACAGCAATATCAAAGACATGGCTAGGACTCGAACCCTAGCAACACTGATCGACTATCGTCCTCCACTGCAGGCACAAAGGTTATCTGCAATAGCCCACTGCACTACCACATTAAACAATTCGATGGGATTATATTGTCATCGTGTGATGTTAAGTGTCAGGGCAAGCTCTGAAGGAGCGAGTCAAAACACTGGAGGCCCCAGAGAATTTTGAACTTGTGACTGGTGCTTGTTGGCCTCTATTTGTCTGGTCGTGTTACTATACATAATCCTGACACAAAGATGGGACACAGCACTAAATAATGTAGGACATGGGGAATACCTAGTAACAATTTAGACACCAGAAGTAGCTGAAAAAAAGGTATCGTTGGATGAAGTAGAACCATTCTCTGATTCATTGTCCGAGCCAATCTCCTCATTCTCTTGATTCACCATTTCTCCATCTGCCAAATATTCATCTGATTCTGGAGGTCCTTCTCCTTCATATAAACCTGAATGAAGTGGGGGTGGAAGTTACTCAGTCAGTTTTCACTCAAAGAATGACAGACCCAAATGGACTCACCAGGTTCCAAAACTGGTTCAAGCAGTGGATATCCCAGATATTCAGCTATCTCGGTACTATCTGGATTGAAGCCACACGCTTTGTGAATATCCCGGAGGATAGGATATATCTGCGGTGGCATGTGATATTCATGCATCCTGATATTGATATGAAAGCTGATGTTGAATGCATCTTCAATATCTGTTATTGGTATAGTTGTTTGACCTTCTGAATCGGTTGACCACCACCAGGTCTCACTAGACAAAGTGCAGTGAACCCAGAGATAAAGCAGAGGATACTGCAGAAGTCCATGTGCTGTGCTAGCGGACCCTCTAGTCATTTGTGGAGCTGTAGTGCAATCAATCCATACTTGTTGTGGAATGGCTGGAATTGTCAGTTCAATCATTGTGGTCCTCATGAGAAACACTTTAGTTACTGACTTGACTGTACCTCCATATCATTTATCTTCATTTGCCTGATTAGGTGATGCACCTGGCTTGCCCACAGATGTAATATTGGAAATATAGGTGTGGGAGTCACCCCAGAGGCAGTAGGTTGCACTCCAAAAGCCAAAAACTGGTGTAAGTCCAACCCACTAAGGGCTGATCTGGGGACACACCATCTGATATTTCATGGGTATCATGATCAAATGTCAGAATATGAACCAAAAACTCACCGGATAGACATATCTGGCATACAATCACACACGATATGACCACCTGCAAGATACTGTTCCTCAGGCATGAGGATATATCGTCCAGGCACATGCAATGTTGTGGTGCCCTCTTGGTGGCTCATGGAAGCATTGAAGCTGGTGAGCTCCCAGTGACCATATGTTTCACAGACCACTGCAAGTAAATCATAGTATTCTCCCAGTGAAAACTTGGAGAATGAATTGGGGTTGAATCTGGAAAAGAGATGCTGTATATCTTTATAGGAGCGATTCCAGGGCCCGGTAATATCAAACTGCATGATGTCATAATAACTTGGCTTCGGTCCGAAATCATGGACCAGCAACTGGCCAGCATGATCAACATGAGATTCCAACATAGACATGTCCTAGAAAAGATTAGATCTCCACCAATGTCTGGAGAGCAATATCACTGACCGGGCATAGACCCTCTTTATACAAAGCATCAGTTGCTGACTGCATGTTTGTTAGTGGCCATCATGATCATGTAGCAGATGACTTCACACTGTACTGATCCCACTGCCATCCTCTCAGTGGTCCATTTGATTTATGAGTAATGTAAAACTTACCAGGTCACCAACATAGGTGACAAAGGTTGGTCCTGACAGTGAAAGGTGATAGTCTTCCCAACTGTGTCGGTGCCCACTGTGGAATATGAGTGCAGTGAAATGTCTTGAGTCACATAGACCATATAGCTGAATAATATTTGGATGTCTGCACCAGAATTAGTCCATGTCCGGCCTTTGCATAGATTCTCATAATATACGAACCTCACTGCAGAGAACACATCGAGATCCCACTTCCACTCCTTTGATGCAAGTCCCTCATATTTGCGAACCAGCATTGGCTGGCTAGAGTCCTGATAGATGTATCCGTCATATAACCGAATCCTACCAACCTCATGGAGAGTCCCATCAGATTGTAACTCGTGATAGATGTCACCAGATTGGAGCTCTTTTTTGAGAATGATGTCTCGAACTTTGATTTCAGCGTACTGCTCAATGCAAAATCAATCCATTCAAATGCAGGGACTAGACAAATGCTCACATCTTGGTCATCTGAAGGCTGACAGTTGTATACTGTGTTGTTTGAGAAGAACGGGGCATTGATGTTGCCTACCAATAGCGTTAATCAGATTTATGCTATCCTGAGACCTACGAACCAAGTCTTGCATCATGTAGGCTCTGAATCAAATTTCCCATCTGACTCCCACCATCATCGGCATTTGATCTTCCTCCAATGGGACTGAGACTAGCCACATTGCTAGTCTCGAGCGCCTTATTGTGCTGGCGCCGAAAACGAATAAGTTTGAAGGGCATGATGGTAAGAAGAAAGATTGGAGGGGATGCAAAGTGCTGGTTTTCCGCCATGAAGCTGTGTCTGTTGTCATCGCCTTTTCACAGCTCTTTTGAGCCCTTATCCAACAATGGCGTGATATTTTTACTTATGAGCACAGGACAACATTCAAAACCCGACAGATGGCGAGCTACACAGAACATCAGAGAAGCCAGTCATGACTTTGACCTTGAGCAGGTGTCATTGTACCTTACAGGAAGCCAAGGTGAAACATCCATCTCACAAGAAGAGTAGACTTCGCTGACATATAACATGAATTTGTAAAGTAGACTCGTACCTGACAAGCAGATATGGCAACTATCACTGGGGGCAGAAGCCAACCCACTCCAAAAGGAGCGCCTTGAATGAAATATCGATGCACTCATGATGGCTGGCTGTGACAGCGGCATTTCCAGTGCCGAACACTGCGTTTCCGGCTGATCTATTTTCAGTCAGAACACGTGTGAATACGAGCCCCACTGTTGGTCTGACTGTTGGTGCGACCATGCTTTTTCTGGTTCCCAGGTGCATCAGACATTGGTGGTAGATGGGCTGAAGGAGGAATCGGTAGAATGAAGATGGAAGAATGAATGAGAGAGACAACTGAAATCGATTTACGAACAAAGTGATGCAGGGTTTCTTTGATCCAATTGTCATTGCAATCTAGTCGTCGAACAAGCAAATGACAGTAGCAATGGTGTCAGAGCAATGCCGATGAATGGAAAAGAGATGTATTGGTCTTAGAAGCAAGAAAAATATCTGGAGATAATTGTCAACTGTAATGCCAGCAGAAAAGAGAAACTGAGATGTACATGAAGCTTGGAGCCTTCAAGTCAAGCAAGCTCAATCCTCTGAGCAATCCCCAGACTATCAATCCCACAGCCAAGGAACAAGCAAGACCAGCTTTCCACCTCCAGTACCACTCTCCAATTCTGCGGGTTCCAGCAGCACAAAGCAAAGACATGAGGGAAATTTGATTGCTGGCAGACCTGAGAAAACAGCGCCTAGAGCCAACTTGACCTGAAGAAGGGTGCGATTCGGATTCCAGAATTGGATTTGAGGCCTAGACCGGCCACGTGTCTCGGATCGTGGGGTTGGATCTCCGCGATCGGGCACTTAAATTTTTGTGAAGTGCATTCAAAGGCATTCAAGGTATTCAAGTGTCTTCTGCAGACCCGATTGTCTCAAGTCAAGGAAATTTCCATGATGTGGACCAATACTGGTGCGGTTCGGAACTCATATCAGATTCGCGGGAAGGCCGGCCCGTTATTCTCACGCACAGACCATCGGCAACACTGTGGTGTCGAACACAAGAAAATTCACGGTGGCCTTGGATACTGCAGACATATTGTATAGACATATAAAAGTTTGCTTCTGGACAATGGCTTTGAATTCTGAGCAGTTTAGCAAAAGTCAGATGAAAATCTCAAAAAGGCCTCAGCGGCATGGAAGAGCGAGTACTGAATGTCATCTAGCATGGCAATTATGTTAGATTATATTCTGCAAATACCTTCCTTAAAATCTAGCATCATAAATTATTTTCTTGGCCAGGTTCTTTCTGCTAGAAGACAATCAGAGGATCCATAATTGTTGGATGTATGTTTTTATGTCTATTATTTTGGAGACAATGTCACAAAATATTGAATATTGGTTGAGCCAGAGCAATTGAATTTCAAAGTGATGATTCTCCAGGAGTCTTGAGCTCCCGTCACAGCTGCCCACGGGTCATTTTCACAGCCATGAAAATGGCCCGCGATGATGCTTTATCTTGGCGGCCGGGAAAACAAAAAATGTTTGCGGGCTGCGAACATTTGGGCGAAGATTCCCACCGCAAATGTCGGCCGGATCGATTTTCGCCGCGCTGTTCACGGCCGGCGAAGATTTTTTTTCCCCCGGCCACCAAGATAAAGCATTATTGCCGGTCATTTTCACGGCCGTGAAAATGGCCCGCGGACCGCCGTGCATTGTACATTTCAAGTGGAATGAATGATGATGAGTCAGCCCAATACAGTATGTGCTCAGACACGCTCAAATTCTGAGAAAATAAGTACCAGTTGAGACAGTGCATAACCAGGGAAACGAGATCGCTTTCTTGGGATATTGAGAAAGACATCCAGTGTCATGGATACGTTTTTCATCCAGCCGAGTAGAAGTCGGATGTCGGGCCGAGGAGCAAATATTCGCTCTGCATTGAAATGTTCGAGCAGTTTACAATTCGCTACCACCCAGCTCTCTGCAGTCTATGACATGCAGGAGCCAGTGTCACCGAACACCAAACCCAGGAACCTGCACTATTGAGCAGTGTCGTAGTGCCTTTTGGAGCATTCGTTGTTTGACATTATCCACCCATATTAAATGACCGCATCTAATTTTCTAGGAAAATCTTGCTTAAGAAAGCTGTACAGTGTCAATGATTATTTGTTTGCGAACAAGTAATGCAATAAGAAGCCAATAAGCAGAATTTCAAACTGGTCCCCCTACTGGCATTGTAATTCATGACAATGTTGATGATTCCTTGGATTCTGGCAATGGATCTGAGTTCTAATAACATTATCATCTTATCTGTATTGTTTTATTAGTGCGCAATATTATACTGCACTTGTCATGTAGACTGTCAGCAAATTGCACAAGTACCTGTGAACACCATTCATACCCACAGGTTTGAGAAACCCGTGAGTTTTTCATGGTGCCATCTCATCAGGCTTCTTGATGACTCTGGTATGAAAAGTACTCCTTCCCAACACAAGTGGGGCTCATAATTATAGGCTCAGATGATGGTTCACTCTAGATATTTATTTGGGTCAATATAGCACAGCTACACCTGTCAATTGGCTTATATGTCAGGGTTCATGACATAAGCTCTCCACAAACGTGTCAGGGTCTCGACATGAGGGTTATCATGGGGCCAAGGGCTGTTAAGCATGAGGCGGTTAATAAGAGCCGCATGAAAGACATGAGGTACAAACATGTTAAGTAGTATAAATAGTCTTAGAATACTCTTGTATTCCTTAGACTTACAATCTCAAGTTCTTACCCTAAAAAGTTCCTTGACATTATAAATACTTGGATTTAAACATTTGAAGCAGCTGAAAGAAAGGTATCATTGGATGAAGTGGAGCCATTCTCTGATTCATTGTCCAAGCCAATCTCCTCATGCTCTCGGGCTACCATTTCTCCATCTGACAAGTAGTCATCTGATTTTGAAGATCCTTCTTCATATGGATCTGAATGAACTGGTGGTAGAAGTTGCATAGTCAAGTTTCACTCAAAAAATGAAGACCCAAATGGACTCACTGGATTCCAAAACTGGTTCAAGCAGTGGATATCCAAGATATTGGGCCATCTCAGTGGTGTCTGGATTGAAGCCACATGCTTTGTGGATATCCCAGATGATAGAATATATCTGCTGAGGTATGAGATATTCATACATCTCAATCATGATATCCCAGCTGATGTTGAATGCATCCTCGATCTCTGTTCCTGATATGACAGTTTGACCTTCCAGATCAGTTGACCACCACCAAGTGTGACTAGAAAGAGTGCAGTCAACCCAGAGATAAAGCAGAGTATGCTTCAGAAGTCCATGTGCTTCCCCAGGAGACCACACAGGCGTTCGCGGAAGTGCATTGCAGAAAATATATACTCTCTGTGGAATAACTGGAATGGCAGTTCAATCATTGTGGTCCTCATAGAAACACTTTGGTAACTCACTTGTCTGTACTCCCATATCATTTATCTTCATTTTCTTCATTATGTGATGCACTTGACTTGCCCATAAATTGAATATTGGAAATACAGGTGCGGGGGTCAGCCCAGAGGCAGTGGATTGCACTCTGGGGGTCAAACACTGATGGAATTGCAACCCGATAAGGTCTGCTGTGGGAACAGTGCATCTGATATCTCATGGAGATTAAGGTAAGTCAGTAGGATATGGACCAAGGACTCACCGGACAGACATATCTGACATACATTCACAAAGGATATAATCTTCAGGACACCGATTATACAGCCTGAGGATATATGGTCTTGGAACACGCAATATTGTGGTGCCCTCCTGGTACATCATGGAAGCATTGAAGTTGGTAAGTTTATGGAATCCGTATCCTTCACAGATCATTGCAACTAGATCATAGTATGCCTCCAGCAAAGACTTGGAGACTGAATTGGGGTTGAATTTGGAAGATAGCCGCTGCATATCTGCATAGGATCAATAAGGGGTCAAGGAGAGCCACATGGGGTCATCATAACTTGACTTTGGCGAGAAAGCATGGACCACCAACTGGCCAGCATGATCAACACTGACAAAAGGTAGATGGTCATCCTGGAGTAAATTAGCTCTCTGTAATGTCTCTAGAGTAAAATATCACTGACCTGTGGTCTTAGACCTTGTGTGCACAAAGCATCCGCTGCTGACTGCATGTTGGTTAGTGACCATAGCAATCATCTGGCAAAAACTTCACAATGTACTGATCCACCTGCCATCCTCTCAGTGGTCCATTTCATTTATGAGTGATGTACAACTTACCAGGTCACCAACATAGGTGACAAAGGATGGTCCTGACAATGAATGATGATAGTCTTCAAAAATGTGTTGATGCCCACTGTGGAATATGAGTGCAGTGAAATGTTTTGAATCACATAGACCATATAGCTGAATAATATTTGGATGTCTGTGCAGGAATCAGTCTGTGCCCAGCCTTTGGACAGATTGACATGGTATATGAACCTCACTGCAGAGAACACATCCATATCCCTCTTCTAGTCCTTTAATGCAAGTCCCTCATATTTATGAACAAGCATTGGCTGGCTTGAGTCCTTATAGATGTATCCCTCATATAACCGAATCTGACCAGCCTCATGGAGAGTTCCATCAGATTTGAGCTCTTTTTTGAGAATGATGTCTCGGACTTTGATTTCAGCATACAGTATTTGACCGCCCAGTTGTACACTATGGGTCAGTTGTACACCTGTTTAACAACTGCCACTCAAGGTGAGGCTCTGGGGTAAAATCACCATAAATTAGTGGACTCTAATACAAGATTTTACATCCAGGATTGAAGGCAATCTGCCCAGAAATGATTGAGATATGAGCATGTCAAAACAGGACAAAATATTCCAAATTGAGATATCACTCAATTGTACACATGTAATCAGGCTATAACTTCCTCAAAACATGTCTGATTGCCATAAAACTTGGTACCAATATGAAAGGTAATATATAGAAGCTTCCCAAATACCGGGATTTCCCATAAATATTGAGGGCCTCAAATGGGAGACAAAATTGATTTTGGGTGTACAACTGGGCCGTAAAATACTGTACTGCTCAATGCAAAATCAATCAACCCAAGCCCTTTCTCATGAATGCTCACATCTTGGTTGTCTGAACCCTGAGAGTTGTATACCATGGTAAGCTGGTTGTTTGAGAAGAGTGGGGCATTGATGTTGCCTGTCAATGGAGTTACCCAGATTTTATGTCCTGCTTAGAGCTACAAACCAAGTCTTGCACCCTGTAGGCTCTGGATGAGATTTCCCATTGGACGCCTGCCATCATCAGCATGGCTTTTTTCTCCAAGGAGACTGTGACCAGCATCATTACTGGTTTCAGAGGCCTTATTGGTGCGGTGCCAAAAACGTCCAAGTTTGAAGGGCATGATAGTAGGAGGAAAGATGGGTGGGGAAGCAAAGAACTGGTTTGCGCCCACAAGGCTGTGTCCATTGTCATGGCATTTTTACAGCACTCACTGTGTTTCTGCCAGATCTATTCTGATCTAGAGTACATGACATATTCTCGGCATATTCTCACCATCAGAATATATGTCAGACATGTCGGAATACAAGTCTGTTTCCAGCAATTCACAAAGTCAATATCTTCAGGGATAGAATAAGCAAATCTCTCTGACATTTCAGTCCTCTACCAAGCTGTTTGTCAGGCAGTAAAGGTGAGACTGGGTGACAAAGAATTAAACTTTCATGAAATGAGGCATCATGAGCTAAGCGTTGCCATGCCCAAAAGAGGAATGCAAGTCTCTCTTTGTGGAAACATAGTGCGGTGCAATCTGATGCTTTCAGGGTATGGAAAAGAATACTTATATACTGGATCTGTAGGCATAATGATCAGCATTGTATTAGAATGCTGTGGATTGGAGGGCCACGATGATCCTGAAAAAGATGTGAAAGCTGAGTCCTTTGAACGTCGTTACGGCCTATTACGGAGTCAAAAGAGGCGCTGCGGCCTCAAGGACCCTGACCGAGACTGCCCGATGGGAGCATGTAAGTCCAGAGATATGTTCCAGCTCTAGGCAGTGAATAGACTGAATTATGTAGTCTCATACATAGAGGAGACCTATACAAGAGTAGACTCATATATACTTGAGTGGAACAGGCACATATGCTGAGATATATGAGATTTAGTCTCAGCTGCACTGAAGTAAGAATATGTCACACAAATATTTAAGAATAGCTATGTATTCTCACGAAGCTCTGGCCTAATCTCAGGTGCTCTGACCATAAAATAGAACAGGTGGGAACGTAGTGACTACTTCATGAGCCCTTATCCAACAATAGCCTAATATATTTTATTTACAAGTGCAGGACAGCATTCAAAACAAGACAGGCTGCCAATCTACTTTAGTACACCAACTATGCTAATGGCTGGGTGTTGCATCAATCACTCATTGGATTCATATGCCATCATCCTCCAAACGGGATTATTGTACCAGAGTGTTGCACCAAAATGATGATAAATCTTGCTGATACTGCCTTTTCAGGGGCTCAGCGCACCATCATCCCGCTTTCCGGAATGGAATTAGATTGGTGCTTGACTCGGCCACATTTTTCTACTATTGATAGCCATGGTGCACCAGGGAACTTTCTGACACATACCATTCATGCATCAGTAGACATTTACATGTAAACTTGACCCTGTTTCTCAAACTAACAATCTGATATTGCATATAATGTCAGCAGTAAGGCATACCATGAAGCAGATGTTTGCCCAGATATCCATGGAAACATCCATGAGAATATCCACAGATGTGGCTGTGCTACATCTCCAAGTGTGGATGCTCACAGATATGGAGATGACTTCCAAGTAAGGCACACCAGGGATGGATGTGTGGATCATCCGCATCTGGCTCTGCAGATATTGATTATTCTGAAACTGAGCTCTGCATCCGGGTGCATCCGGCTCTGTGGATGTTTCCACAGTCATATCCACAGATATCCGCAAATATTTGAGTCTTTTATTGCCATTTGAAGAAGTTTTATCATTAGAAGTAGACATTAATCAGTATAATTCCTATGTAATACCCTTTGAATACCTGTATCAAGTTCACTTTGTCAGTAAATAATCAAAACTCAGAGTTGAAATTCTTTGAAAGTCATCTTCCATGGATGACTCAGCATAGCCACATCTGCGGATATCTGGACAAACATCGATAGTTTATTGAATGAAACAACTTGATATTAGTATTTCAAAGGTTGTTTGCCCAGATCTCTGCAGAAACTTCCATGAGAATATCTGCAGCTGTGGCTGTGCTCAGACATCCACATCCGCGGGTGCGGATGCTCGCGGATGTGGAGATGACTTTCAAGTACTTTCAACTTTGAGCCTCATTATTTAGTGAATAGATCACTTGATACATGTGTTCAAAGGGTACTTTCAATGATACAACTTCTTCAAATGACAATAAAAGTCCCAAATTCTGCAGATATCCAGATCCACCTGTGGTATATATGCCTTATGTCTTCATTGTCATAGCATGAAACTTCCCTGTTTTGCTGAACTTGACAGATGATGACAATTTATATTCTTCATTATTCTTCATTGGAGTTTCGTCGCTTTTTCCCTTTGCTTGGGGCAGCTGGCATTGTACTACAGAGGGACCATGAACAGCAGTCGGACACAGCTCCTGAGTAAAGATTGGCTTGTACTCGGGGTCGACTAAAGTGATGGTCACACGCCTGTCAGACCCTTTGATCGCGCCTCAAAATCTTCGATTCAATCGTTATAAAAGCAACAAGAGCCCAAGAAAAGTGATGATAAATGTAGAATATAATACAGAGCTATGTTTAGAGGCCAAAAATTCAACTAGAACCGAGTATGTCCACCCTTTTCTCAAGCACCGCCTCAACACGTTCTGACATTATGATGTGTTTGTCGACGTCAGAGATGGCCAGCGCGTCTCACACTTCGCGACAACCAAGCTGCAGCTGTGCAACGGCGGTGAGTGTCACTATAGCTAATCATTGTACAAAGATGGGGCACAACACTAAATAACAGAAGACATGGGCAATACCTAGTAACAATTTAGACATCGGAACCAGCTGAAAAAAAGGTATCATTGGACGAAATGGAACCATTCTCTGATTCATTGGACGAGCTAATCTCCTCATTCTCTTGAGTCACCATTTCTCCATCTGAGAAGTAGTCCTCTGATTCTGAAGATTCTTCTTCATATACACCTGAATGAACTTGTGTTGGAAGTTACTCAGTCAGGTTTACTCAAAAGAATAAAAGACCCAAACAGACTGACTGGGTTCCAGAACCGGTTCAAGCAGTGGATATCCCAGATATTCGGCTATCTCGGTGCTGTCTGGATTGAAGCCACATGCTTTGTGGATATCCCAGAGAATAGGATATATCTGCTGGGGTATGTGATATTCCATCGCAGAGATCCAGATATCCAAGCTGATGTTGAATGCATTTTCAATATCTGTTGTTGGTATGGCGGGGTAACCTCTTGAATCAGTTGACCACCACCAAGTTTTACCAGATGGAGTGCAGCGAAGCCAGAGATAAAGCAGATTATGCTGCAAAAGTTCATGTGCTCCAGCAGCAGACTGTCCAGTCAGTTGTGGAGCTGCAGTGCAGTAAATGAATATGGCCTGTGGAATAGCTGCAATTGTCACTTTAATCATGGTGATCCTCTTAAAAACACTTTTGTGACCGACTTGTCTGTACTCCCATATCATTTATCTGCATTTGCTTGATTAGGTGATGCACCTGGCTTGCCCATAGATTGAATATTGGAAATACAGGTGTGGGGGTCAGCCCAGAAGCAGTGGACTGCACTCCAAAAGCCAAACACCGACGAAGTTGCAGCCTAATAAGGTCTGATGTAGGGACAGTGCATCTGATATTTCATGGAGATCAAGATAAGATAGTAAGATATGGACCAAGGACTCACCGGATAGACATATCTGACATACATTCGCATAGGATATGATGTTCAAGATCCCGATTATTAAGCCTGAGGATATATGGTCCAGACACATGCAATGTTGTGGTGCCCTCTTGGTGCGTCATGGAAGCATTGAAGTTGTTCAGGGTCGACGAGTTGTGGAGCTCACAGATTACTGCGAGCAGATCATAGTACTCCTCCAGCGAAAACTTGGAGAATGAATCAGGGTTGAATCTGGAAAACAGGCGCTGCATATTTTTATCGGATTGATGAGAGGTGAAACTGAGCCACATGGTGTCATCATAACTAGGCCTTGGTTCAAAAGTATGGACCACCAACTGGCCAGCATCATCAACGGTGTAAAGAGGTATATGTAAGGCCTAGAGGCAATTAGATCTCCGCTGATGTCTCCAGAGCAATATCACTGACCTGTGGTCTTAGACCCTGTGCGAACAAAGCATTGGTTGCTGACTGCATATTTGTTAGTCATCATAGCAATCATGTGGAAAATGAATATACAGTGTACTGAGCCAACTGCCACCCTCTGAGTGGTTCATTTGATTTACAAGTAATGTACCACTCACCAGGTCACTGAGACAGGTGATGAAGGATGGTCCTGACAATGAAAGATGATACTCTCGCAAACTGTTTTGGTGTCCACTGTGGAATATGAGTGCAGTGAAATGTCTTGAGTCACATAGACCATATAGCTGAATAATATTTGGATGTCTGCACCGGAATCAGTCCATGTCCGGCCTTTGCATAGATTCTCATAGCATATGAACCTCACTGCAGAGAACACATCCAGATCCCGCTTCCAGTCCTTCAATGCAAGTCCCTCATATTTGCGAACAAGCATTGGCTGGCTGGAGTCCTTATAGATGTATCCGTCGTATACCCGAATCTGAACATCCTCGTGGACAGTCCCATCAGATAGCAACTTGTGATGGGTGGCACCAGATTGGAGCTCTTTTTTGAGAATGATGTTTCGGACTTTGATTTCAGCATACTGCCCAATGGAAAATCAATCAAATTAGACCCAATGGCTTGACAAATGCTCACATCTTGGTTGTCTGAAGGCTGACAGTGGCATACTGTGGTAACCTGGTTGTTTGAGAAGACTGGGGCATTGATGTTGCCTGCCAATGCAGTTAACCAGATTTAACCATCCTCAGACCTACAAACCTAGTCTTGCACCATGTAGGCTCTGTATCAAACTTCCTATCTGACTCCTACCATTATTGGTGTTGGCTCTTTCTGCAAGGAGACTGAGACCAGCAGCATTGCTAGTTTCAGAGGCCGTATTCTGGGGACGCAAAAAACGTACAAGTTTGAAGGGCATGATGATAGGAGGAAAGACCGGACAAAGGGCAAAGGGCAAAGAACTGGTTTGCCTCCACGAGGCTGTGTCTATTGTTATCACCTGTTCACAGCGCTACTTTGAGCCTTATCCAACGATTGTGCAATATTATAGATTGCCAGGAATGCCGAGAGACTCTCCCAAAATGCCCTTGGAATCAAGTTTGCCTGACCCAAAAGATTGGCTTGAAAATTGAAGATTTGCATGCCGATGCTTTACTAAATAAGGGATACCTGCAACCATTTACAAGAGACCTATGGTTTCCACTCGGTGGTCTTTAATTCACTGATTAGATCTCCAAAGTCCCTGCGCAATGCACCAAGCTTCATGGACCTTCAAGGATGGATTAAAGTGGACCACTCAACAATCTGTTATTTTTGTAATATCATAGTTTGATCGATGCATAAGTATAGTTTTCATTTCATTTCATCCTGCTAATGTGCTGTCATTCCATGAAGATTACGAGTCCCATATGTGACACGACAATAACTACCAAGCCCGTTATTCTCATTTCTGCAGCCAATGTGCCTTTTTGGCAAGAAGCAAACCAAAGAAGGCCTTCATGTATCACAATAACACGGGGAGTCGTTGAACTTGGAATTGACGCCCACGGAGCGCTGGGCCAGAGCTGTGGAAATTCACAGCCCCTGGTGACGGTTGGGTGACAGCCTCGTGTTTCCCGCGTGTTCCTGTGACATTCAGCTCGTTGACCCATATCTCATCCTGTTTCCTGCCGTCATGAAGAATCCCATCAAACGTCTCTTCAAACGGCGTCTTCGACGTCGAACTGACCTTCTCTCTGGTGTGTTTCCTTGACAGAAATTGCTGCTTTGAAGGCTGACGATGTTTTGCAGAGCCTGTCCCGCTTCCTTCCCCGTATATTTCGGCGTTCATAAACGATGTTGAACCCGCTGATGAGGAGGTTCCGCCACCAAGGGACGAGAACAATGAATTCCCCGACGAGGTCATACAGGAAGACGATGTGCGTTTTCGAGCGGCAAGCGATACCATTTTCCAGTTCAACGATGACATTATCCCTGATAACGATGAGTCTGGACCCACACCCCCAACTTACCCCAATGGCCAGCCCACAGAGGACATTATCCGTGATCACGAATCCGACGACCTGATGCACTTGAATGGTCTGGGAGCTTCGTTGACCACGACCGTGAAGGGATCGACAATTAGTGCGTTTATGTTTCTCTTCCGTTTTGCTGCTTATATTCTGTTTGGCATCTAGGTCATGTCGGTCGCGACGTTCTTTCTCACAACGGAGTCACAAATTACAAATTTGTACTATTCAACGGAAAAGGTGTTTTGGCAGCTTCTGCTTCTGGCGCCGCTGTTTCGATGGTATGTCCGTCACCTCTACTGCATCTGAGTAGTTCCTTCAATGATTCTCCAGTGGCGCCAACCCAGTTCTCCTCAGCCCCACATCACGAATCAGCCTGTCAACACAGCTATACAATTGTGGCATCCTTACAGCTGCCATACGAACATAATTATGACTCAGACGAGTCTTCTAGTATTGATCCTGCTCAATGTTCTGTCTCTCCTTCGCAAACCCCGACTGCCTGTGAGTGCCATCATAAAGTAGCGTCTGCTCTGTATTGAAACGAATTTATAGTGATCTATACATACCCTCCGTTTTTCTTGAATTCCCCGGGACTTTTAACAATTTCCTCCCAGAACTGTAGATTTATGATACCTAATAATAGCGAGACTTTTAGTCATTATTCTTTATTCTTATGTTTTAGAATAATACTGTACCTAGTACTGTGTCAGTACCCGGTGAAGCGTCTTGTTCTCAATGAAGCGCTCATCTGCTAACACGATTCGCTGCGATACTAATTCTCATCTGCTGAACACTGGTTCAGCAATCTCTATTCTGTCTGTCATCGATTATCCTTCTGTCCTTGATATTGGTCCCAGGCGGATGCAGCGATTTCCTGTCATCAGTTCGCTCTTCCTCCTAGCCTCTTGCTCGAGATCCCCGCCGATCCCGAGCCTGATGCGCCCCGCCCTGCGACGATCCGATGCGCCCGATCCCACTTCCTTTCCCGATATAGCAACCCCGCTATTTGAATTGGGTTTCGGTCGGGAGATTTCGGACTCGGTTGGCGTTTAGCACTGGGTGTTCCATCGGATCTGCGAGCACAGGATATAACTTGGTTTCACGATAACTCTATTCATCATGATACTATGATGAGCACTGAGTTTCAGTTTCAGCGACAGCGATACTTTGTTCCGGTCAAAGCTTCAAGGGTGAAACGACTCGAACGGGATTTGCAGGATATTGGGGTGAAACGACGTTGTTGAATGTTGGCCGGCGTCAACGAGGCTTTTCCTGAACGTTGGACTCAATCGAGGCATTGCTGACTGACGGACTCGAACGAGTCATTGTTGAAAGTTCGGGTCAAAAGGAAGGCGTTGGGCACTGACTGCATGTTGGACTTGGACGACTTGGACGGACTCGAACGGTTTCTGTTGTCAGGACCCCCGGCCAAGGGATTCTTGGGTTCCAAGCCTGTTAGCCTCCGATATCCACTTGAAGCACAGTACTTGGCGCGAACCAATGCATTATAAGTAGCCAAGAAAACCCGGCGATACGATGCTACGAGCATAATAGTACAACGCCACGAAGATGATAGTCTACCTACCTACTAGTATAAGATTTGTATCTCAACTGCCCTGTTTTGCGTCTTTTTACGTCTGACTGTTCATCTAGTCTCTCCTAGCCAGACCCGACGATCAACAAGTTGATGTACTGTTCATCACGATATCATTCTCGTCCTGCCTTGTAACTTGGGTACTCATCATTCAGGTTCATTCACAGCGCTCCGCCGTCCATCACCGTAATTCCCGCCGCCGCCTGTATTCCCGCGCCAAGAGATCCTTGAGTGGCCGACGTCGCTACGTAATACCAAACTGTCGGGAGAATAGCTCTGCAAAAGCAGCTGAAATGGCACGAGAGACGGATTTCATTCATATTTGATTTCAATTACTTCTATCAAGGACGCTCGCAAGATCAAATATATTCCTTCCTGTCATATTAAATTCCTCTCCCTCAAAATCCGTTCGAGGTTTCTGAGGTTTAACCGTTTATAAAGTATTATTGCTCCCTGGCCGTAAATCTTCTCCCGCTGCGCCACTCCCGCTCCTCACTTTCCAATGCTTTGTGGAGATTTTACGGCGCTGTCCCACAAAAGCGGGTTGATATCACGCCGACGCCGTCAAACCCTTCCTAAAAGATCATCATTTACGGCCACTTCTCGCCGTTAACCGCCCAATCGAGGTGAAACCTTCTGATCGGCTTTCCTGAAACACCATCACACGTAATCATTCGAATCAATCACTCCACGTGATGTTGCACATGGGCCAAAATCGTCCCAGCATTACGGTTTCAATTTCCCAGCGTTTGGCGTCAGCGCAACCTTCACACGGACGACGACTGCTCTTGTACACGACTCTCTTGACGCCGTCACAGGACATTTTCAGGTAAAGACCTTTTCTGGCCGCTCAGGATATTAGAGGAAGGCCAGCGTTGACGCCCCTTGTAGGACGACCGACCTCCCTTAACAGACGTCGAGCCTCAATCTCGACATCACATTCTTTCAACCCACATTCCTTATAACCGAATAAATCCAATAAAACAATAATGGCATCTTTCCAACGAGCTGTAGAGCACCGCAAGAGGGCTGTGGAATTCACGGAGCATGCGAAGAGGGATCTTGTCCCTTTGGATGTACCGGGCTCTAATAATGGCGATGGTGGTGGTGGTGGTGGTGCGTTGAATTATCTTTTTCCTTTGAGGAGCAGAGGCTGATTGTTTGCTTGCTCTTTTTGTCTCATTCCTCGCCGGTCGCTCATTCCTTCGTCGCTGTTGCTCTGAATTATTTGTTTCCTTTGGTCGCTGCGTTATCGAATCCCTTGCCGCTTCACTCCCTTCGCTCGCTTCTTCCTGCTCCTCTTGTCCATTTTTCGGTGCGCTCGGTCGTCGCTCGGAATTCTCAGACCCAAACCAAAACCAAAACCAAAGCTCGGCCACTTCCGCGCCCACCTCGGCCTCTGTCGTCTCCATTCCTACCTCCAACCCCAACAATGGCAATCCCAACGGCGGCCAAAATAATCAGCATACCTCCAAATCGACCACGACCACGACCAAGACTTCCGCTGCACCAACCTCTACGACCGAACAAAAGGAAAGTGAAACCGAAACCGAAACTGCCACTTCTTCGTCTACTACGGCTACCTCTACGACGACGGACCAGACGAGTTCGACAGTAGAGGCTAGTAAGACGATTGTGTCGACAAAGGTTCGTCTTCTTCCCTATTTTCTTTATCAATTATTAAAATCGTCTCAGACCACCGCAACTGCCGCCGCTCTCGTCGGCCAAACGACGGCCACCAACACCCACACCGTTACATCGCCGAACGACAATGGTTCTGGTGACTCGGAGCCGACAATTAGCGCGAGCGCCACGCCGGCGCCGTCGGGCTCGTTGAATACGGGAGCAGTTGTTGGTGGAATTGCGGGTGGACTTGTGGCGGTTGCGATTTTGGCGGCTTTGATTGCTTTCTTTATTGTAAGTCGTCGCTCTTTTCTTCGTCTTTCTTCATCGTCCGAATTCTTCCCCGCGAATCTTTGCTTTTACCACGAATCCTCCCCTTGCTGCGCGATTCGCTCATTTTGCTTACCTCTCCTCTCGCAGCGCCGCTACAAAAGACGCTCTCGCTCTGAAGAATTCGATGCTGCCCAATTCCGTCGCTCTGCCATGATCATGGACGAGTCGCGCCCGACGAGCTTGTTTGGTGGATCTGGTCCAAGGCCCACGAGTATCTTTGGTTTCGGTGGGTCTCATTTCGTCTAACTTCTTCCAATCCGTTGCCGATACCTTTGTCATTTTTCCACCCCCTTTTTCCAACCTTTTTCGAAACTCTTTTTCGAAATCTTTTCCGAATTACGGACCTTTTCTAATCGAAATCTCTCAGCTCGTCCAGGTGCTGGCTCCTCCGATCCTCGTCCACCTTCCTTCTTCGCACGAGCTTTCCATCGTCCCGCTGCGTCTATCAATTCGACGCATGATGCAGGTGTGGCTGGACAAGGAGCGTTTAAATACCAGCAGAATGCTGCCGCTGCTCCTGGACCTTTCTTGAGTCCGACGGGAGGGGCTTATCAGCCATACCACGATGCGACGCCGCAGACCGCCGAATACAACGAGAAGGATTATCAGCAAAACCCATTCAACCAACAAGAATATTACCAGGACCAGCCCGCCGGAGCCAAGGCTTTGCAGCCTAGACAACAGTATACGTTTGGGCAAGAGGCGGCAGCTTCTAACGGCGTCGGGCAAGGGCAATACGGCGTTCAGGGGCAAGGAGACTATGTCGTCGATGGGGGTCATTATTACGAAGACGAGCATCTGGGGCAATACGACGAGAAGGCTGGGTATAATATTGGCGATTATCATTCATATGCGCCCGACACTCCTCCAGTCGCTTCTGCGCCGGCCAGTCATTCTCGGCCGCTCGCATCAGGACAACAGGGAGCTCGACCGGCGAGCATGGTGGATGATGATGCTTATGGGGGGATGTAATTTCTGCCTCGTGGAGGTAGATGTTTTTTGATTTTTCTTTATTTCTTTTTGCTGTTCTCTTTTATCGTTTCATGTAGCACGTCTTTTTCATCTCGTCTCTTTACTCGTAGCGTCGTCTCTTTACTCATAGCGTCGTCCCTTTTACGTATCGTGTCGTCTGCTTTTACGTATCGTGTCGTCTGCTTTTACTACATATCGTGTCGCTCGACGCTGGCGCTTTTACCATCCGTCTGCATTTGGCGCAGACTTTTTTTACTTTAATGTATGGCCTGGCGTCCGTCGTGTATCGAGACATTATACCACATTATAGTTGCGATATCTTGCTTGTCGGGTACAAGTCTACTCTTATTAAATCCATGTTACATGCAAAGTCTACTCTTGTAGACTCGGACCATTTGGGTTTCCTTGTACCATCGGAAACCCCGCACTGTAATTGGATTGACTCTCATCAAATTGGGGTTTTTTGTGCCAGGGAGTGGTTCGAGTTGGGAGCCAGATGCTTGGCACGTTGGCTTCCTGCAAGGTACAATCACACCTGCTGTAAGGTCCAAGTCACGACCTGCTTCTCTGATTTTCTGGCCCGCTCACCATTTGTGAGTTCGATATCGATATGAGTTTGAAATTTGAGCGGAGCTTCAATTCTCGTGACCTTCGACATAAGTAGGTGTCCCGATTCATCCTTGAACCAGGAGATCCTTCTGGATCATTTCTGTTTTTATCTTGACTGCGAGCCTGTTCTCTCTAGTGCGCCGCTGGCGAAGAAAATTTTACGTGAAATCGGAGTGTCGCCAATGTTTCGGCACCTTTCGGAATGGTTTCGAGAGCCCGTGAAACATCAGACACGATGAGCGAGCCCAGGACATGTGCATCTCAGTATCATGGTTTATGGCTCATTTCTTCCTTACTTCTTTCCTTTTTTGTATTTGTATTTGTATTTTTTATTTAATTATTAATATTTAGGCACACAAATCGCTATCGAGCTGATTTTCTGTGCAGCTCGCTATCTGTCTTGCTTTGGATGCTGTCGGGTGCTCATAACTAAGAATCTCATGCTATTCTTAGATAAGCCTCGAGTAGAGCTGTGAAATAGCGATGACAACAGCCACAGCCTCGTAGAGGAAAACCAGTTCTTTGCTTCTGCTCCCATCTCTCCTCCTACCATCATGCCCTTTAAACTTATACATTTTCGCCGCCGCCAGAATAAAGTCCCTGAAACTAGCAATGTGGCTAGTCTCAGTCCCAGTGGAGGGAGACCCAACGGTGATGATGGTGGGAGTCGGATAGGAAATCTGATCCAGAGCCTACAGGGTGCAAGACTTGGTTTGTAGGTCTCAGGATGGTGTAAATCTGGTTAACTCTATTGGCAGACAACATCAATGGTTCAGTATTCTCAAACAACATGGTATACAACTGTCAGCCTCCAGATAACCAAGATGTGAGCATTTTTCAAGCCCCTGCATTTGGGTTGATTGATTTTGTCATTGCGCAGTATGCTGAAATCAAAGTCCGGGACATCATTCTCAAAAAAGAACTCTACTCTGATGACAACCATCACAAGTTGCAATCTGATGGGACTCTCCATGAGCCTGGTCGGATTAGATCATATGAAGGGTACATCTATAAGGACTCCAGCCACCCAATGCTTGTTCGCAAATATGAGGGACTTGCATTGAAGGACTGGAAGCGGGATCTGGATGTGTTCTCTGCAGTGAGGTTCATATACTATGACAATCTATGTAAAGCCTGTACATGGACTGATTTCTGCACAGACATCCGAATATTATTCAACTATATGGTTTATGTGACTCAAAACATTTCACTGCTCTCATATTCCACAGTGGGCACCAACACATGTTTTTCAATGACTATCATCGTTCATTGTCAGGACCATCCTTTGTCACCTATCTTAGTGACCTGGTATGTGATACATTACTCGTAACTCAAATGAACAACTGAGAGAATGGCAGTGGGATCAGTACAATGTGGAGTTATTTGCCAGATGATTGCTATGGTCACTAACCAACATGCAGTCAGCAGCAGATGCTTTGCGCACACAAGGTCTAAGACCACAGGTCAGTGATATTGCTCTACAGATATCACAGAGGTCTAATTTTCTCCAGGTCACATATCTACCACGTATGAATGTTGATCATGCTGGCCAGTTGATACTCCATACTTTTGCACCAAAGCCAAGTGATGTTGACACCATATGGCTCAGTTTGATCCAACATCGATCCTATAAAGATACGCAAAGTCTGCTTTCCAGATTCAAGGCCAATTTATTCTCCAAGTTTTCACTGGAGGAGTGCTATAGTCTACTTGCAATGCTCTGTCAAACACATGGTTTCCGGGATCTCACTAGCTTCAATGTTTCCATGATCCACCAGGAGGACACCACAACATTGCATGTGCCCAAACCATATATCCTCAGGCTTTATAATCAACATTCCAAACAGGATCATATCCTTTGTGAATATATGCCAGATATGTCTGTCCGGTGAGTCCTTGATCCATCTTGTACTATCTTCCTTTGATCTCTATGGAATATCAGCTGCACCATTCCCACATCAGACCTTATTGGGCCGAAATTTAATCAGTTCTTGGGTTTTGAAGTGCAATCCTCTGCCTCTGGGATGACCCCCACACCTATATTTCCAATATTCAATCTATGGGCAAGCCAGGTGCACCATCTAATCAGGCAAATGGAGATAAATGATATAGGGGTACAGACAAGTTAGTCATAAAAGCACTCTATGGGGATCACAATGATTGAGGTGATAATTGCAGCTATTCCACAGGAAATATTTATTGATTGCAGGGCCGCTCCACGAATGACTGGAGGGTCCGCTGGTGCAGCACATGGACTTCTGCTGTATCCTCTGCTTTATCTCTGGATTCAATGCACTCCATCTGGTACTGCCTGGTGGTGGTCAGCTGATTCAGAAGGTCAAACCACCATATCAGCAACAGAAATTGAAGACACATTTGACATCAGCTTGGATATCAAGATCTATATGTGGGAATATCACATACCCCAGCAGATATATCCCATTCTCTGGGATATCCACAAAGCATGTGGCTTCAATCCAGATAGCACTGAGATGGCTGAGTATCTGGAATATCCACTGCTTGAACCAATTTTGGAACCCGGTGAGTCTGTTTGGTCTTTCATTTTTTGAGTATAACATGACTGAGTAACTTCCACCGCCAGTTCATTCAGGTTACGAGTCCCACCCGTGGGAATCATTTGTTGGATGTGAGCGAGATTCGGGGCTTAACGATCATGTCTGTGGGGCGGTAAGTGGGGGTTACCCAATTACCAACATCATGTGACTTATTTTTGTTTAGAGATTGATTCCCATGGATTTCCGTCTCGCTTGACCTTTCTCAGTGGACCATTGCAAGCCTGACAATGATGGATATTCCCAATGGCATTGCATAACACCAAAAAGAATTATTCTACCTTCCCCATGATATCTAATGTGATTTCAATAACAACAGTCTTTTCCAGATTTTACCACTGCTTTTCCAAAGATTTCATATTCTGGGGATCTTGAGCATACAGGAGAATGGCTGGACAGACAAAGGGATTGCCTTGGAGTGAGCAGACATTCCCTGAGCACCAATTTCATTGCAGGAGGTACATGTTAGCCTGAAAGATTGGCATTGCACTCAAATTTCACAGTGAAATGCATGCCAAATGCCACAGTAAAACCAAAGGCAGCTTGTTTCAATGTTCTCTTCACTTCAATCACAAACCCTCACTCTGTACAATGTAATGCCAGACACTATGCCTCAGACATTGTAGATAGGGTACTTAACAGTGAAAAGTGGGCTCCAGGTGCTGAAAAATTCGAGTAATTGTGTGCTGGGATATACCTGTGATACTTCAGGTATATAGCAACGATATTTCCCACATTTTGTACTCATCCAATAAGGTGAACCAAATACTTTTCCCTGCCAGTGAGTCTCTGGACATCTGGCTTGAATGCATCTTGAGAAACTTGATTCTTAATACACTGCGCCGCAGGCAGAGAAAAATTTATATTATTAGGCTAGATCTCACTGGAATCCTGGTCTACATTCCTCTTTGGTTCAATATAGATATTCCAGCCAGAGATCTGGCAATGATGTCCACTCCAAGTTAAGGTAAAGACCAAAATATGGCAAAATTTAATCAGACTTTGCTGAGGTCATCTGTCAGCTTGCAGCTCCAAAATTCACACCACAAATTCTTGTCTCTCATCAGTCTTTCATGGTAGGTCACCATGGCCTCCACTTAACCACAACTTGATTTATCTTGATAGTACACGGATATAACTGGTAAGCCAAATTCGGGAAACCATCATCAAAACTCCTAGACCAACAACAGAGATTGAGGATGCATTCAACATGAGCTTGGATATCGGGATCACTATGTAGGGATATCACATTCCCTGGCAGATGTATCCTATTCTCTGGGATATCCGCAAGGAATGTGGCTTCACTCCAGACAGCACCAAGATGACTGAGTATCTCGGCTATCCACTGCTCTGCCCAGCTTCGGAACCCAGTGAGTCTGTTAAATGTTTCGGTATTTCATTTTTTGAATAAAACCTGACTGAGTAACTTCCAGCCCCACCTCATTCAGGTCTATATAAAGAAGAATCTTCCGAATCAGATGACTATCTGACAGATAGAGAAATGGAGACTCAAGAGAATGAGAAGATTGTCTCAGACAATGAATCAGAGAATGGCTCCACTTCATCCAACAATACCTTTGTTTCAGCTGCTTCTGATGTTTAAATTCAATCATTCATAATTAAATTGAAAAGTCTAGTTGTGCTTCATGGACCAAAATAAATATATAGTGTCAAGATCTGAGCCTGCAACTCATATCCCTGGTTATGCACTATCTCAACTGGTATTCTCTCAGGATTTGAGCATGTCTGAATGCATACAAATAATAATATGATGCAACACTGCACATATTGTATTGGGCTGGCTCATCATCATCCATCCCACTTCAGAAGCTTGGGGCTCTTTGAGAATCATCGCTGCCAAACTCAATATTGCTCTGGCTCAGCAAATATGGAGTATTTTGTGAAATTATCACCAAAATAATAGAAATAAAACATATACCCAACAATTGTAGATCGCCTGCAGATGGGAGTTTTCCGCCCATCCACGTGCTGCCTGATTTGAAAAATAAGTCATGTGCTGACAAAACCAGTTCATCTTCGGCTTGGGTCCACTAAATCAACAATAAAAAGTTATTTTTCAAAAATATTCTGCTAGTTGTCTAGAGTTGTCTCTGTTCTTTTTGAAATGAATAAATAATTATATACAGAACTTCTGTTAAACTCAGGTCTCTCCAAGGTTGCTGGAAGAGTACCCGCTACTCACTCCCCTCCCCTCCCTCGCAAGCTCCGGGGGTCCCCCAAGCCGGGGAGTCTCGGGCGGGCATGCTAAAGACTCGTTGAGGCTTTTAACATATATGGAGAGGGATCAGCTGGTCTCGAACACCACAATAATCATAACACACTAAACCACTAGACCATGGAGGCTTTATAAACAGCCCGTGTATTCATAATAGGTAAGGGCCCAGGTTACACAATCTCTCATGTCATCGAACTGGTTTGTTGATTTTGAGGTCACCTGATTTCTTCCCTAATCAGGAAGCAGGTGGACGGGCGGAAAATCAAAAACTATCGCTTGCCGGGGCCTGCCCGCCTAATCACGTGATCCAGTCCTTCATTCCATTGTCGCTGTCACTCTCTTTGTTCTCTCCTCGCTGCGGTCTGAATTCTTTGCTCCCTTTGGTCACTGCCTAGATCTTTGAATTCCTTATTCTTTTGCTCATTCCCTCGTCACAGACCAAAACTCGGCCTCTTCTTGGCCTCTTCCGCGCACACCTCCACCTATGCCAACTTGATGCCGACGTCACTCCTACCGAGTCCCAACCCAGCCATGGCAACGCCACAGCGGAGAACCAAACTCACCTCCAAATCCACCTCTACCCACACGGGCATGGGTTTTTTAAAGAGTCAACTGAAGAGTGTGAAGAAAATTGAAGAAAATTGAAGAGTCAAGGAAAGAGTCCTGAAGAGTCAGTGAAGAGTCAGTGAAGAGTCGAGAAGAGTCAATTGAAAAGTTGGGAAGAAATTCAAGATGAATCTGGGAAGACATTTAGAACATGTCTGAAGCATGATATGTTCTATATTTGAGCCATAGAGGTACTAGATGTGGTGTTCATGAGCAGTTGAACACAATTTGATGTGATGGTCACAATAACGTGACCTCGGGAAAAATGTTACCGCTTGTTTGCCACCATCACATTGCTTTTCTATGGTGCTTGTGAGCCTTCATTTTGTCTGTATTCTGTATACCTTTCTGAAATTCTGTTTGCAGGGCTTCTTTCAACATCTTTGGTCCTACTATTTCTTACTTTGGTCTCTCAAAGTACAGCCCCAACTATTGCAGTGATCAAGTCACCATGCCAGTTCATCCATCTCTGCCTCCGACTCTGGGGGATTCAAAGGCAAGAGCCCGGCCATGAGTGAAGCGCAGAAAAAGGTCTGAAGTGATCTGATGCCCATTTGGCTTACACTATGAACTACATTGTATTCAATGGTCAGCTTGTATTCAGGACAGAAAATGACATTGTTGATGCATTTGGTTTGATATGTCAAGAAAACAGCCCAATGGGTTAATTTCTGACCAGGCGCAAACAATGATTCAAGAAGCATGGGAATGAACTGAAAAGACCCTTAAAGAGTATTGAAGCGACATTGAAGCAGACTGAAGAGTCACTTGGAGAAAATCAAGAAAATTTGAAGAGTCCTGAAGAAAAACTGAAGAGCCCTGAAGAAAGACTGAAGAGTCCTGAAGAGTCCTGAAGCGATGGTAAAGAGTCACAAAAGAGTCTGGTCCAAGTCAATCCTATATGGTGTACATTGATGAAACTGATTCAATGGTGCTTCAGAACATCAATGAGTGCCACCAAAGATGATTATTGAGAGAATTCATCCATATCATCACTCAAGACATACTTAAGAGTGTGATAACACCACAAAACAACAGTTATGTAGACCTGTTAAGGTATCTACACCCATTCTAAGGACCTGTAATGACTGATGAAGTGTAGAAACATACTCAATACTGATGCAGTGAAGCAATGAACTATGTCAACAATGATGACATAATATGGCCCAAAAAGGAAACCGAGAATCGAAGAGTCGAGAAGAGTCAAGAAGAAATTTTGCAGAAAACTGCTTCTTCACCCTTACTCTTCAATTTATCTTGTCCCCTACCCACACCGTCACTTCTCCCGACGACAATAGCGGTGGGGATTCTGAGCCGACGATTTCGGCCAACCCGAGTACGGCGCTGACGGGGTCATTGAATGCGGGCGTGGTTCTAGGTACTTATTGCAGATAGATTGGTGGCAGTTGCGTTTTTGGCCGCGTTGATTGGCTTTTTATTGTACATGGCTTTCTTATTCTTTTTCGTCTCATGATATTCTTTTACGCTCATTGTGTTATCTTATCGTCGTCTTTTAAGTATCATTCTTCCTGATTGCTTACTGACGAAGTTTTGCTTTATGGATTTCATATTCTTTTTCTGCTGCGCTATTATTTTCTTTTCCCCGTGCTATCTCCGCCTCATCGTGTTATCTTATCGTCCTCTTTTATTATTATCTGTATTATTGATTACTGATGTTTTCGTTACAGCGCCCCGCTCCGAACAGTTTGATGATTCACTCAGCTATGATCGAGAGCAGTATACCGTCGGCCAGAATCCGAATTTCAATGCTTCTCAGACTCATGGAGACTATGTCGTTGACAGTGCCGCAGGCTACGCTAAGGGCTACCATTATGAAGAGAAGGTTGGGTGTTGGGGATTATCATAGCTGTGCGCCGAAGAGTCCTACTGTGCCTGCCTCGCATTTGTGTCCATTTTCATCAGATCAAAAGGGAATTACGCAGTGAATGAGGATGATGCTTATGGAGAGATGTAATTTGTTCGTCCCTCTGTTCATGGTGAAAAACCCAGGATACATGTTTTATTCCTTTTATTCCTTTACTTTTTATTCCATTTACTCCCTACTTGTAGCCTGTCTTTTTCATGATGTCTCCTTTACATATCGCGTCTGCTTTACTACATCATGTATCACTCGAAGCCGATGCTTTCACTAACTGTCTACATTCTGACGCTGACCTATCTACTTTATTGTATGGCCTGGTGTCCGTCATGTATGGAGTCAGTCTACCACATTAGAGTTGTGATACCTTGCTTGTCTGGTACAAGTCTACTCTATTACATCTTCATGCTATGCCAGTGAGAAGAGTACTCTTCTTGCATGGTGAATGCTTGATTCATGACCTGCTTCTCTGATGTTCCGCGTAGGTTGCCATCTGTCTTGTTTTGAATGCTGTCCGGCGCTCGTAAGTAAGAATCTCACACTATTGTTGGATAGGCCCTGGAGTAGAGCTGTGAAAAGGCCATGACAACAGCCACAGCCTCGTGGAGGAAAACCAGTTCTCTGCTCCCGCTCCCATTCTTTCCTCCTAACATCATGCCCTTAAAACTTCTGCGTTTTCGCCGCCGCCATAACACCTCCGAAACTAGCAGTGTTGCTTGTCTCCTTGGAGGAAGAGGCAATACCGATGATGGTGGGAGTCATGCGGGACATTTTATTCAGAGCCTACAGGGTGCAAGACTTGGTTGGTAGGTCTCAGGAGGGCATAAGATCTGGTTAACTTGGTTGGTAGGCAATATCAATGCCCCATTCTTCTCAAACAACACAGTATACCGCTGTCAGCCTTCAGACAACCAAGATGTGAGCATTTGTCAGGCCCCCGCATCTAAATTGATTGATTTTGCATTGCACAGTATGCTGAAATCAAAGTCCGAGACATCATTCTAAAAAAGGAACTCCCATTGTGGCTCCAACCTGGTGACACCCATCACAAGTTACAATCTGATGGGACTCTCCATGAGGCTGGTCAAATTAGGTTATATGAGGGATACATCTATAAGGACTCAAGCCAGCCAATGCTGATTCACAAATATGAGGGACTTGCATTCAAGCATTGGAAGCGGGATCTGGATGTGTTCTCCGCAGTGAGGTTCATATACTATGACAATCTACGCAAAGGCTGGACATGGACTGATTCCTGCACAGACATCCAAATATTATTCAGCTATACGGTCTATGTGATTCAAGACATTTCACTGCTCTCATATTTCACAGTGGACACCGATGCAGTTGGCGAGACTATCATCGTTCATTGTCAGGACCATCCTTTGTCACCTATGTCAGTGATCTGGTAAGTTGTACATGTTCATAAATCAAATGGTCCACTCACAGGATGGCAGATAGATCAGTACATGGTGAAGTCATTTGCCAAATGATTGCCATGGTCACTAATAAATGGGCAGTCAGCAGCCAATGCTTTGCGTACACAGGATCTAAGACCACAGGTCAGTGATATTACTCCAGAGACATCAGCAGAGATCCAATTGCCTGTAGGTCCAATATATGCCTCTTTGTAATGTTGATGAGGCTGGCCAGTTGGTGGTCCATACTTTTGAACCAAAGTCAAGTTATCTTGACAGCTTATGGCCAGGTGATACCTCTAATCATTCCTATAAAGATATGCAGCATCTGTGTTCCAGATTCAATCCCAATTCATTCTCCAGGTCTTTTCTGGAGAAATACTATGAGCTACTTGCAATAATTTGTGAACCATATGGTTACTTCACCCCCACCAACTTCAATGCTTTCATGATACACCAGGAGGGCACCACAATATTGCATGTGCCTGGACCATATATCCACAGGCTTTATAATCAGTCTCCTGAAAAAGATCATATCCTGTGTGAATGTATGCCAGATATATCTGTCCGGTGAGTACTAGGTCCATATTCTCCTATCTTATATTGATCTCCATGAAATATCAGATGCACCATTCCAGCATCAAACCTTATTGGTTCACAATTTCGTCGGCAGTTGGCTTTTAAAGTGCAATCCACTGCCTCTGGGGTGACCCCCCGACCCATATCTCCAATATTCAATCTATGGGCAAGCCAGGTGCATCACCTACTCAAGCAAATGAACATAAATGATATGGAGGTACAAACAAGTCAGTCACCAAGTGTTTTTGTGAGGACCACAATGATTGAAGTGACAATTGCAGCTATCCCGCAGGAAATATTTATTTCTTGCACTGCAGCTCCACAAATGCCTGGAAGGTCCACTGGTGCAGCACACGGACCTCTGCAGTATCCTCTGCTTTATCTCTGGGTTCACTGCACACTGTCTGGTAAGACTTGGTGGTGGTCAACTGACTCAGAAGGTCAAACCACCATATCAGCAACAGAAATCGAAGATGCATTCAACATTAGCTGGGATATTGAGATTGATGTGTATGAATGTCAGATACCCCAGCAGATATATCCTATTCTCTGGGATATCCACGAAGTATGTGGCTTCAATCCAGACAGCACTGAGATGGCTGAATATCTGGGATATCCACTGCTTGAACCTGTTTTGGTACCTGGTGAGTCTGTTTGGGTCTTTTATTTTTTGAGTAAAGCCTGACTGAGTAACTTCCAGCACCAGTTCATTCAGATCCATCTGAAGAAGGCTCTTCAGAATCAGATGACCACCCATTAGATGGAGAAATGGAGACTGAAGAGAATGAGGAGATTGGGTCAGATTATGAATCAGAAGATGGCTCCACTTCATCCAATGATACCTTCTTTTCAGCTGGTTCCAATGTCTAAATTGTTACTAAGTATTTCCCATGTCTTCCATTATTAATGTTCTGTCCTATCGAGCCACATTGTTGAATCAAATATGGGATATGCAGGTGGATGAGCTGCCTGAGAAAGTTGAGGGAGAAGAAGAGGAAGAAGTGGAGATGGCAGATGAGGAAGGACTGGATTTGTTAATGGAGGATGATGAAATATTGCTCTAGGACTGTCATTTTCAGTTCATTTTATTATGTTACAGGCTTAATCAGGCTTGCCAAATGCGATGAGCTTTGGTGTGACTGCATTGAAAGGATGGCTCAAGGCTTCTCTGTATCTAGAGAGCAGCCGAGGAGCTGCATTGCTGCATGGTTTCAGGTGGTTTTGAAAAAAAAAAAAAAAAGGCCTCCAAGTCAATTTGGAAGCTTTTGCAAAACAACCTGGGTGATGTCTCCTCATTCTTTGCAAAATGACTGCTGCTACAGGTGCATGCTGCTGCTGTTCTCAAGTACATCAAGAATGTTGCCAGCTGTGGAGTCATTGAGACTCCTTCTCTGGTTATTCTTGAACTTGATTCCTTCACCAAACGCAAGGTGGTAATCACTTCCAAAACTCCTGTCACTAATCCTTCTGGATCTGCTACTCAAGAGGACATTAATATGACTCCTTGAGAGGAAGTTGTCATGGTTCCTTCCCATGTTGGTACCTCTGGTCTCAACAAGGTCACTGCACCACTTAACTAGTCTTTTTCTTATGCTATTTCTAGCATCCCAAAAAGACTGAAAAATCACTCACAAGTGTTGACTCTGACAAGGATCAAGGTGGCCATCTTGTATCATCTGGTGGTACCCATATTAATGTGCACATAGGCTCCAATCCCAGGAAAACTGATTCTCACACCAAGAGACATTGTACTGAACTGTGTTCATTATAGTTAACCCTTTCAATATGGGTTACCTATCCAAGCTCATTTCTTTTATTCAGCAACACACTCTCAAGTCTATCAATGCTGCCATGCTTAGTACTATGAAGATCCCCAAGAACACCACTGTGAGTTATTCTGTTGATCTTCATTCTCCTAGCTTCATACCAACAGTCTTTAGCCAATTTCTAGTGGTTTCATGCTCTTGCTCCCCTTTGATCACATCTCTAGTATTGATACTGATTCAATGAATTATTCCCATGCTCTACAGGTCATCAAAAAAGCCCATGCCAATACTAGTGCTATTTTCAAAGGACTTCATTCTCACAGCACCAACCCAAGCATTGCTACTGTTGGTTCACTACTTTTCGTTATTTCGTTGTTACTTCCTTTCTGACCTGAACTTAGTCATTTCAGATGAGGAAGATGCCATCATGTCCAAAGCTACCATTGCTGATATTCATTGAGGTCATGAAGAGGCCAAGAAGTATACTGCTGATGGTGTTTCCAATGCCGCTTTGATGGCTCATCACAAGGAACTTCTCAAGGAGTGAGACTTGGCTTCATCCTTGAGCTTCAGAGCTTGATCATGCTGATGCTGAGACTGTTTGTATTAACAAGGAGACATACAAGAAAGGCACAGCTGTTGCCAAATCTGGACTTGTTGCTACTCCTTGTGCTACTTCTCCAGTCAAAGGTTGTCGTTCCAATGCTGATGCTTCTGAGGACTCTGTTTCAGACACCAAAGAGGGGTCTGTCAAAGATACTATGCACAGAGTTACTGTTTACTAGTTGCTTTTAACCTCACAGTACCCTCTTTGTTGTGCCAAGATGTTAATGAGTCTCTGCCATGTAGCACATACTTGCAATGGTTCAATACTTCTGACATCATAAAAGCATTGACATGAAGTGTTTGGAATATCAAGGGAGTGTGTGTAATACAGTATTTTACCGCCCAATTGTACACCCAAAATCAATTTTGCCTCCCATTTGAGGCCCTCAATAGTTATGGGAAATCCCGGTAATTGGTAAGCTTCTATATATTGTCTTTTATATTGGTACCAAGTTTTATGGCAATCGGACATGTTTTGAGGAATTTATAGCCTGATTACATGTGTACAAGTGAGTGATATCTCGATTTGGAATATTTTGTCCTGTTTTGACGTACTCATATCTCACTTGTTTCTGGGTGGATTCCCTTCAATCGTGGATGGAAAATCTTGTATTAGAGTCCACTAATTTATGGTGAGTTTACCCCAGAGCCCCGCTTTGAGTGGCAGTTGTTAAACAGGTGTACAACTGACCCATAGTGTACAACTGGACCGTCAAATACTGTAGTTGGTGGCGCTAACAGTAAATTGCGCTGCCTGAGTTGACAAATGTGACAGGTCTTGACGAACTGCTTAACATCTCTTTCAAACTCAGGCCACCAAAATTTTTCTCCAACTAGGATCACAGTGGAATGTAATCCTTTATGATCAAGGCTATCATGTGATGCTTTCATCATATAGGTATGGTTTTCCTTTTCTACTACTAGTTTGTGTCTCAAATCCGCATTTCTTCTATACAACTGATTCTCCTTGTCAAGGAAGAATCACATGTCTAACAAAGCTTTGATATGCTTTGTCATTTATCCCTTCAGGCCTTATAAATGGGTCATCAAGCCAAGCCTTTATTTTAGGTATTTCCACATCTTGCGCTATACCCATCTTGGTCCTATGTCTCTCATCATATGGTTCCCATTTCTCAGGATTCACTTGCTCTTCCAGATCAGGTATCATTCTTAGAGCAAAGGTTTGTGCCAGCTGGAAGTTTCCACTGATCTTCATTATGTTTTCTACATATTGTCCTCAGTGTACTTGTCAAGCTTTGTTATCTGCTCTAGCCCTGTCTTGTTCTTGATCAAAATCATCTATTGATGTGGTGCACTGGAAATATCCCCCCTCAAGTATCAATTTCATCTTTGAATTCGTTAAACTCTAGTGGTTTATTTACAGTCAGGGTCCTCAAATTCTTCTGAATTCTCATACCGTTCATCTCCTGGCTGTTTCATGCATCTTGACAATCCATCCACTGCTGCAAAGTCCTTAGCTGGGACATGCACCTAAGGCATGCCACAGAGGTGGGGCAATCTCAGGTACCCACAGGTACATCCATGGGAATACCTGTGGGTGGCAGATGGCAGATCATCTGCAGACCATGGGAAGCAGCCTCAACAATTAAAAAACTGTTATACCAGTCTCAAATTCCAATACATCTAGTTGAATCTATTAGCAAGTGTTCGGAGTTATTCCGACCTAGTAGCGGTGTCTAGAAGATATATATGGACCTGATACATAGTGCTTGTTCCTTATGAACCATAAACCTCCAGCTGTTATCAAGTCAATAGGCTACTGGAAACTCACCCTTTTTCGGCAGAGAGACAGGTGATATCAAATTGATAGGCCACTGCAAAAACCGCCCTTGTTTGGTGGAGTTTAAACCTAAACAGCTCCACAGCTCCATGACTACCCTTATATAGACATAGGCAGCTTATCTGATAATCCAATATACAGTATGACATGACTGTCATTGTGGAACCGGCCGTTGAAGCTTATGTAAATTTGAGCTCCGACCAAGAGCAGGAGTTTTCGATGTGTGAAGGTCCTAGTCAAACCAACCTTCTATTAATTTGAATGCAAGAATGAGAAACTCTTACTTCACTCAGCTACATGGAGAGCTGAGGGGCTTTGACCTACTTGGTGTTAACGTTCGGTAGAGTGTCCAAAGAAGGGAGTCAGAGCAAGCAGACAAGTGATAGAAAGCAAGAGTCGAGTCAAGCACTGAGTTGTTCGGCACTTGGGTTGCTGATAAGTTAATAGCTGTATTGCACTTGCATTGACTAGACAGAGAATAACTACATAGAACTAGGGCTTTATATACTGAAGGATCATAGGCTTAGTCATAGGTAAAGCATAAGAGATCATAGTGTGATTGGACGAAGATCGTTGCACAGCCTTGCATAGCTTTACGCAGCAACTAGAACTTATCCCATGGGATAGTGCGCCTTGCACAGCTTTGCACAGCAACTGGCACTTATCCCATTGGATAGTGCGCCATCAGACGGCACAGCCTTGTGGAGCTATTGGTAATACTATTAGTGAGCAAGCGGATATTACCCGGGCATGCACTTAGTCACAGCACAGCCATGACCGTTACAATATGGCCTATCGATTTGATAAGTTCAGATGTGCGAAACCCGTCTACTTATAGTTTTGCAAACAGCTGTAGTGCTCGTCCGTTCCGCTCTCACTAGGACCTAGAAGGGGCATTCTAGATACATGCGGATCGGCGGCCCTGGGATTTCGAAATGAGACAGGGATGATCAAGGCCAGGTAAGAATTTTGTGAATTATTGTGCTCTGCTTACCGCTGTCAACGTTGACAGGAATCAATCATCCCTTCCATTCTTAAAGCCCTTCTTACTGCGACCTGTCGTTGATCGGAAATTTATCTTTGGTTTGCTTCCAATCTCATCCCCCATGCCTCACCACGACATCCAGCAAGCTTCTAGCTCCTCGGCAAGTTCTCTTGTCGGCTCTGCGGACACAATTTCACAGGTCACAACGATAACGTCCAACGGATCCCTTAGGTTCTTTGGTCAGGGATATCTTTCTGCAAGAGCCTTGTACTGTCTAGGCAAAGTTGTTCTGAATCGCATGGGGGTCCTGCGACGTGCTGTCAGGATGTCCGAAATCCAGAGACATATCCTTCTAACCGCACAGAGTCCTTTAGCTGTTACCTCTGAGATTCGGGAGCTTTACGACGACCTACTGGAGCTGGCTCGGTGAGTGGTCGATTCAACTGTTGCGGTAGAACAATCCTCATTACTGTAACTCTTCTATTAGGCCTGGAATGTATAAGCCTGCCATTCAGAGGAAAATGGTCGGCATCCTATGGGCACAAATCGACAGTGGGGATGTCCACCACCTAACAGAAGCCGTCGCTCGATGGCATGACCTAGAAACACAACTCTTGATCGCTTTTCTATTTCAGGACATTCGGTTGGCACTTTTTATAGATTGCCCACTGCCACGACTTACAACGTAACAGGCAAGTCCTGGCTGGATCCATCTCGATTGCTCCTGCTAGAGACCTGCGGTCGAAGCTAGGCATGACGACCGTCGTGCGCTTGATTCATTTCATATGCGAGGTCATCAAGGTCAGCGGGTCCAAATGTCGCGCCATATTGGATGCTGGCTTGATCTGCCTGCTACACGAACTCCCGACGTACATCTCGTATCTACAGCCTCATTTTTACTCGACAACAGTATTCGAATTTGAGGCCTCGTTATTGCACTTCATTTCCTTTCCCGATGACTCGAGTCTTCTCGACAGACGGTGTACAGTCATGATTGACACGATCGAAGATGCAATCGGCTGCAAGATATTGGACGACCTGAAGAGGTATCAACCTCTGGGAAGCGCCGTCAGTACCAAAGCAGTCAGTCCTTTTTCTCACAGCCAGATTCGTCAGCTGTACCACGATTTGTTGGCTCTATCTAGGTATGACTCTTCTTCTCTTGTATCTTAGTATTCCGTATCTTAACCCGCAACCCAGGCCAAGCGCAGTCCAGAAACGAATCATCAATGTTATCTGGTCTCAAATTGACAGTGGCCACTTCCATGACCTCGTCCCGGCCATGCGTCATCGGAACACATCTGAAATGCGAACCTTTCTTTCCGAGTTTTTGAATGCCAAATGGTAAGTACTCGAACCTCAGCTGGACTGCGAAATGTTTGAGTTCTAACACAACTTTGGTAGTATGGCCTTGTTAGAAGCAAAATCTATTGCGGCTGCAAAGCCTGTACTTGTTTCGCTTGTCCATCTTATGCAACTCATCACTCGTCTGGGCCGCAAGAAATGCAATGCCTCCATCGCTGGAGCTTTTATTCCACTCTTGCCTGAAATCAGAAATGAGCTAATGTCCGAAACTGCAGTACATCTGAAGCGGGTCCGCGGAAAGAATTTCCAGCAAGTGCTATACATTTTGAGCACTGAAATGTTTCTCATGACAATATATCGGCATGATTGCGGAAAGCCCTCGGATTACTCCTTCTTGTGGTCGTCCACAGGACACTGCGAAGGCAAAATGACACTCGGCGCGCCCTGTTTCGCTTCGTTTCACATATCTACTTGCTTCGTTCCAGTGGTACTGTTGTGATAGAAGAAGTAAATCTGGCAGTGGAAAGGTACTGCAGAGAGAGCTTAGATGAATATTCCTTAATATAGATACTGGTAGTAGCATAGAACAATTTATACTATCGATATCTCCAAGTTTTTCTAGAATCTTCTCGAGGATTGCCAAAAGCTCCAAAGCTTTCTCCGCGGGTCAAGCTGAAATTAGTGGGCTTTGATTGTCCCTTACGTTGATTTCTGAAAATAAGCGCCCGATCGCCGAGATCCAACCCAGCGATCCGAGACACATGACCGGTCTCGACCAATCCTGGAATCCGAATTCTGCTTTCCTTCCACCGACGTTGTTGCCGTTCTCACCAGGACGTCTAGCGTCCTCAGGTCCCTTTTCCCTCACATACGCGTGGTCACTGGATCAAGGAAATGCCTGCAGCAATGGGTTGTCCAGCCTCCTACCTTTGGCAGGTCAGTTTCTGACCGTGTTTTTCAGGCGGGATTTCTAGTTTTCGTTTGATGGAACCAGGATGTCTGCTATTTTGAACGGTAAGCATAGCCGTCTGTCTTTCGTGGGCTGTCTGACTTGGTTTATCAGGTCTACCAAGGACATATGCTGTTCATCGATAAGGCCAATGTTGATGTCACGATCGATAACGGCGTCGTTGCCGTCGTGCTAACAGCGTTGTCGTTATCATTGGCGGTCTCGTCGCTATACGGGCACCGAAGCCCATGGCTGTTTGCGATGCCTTGGGTCTCGTCGCGATGATGAGCACCAAAGCCTGTTTTGCCTTGCCTTGCCTGTCCCTTTTTGCTGTTGGCTCGTCGTCAACGCCAAAGTGCGCCTCCGTCGTCGACAAGGACTCTCCATGATGCGGACATAGGATATCTGTTTGAGGGCATTCTGGTACGAAAACATTGCTCTATTTCGTGAAAAATGCTCATCGTATTCCCTAGCTCTTGCTCTGATCCTTCCACTCTCATCGACGTCCCTTTTCCTTCCATGCTATGCCTATGCGCTTCTTCGTCGCTTGCCTGCCTAATCATGTGAGCCAGCAAACCTTGACAATGCATGTTCGATATCAAGCCAGTCGAGGTGAAATCCTTGTTCAGCTGTACGTTTCTTTGTTCTTTTTTTGCTGTGGGTCTGGCTGCTTGCTCACTCGGAATTCGCAGACCAAGACTCGGCCTCTTTCACGCCCGACTCCGCGTCACCAGTCGTCACACCCCTCCCAACCCCAACGGAGGAGAAAACAAACCGAGCTCCGAATCCACCTCCACCACGGTCAAGACCTCTGCCAACCAACTTCCACGACCGAACAAAAGGACAACGACACTGCTACTCCTTCGTCTATGGCTACGTCTGGGATGCAGGAAGCTATGATTTTGATAGAAGAGAGTACGATGACAGCTAAGACAAAGGTTCGTTTTTTCCTCAATTGAATATTAGTTGAATATTGAAATTGTCACAGACCGCCGGAACCCCTGCACGTCTCTCGTCGCCAAATGACCGCTACCAATACTCACATCGTTACATCGCCGAACGACAATGGCTCGGGTGAATCTGCGCCGACGGGCTCGTTGAATACAGGTGCGGTTGTTGGGATATTGCGGGTGGATTGGTGGTGGACTTTGCTTTCCTTATTTTACGTGGCTCTCTTTTTGTCTTCCTTCTTCATCCCACAAATCTCTTACTTTCAAGTATCATGCATTTTTTCCCTTAGCACAAAATATTTTCTTTATACCACGATCCCTCTAAATCCTTCTCTGTTTCCTGCCAAATGGTTTTGCTCACCCCGCCTCTCGCAGTGCTGCTACAAATGACGCTCCCGCTCCCAAGAGTTCGACATAGCTCAGCCATGATCATGGACAACTCACACCCTACGAGCTTTTTGATGGATCTGGTGCCAGGCCTGCGAGTATTTTTGTATTGGCGCGTCCTATCTTTGGAATCCTTTTTCAAAATACACTTGCTAAGTGAAATCTAGACGTCCAGGCGCCACCACCACCTCCGGCGCTCGTCCACGCTCCTTTGCCCGAGGCCTCCATCGTCCCGCCGTGTCGATCAATTCGAGCAATGATGCACGGATTGCGGGGATTTTCTCTATCTTTCTCTATTCTTTTATTGTTTCCAACGTTGTACCTACACTTTACATTTACTATCGTCCTCGTATTCTTTTTATGACAACGTCATGTCGCTCGAGGTGATGTTGATTTATTTCAACAGCTTATCGTGTTGTGTAGCTCTTCTGGGTGTGCATCATAGTAGCTTTGCTAGCTGTGCATTGTAATGGCTTCTTGCGGCTTTTATGACTAGCGTTGATTTATTAAACCACATTGTAGTTGCGATATCTGCTTCTCAGGTCAAGTCTACTCTGTCACATCTTCATGCTATGCCAGCGAAAAGAGTACTCTTCTCACATGGTAAATCCTTGATGCATGACCTGCTTCTCTGACGTTGCATGTGTGCTCGCCATCTGTCTGTCCCATGCTCATAATGCGGCTCAATTCCGTCACTCGGCTATGATCATGGACGAATCGCACCCTAGGAGCTTGTTTGGTGGATCTGGTGTAAGGTCTGCTAGTATTTTTGGTTTTGGTGCGTCTGTTTCTTTTCCAATCCTTTTGGAGTCCATCTTAGAATACCTTTTCTAATTGATATTCCTAGCTCGTCCAAGCGCTACCACCTCCGACGTACGTCCACCCTCCTTCCTCGCCCGAGCCTTCCATTGTCCCTCTGCATCGATTCATTGATTCATTCGACAAATGATGCGGGGATGGCGGAACGGGGTGCGTTCAAGTGTTAACAGCAGAATGCTAGAATGCTGCCGTTACTCCAGGACCTTTCTCAAGTCCGACGGGTATGGCTTATTAGCCGTACCACGATGCGACGCCGCAGACTCCCAAGTACGATGTGAGACCAGTCATTCTCGGCCCCTCGCATCAGGACAGCAAAGAGCTAGGCCGGTGACCACGGTGCATGAGGATGATGCTTATGGGGGGATGCAAGCCGAAATATCTTTTTATTCTAATTCTATTCTATTCTCTCTAAATGTAGCTGTTCATCGACACTGCCCTGTACTCATCCTTCATGTCTCATCGTTTATCCTTCCCGTTTCGTCTCCTTTACCTCGAGGCTTTTACTTGATCACTTTATGCTTTATAGCGTCGTCGAGCTTTGCTGCCTATAGCTTTTATCACGTCATGTCGCTGATTTACCTTATCCAACTTTTATCGCGTCAGGAGATTTTAGCCTTGTAACTAAGGAGCCAATATACCACATTTTAGGTGCAATATCTGCTTGTTGGGTACAAGTCTACTTCACAAATTCATGTTATATGCGAGCGATTTTTGCGAGCCGGATGCTTGGGGCCTTCTGTAAGGTACAATCATGATCACACCTGCATTGAGATAAAAGTTCTGACCTGCTTCTTTGATGTTCCATCCATGAGGGCTGTCCAATTAATCAGGTCGGTCGGGTCGGGACTCGATATTGGCTGAAAAGGTCATCAGAAGAATTCCCTTCTTGAGAATATTGGCCGGACACTGAGTGAATTATCCCCGGAGTATTCAGGCTTCGCGACGACGGTGCGCTTATCCCGCTCCCATTAATCATAGTTCAGCTCAGTAAAGGGGAGCGTAGCACCGATGTTGAGCGGCCATATCAATTACCATGACTTCCATTCGAGCTGGCAAATCTGATTCTTGGATGACTTTACCTGCAAATATATATCCAGCTATGTGTGGGGGAAAATGGCTTTCGGTTGGAGTCTGAATGCTCACGGTGACGATTCACTCGGTGTCGAGCCAATATTGAACTTTTTTGATGGCCTTTTCATGATTGACTGACCGATCTGATTAATTGGAGAACCCTATGACATGTAGCTCGCATCTGTCTTGTTTTGAATGTTATCCTGTGCTCATGAGTAAGAATGTCACACTATCGTTGGATAAGTGCTCACATAGAGCTGTGAAAAGGTGATGATAACAGCCACAGCCTCGTAGAAGAAAACCACTTCTTTGCTTCCGCTCCCATACTACCATGCACTTCAAACTTGTACGTTTCTGGCGCCAGCACAGTAAAGCCTCTGAGACTAGCAATCTTGCTGGTCCTGATCTCCTTGGAGGAACAAGAAACACCAATGATGGTGGGAGTCAGATGAGGAATTTGATCCAGAGCCTACATGGTTCAAGACTTGGTTCGTAGGTCTCAGAATGACATAGAATCTGGTTAAATCTTTTGGCAGGCGACATCAATGGTCCATTCTTCTCAAACAACACCATATACAACTGTCAGCCTGCACACAACCAAGATGTGAGCATTTGTCAAGTCCCTGCATTTAAATTGATTGTTTTGCATCATGCAGTATACTAAAATCAAAGTTGGAGACATCATTCTCAAAAAAGAGCTCCGATCTGATGACATCCATCATGAGTTGCAATCTGATGGGACTCTCCGTCAGGCTGGTCAGACTAGGTTATATGAGGGATATATCTATAAGGACTCAGGCCAGCCAATGCTGGTTTCCAAATATGAGGGACTTGCATTGAAAGACTGGAAGCGGGATTGGAATGTGTTCTCTGCAGTGAGGTTCATATGCCATGCCAATCTATGCAAAGGCTGAACATGAACTGATGCCTGCACAGACATCCAAATATTATTCAGCTATATGGTCTATGTGACTCAAAACATTTCACTGCTCTCATATTCCACAGAGGGCACCAATGCAGGTTGCGAGACTATCATCTTTCATTGTCAGGACCATCCTTCGTCACCTATATCAGCAATCTGGTAAGTTGTATATTACTCATCAATTAAATGGAGAACTCAGAGAATGGCAGGTGGATCAGTTCATTGTGAGGTCATTTGCTACATGATTGCCATGGCTACTGATAGACATCCAGTCAGCATATGATGCCTTGCGCACACAGGGTCTAAGACCAGGGGTCAGTGATATTGTTCTGGAGACATCAGCGGAGATCTAATTGCCTCTAGGACTCGTATATGCCTCTTTACAACGTTGATTATGCTGGCCAGTTGGTGGTCCATACTTTCTCACCAAATCCAAGTTATGAGGGCACCACGCAGCTCTCTTTGGTCCCTTATCTATCCTATAAAGATATGCAGCACCGGCTTTCCAAATTCAACCCCAATTCATTCTCAAAGTCTTTGCTGCAGGAATACTATGATCTACTTGCAGTGATCTGTGCACCACACACTTTCTCACCCCTAATCAACTTCAATCCGTCCATGATGCACCAGCAGGGCACTACAACATTGCATGTGCCTGGACCATATATTCTCAGGCTTGCGAATCGGTATCTTGAGGGTGGAAATATCTTGTGTGAATGTATGCCAGATATGTCTGTCCGGTGAGTCCTTGGTCCATATCCTACTATCTTACCTTGAACTCAATGAGATATCAGATGCACTATTCCCACATCAGATCTTATTGGGTTGAAATTTCATCGTTGCCTGGCATTTGGAGTGCAATCCACTGCCTCTGGGCTGAGCCCCACACCTGTATTTCGAACCTTCAATCTATGGGCAAGCCAGGTGCATCACCTAATCAAGCAAATGCAGATAAATGCGATGGATTTAAAGACAAGTCAGTAACTAAAGTGTTTCTCATGAGGAGCACAATGATTGAAGTGACAATTGCAGGTCTTCCACACGGAATGTATATTTCCTGCACTGCAGCTCCACAAATGCCTAGCCAGTCTGCTAGTACAGTACATGGACTTCTGCAGTATACTATGCTTTATCTCTGGGTTCACCGCACCCCATCTAGTCATGCTTGGTGGTGGTCAACTGACTCAAAAGGTCAAACCATCATACCAACAACAGATATCGAGGATGCATTCAACATCAGCTTGAATATTGGGATCAATGCGTATGGATATCACATACCCCAGCAGATATACCCTATTCTCTGGAATATCCACAAGGCATGTGGCTTCAATCCAGACAGCACTGAGATGGCTGAGTATCTTGGATATCCGCTGCTTGAACCAGTTTTGGAACATGGTGAGTCTGTTTGGGTCTCTCATTTTCTGAGTAAAACCTGACTGAGTAACTTACACCCACAGTTCATTCAGGTCTATATGAAGAAGGATCTTGAGAGTCATATGACTACTCATTAGATGGAGAAATAGAGACTGAAGAGAATGAGGAGATTGGCTTGGATGATAAATCAGAGATTGGCTCCACTTGATCCAATGATACCCTTTGTTCAGCTGGTTCCAATGTTTAAATTGTCACTAGATGCTCCTTATGTGTTCCCTTATTTAGTGTTCTGTTGTCCCATCTTTGTGTGAGAATCAGCTATAGTAAAATGACCAGTGAAATAAACACCATCAAGCAACAGCCAAGAGTCCTGAATTTTCCAGGGGCATCCAGTGTTTTGACCGCTCCTGGTGAGCTTTCCAAAACATTCCTGGGTGCTGGGGAACGTCAGGTCGGCAACATACCATCACTGCTACAATCTATGGGCCCCCATTACGAGTCCCATTTATGAGGCTTGTTTGTTGGATGGGAGCAAGATTGTAGAAAGCCACATCGGAAATCCTAAAGGGGTAATACGGCCGGCCACCTGATCTCGGCACCTGATCTCAGCCACCTCCTTTGCTGGCTCATTGAAGGACCCCCGAAAACCCGCTTATAGCATACAGGCCTCGACTGGACAAATTTGGGGAAATTTTTGAAAATCTCCCATGACAAATCCGACAAAAAACGGACTTTTTTGAAAATTTCTCTCAAGACTTTATCCGGACAAATATCATGGTTTCTGACGGGGTTTGAGGCAGGGACCAGACCAAAAACAGTCGCGGCCGCCATTCGGTACCCAAAATATGAGAAAATTTTACCAGCATCAGCTTTTTGTTCGATATTTAGTCCAGATTTGTATAAATACCCTGATTTTCCGGTTATCTTGGTCCCGGCACACTACCGACACTGGTAATGAGGCAAAAATCATGATTCCACACCTCTACGGTGAGCTGCGTAGCGCCGGAAAAAATGTTCATATATAGGTATAATGTATTCATCCGGACAAAAAACTGAATCTCATGGGGTCTGAGGCAAAGTCGGGACAACAATTTCCTTATTTGGGTCCGGACAAAAAACCCGATTTTCCGAAAATTTTGTCACCATACCCCTGGCCGGGTTTTCGGGGGTCCTCTCATTGATGATGTCCGTGGGGCGGTAAGTGGGGTAACCGGGTTACCCAATTACCAACATTATGCGATTTATTTTTGTTTCGAGATTTTCCATCTCGTTTCGACCTTCATTCAGTGGACTATTGCAAGCCTGACCATGATGAATATTCCCAATGACACTGTATGACACCAAGAAGGATCATATTTTACCCATCCCCATGATAACTGATATAATCTCAGCAGCAACAGGCATTTCCAAATCTTACCACTGCCGTGCCATTCATATTCCGGGGACCTTGAACATACAAGAGGATGGCTGGACAGACAAAGGGCTTACCATAGAGTAAGTAGACATTCTCTGAGCACCAATTTTAATTGCAGGAGGTACATGTTAGCCTGAAAGATTGGCATTGCACTCAGATTTCACAGTGAAGTAAAAATGCATGCCAAATGCCACAGTAAAACCAGAGTCAGCATGTTTCAATGTCCTCTTCACTTCAATCACAAAATTTCACTCTGTACAATGTAATACCGGATACTATACCTCGGACATTGTGGATAGGGTAATAGTGAGATGTGGGCCGCAGGCACCGAAAAAATGAGTTAATCATGTACTGGGATAGACGTCTAATACCTCAGGTATATAGCAACAATATTTCCCACATTTTTGTACGCGTGAACTTTTATTTGTGGCATCAAAACAATCAATTTTTTGTTCATTGGGGCTTGCAATGTATTGTGTCCTTCTAGCTGCTATAATTCATGGAGTAATCACCATGCTGGTGAGTCCCTGGACATCTGGCTTGAATGTATCTTGAGAAACTTGATTCTTAATACACCGCGGCGCAGGCAGAGAAAAAACTGTATCAATAGGGTAGATCTCACCGGAATACTGGTCTACATTCCTCTTTGGCTTAATATGCATATTCAAGCCAGAGATCTGGCAATGGTTCCACTCCAAGTCAAGTTCAAGACCAAAATGTGGTAAAATTTAATCGGACTTTACTGAGGTCATCTGTCGGCTTGCAGCTCTGAAATTCACACCACAAATTTTTGTCTTTCATCAGTCTTTCATGGCATGTCCCAATAGCCTTCACTTAACCACAACTTGATTATCTTGATAGTACACAGACATAACTGGTAAGCCCACAGTCGTTCATCAACAAGCCGTGATTCGCATCACGTATCACTCTGTTCCCTTGCCAGTCTAGATCTCGAGTCCAAGGAGTCATTTAAAATGATATTTGGTCTGCAGCCTTGCCTATCACTGCAGGGGAACAGTACAGTAACAGTAACTGGTTGACTCTTTGGTCTGGTATATGCCACCAGAGGATGGCATCTGTCCCACTGGTTCAAGATTGTCCTGGCTCAGCAAATAATCAATGTTTTGTGAAATTGTCTCCAAAATAATAGAAATAAAAAGATACCTCCAACAATTGTGGATGCTCTGATTGTCTTTTAGCAAAAAGAACCTGGCCAAGAAGACAGTCCATGATGCTATATTTCAAAAAAGGCATTTTTACGGAACATAAATCTAACACAATTGGCATCCTACTAGTACTACGTCTTACATGCTTGTGGGCACTTTTTGTGATTTTCATCTGACCTTTTGCTCAACTGCTCAGAACTCAAAGCCATTTGACGGTGAATTTCATCACGTTCGAGAATGCAATGTTGCTGATGGTCCGTGTGTCAGAACAACGGGCTGGCCTGCCCGCCAATCCGATATAGTTCCGAACCGCACCAGTATCGGCCCGTCCACATCATAGAGATTTCCTTGACTTGAGACCGGAAGACACGCTTGAAGTTAATGTCTTTGAATTCACTTCACAAAATAAGCGCCCGATCGCGGAGATCCAATTCCATGATCCGAGACACGTGGCCGGTCTAGGCCTCGAATCCAACCCACACGGATCGCGCCGAAGCTTTTACCCTGCTTTCCTTCCGCTCGCTTTGCTGCCCTTTTCACTAGACCAACGTCCTCAGCTCCCTTTTCCGTCGCGTAATCGTGGTCTCTGGATCAAGGAATGCCCACAGTAATGGTTTGTCCAGCTTGCGACCTTTAGCAGGTCGGTTTCTGACCGGGTTTTGGTTTCTGCCCGGGTTTTTCAACCAGGATCTCCAGCTTTCCTTTGACAGAACCACGATGTCTGTCTGTGGTTCTGAATATGGTAAGCATAGCCGTTTGTCTTTCTTGGGCTGTCTGACTTGTTTTATCAGGTCTACCAAGGACATGGGCTGCTCATCGATAAGGCCAATGTTGACGTCATGATCGATAACAGCGTCGTTGCCGTCGTGCTAACAGCGTTGTCGTTATCATTGGCGGTCTCGTCGCTACTTATACGCACCAAAGCCCATGGCTGTTTGCGATGCCTTGGCTTGCGTGTCCCGTTTTGACAGCTCGTCGTCAACACCAAAGCACGCCTCCATCGTTGAAAAGGACTCTGTTATGCAAGGAAGGCTAATGTTGGAGATAGGATACCGGCTGGACGGAATTCCGGTACCAAAACATCGCTCTATCTCGTGAACAATGCTCATTGCACTCCACAGGTCTTGCGCTGATCTTCTCAATCTCATCAACTTCGCTCTTCCTTGCGTTGCTATACCATGCTCATCATATTTCTTTGTCGCCTGCTTGCTTAATCGCATGAGCCGGTCGCTCATTCCTTCCTCGCTGTCGCTCTCTTTGCGCTCTGAATTCTTTGCTCCAGGCTTTGGTCACTGCCTCATCGAATTCCTCGCTCCTTTGCTCATTCCCTCGTCACAGACCAAAACTCAGTCTCGGCCTCTTATACGCCCACCTCCGTGTCACACTCTCCTCCCAAGCCCGACGGCGGCGAAAACAAACCGACCTCTAACTCCCCCTCCACCACGCTCAAGACGTCTGCCAACTTCCACGACCGAACAAAAGGACGACGACACCGCTACTCATTCGTCTACGGCTACGTGTGCGACGCAGGAAGCGATGGGTTTGACAGCAGAGAGTAGCAAGAAGACAGCTGCACAAAGGTTCGTTTTTTCCTCAATTATTTAAATATTAATTAAATATCGAAATCGTCACAGACCGCTGCAACCACCGCCGGTCTCGTCTGCCAAACAACTGCTACCAATACCCACACCGTTACATCGCCCAACGACAAGTGCTCTGACGACTCTGCGCCGACGATTGGTCAAAGCGCCACGGCAGCGCCATCAGGCTCGTTGAACACGGGCGCGGCCCGGCTGTTGGCGGAATTGTGGGAGGATTGGTGGTGGTTGCTGTCTTGGCTGCGGTAAATGCCTTTTGATCGTACGTCGGTCTCACTCTATCATACCTCTCCATTGCGCGAATTTTTTTTGTATCTGTTGCTTATTCCACGATTCCTCTCTTTATTCCGCAAATCGCTCTAAATCCTTCTTTTCGTTTCTTTCGAATACTTTTGCTTACCTCTCCTCTCGCAGCGCCGCTACAGACAACGTTTCTGCTCCGACAAATTCGACGCAGCTCAATTCCGTCGCTCATGGTGTAAGGCCTGCAAGCATTTTCGATGTCAGTGCGTCACATTTCTTCATTAGAATCCCTTTCTGAGTTGAATTCCGGGCATAGCGGGAGAGCCATTGGGCGGGCGCGAATGGAGCAAGGTCGGTGAGCGCAGTGCATTAGGAAAATGCTTATGACAGGATGTAAGTTGTCCTTTCCTCTATTCGCGGTTTAAGACTCATCTCCCTGTTTGCAGTGTAAGTTCCAGGATACATGTTCTAATTTTCTTCATCCTTGTTCTATTCTTCCATTGTTTGTAACGTTGTACCGGCGCTTTGCATGTACCTAGTGCTCGACGTTTTACGTTTACTATTGTCTCCGTATCTCGTTGATCATCATGTTGCTCGAGGCGATGTTAACACCCTTTATTTCAACACCTCACTGCGTTGTATAGCTTTTCTGGCTCTGTGTCGGAGTAGCTTCGTGTGGCTTTTATGAGATGGGCATCGATTATGCGAGGAATAGGTTACTCTTGGTGGCTTTCAGCAAGGTACCATTATGACCTGCTTCTCTGATTTTCTGTGCAGGTGTAGCTCACTATCTGTCTCATTTTGACGGCGCTCGTAAGTAAGAATCTCACGCTATTGTTGGATAGGCGCTCAAGTAGCGCTGTGAAAAGGTGATGTCAACAGACACAGCCTTGTGGAAGAAAACCAGTTCTTTGCTGCCGCTTCCATCTTCCCTCCTACCACCATGCCCTTCAAACTTATACGTTTTCACCACCACAAGAATGAGGCCTCTGAGACTAGCAACGGTGCTGGTCTTGGTTCGCTTGGAGGAAGAAGCAACGCTGATTATGGTGGGAGTCAGATGGGGAATCTTATTCAGAGCCTACAGGGTGCAAGACTTGGTTCGTGGGTCTCGGGAGGGCATAAAATCTGGTTAATTTGATTGGCAGGTGACATCAATGCCCCACTCTTCTCACACAACACGATATATAACTGTCAGCCTTCAGACAACCAAGATGTGAGCATTTTTCAAGCCACTGAGTTTGGGTTGATTGATTTGTCATTGCGCAGTATGCTGAAATCAAAGTCCGAGACATCATTCTCAAAAAGGAGCTCAAATCTGATGACGCCGATCACGAGCTACAATCTGATGGGACTGTCCATGAGGCTGGTCGGATTAGATCATATGAGGGATACATCTATAAGGACTCTAGCCAGCCAATGCTTATTTGCAAATATGAAGGACTAGCATCAAAAGATTGGAAACGGGATCTGCATATGTTCTCTGCAATAAGGTTGGTATACTATGTCAATCTATGCAAAGCCTGGACATAGACTGATTGATCCCTGTAGACATCCAAATATTCTTCAGCTATATGGTCTATGCAACTCAAAATATTTCACTGCTCTAATATTCCACAGTGGGCACCAACACACTTTCCGAGACTATCATCTTTCATTCTCAGGACCATCCTTCATCACCTATGCCCGTGACCTGGTAAGTTGTACATCACTGATAAATCAAATGAACCACTCAGAGGATAGCAGTTGGATCAGTACATTGTGAAGTTATTTGCCACATGATTGCTATAGCCACTAACAAACATCTAGTCAGCAGCTGATGCTTTGCTCACACAGGGTCTCATACCAGTCAGTGATATTGCTCCAGAAACCGTGGTAGAGATCTAATTGCCTTCAGCCCGAAGATATGGATCTTTGTGATGTTGATCATGCTGGCCAGTTGGTGGTCCATACTTTTGTCCCAAGGTCTTGGGGGGAGGAAATATGGCCCGGTGCTGCCACCAATCGACCCATCAAAGACATGCAGCCTCTGTTTTTCAGATTCAACTTCAATTCATTGTCCAAGGCTTCACTGGAGGAATACTATGAGCTCCTTCTAGTGATTTGCCAACTACATGGTTTCTTTACTTTCACCAACCTCAATGCTTCCATGGTGCACCAGGACGGTACCACAGCATTGCATGTGCCCAAACCGTATATCTACAGGCTTGATAATCGGTATCCTGGAGAAGATTCTATCCTTTGTAAATGTATGCCGGACATGTCTGTCCGGTGAGTCTTTGATCCATTTCCTCCTATCTGACCTTGATCCCTGATCTCCATGAAATATCAGATGGACTGTTCCCACATCAGACCTCATTGGCATGAAGTTTCATCAGGGTTTGGTTTTTGGAGTGCAATCCACTGCTTGTGGGATGACCCCCACCACACCTATATTTCCAATATTCAATCTATGGGCAAGCCAGGTGCATCGCCTAATCAAGCAAATGCAAATAAATGACATGGAGGTACAGACAGGTCAGTTACCAAAGTTTTTTCGTGAGGACCACGATGATTGAAATGATGATTGCAGCTATTCCACACGATATAGACATTTATTGCAGCGCAGCTCCACGAATGACTGGAGGGTCTGCTGGTACAGCGCATGGACTTCTGCAGTATCCTCTGCTTTATCTTTGGTTTCACTTCACTCTGTCTAGTGACACCTGGTGGTGGTCAACTGATTTGGAAGGTCAAACTGTCATATCAACAACAGATATCGAAGATGAATTCAACATCAGCATGTTGTTTGGGGATAGGATCTATGAATATCACATACCCCAGCAGATATATCCTATTCTCTGGGATATCCACAAAGCATGTGGCTTCAATCCAGATAGCACTGAGATGGCTGAGTATCTGGGATATCCATTACTTGAACCAGTTTTGGAACCAAGTGAGTCTGTCTGGGTCTTTCATTTTTTGGAGTAAAACCTGACTGAGTAACTTCCAGCGCCAGGTCATTCAGGTCTATATAAAGAAGAATTTTCAGAATCAGATGACTACTCTTCAGATGGAGAAATGGAGACTGAAGGGAATGAGGAGATTGGCTCAGACAATGACTCAGAGAATGGCTCCACCTCATCCAACGATACCTTTTTTTCAACTGGTTCTAATATCTAAATTGTTACTAAGTATTGCCTATGTCTTCTGTTATTTAATGTTCTGTCCTATCTTTGTATGAGAATTCGCTATAGTAACATGACCATTGAAATGAAGGCCGTTGAGCGGCAACCAAGAGTCCTGAATTTTATTGAGCACTGTCTTCAAAGATTAGAGGTCGGTCTTCATGTGTCTGATTCTCCAACTAATTCGCCCACCACTGTCAAATGGCTCCATTGTTGTGTAGTAATATAACATCCATTCAGTTCATTCATTAAAACCTGATGGAGTGAATTACTGTGCATGCGCTGTTATCTTGCGCATTTTTCATTCCTTTGTAGTAGATAGGAAGAGCATGCTTTCTCTCCAGAGCAGTACAGCTTGCACATACTGTATTGGGCTGGCTCATTATCATCCATTCCACTTTAAGTGGACAAACGACGGGAGCTTGAGACACCTTGAGAATCATCACTGCTAAATTGAATATTGCTCTGGCTCAGCCAATAATCGATATTTTGTGAATTTCCGAAATAGTAATGAAAATAAAAACATACACCCAAATTGTGCTCTGATTGTCTTTTAGCAAAATAATCTGGCCAAGAAGACAGTTTGTGATGGTATACAGTATTCCAAAAAAGACACACTAGATGACATCCAGCTCCCTCTCAATTACATGCTTGTGGGCATTTTTTGAGATTTTCATCTGACCGAATTCAAAGCCATTTGGCAGAAACAAACATTTCCATGTCTACTGATATGCCAGCAATATCCAAGGCTGCAGTGAATTTCCTCGCATTCGAGTGCACAATGTTGCTGATGGTCCGTGCGCAAGAACAACGGGCTGGCCTTCCCGCTAATCCCGAACCGGATCAGTATTGGTCCAGATCATGGAGATGTCTTGACTTGAGACAATGAGACTGCAGAAGACACGCTCGAACGTCTTTGAATTAACATCACAAAATAAGCGCTCGATCACGGATCTCCGACTCCACGATCCGAGACACGTGGCCGGTCTGGGCCTCGAATCCAATTCTGGAATCCACTCTGCTCTCTTTCGCTCTTTGTTGCTGTTTTCACTAGGACGTCCAGCGTCCTCAGGGCTCTTCCGTCACGTACTCGTGGTCCCTGGATCAAGGAATGCCTGCAGTGATGGCTCGTCCAGCCTCCTACCTTTGGCAGGTCAGTTTCTGACCGGGTTTTTTCAACCAGGATTTCCAGCTTTCCTTTGACAGAACCCACAATGTCCGTTATTCTGAATACGGTAAGCATAGCCGTCTGTCTTTTCTGACTTGTTTTATCAGGTCTATCAAGGACATGGGCTGCTCATCGATAAGGCCAATGTTGACGTCGATATCGATACAGCATCGTCATTGTCGTCGTCATCGTAGCTGGGTCTGCGACAAAAGCGGTCTCGTTGCTATACCGGCACCAAAGCCAGTGGCCCTTTGCGCTGTCTTGCGTGGCTTATCTCGCGTCATTGACAAGGACTCTCTGTGATGCCAAGAAGGCTGATGTTGGACATAGGATACCTGTTTGACGGCAATCCGGTACGAAAGCATTGCTCTATCTCCTGAACAATGCTCACTGTATTCCCCAGCTCTTGCTTGGATCCTCCCATTGTTATCAACGCCGCTCTTCCCTCCATTGCTATACCTATCTTCATCATGCTTCTTCGTTGCCTACCCGCCTAATGACGCGAGCTGGTCGCTCATTCCTTCATCACTGTCGCTCTCTTTGCTTTCCCCTCACTGCGGTCTGAAATCCTTTGCTCGGTTTAGTCGCTGCCTCATTGAATTCCTCGCAACCACCTCCAAATCCACCTCTACGACGACCAAGACATCCGCTATATTAACCTCCATGACCGAACAAAAGCACACCGAAACCGTTACTGCGACTCCTTCGTCTACGGTTACGTCGACTACAAACCTGACCACACCAACTGCCGTCAGTCTCGTCGCCCACACCGTTTACATCGCCGAACGATAATGGCGCTGGTGACTCTGTGCCGACGATTAGCCGAGCTCGACGGCGGCACCGACCGGCTCGTTGAATACGGGCCCCCGGTTGTATTGTGGGTGGATCAGTGGCGGCTGCGGTTTTGGCGGCTGCGATGGCTTTGTCTATTGTAAGTCGTCGCTCTTTTTTTCGTCTTCCTTCTTCATCGCCCCAGTATTCTCCCCACGAATCTTTCCCTTTTACGACGAATCCTCTCCTTATACCGCAAATCACTCTAGATCCTTTCTCTCTTTTTCTTCCGAATGCTTTTGCTCACCTCACCTCTCGCAGCGCTGCTAAAAAGGATGCTCCTGCTCCGAGGGATTCGATGCGGCTCAATTCCATCACCCGGCTATGATCATGGACGAATCGCACCCTAGGAGCTTGTTTGGTGGAATTGGTGTAAGGTCTGCCAGTATTTTCGGTTTCGGTGCGTCTATTTCTTTTCCAATTCTTTTGGAGTCCATCTTAGAATACCTTTTCTGATTGATATTCCTAGTCGTCCAGGCGCTACCACCTCCGACGCCCGTCCACCCTCCTTCCTCGTCTGAGCCTTCCATCCTCCTGCTGCATCGATTCATTTGACAAATGGTGCGGGGATGGCGGGACGGGGTGCGTTCAAGTGTTAACAGCAGAATGCTAGAATGCTGCCGTTACTCCAAGACCTTTCTCAAGTCCGACGGGTATAGCTTATCAGCCGTACCACGATGCGACGCCGCAGACTCCCAAGTACGATGAGAGACCAGTCATTCTCGGCCCCTCGCATCAGGACAGCAAGGAGCTAGGCCGGTGACCACGGTGCATGAGGATGATGCTTATGGGGGGCGATGTAAGCCGAAATATCTTTTTATTCTAATTCTAATTCTATTTTCTCTAAATGTTCGACATTGCCGGGTACTCATCCTTCTTGTCTCGTCATTTATCCTTCCCGTTTCGTCTTCTTTACCTCGAGGCTTTTACTTGATCACTTTATGCTTTATAGAGTCGTCGAGCTTTGCTGGCTATGGCTTTTATCACGTCATATCGCTGATTTACCTTATCCAACTTTTATCGTGTCAAGAGATTGTAGCCTTGTAACTAGGGAGCCATTATACCACATTTTAGTTGCAATATCTGCTTGTTGGGTACAAGTCTACTTCACAAATTCATGTTATATGCGAGCAATTTTTGCGAGCCGGATGCTTGGGACCTTCTATAAGGTACAATCATGATCACACCTTCCCTGAGATAAAAGTTCTGACCTGCTTCTTTGATGTTCTATCCATGAGGGCTGTCCAATTAATCAGGTCGGTCGGGTCGATAATGGCTGAAAAGGTCATCAAAAGAATTCCCTTCTTGGAAATATTGGACGGACACTGAGTGAATTATCCCCAGAGTATTCAGGCTCCGCGACGACGATGCGCTTATCCCGCTCCCATTAATCATAGTGCAGCTCAGTAAAAGGGAGCGTAGCACCGATGTTGAGCGACCATATTAATTACCATGGCTTCCATTCGAGCTGGCAAATCTGATTCTTGGATGATTTTACCTGCAAATATATATCCAGTTATGTGCGGGGAAAAATGGCTTTCGGTTGGAGTCTGAATGCTCACGGTGATAACTTAATTCACTCGGTGTCGAGCCAATATTGAATCCTTAATGGCGCAAGCGCCAATCCCCTCACTCTCCGTAAGTATTATCCAAGATAAAGTTGAATAATCCACTTTTTATTTGAGAGATTACGAAACAGTCATATCGGTACCGGCATGACTCAAGTATTTAATTTCCACGCGTACAAAAAAGGCATTATTTGATCGCTGATGGCAACAGTGGTGCATCCGAGGTTGCTCCGTTACCTACACATTACCCTCTCTCGTCCTTCGGAGAGTTCGGGGACTTTTTTGATGACCTTTTCATGATTGACTGACTGACCTGATTAATTGGACAGCCCTATGACATGTAGCTCGCATCTGTCTTGTTTTGAATGTTGTCCTGTGCTCATAAGTCCAGTTAATCGTGCGAATTTAGGCATGCCGATAAATGCGCTTAAATTGACGGATACAGGAATAAGTTCCCACGGCTACCGGGAAGGCACGATATTGCTTGTTGGAGGCATTGAGCAGTGGTGGATGCAATGGACTCATTCATATGCTGTAAACAGATATATACTACATTATGGACAGGCTTTGGAGACAGATTTTTGAGAGATATGCCATAAAGAGATCAGGAAGCACATTTTTATTATGCAAAGAGGCGCGCAGCACCAAAATTTTCGAGGTTTTGGGGACTATGATGTGCTGCAGGGAGTACCTGAGAGAGGTACATCAAGATACCAAGACCGGTTCACAACGCGCGCCGCCAGGCGCGAGATTCTGAGTCAGATACCTCTGACTTCCCTTTTGGGCTTAAATGGGGCTTAAATGCACGCCCATTTAAGCCGGCCCGCTTAAATGCCGCTTATTTCGCACTTATTCGGACTTATTAGGCCAAAATGATGCTTATTTTCACCGGCATCAGTCAAAACTGACATTTCTGATAAGGTTTGGGGTTGAAAAGAGTAGATAATCATTGTATATTGTAAGTGAAATACATGCAGCAAGTATTGGGACAAGGGAACCTAGTTTGAGGAAGAAGGAACAACTTGGCGGTTGCGCGGAGGGAGATAAAAATAACCGATCATATGATCGTGGTAATAACAGCTTAAATGCGGCTACATAAGTAAAAATATCACACTATTGTTGAATAAGTGCTCATGTAGAGCTGTGAAAAGGTGACGACAACAGCCACAGCCTCGTGGAAGAAAACCGCTTCTCTGCTTCTGCTCCCATACCACCATGCCCTTCAAACCTGTACGTTTTTTGCGCCAGCACAGTAAGGCCTCTGAAACTAGCAATCTTGCTGATCTTGATCTCCTTGGAGGAACAAGAAACACCAATGATGATGGGAGTCATCAGATGGGGAATTTGATCCAGAGCCTACACGGTTCAAGACTTGGTTCGTAGGTCTCAGAATGACATAGAATCTGGTTAACTCTTTTGGCAGGCGACATCAATGCCCCATTCTTCTCAAACAACACAGTATACCACTTTCAGCCCTCAGACAACCAAGACGTGAGCATTCGTTGAGTCACTGAATTTAAATTGATTGGTTTTGCATTGTGCAGTATGCTGAAATCAAAGTCCGAGACATCATTCTTAAAAAGGAGCTTCCACCGCGGCTCGGTGACATCCATCACGAGTTGCAAGCTGATGGGACTATTCGTGAGACCGGTCGGATTCGGTTATATGATGGAAACATCAAGGACTCCAGCCAGCCAATGCATGTTCACAAATATGAGGGACTTGCATCGAAGGATTGGAAGCGGGATCTGGATGTGTTCTCTGCAGTGAGGTTCATATGCCATGTTAATTGGTCTAAAGGCTGGACATGGACTGATTCCTGCACAGACATCCAAATATTATTCAGCTATATGGTCTATGTGATTCAAGACATTTCACTGCTCTCATATTCCACAGTGGGCATCAACACACTTTCAAAGACTATCATCTTTCATTGTCAGGACCATCCTTTGTTACATGTGTCGGTGATCTAGTAAGTTGTACATTACTCATAAATGAACTGCATCACTCAAATGATGGCAGTTGGATCAGTACCATGTGAAGTCATTTGCCATATGATTGCTATGGGAACTAACAAACATGCAGTCAGCAGCTGATGCTTTGCATACACAGGGTCTAAGACCAGGGGTCAGTGATATTGCTCCAGAGATATCACAGATCTAATTGTCTATAGGCCTTATATATGCCTTCTTACAATGTTGATCATGCTGGCCAGCTGGTGGTCCATACCTTCTCACCATGGTTTGGCTATGACACCATGCGGTTCGGTTTGTCCCCTTATCGATCCTATAAAGATAAGCGAGGTCTGTTTTCCAGATTCAACCCTGATTCATTCTCCAAGTCTTCGCTGGAGGAGTACTATGATCTACTTGCAGTGATCTGTGAGATCCACCACTTCTCAACCCTCACCAACTTCAGTGCTTCCATGATACATCAGGAGGGCACCATAATATTGCATGTGCCCAGACCATATATCCTCGGGCTTCATAATCAGTATCCTGAAGATCATATCCTTTGTGAATCTATGCCAGATATGTCTGTCCGGTGAGTACTAGGTCCATATTCTCCTATCTTATCTTGATCTCCATCAAATATCAGATGCACCATTCCAACATCAGACCTTATTGGGTTGCAATTTTTTCGGCAGTTGGCTTTTAAAGTGCGATCCACAGCCTCTAGGCTGAACTCCACACCTGTATTTCCAATATTCAATCTATGGGCAAGCCAGGTGCATCACTCGATCAAGCAAATGAAGATAAATGATTTGGAGGTACAGACAAGTCAGTTACCAAAGTGTGTTTTATGAGGACTACAATGATTGAAGTGACAATTGCAGCTATTCCATGGCAAACATTTATTTCCTGCACTGCAGCTTCACAAATGACTGCAGGGTCCACTGGTACAACACATGGACTTCTGCAGTATACTTTGCTTTATCTCTGGGTTCACTGCACTCCATCTAGTAAGACTTGGTGGTGGTCAACTGATTCGCAAGGTCAAACTGTCATATCAGCAACAGAGATTGCAGATGCATTCAACATCAACTTGTATATTGAGATTGATACATATGGATATCACATACCCCAGCAGATATATCCTATTCTCTGGGATATCCACAAGGCATGTGGCTTCAATCCAGACAGCACAGAGATTGCTGAGTATCTGGGATATCCACTGCTTGAACCTGTTTTGGAAACTAGTGAGTCTGTTTGGGTCTGTCATTTTTTGAGTACAACATGACTGAGTAACTTCCAGCACCAGTTCATTCAGATCTATATGAAGAAGGATCTTCAGAATCAACCAACTACTTGTCAGCTAGAGAAATGGTCACTCAAGAGAACGAGGAGATTGGCTCCGATGATGAATCAGAGAATGGTTCCACTTCATCCAAGGATACCTTCTTTTCAGCTGGTTCTAATGTCTAACTTGTTACTAGGTATTGCCTATGTCTTCTGTTATTTAATTTTGTGTTCCGTCTTTGTGTCATCATGAATTGCAGCAACACGACCAGAGAGATAGAGGCTGACAAGTCCAATCTCTCTTCTGAATATGAATATGAGTTTTTTGGAAGGACATCCTAGCACTAGTCTCTATAGCACCACTACTAGTGGCCGAGGCCTTGTTCTTGTGGTGCCGCTCCACCAAATGCATCAGCTGTGAAAAAAGCTCCAAAGCTTTCTTCGCAGTCACGATGAAATTGGCAGGCTTTGATTGTCCCCTATTGTAAACGTGGTAATAAGCGCCCGATCGCCGAAATCCAACCCCGCGATCCGAGACACGTGGCCGGTCTAGGCCTCGATCCCCACCTGGAATTAACGCGCCGCACCTTTTACCCCACTTCCAGCCTCGTTTAACGCTCCGTCTAAGGATATGTGGTTGGGCTGAAACTCAGTGAACCTGAGTTCAGTTCGCCAAGCTGTCAGCTGCACGCCCGAAAACCAACCGTGGACGATGGACGGCGGTCGCCAAGCCCACCAAAAAAAGAAAGGCCTGTCTCCCAGAAAGTCTCAACCCGTCCCCCAGAGGTCAGAGTAAAACACCGCAGAACCAAGGACAGGACGAGGAGGTACCGAGAGCTGTGATGCTTGAAGCATAAGAGTTGTACTACTTAATTTGTGATGCAATGGGCAACTCGAAGGATTGACTGGTAACGGGATTGATTCTCTATGATATGATACCCTGGTGGCCAAAATTGATCTCATCTCAAAGGCCAGCTGAAGCTCATGAACAGATGAACAATTCCGAGACTCCCGCTAAATGCATGTGAATCAGGTGATGACCATCTTGAGTGTCGACTAGAAATTTTCAGCCTAATGTAATGGTGATTTGTCCAAGATCTTGGAGCTCAAACACCAGTCCGGTCCAAGTGCAGAATGAACCCTCACCCCAAAACTCGGCAGACAGGTTGGAATGTAACGAACGCACCAATGAGATGATGGATCATACGGGCACAACAATGGATCCCTGATAACCGCGAGGAATATAACCGGAAAACTCCATGAAATAGCATCCGAATGTCAGGATCCTCTGGATTCAAGTAAACCTCTAAATCTGATGAATCTCAATGCTTGAACAACCGTGATGGAGTTCACCGAGTTGAGAATGGTCTCCCGAGCACTGACTCAACGACACTGTAGGGCTGACCTTGGGCTGACCAATAACAGCATGTAGTAGCGAAGCCAGATATACATTGCACAGGGTATTGAGAATGATGGAGCCCATCAATATTTCCTAGCAAAATCCCGGTTCAAGCTCGGATAAGCTGAAGCGAGTCGTTGCGATCAAAGGCCCAGGAAGAATCTGTCTCGGGAAATTACATCCTGCAAGACATTCCGCTACGAAGATCATGTCCTTACCCCGGAATAAATTCATCTAGGACTGTACCAGCTGACTGGAATCAATTGTGACTCCTCTGACCCAATATAATAAATCACATAATGAAGCTGTGATTACTTAGAGTTGGCTTGAAGAATATTCTGTGCTGTCGAGTCCGTGATTGCGCGTTGTCGCATGTGTGGTTAACCGTTTGGTGAGTAACGCCGGGCGGCCCGGGCGAGCATCCGTCAGGGCCAAGATTGAGCCCTGGAAGCAATGGTTAGCAGTCAATGACCGTTGTAGAAAGCAGTTCGACAAATCATAGCAACAATACACTGCGTTTCCGGCTTGTTTCCGGCGGATCTGTTCCGACATGGAGCACGTGATATGTTCACACCCTGCGTCGTGCGAACAGATGTCGTACTGTTACGTACAGCTTGACACACGCGGCTGTTCACAACTATTCACACAACAAATATCTGGAAGCACAGAACCAACCATTTATATAGTAATTCATTTTTTTACTTATTCTCCATTAAAGAATCAGATCCACAAAGTTGCAACGAAGCTGTGAAAGCATGTGTGACAAAAGTGACCTCGGCAACTATTTCTGGGCGGCGATAAACCCCGCTCGGCGACTCTGCTGGGTCCTCAATGTTATCATCAAATAAAACACTATACTTGAATCACCTTTTCAAGAGCCGAAAGCACATCGTTGTAGTGTAATGTGGACCATTGGATGGCCACAATGATCCAGCCAAGGGTAAATGGCGGTAAACATTGAGTGCTGTGAAGACTTGTTAAGCTTCATTAAGCACTGTGAATTTTGGATGGGAGCGGGTGGGAGCGCTGGGGTCTGGACCCTGGCCGAGACCGAGACCCTGATGAGCCATTGACAGGTGTGAAACCACACAAAGATGTTGCAGCAGGAGAGGCCAATAATAATCAGCCTTGATGTTTATTGAAGCTTAGGCCTGCATATTCATCAGTGGAACAGAGACCTGTGCAGAAATGTACACAATCTAGCCTAATCTGTATGAGGTTTGAACATGTCAGAGGCGCGAACCATGAATAGCCACCTGTTCACATGTGTTCGTACATATTCACATGTGTTCCGACCAAAAATAGATCAGCCGGAAACGCAGTGCATCTTTCAATCTCAAGCTTGCCACTAGGATAATGTTCTGAGTCAGTGCTGTCAGCATGAATATGACTCAAGCACTTACAAGTCCTTCCAGATATCAGTTTTAACTGGCGATACATCCACATATTCCATCCAGTCGATAGATGCAAATACAACAGGTTCATCAATCTCAGTCTGCTTGTGAAGAAATAGTTCCTGAACTTCACTGCCCAGGGGCTGTCCACCAATCATAATCTTGACAATGGATGATCCTTTTGATGATCGCAAAGTGTGTGGTGGGGCTGATTCTACGACCATCTAGGAGTGCGAAATTGAGCTGCTGAACATGGCGAGTGATAAGAGTAGAGCCAGGCTGTGGATTTAGTTCCAATCCCAAGCGAAATGGTCCTTTCTGTTGTAATATGCTCTGAGTGCAACACAGTCAATGTCAGTGAGAGTCGTCTTGGCCGAAGGTGTATGGGACACAAACAAGTCTGGTGTGACACGAGAGATGGTTGTCGCTGTAGCGGGTTGATCATGGTCAGCAAATGAGATATCTATAATCAGAACTTACTAGAGGTTCCCGCATCAGCAACTGTCCCAATTGCCCCTCCAGTTTCAGCCAACATCCTGCAACAACTGTCTTCACAACAGAGTTTTCTTGTGAATCTCAAAGCATCTAACACAACTAGAGGATCCATGAGAGACAGACACCCTTTCACAAGAACTGCTGGCATACCTTGGCATCCATTCTTGACGCACGGCTAAACTCTCGCATCATTGATATTTCAAGTTCCCCACCCAAGTGGTTATTGCTGTTCATATTTTTCAGCACCTTATTGAGATGCTCTGTTAAGAATGCCCAGAAGTTGTAAACGGGGCCATAGTCACGTATTTGCGTTGGTACATGAACAGCCCAATGATGATTGGGCTTGAGAGCAGAAGTACCATAAAGCTAGTAGACACTTGAGGTCAGTAAAGCCGTGAAACACAAGAAATATTGCCATACTGATATATATTCAAGAAGATACTCTTTCAGTAAAGTCTCTGCACGTTGCAATGATTTGTGGGACACTTTGCTCGCCATCATGATCTTGAGTGCGGTGGCTCATCGGAATGCATACAAGGAAAGAAATCTTCTGAGGGTTCGGGAGGTTGAGGTTTTGGACCCTGTGGATGATGATTCCATTCTGCTAATGCCTGGTTGTATTCCGTAAGAGCAGCGTTTTTTGTTCGGTTGTATCTCTCCTTATCCCGTAGAATATTAAGCTCTGATTCTTCCCAAACCATGGCATCTTGTTTCATGAATGTTGTCCGGTCTCATACGTAAAAATGACACGCTATTGTTAATAAGCGCTCAAGTAGAGCTGTGAAAAGGCGATGACAGCGGATATCGTGGACCGACACAGCCTTGTGAATGGACACAACCTCGTGGAGGAAAACCAGGTCTTTGCTTCCTCTCCCATCTTTCCTCCTACCATCATGCCCTTCAAACTTATACGTTTTCAGCGCCGCCGTAATAAGGCCTCAGAAACCAGCAATGCTATTGATTTCGGTCTTCTTGGTGGAAGAAGCAACGCCGATGATGATAGGAATCAGATGGGAAATCTGATCCAGAGCCTACACGGTTCAAGACTTGGTTCGTAGGTCTCAGGATGGTGTAGATCTGGTTGACTTTACTGGCAGGCAACATCAATGCCCCATTTTTCTCAAACAACACTGTATACAACTGTCAGCCTTCAGACAACCAAGATGTGAGCATTCATTGAGTCCCTGCATTTGAGTTGATTGATTTTTCATTGAGCAGTATGCTGAAATCAAAGTCCGAAACATCATTCTCAAAAAGGAGCTTCAATCAGGGGAGACCCATCATGAGTTGCAATCTGATGGGACTCTCCAGGAGGTTGGTCGGATTCGGTTATATGATGGATACATCTATAAGGACTCCAGCCAGCCAATGCTTGTTCGCAAATATGAGGGACTTGCATTAAAGGACTGGAAGCGGGATCTTGATGTATTCTCTGCAGTGAGGTTCATATACCATGACCATCTGTGCAAAGCCTGGACATGGACTGATTCTAGCATAGACATCCAAATATTGTTCAACTATATGGGCTATGTGACTCAAAACATTTCACTGCTCTCATATTCCACAGTGGGCACCAACATACTTTCCGAGACTATCATCTTTCATTGTCAGGACCATCCTTTGTCAGCTATGTTGGTGATCTGGTAAGTTGTACATTACTCAGAAATCAAATGGACCACTGAGAGGATCTCAGTTGGATCAGTACAAAGTGAGATCATCTGCCACATGATTGCCATGGCAACTAACAAGCATGCAGTCAGCAGTCAATGCTTTGCGCATACAGAGTCTGCAACCACAGGTTAGTGATATTCCTCTGGAGACATCAGAAGAGATCTAATGTCCTCTAGGCCTTCTATATGCCTCTTTACAATGTTGATGATGCTGGCCAGTTGGTGGTCCATACCTTTTCACCAAGGCCAAGTTCCGATGACACCATGTCGCTTGGTTTGACCTCCCATCAATGCAATAAAGATATGCAAGGTCTGTTTTCTAGAATCAACACCAATTCATTCTCCTCCAAGTCTTTGCTGGGGGAATATTACAATCTGCTTGCAGTGATCTGTGAAATGCACGGTTTCTCGACCCTAACCAACTTCAATCCTTTGATGATGCACCAGCAGGGTACCACAACATTGCATGTGTCTGGTCCCTATATCCTCAGGCTTGATAATCGGCATCTTGAAAAAGATCATATCCTGTGTGAATGTATGCCAGATATGTCCATCCGGTGAGTACTGCGTCAAAATCTTACTATCGGATCTTGATCTCTGTGAAATATCAGATGCACTGTTCCCATGTCAGACAGGATTGGGCTGGTATTCCATCGGCATTTGGCCTTTGGAGTGCAATCCAGTACCTCTGAGCTGACTCCAATATTTCCAATATTCAATCTATGGGCGAGCCAGGTGCATCACCTCAACAATCAAATGAAGATAAATGATATGGAGATACAAACAAGTCAGTCACTGAAATGTTTTTTATGAGGACCAAAATGATTGATATGAAACTTGCAGCCATTCCACAGGAAATATCCATTTATTGTAATGCAGCTCCACAAATGCCTGGAGAGTCCGCTGGTGCAGCACACAAATTGCAGTATCCTCAGCTTTATCTCTGGGTTCACTGCACTCCATCCAGTAACACTTGGTGGTGGTCAACTGATTCAGAAGGTCAAACCACCATACCAATAACAGAGATTGAAGATGCATTCAACATCAACTTGGATATCAAAATCTATAAGTTTGAATATCACATACCCCAGCAGATATATCCTATTCTCTGGGATATCCACAAAGCATGTGGCTTCAATCCAGACAGCACTGAGATGGCTGAGTATCTGGGATATCCACTGCTTGAACCTGTTTTGGAAACTAGTGAGTCTGTTTGGGTCCGTATTTTTTTTGAATACAACATGACTGAGTAAGTTCCAGCACCAGTTCGTTCAGGTCTATATGAAGAAGAATTTTTGGAATCCGTCAACTCCTTGTCAGCTGGAGAAATGGCAACTCAGGAGAATGAGGAGATTGGCTCTGACAATGAATCAGAGAATGGCTCCACTTCATCCAAGGATACCTTTTGTTCAGCTGCTTCCCATGTTTAAACCCAAGTATTTATGATCAAATTGGAAGGTGTAGCTGTGCTATATGAGCCCAAATAAATATTGAGAGTGAAGCATTTGAGCCTGTAATTACACGTCCCACTTGTGGGCTTGTTTGTTGAGCAGGATCACTTTTCATACCAGAGCCATCAAGAAGTTTGATGGGATGACTGCTTCCCCATTGGGGCAGCAATGTCAGGGAAGTGTCACTTGTTATTTGTACATTTCTTCTTGTTTGCAGTATCCAGCAATGTTCTGCCTCACTCTTTTGGAGCTCACTAGAACATCAATTCATGGGTCCCTACAAGCACAAGTCCAAGATCTCAGCTTTGATTGGATCACAGGTACTTGTGCAATTTCCAGACAGTCTACATTTCAAGTGCAGTATAATATTGCGGGCTAACAAAACAATACAAATAAGATGATAATGCTAATCAAACTGAGATCCATTGTCAGAATCGAGGAAATCATCCTCAGATTTCAGGCATCCCTCATCTTTGTCGGAGGAATCATCAACATTGGAGGGGACCAGCTTGGAATTTTGGTTGTTGGCTTCTCGCTGCATTGTTTGGCTGGAGTATGAAACAAATTTTATGGCAGCTTACAGGTGAGGCTGGTGCGACCAGTCAATCCAATAAAATTCTGCCAATAATCATTGACATTGTACAGCCCTGGCTCCTGCACCTCATGGGCTACTGAGAGCTATGTCATGGTAGCAGGTAGGGAATTGTCAACTGGCGGAGCATTTCAATGTGGAGCAAATATTCGGTCTCGGGTTGACATCTGACTTGGATGCTGGATGAAAGACACATCCTCAACCACAGGATATCTTCCTCAGTATCCCATAAAATTTTCACTGCTGAAGTCAATATTGTTCTGGCTCACCAAATATCCAATATTTTGTGAAATTGTCTCCGAAATAATAGAAATAAAAACATACACCCAATGATTGTGGATGCTCTGATTGTCCTCTAGCAAAGAACCTGGCCAAGAGGTCAATTTATGATGCTATATTTCAAAAAAGGCATTTTACAGAATATAAATCTACATCAGTAAAATGTCAAATTACATGTGCGCTTTTCGCATATTTCCGCTTTTAAAAAGCGGAAAAGCGGCAAGTTAAAAAGTCAACATACTATGGTACAAAAAGTTTCTAAACTAAAGTTCACTCAGGAATTCATGGGCATGGTGATTGACATATTTGTTCACAAAGAAGGATTATGTATGAGCGCACATTTCACCAGAAATTAAATAATTCGCATTTTAGTTCTATTTTCACTTTTCAGAGTGCGCTTTCCGGTGCTAAGAACTGGACTGGACTTTTCACACTGTCAGAAGCGCTCAGAGCAAATGGAGCAGGATCTATTTTTGGCATATGAGTCATCCCGCCGGGCGCCAAGTTGCTTGCCAGCGCTTAGCGCCAAGGCCATGAAAAGCCCATATATGGTTATAATTGACTATTCTGCAAGATACCAAAAAAAATGGGAGATGATAATTACATGAGGCCAACAAGAATTGAGTATCCCAGGCATAATCGGAGGAGTTTCCTGTTTTTGGCCAGTCAGGATAGGTTTAGGTGGAGGATCAAGATCCAGAGCTTTTGAGGCAGACAGGATCTTTTCAGATGACTCAATATTTATGAAGACTCTTTCAATTCAGTCCTATCATGCATCCATGCCAGCCTGGTGGCAATGCCTTTTCAAATGAAAGAGATGTTGTTCACTGTCCAAGAATAGCATCAGCGCCGGAGGCGGACAGTCGGAAATGTCATCCGCATATGGCAGTCTGACCTCATGGAAAATGCTGAAAGTGCATTTTGGAAAGTAGTTTGACATCAAATGCTGTGCTTTCTGTGCACTGCATTGTTCAAGGCACAAAGTAATAATATTTGGTGAAAAATAGCCTCATAATTATGAGCGCTGGGCCAGGATCCTGGGACTTTATAAGCCTGCTGAGCATCACCCACAGGCCTTTGATGTCAGTCAATCAGGCAACATGTCCCTTTTGGACCAGAATTGGGCTACATTGTTTGATTTCAGCAGTCTGACAAAAGTGCCATGAGCATACAAGACAATAGTTATAGATACTGAACTCACCTACTTTTTTTGACTGATTGAGGTATGCGTGCAGTAATTGTCCAGCCTAACTTTAGCAGTTCGGTTTTTGACCGGGTTTTCTAGGCAGGATTCAATTTTCCAGCTTTCTTTTGGCGGAACCACAATGTCCATTATTCTTGTTAGAGGGAGACTGACAAGGGATATGATCCAGGGAATGCTGAGTAAGTACATGATATGAGATGAATACCAACCCTCTGACACTCCCACCTAGACATCTCATCGAACGAGGCAATAAGTAAGTAAGCAAAGAAATTAAGAAAGATAGAAAGAAATAAAGTAATAAATGGAACCCACCGGAGTTAGGGATACTCCCACTGAAATTTACATTGCAATAACCCTGACATAGGCAGTGTTAGCTTGAGGCTGTGTTGAAGATGTACGTTGTTTTGCAATAAGTTCCTTGTACCAACCAGGGGGGTTTCCTTCCAAAGGACCACCTGATTGAAAGCAATTCTCTAGCAAATGGCCTTTCCCACAATTGGAACACTGAACAGTATTCCGTTGTACAGAAGAAGATGTTGTAGCCAATGCATGAGGTGAACTGTCAGTGGAACTGACTGGCTTCAAAATTCCATCACGACATAAATCCCCTTCTTTTCTCAAGAGGTAAGCCATGAAATAGTCGGGATTTGAGCCATTAGGATCGTCACCCAGTTGTTTGTTGATATCGGAGAATTCAGGATGGGTATTACAACCACCAAATCAGCCGTGACAATCGGCTGATAAAGGGCCATATGGTATCAGGGACCAGTCATCATCAGTTACTGCCACTGACACTGACAGAGGTAGAGTCAGGTCTGGAGAGATTCGGGTATGATGCAGCTAAGCCATATGGGTAAGGTAAGGTAAGGTCTGGTCTGGTAATGGTCGAGTTATTGATATTGTCGGTACTTGAATGAACGAGTCAACGAGAGAATGGTCAGAAGCAGGCGAGCTTGATTGCAATGATTAAGCAAGAGCAGTGGACTGAGGGCCCATAACCTGTTAGAGAGAGACTGACAAGGGCTCACAAGGGAAGAGAGGAGCCAAGAGATAGGGAGTCAATAGAGAGTGAAACCACAAACATGACAACTAAATATGATCCGGGGAATGCCAAGTATGTGATACAAGGTGACTACCAACCCTCTGATAATTCTGAATATGATAAGCAAAGCTGTCTGTCTTCCTTGGGCCATCTGACTTGTTTATCAGGTCTACCACTGAGGACATGGGCTGCTCATTGACAAGGCCAACGCCAACATCATGATCATGATGCGACCCAACCGTTTCTGATCATGCCCAAACGACATCTACCGATTATAAGAAACAGGACAGACAGGAAATTACAGAAGATGCTGCTGACATACAGAAAAGACAAGGTAGCCGGAAAGACATGAGGTAGCAAGGAAGCAGGAGAATCCTGAAGCATGTCACATGATGTTGAACCAGAATGACAATGGCAGACATCTCCTATTGGAGCCAGTGGAGCACTGTTGCCTTTTTGCCCACAGGGGCTCTGCCAAAATGTTGCCTAAGTCACATGGCATCCGGAGACCGGCGATTATTAATTATTAATATTTATTCAAAAAGTCTGTACTTGTACCCTGTTTATTGTTGATATTTTGTATTTGCACTGCACATGGGCATCGCCATTTCCTTCTGCTCTTCGTTGACCATACTTACTCGACCCTTTTGCTCCGCTTTCCATACAATGTCTCTACCAACAGTCAGTCGAAAGCTCAATGTACTCCAAGTCACACGCCAGCCGCAAACGAGCTCTTGTTCAGCATAAATTCAATGTGAACCCAGTGTTTACCCAGCTCTTCTCTCACTCTGACATGTCTATCGCTTGGGCAAGAAGCTCGCCATGTCCAGATATTTCCTCTACAACATCTTTACCAGATTCTTCCTCATATCTCCAGAACAGCCACCAGAAAGTTAGTACGCAAATGATGCCGCATTGGGCAAATACAACTGGCAATTTTAGCTATGAGTTGACACCATTCTCTCTTTATTGTTCTTTCTCTCTCTTAAGACCTCTAGCCATGCCCCAGATTTGTATTGCTCTTTTTATATTTTCGCTCCGTCGCACTTGTAAAAAATATTCAATCCATAGTGTCACAGATAGTCACTGTATAGAAATAAATAATATGACATTATATGTAAGCCCAAGGAAAACATAATTTAACGGCAGCCCCTGTGGGTGAAAACGATGTGAGTCCAGTGGAGTGGTCAGACACTGCTTTCTTGGTCAGAGAGGAGAATTGAGTCAGAAATGGAGGAAAAGCTGGAAGCACAGGAAATGCTTGATGAAGAGTATCCAATGATGCATAAGATAGAAATAGTATAAATAAGTAGCAGGATGTAGCAGTAGAACAACAACTGAGCAGACATTTCAGATCAGACAGCAGACTCGACAAAGACCGGACTCCACCTCTCAGCTTAGTCAGCATCAACTTCGTTTCCAATTGGAAGCAGACTTTGCTGCCCCTCAGTCAAATAACCTTTAGACAATGACCAGCCTCTCAACTCCACTGACATCATCATCTGTCAAACAACCATTCTAATCTACATACATTGGTGTTTACTATAGATGAAATGACACACAGACACAGCAGGCAAAGTCCAATGCACTGAAAAATGAGTGCGTTAACCAAATAATTGATGTAGTCACAGCACCTTTACTCACGCCAGATTCCCAACTCTGCCAGTACAAGGCAATGAAGTGAGCCAGTTTCTCATGCAGTGTCACTCAAACTCTGTGATCAGCTGATGGCTGTTGATCAATATGAATGATTAGCCTAGAATACATGCTGATGTACGCTATTATCAATTATGGGTACAAATTCTTTCTTGATGTGACTCTAGGAACATTGGTGAAGAGAGTATTTGAGAAAACCTCAGCACAGTGGGAAGCTTGTAGAATCCCGAGTACAGAAGCCGACTATGGAACCTGGGTCCCCAAAGAATCCCTGATCTACGAACAAAGAGTTTGAACACAAGGCATACATATTCTTTGTTCTTTGGTGATCAAAGCCCTTTGTGAGCATATCAATCATTCCAATAACACACTCATTTCTGAGTGCATGATCTTTGCCTCCTGTGAGAACATTCGGTAAGCCCAGTGCTGGTTAGCATTGAGCATCACCATCGCAGATGCATAGAAGCCTCACAATCAATAAAAGTGACATCATCATCATAGCTGGGTCTGCAATGAAAGCAGTCTTGTCGCTATACTGGGCACCAAAGGGCTCTCTGCAATGCCTTGCCTTGTGTGTCACTTTTTGCCATTAGCCTGTCATCAACACCAGAATGTGTCTCCGTCATTGACAAGGACTCTCTGTGATGCAAGCAAGGTGAATGTTGGATGTAGGACACCTGTTTGCCGGCATTCTGGTTCGAAAACATTGCTCGGTCTCATGAACAATGCTCATTGTACTTACTCCCCAGCCCTTGCTGTGATCCTCCCATTCTCATCAATGAGCGACATTGATAAGATTCAGAGTCTTCCTTCCATTGCTATACTCACATTCATCATGCTTCTTTGTAGCCTACCTGCCTAATCATGTGAGGCAGCAAACTTTGACACTGCATGTTGGATTGATATCAAGCCAGTCAAGGAGAAATCCTTGGTCAGTTGTATGTTTCTTTGTTCTATTTGTCCTTTGCCTCTCGCTGTATGCTTGCTCGGAATTCGCCAAGGAAAACTCGGCCTCTTTCATGCCCACCTCTGCATCTACTGTTGTCATACCCTCCACCCAACCCAACAATGAGGATCGCAACAGCAAAGAAAACAAACCGACCTCCACATCCACCTCCACCACACCCGAGACATCTGCTGCACCAACCTCTATAGCTGAACAAAAGGAAACCAAAACTGCAACTGCAACTCCTTCATCCACAGCTATGTCTATGACCAAGAAAGAGACAAGTTTGACAGAGGAGAGCAGTAAGACCAGTGTGATGACCAAGGTTCGTGTCTTCTTTTTTTCCTTTTCCAATAATTAAATTAGCTCGTTGACTCTCCATGAGCGGCAAGCCTCTTGTTAGAGAGTCCAGTCACATGGCTAATGCTGAAGGCTTGCTAGCAATTCCCTTTCAAGGAATTACTTGTTGACCTTTGCACATGGTGTAACTCATAAGGCTGGCATGCAGCAAAGCCCACCACTGAAAAGTCACATCGAACCCATTTTATCCCCATTTATTCCTCTCACTTTCCTTCAGCCTTCCCTCCCATGATGATACCCTTCTGACAGTCCCCTTCCATTCCTCACCCCTTGCGCCATCCTGTGACTCCAGCTGGACCACTTTTTTCTGTCTACAAAGGCTCTGGAAGTTGTCTTCATACTCAGAATACCCAACCCCCCAGCCTCATTTCTTATCAGTCATGCTTTCGAGGTTTCACTGTGCTCACTTCACAAAGACAACATGAGTCATGTCATTCACCCTTTTTTCCCCCTACTATCTCCTTCTCCAGACATTAAACATGAGACCCAGGATACATCAAAACGAAGTCACAGCTATATGATGAGAGTCCATCAACTCACGAATCATGACAATAGACGGTGAAAAAATATATGATCTATCATCAGTAAGATAGCGGTCATCAGGAACCACCCCCCTTATGTAAGCCAACATGTCACACATTTCAAGAAGCTATCTCATCTGGACACAAACATATTCTGGTACATTTAACTGCTGAGAAGTATAGTTTTAGAGCTAATTGACAACTCCCAGCAAGCAGAATAAATTTATTGTCAAAACCCACTGAGGAGATGCAGTCACAAGAATTTGTCACACTTTCCTTTTCTGATTATTGTCCCAGACGTTTCAGCCCATTTCCAGCATTTTTTATTTTCCAGAGCTCGGATTTGGACGCTGACTAAGCATATGAATAAGCTGATAAGCTGTGTATCTTATCTATAGCTAACCCTCACTGGGCTCCTACTGCTTTAGGATTATTTGGAGAGGCTAGAAACATAATCTACTGAGCTTCTAACCACAAATCTGCTAAAGTATTTCTGCAGTAAAGTTTTTGGAACAAAAATATGGTATGGGATGTCCGGTCAGCCGAAAAAGTACCTTGATTTGGACAGGTAACCCTAACTTAGGGCATGACCATCACGCTTATATAAGGGAGGCAGTTCCTGGCGACCGCTATCTTAGTACGTTTTCTAAATATATTGTCCTGAGATGAATTTGGGTGGGCATCAGGATCAATGTGAGTGTCCTGCTTCCACCATGGGCAAAGTCATCTGCACCATGTTCACTGCACCTGTGGTTGCACCTAGTCTGTACCCAAGTTGCATGTTGCATTGTTCTCATGCCCTTTCATTGGCATGTCGGCATCAAACATGTGTTCTATTGTTCTCTCAAAATGGCAACTGTCAAATCTGAGATTTGTTGCTTGACCTCTGCATGATCAACCATGTTTTGCATTCTCTACCCTTCTTCAATCCTCCCTATTGATTAGGGTTAGGGTTAAATGCCCAAAAAAAATTACTGACAAAGGAAGCCCAGACATTTAAACTAAGGGAAAATGAATTAAAACTTGAATGGGAGTTAGACAAAGTTTTTCTCAAAGTTTTCCCACATAGCCTCACATCAGTTCAGCCGATCAGGAACCTGTCAAAAATTGGCAGGTAAACTGCAAGGTGCGACCTAGGTACAGACTAGGCGCAACCAGAGGTGCACTGAACTCAGGTGCACCAGGTTTTGCCCCTGGTGTTCACGGTTGGAGCTCAAAGAAGCTGAAGGAAAAACATATCCTGAGGTGGTGGGATGATCCAAATCGAACACAATAGCTTGGTTAAGACATAGGGCCTAGGCCGTGGGAAAATTTGTTGAGGTGGCAGTACAGATCAAAGAGTGATTCCTATACATCCATATAATAGTAATTGACAGTCCAACAAGGTTCCCTGCAGTTCAGAGAGCCCAACGAGCAGTATTGTGCCTTCTCAGTAGCCATGGGAACTCACTCCTGTATCTGTCAATTTAAGCGTTTTTTAAATGCATTACTCCTGGTCTCCTCCAGCACCGTCGCCATCCTTTGGCTAAACATTTGAACATTTTTCATCACATTATAATGGGGTGTGGGAAACAATGTATTGACTGTTATTTGTTCCCTGCCAACTGTCAAAAATGATTGATTCCAAGAGGTTTCACATTGGCCTGCTCTGGATTGGCATGCCTGCGGTTAGTATTGTAGAGAAAAAATGTTCATATGTATATTAGCTTTTGAAAACTGATTTTTTTGTATTTTTCCGTGCTCGTCGTCTGCCGGTATATTGCTTGCCATATCACAGGAACTTTCTACCCAACTGTCTCCATTCCTCAATTTTAGCAGCTCTCCACAGGGCTCGCTAACTCATGGATCAATTCTAACATGTTATAAATATGTCAATGTGTGAAATCCACATCCCAGATTTGTCCTTTATAGCACTATCAACCTTTGGTGCTGTATGACTTTCTGATACGCCACAGTTGACCTGAGAGAGCCTATAATACATCATTTTGTGTTGTCTACTGATACAGATAACATTTTCTAGCTAAGTTCCAGTCTATCATCTACTTCTACATCATCATCAATGTCCATAGCATCTGGAATGCCCTCAAACTCAGTGTCATCCCCTAAATATATAGGGCTAGGTTGTGGCAGAGGCCATTCAAAGCTTCAAGGTCCCACATTCACCCAAATGCAACCCCAAGAAACACCAGCACTGTCAAGCTAATTGGGTGGATCAGTGGTTCAAAAAGATCTCATTCTGTCTGCTCGATCCGGATGACATGCTTTGCCTGGCATTTCTTGTTGCAGCCTTCGATGGAGAATATCAAACACCATGATATGGTCCCAGAGTGCAGAAAGTTGAAGTTGGTATGGCTGGCCCAGAATGAAGGACGATTGTTGGGATTTCCAGACAGGATTCAGACCGGTGTTCGGTCCAGCCTCACGAATTATTTCATGACTAATCCAGATGCTCTGCTAGAATATAGTTCAGACTTGATGTAATATTCTAGCCATTGAACAGCCTAATTTCATCCATCAGACTTGTTGGAATCCATTGGAGCATCGTGTGACTGTACAAGGGACTGGCGGAATTCAAGGTAACGTCAAAAAGAATGTGCAATCATATCTTATCGCATCAAGTGATAAGCGCTCCAGACGGGCCGAACATGCGCGCGCGACATTCTCTGGAATTGCGCGTGAAAAACAGTCAACCTCCTTATATTCAAGACTACTAGACAAATTCAGCTACTGAAGGAAATGGTGAATCTATCAGTAAAAAATGTCCGAGACATGAATTCTAAAGTGCGCGACAGAAATAATATTCCAGCACATCCAGGGGCATACTTCCTTTTGGAGACATGACTTTTATTTATATTATTACATTAAAAAAAGATGGCATTTGACAATCTTTTCCGAAAAATTTCCGAAAAGGCTGTAAATGCGCCGACATAAGTTGAATTAACTGGACAGTCTGGACTTATAAAATAAGCGCCCGATCGCGGAGATCCAACTCCACGATCCGAGACACGTGGCCGATCTAGGCCTCGATTCCAATCGTGAAATCTGAATCACGCCGAACCCTTCTTTCTTCTGCTCAATTGAACTAGGTATTGCCTTCGGCATTCAGGACCTTGCTTTGCTGAACAGATTTGTCATATAGTTTCACAAAATAAGGTTCAGAGTCCGTGTTTACCTGAAAAGGCAACCTCAGAACAGTCGAGGAGAAAAATACAAAAGGTCTAGCTAGAAATCCTGCGGCCTCCATTTCCGGTCCTCTTGGCGTGCATGATTGTCAATGACCAGTCTAGGACACGGTGTCGCATTTCAACATCGATGGGTAGCTTGGCACCATTCTCTTCTCTGAGGACTAAGGCCCCCGTGTCAGGGCTGAGACCATCAATAAATGAGCAGCAAACCAGTGACTCAACGTACTCTATTTCAACATCTGCCCGATATCTTTCCCACAGACTCGGCACCCATGGCTCCTCGTCTCCCCAGCTTGCCTGCGAATCCGGGTATAGCAGCCTTCAATCTAATCAGATCAAACAACTGCGATCGTGTTGAAGACCTACTCTGTTATAACCGTTGTGGCTCTGGCACTCGCCACACTGGGAAGTCCAAGCAGTCTTCTTTCGGTCTTCAGTTTTGGCATAGTGCTAAGGACAAAGTCAGAGAGGGCAATAAAAATATTGCCAATTCTATGGCCCTTTATATGTCAGAGACATGGCCTTTGACGTGGATCGACCAGATCATCAAAGCGACGCTTCAAAAGGAAGGACTCGATGATGGGGGCCCCTCCGGGGATTCCACTTTACCATTTACTGGTTACAATGTCATTTTGTGTGGTGACCAACATCAGTTTCCCCCAATAGCAAACTTGCTTGGAGCTCTGTATTGCGATCTTGCAAATGACACAGATGAAGGCACTTGTGGACGTGCACTCTATGAACAGTTTACCACAGTGGTATCACTGATCAAGCAGCACAGAGTCGATGATTCAGTCTGGAATGATATGTTGCTGAGGCTTCGTGTTGGGGAATGCACAGCTGAGGATGTGGAGATGGTCAAAGGCCAAATTCTGGAGAAGATTCCCACCGATTTTGATGCGCCACCTTGGAATGATGTCGCCTTCCTCACAGTGCGGTAATAATAAACATTTTTCTCTTCTTTGGAAACTTGTGGCTGACTTTGTGACGCAGAAACGAGACACGAAAACAATGGAACGAAGTGGCAGCTGACCGACAAAGGGATATTAGCAAACAATGGATATATGTCTCTCCCGCTGAGGATATAGGCAAGAAGAAACATTCTCACTGGTGAATCGAGCTCAAATCGCTTTGATGGGTCCAGTGACCATCGCCAAACTTTGGGACCGCAAGGATATAGCTATTGGAATGCGAGTCATGGTGCTTTTTAGCATTGCAACTGAAGCCGACGTCGTGAATGGTTCAAAAGCGGTCATAGAAGACATTATCCTGGATCCTCGGGAGCCAGACCCCATCGCGGATAAATTCGGCAGGGTTTATCTCAAATATCCACCAGCACTCGTCATTCCTCGGCCTGAGAATACCAGCATAACAGACCAGTTCTCTCCAGTTCTTGGATAAACACAGTGATGCGCCTTTGCTGAAACCGGACCAACTTCTAATCGTACCCATGGAGATGGGTTTCCCGATCAAAAATGGTTCTGAGGCTATAGCGGTGATGCAGAGGCAGTCCTCTGATGGTGTCTTATAAGTTATGTGTATATGCATGAGAAATCACAAGGCCAGATATTGGATACGGTTCTAGTTGATCTCGCTGCTCATCCGGGTGGAGACTTAACACCATTCCATGTCTATGTTGCCCTATCTCGAAGCAAGGGACGCGCGACAATACGAATCCTTTGAGACTTTGACCCCAACCTCTTCATGAAGCATCCGAGTGAACATCTTGGAAGAGAGGACATGAGATTGGCAGTTTTCATACAGGAGACGAAGCTGAAAGTACGCCGAGGGTGAGTATGACTTTTAAAGAGGACCGATCTGTGTAGGCTATTGCGTGAAATGTTTTGCATCAGCTCTGACTTTGAATGGGCCGATCTCGGTTAAGGTGTCGGTGACACAGGTACGGTGAGTAAGCATGTATACCTCACACCCCAAAAAAATGTTGGACGTCGAGACACTGTTTTTTTATTTTTTTTCATCTTTCCGCAAATCTGTTTTTGGTGACATAATTCAGGGCAATTGGTTTTGTTGCCTTGACCGACGATTTTTTTTGAGTGACGCTCGTGCTTACGTAGTTAGCATGGGCACGTGCTTTGTCGGATGCAGAAGCAGAAACCCACCCGCCTGAGTGTTTGACTTTTCGCCCCCATCACGTGCTCCAAGAAAGGAAATTGTTTGGTTTTTATTTGGTTGTCGCCCGAATCGGATGACGTTTGGTTCGTGCGGTTCATCTCCGAACTTCTGCGGGCTGCTGTCACCCTATACCGAACATGACTTGCCATAACTCAATGGCTCAGTCAGACTGCTGTCAGTACAGATGCTTGTTGCTCTTCCGGCCTTGCTGCTCCTCAGTTCGAGACTGCCAGGTGTCTGTTTTTTTGACACCTTACTTTTGAAGCTGCTGCCACCGAAAAGGCCTATCCTTGGAGAGTCTCCATATCTGTTGAAAGCGGGAACGAGTCTTTAGCGTGCCCGTCCGAGACTCCCGCGGCTCGGGGGACCCCCCGAGCTTGCGAGGGAGGGGAGCGGGAGTGAGTGACGGGTACTCTTCCCGCACCTTCGGAAAGACACGACCTGGCAAGAAAAGAGCAATAATATATTATTTTTCACAAAGATTCCTCAAAATAATGTACCGGACAACAAAAAATAATGATTTGAATGTATCATGAACCAGTTCACAATCAGTGCAAACAAAAACCAAACAATTTCCTTTTTGGGAGCACGTGATGGGGGCGAAAAACGCCCAAGTCTCGCTCGTCATAAAAGCTGCAAGAAGCTACGACGACACCAAGCTAGAAAAGCCATGACAACGGAAAGTCAGAAAAGCTACTAAGAGGTCAAGCTAGAACGGTTACGACGGCGCAAAGCCAGAAAAGCTACACAGTGCGACAAGGTGGCATAAAGTGTTGAACTAAAGGGTGCCAGCGTTGCCTCGAGTGACATGATGATAAGCGAGATACGGGGACGGTAGTAGATGTAAAGCGTCGGTACAACGTTGGAAACAATGAAAGAGTAGAAAAGGACGAACAAAAAAAATTAGAACACGTACTTATCCTGGATTCTACACCGCAAACAAAGAGATGAGTCTTACACCACGAATAGAGGGAAGGACGAATTATATCCCCGCATAAGCATTATCCTCATGCACCACGCTCACCGCCCTTGCTCCACTTGCGCCCGCTCCCATGGCTCTCCCGCCCTGCCCAAGGCGATGGCACGAGTATGGGATGCAAGCGCACAGCCACTGGAGGAGGAGTCTCCGGCGCATAGCTGTGATAATCGCCGATGTTGTATCCCGCCCTCTCGTCGTATTACCCAATCCCCCCATCAGTCGTCAAATTAATCGACGCAGTGGGACGATGGAATGCCCTGGTGAAGGAAGGTGAACAGGCATCGGAGGTGGTCGTGGCGGCTGGATGCCCTAGATATTCAAATTAGAAAGTTATTCCAATGCTAGTAAGAGAATTAGCAGGAAGAAATGTGACCCACCCAAGATAATCGCAGGCCTGGAACTAGATCCACCAAAGAAGTTCGTAGGGCGGGTTTGTCCATGATCATGGGAGAGCAACGAAATTGAGCTGCATTGGACTCTTTGGGCCAAGAGCGTCTTTTGGAGCGGCACTGCGAGAGGTGAGGTAAGCGAAAGCATTCGGAAAGAAAGAGAAAGATTTAGAGGGATTTGCATTATAGAAAGAGGAATCTTGGTATAAAGAAAAGATTTTGTGGTAAGGAAAGGAATGTGTGATATAAAGTAAATAGACAATGAAGAAGGAAGACAAAAGAGAGCCACGTACGATCAGGAAAGCAATGACCGAACAACCGCACCCGTATTCAACGTTCAACGAGGCTGGCGGCGCCGGCGCGGAGCTCAGGCTAATCGTCGGCACAGATTCACCTGAGCCATTGTCGTTCGGCGATGTAACGGTGTGGGTATCGTTAGCGGTCGTTTGGCCGACGAGACTGGCGGGGGTTGCGGCGGTCTGTGACAATTTCAATAATTAATAAAGAGAATAGAGAAGAAGAAGAACCTTTGTCGACGCAGTCGTCTTACTACTCTCCTCTCATAACTTGTCTGTTCCTGCGTCGTGGACATAGCTATGACCGAAGGCGTAGCTGTTTCGTGCCAGTTTCGTTTTGTTCGGTCGTAGAAGTTGGTGTGGCAAAGGTCTTGGTGGGCGTTGAGGTGGGTTGGTTTTCGCCGCTGTTGGGATTGCCGTTGTTGAGGTTGGATCAGGATTAGGTTGGGAGGAAGGAGTGACGGCGGCAGAGTCGCAGATGGAAATGGTGGCTGCCGCGTCGGCGCCTGAGAGCGACCGAAGGAAGCAAGCAGGCAGGCAATGGAGAAGCATGATGCACACAGGTATAGCAATGGAAGGAAGAGCGATGCTGCAAGAGCTGAGAATACAATGAGCATTGTTAACGAAATCGAGCACTGTTTTCATACCGGAATGCCGTCGATTAGCCTTCCTTGCATCAGAGTCCTGAATGACGGAGGCGCGTTTTGGTGTTGATGATGAGCCAATGTCAAAAAGGGACATGCAAGGCAAGGAGCCACAGCTTTGGTGCCAGTATAGCTACGAGATCGCTTTGGTCGCAGACACGGCTATAGTACATTGATGACGATGATGACAGCAACACTGTTATCGATCACGACGTCGACATTGACCGTGTCGATGAGCAGCCCATGTCCTTGATAGACCTGGGAAAACAAGTCAGACAGCCCAAGGAAGACCAGGCGGCTGTGCTCAGCATTTGTGGTTCTGCCAAAAGAAAGCTGGAAATCCTGCCTGAAAAACCCAATCAGAAATGGACCTGCTAAAGGTAGGAAGCTGGACAAACCATTACTGAAGGCATTCCTCGATCCAGCAACCACAAATACGGGACGGAAAAGGGACCTGAGGACGCTGGATGTCCTGGTGAAAATGACAACAAATAACCTTGCTTTAGCTAGGTCTCCACCCTGTCATAACCTGCCTTTTATTCCCACGGCGACCAAATAGCCCCCAACCCAGATGCCAGGCGGGTACGCGTTTTTCGCCCCCATCACGTGCTCCCAAAAAGGAAATTGTTTGGTTTTTGTTTGCACTGATTGTGAACTGGTTCATGATACATTCAAATCATTATTTTTTGTTGTCCGGTACATTATTTTGAGGAATCTTTGTGAAAAATAATATATTATTGCTCTTTTCTCGCCAGGTCGTGTCTTTCCGAAGGTGCGGGAAGAGTACCCGTCACTCGCTCCCGCTCCCCTCCCTCGCAAGCTCGGGGGGTCCCCCGAGCCGCGGGAGTCTCGGACGGGCACGCTAAAGACTCGTTCCCGCTTTCAACGGATATGGAGACTCTCCAAGGATAGGCCTTTTCGGTGGCAGCAGCTTCAAAAGTAAGGTGTCAAAAAAACAGACACCTGGCAGTCTCGAACTGAGGAGCAGCAAGGCCGGAAGAGCAACAAGCATCTGTACTGACAGCAGTCTGACTGAGCCATTGAGTTATGGCAAGTCATGTTCGGTATAGGGTGACAGCAGCCCGCGGAAGTTCGGAGATGAACCGCACGAACCAAACGTCATCCGATTCGGGCGACAACCAAATAAAAACCAAACAATTTCCTTTCTTGGAGCACGTGATGGGGGCGAAAAGTCAAACACTACGAGCGTCGTGTATATAATTAATGAATTCATTTGGTCATATTTGCATCTTGATGAGCACTGTTGTTCCTCTGATGTCTTACTGTAGTTCACGCGCTGGGCGGTGTTGTTCTTGAATGTCTCAGCTGCTCTCTCATATTTCTTTGTCTTCTGATTTTGGTAAATCTCACTTTTATTGTTTCGCTTCTCTTATAATCCCCAGATCATAATGCCACGCCATTCCTTCTCCCATTTGCTTCATGCCCTTTCCATCTCCACATTCCCAGATCCCCGGCAATTTCTTGGTCCGATGTCTCAAATAACAGGCCTTGCTCAAACCACAACTTCTCAACTCCTGCTTTGATCTTCTGTTGGTTTTCTTCTGATGGGTAAACACAACTTCTGTTCTGGATCACACAAACATCGACTTTCAAGTTACTGCTGTGTAGACTCTGATGTTCGTGTAGAGGCCGACGTGATCTTATCTTCAATCGAAGACTGTCGCTGCCCAGGAGTTGATCCGAGCCCTCGGGATTCAACAGATTCAACAATTCCATCTGCAAGCCAAGAGTTCTTCTATGGCGCCATAAGGCGAGATATCACAGTGATTAGGTGCAGTATGTCTTCACAAGGTATCTAATTCCTTGATCATCGCATACTGGATTAGCTGAATAACGCCCAAGATTTTCCGCTTGCAGTTCTTTTCTGCCGATAACGTGCGAATATTCCTCTTCAGATATACTTATAGCACAGAGAGAATAAAATGATATTTGAGTCTCGACTTGCGGTGAGGCCGGAGCAAAGCGATGATGGCAAGCCTTGTCGGGTACAAGTCTATTTTACAAATTCATGCTATTTGTGAGCGAGGTGGCCGCAGGCGGTCTTGATATGCGAGCGAAGAGGATACTCTTCTTGCAAAGTACGATCATGACCTGCAAGGTATGATCACGACCTGCTCCTCTGATTTTCTGTATAGCTCCCCATCTGTCTCCTTGTGAATGTTGTCCTGCACTCATAAGTAAAAAATAACACTATTGTTAGATAAGCGCCCAAGCAGAGCTATGAAAGGGGTTAGCGCACTTTGGTCGCATTGTCGGATTCCTTTTATGGAAATCCTTGATATTAATAGTCCTATTACCTTGCATTAATCTTATTGTATAAGATGGATGCTGTCCCGACACTGTTAAACCGCGCCGGGTGATCTGTACGACCCCCGAATCCCGGCCTTCTATTGTTGGGAAGACCCAGATAATCATAATGCCCATTTGCACGAGTTGTCCAGCACTAAACCACTCTCAGAACTCCAATATTCAAGCCCAGATTACTTTCATTTCATCAAAGTGGCCAAGTAGAGTACCAGTGGACTATGAGGGACTGTGTCGCATGTATATCTAGGTTTACTTTGACTAAGAGTCATTGATCTCTAAGTCAAGTTCAGATCTCGTCGCTTACAGCAATTTTCATATTTAATTCCCCTCAGATCAATATGATGATATTATCTGTGACAGCACAATACAACTAAAGCAATGCAATGTGACTATTGCAACAGCTTATTACCATATATGGAATGTGTGACAAGACTAATCTACTCTAGGGTTGATATAAAAAGGCAATGACAATGAACACAGCCTTGTGAAAAAAAACCAGTTCTTTGCTTCCTCTCCCATCTTTCCTTCTACCATCATGTCCTTTAAACTTCTACGTTTTCGGCGCCAGCACAATAAGGCCCTTGAGACTAGTAACATTGCCGGTCTCAGTCCCATTGGAGGGAGACCCAACGCTGATGATGGTGGGAGTCAGATAGGAAATCTGATTCAGTGCCTACAGGGTGCAAGACTTGGTTCGTAGGTCTCGGGAGGGCATAAAATCTGGTTAATTTCATTGGCAGGCAACATCAATGCCCCATTCTTCTCAAACAACACAGTATACCACTGCCAGCCTTCAGACAACCAAGATGTGAGCATTTTTCAAGCCACTGGGTTTGGGTGATTGATTTTGCATTGAGCAGTACACTAAAATCAAAGTTGGTCTTGGTGTCCTTGGAGGAAGAAGCAATGCCGATGATGGTGGAAGTCAGATGGGAAATTTGATCCAGAGCCTACAGGGTGCAAGACTTGGTTCGTAGGTCTCAGGAGGGCATAAAATCTGGTTAATTTCATTGGCAGGCGACATCAATGCCCCATTCTTCTCAAACAACACGGTATACAACTATCAGCCTTCAGACGACCAAGATGTGAGCATTTGTTGGGTCCCTGCATTTGGGTTGATTGATTTCGCATTGAGCAGTATGCTGAAATCAAAGTCCGAGACATTGTTCTCAAAAAGGAGCTCAAATCTGATGGGACTCTCCATGAGGCTGGTCGGATTGGATCGTATGAGGGATACATCTATAAGGACTCCAGCCAACCAATGCTTGTTCGCAAATATGAGGGACTTGCATTGAAAGACTGGAAGCGGGATCTGGATGTGTTCTCTGCAGTGAGGTTTATACCATGACAATCTCTGCAATCCTGGACATGGACTGATTCCTGCACAGACATCCAAATATCATTCAGCTATATGGTCTATGTGCCTCAAAACATCTCACTGCTCTCATATTTCACAGTGGGCACCAACTCACTTCTTTCAATGACTATCATTGTTCATTGTCCGGACCATCCTTTGTCACCTATCTTAGTGACCTGGTAAGTGATACATTACCCATAACTCAAATGGATAGCTGAGAGAATGGCAGTGGGATCAGTACAATGTGGAGTCATTTGTCAGATGATTGCTACGGTCACTAACCAACATGCAGTCAGCAGCGGATGCTTTGCGCACACAGGGCCTAAGACCACAGGTCAGTGATATTGCTCTGGAAACACCACGGAGATCTAATTTCCTTCAGGCCACATATCTACCATTTTTCAATGTTGATCATGCTGGCCAGTTAGTAGTCCGTACTTTCTCACCAAGGCCAAGTTACGTTGACACCATATGGCTCGGCTTAACCTATCATCAATCCTATAAAGATACGCAAGATCTGCTTTCCAGATTCAACCCCAATTCGTTCTCCAAGTTCTCGCTGGAGGAATACTATGATCTACTTGCAGTGATCTGTGAGCTCCACAGGCCCTCAACCCTCACCGAGTTCAATGCTTCCATGATGCACCAGGATGTCACCACAACATTGCATGTGCCTAGACCATATATTCTTGGGCTTCATAAGCGGCATCTTGGAGAAGGTCGTATTGTGTGTGATTGTATGCCAGATATGGCTATCCGGTGAGTCCTTGGTCCATATCCTACTATCTTACCTTGATCTCTGATCTCCATGGAATATTAGATGGACTGTTCCCACATCAGACCTTATTGGGCTGCAATTTCATCAGTGTTTGGCTTTTGGAGTGCAATCCACTACCTCTGGGTTGATCCCCACACCTATATTTCGAATATTCAATCTATGGGCAAGCCAGGTGCATCACCTACTCAAGCAAATGAACATAAATGATCTGGAGGTACAGACAAGTCAGTAACTAAAGTGTCTCTCATGAGGACCACAATGATTGAAGTCACAATTGTAGCTGTTCCACAGGAAATATCCATTCATTGCAGGGCAGCTTCACGAATGACTGGAGGGTCTGCTGGTGCAGCACATGGACTTCTGCAGTATCCTCTGCTTTATCTCTGGGTTCACTGCACTCTATCTAGTCGCACCTGGTGGTGGTCAACTGATTCAGAAGGTCAAACCATCATAGCAATAACAGAGATTGAAGATGCATTCAACATCAGCTTGGATATCGGCATCCGTATATTTGGATATGACATACCCCAGCAAATATATCCTATTCTCCGGGAGATCCACAAAGCATGTGGCTTCAATCCAGACAGCACTGAGATAGCTGAGTATCTGCGATATCCACTGCTTGAACCAGTTTCGAAACCTGGTGAGTCTGTTTAGGTCTTTCATTTTTTGAGTAAAACCTGATTGGAAACTTCCATCACCAGTTCATTCAGGTCTATATGAAGAAGAATCTTTAGAGTCAGATGACTAATTGTTGGATGGAGAAATGGTGACTCAAGAGAACAAGGAGGCTCAGACAATGAATCAGAGAATGGCTCAACTTCATCCAATGATACATTTTTTTCAGCTAGTTCTAATGTCTAAATTGTTACTAGGTATTGCCCATGTCTTCCATTATTTAGTGTTCTGTCCTATCTTTGTATGAGAATTAGTTATAGTAACACAACCAGTGAAAAAAGGCTGAAAAACGGCAGCCAAGAGTCCTGAATTTCCCAGTGGCATTCAGTGTTTGAATCACTCCTTGGGAGCTTGCTAAAACATTGCTAGGTATTGGGGAGTGCTGATGGCCTGCGGAGAAGAAAGATTAATGATCATCTTTGCTAGGTTCAATGTCTTTTATTATCAGCTACATCTTCTGTCATTTGATGTTATCTCATCTCAGAATGATATGTATTTAGAAGGCAACATAACTGACACTCAACACCACATCACATTTTTCAACATGGGAGCCGTTGCAGCTGAACTTCACGCCTGTGATGGAGGAAGATAATTGATCAGTGTTGCCAGAGTTTGAGTCTCAGCCATGTCTTTTGATGTTGCTGTCTTTCCTCTCTTGTTGGTTGCCTATTGCAAGTCCCAGATATGTATTGTGTTATTTGATGGTTTATCACATCTTTGTTTGAAAAATCAAAATCAGGTATGTATAGTAAGTTACACCACTGATCCCTATCCCCAGTTTTTTTCCTTCCCAAACTCAATCACCACATCATGATGATATTATTCCATTCCATTTTTAGACCTGCTGGCACAGCGGGCCATTGCAGCTGAACTTTGCTGCCTGCAGTGGAAGAAGATAGTCGATCACTGTTGCTAAGGTTCAGAGCTGCTGCAAGTTGAAATTTATTATCATAAGTTGGACCCAGAGACCCAAACTCCACTGAACACCGCACGTCAAGCATTAATTTTGCTGTGCGTCAATGGCCTTGTCGACAGAGGGTTCTTTGTTTGAACTCTTGGGTATATGTGATGTGACGGTCACTGACTGATTGATGAATAAGATTAGATTCGTGATTCTTTCTCGCCTTCGGGCTCGAATGTTCTCTGACATTCCATATCTTTCTATTTCATTCTGGAATATTCTATCCTTTGACTCATCACTAATATTGTTAAAGAGATCCTACGAATTTGTATGGTTGTATTTGGACTTTCGAAGCACTATTGTTCTCCGGCGAACTGCATAGTTCCCTGGCATTTTCCGGTCGCCCTCCATTGTTCTCCGATGCCGCAGGCAATCATGTGCTGATGGATCCTTTGTTCCCAGGGTCTTCACATGCTTTCTCCACTGAGTTAAAAGAGGTTAAAGGCCGAGGCTTTTATTGATATGCTGTTTCACCCCCTCTTTCACTCCCTCTGGTGCAGCAGCCACTCTTTCCATGCTCTCATTGTAAAATCCTGACTCCTTCTACCAGTGATAATTGTTGTCTTCTTCATCATTGCAAGGCCTCAAAGCCAAGACAATCTCTCCACCTCTTTTCTGCACCTATTCCGCATGGTTTTACCAATCTTCCATCAAGCTTATAGTGTTCGGCTCTCTTTCCCTGACCTCATTCAGTTCTCTGCCTCCCTCAAGATGTGTCTAGTACCTCAATTGTGCCATATTTCAAGTTTCAACAACACTTTATCCCGTCGCGGTCCTCGCTCATAGGTAAGACTGTTTTCCCGAAGATTTCAAGAAATTTTTTCATTTTATCAGGTACACAAATGGTATGTGACTCTCTTTGTCTTCATGTACTGCAAGGCTGACATTGCCATTCACGCTGCGGCTAAGCTTGCGAGAGATGTATCGGTCAGATTGCAGTCACGCGGTTTCTTTGCTGTCCATCAATGGCATTGAATGCTTTCCCAGTGAAGGCCACAAATCTGAGAATATTGAGTAGCATGGATTGTTGGAGTTGTCAGTTGCTTCATGTACTCATCATTTTCACTCAATATATTCATTGTTCCATCGTCTCTTGGATTAATTGACCCGATAGGTACTTAGTTTAAGGTCCTCCGATGTAAATCGGTTGCCAGTCATGACTCATCCTATCCGCCAGTTTGTCATTAGAACTCACGCCCAGCCGGAGCGAAGCAATGACACACCTTGTTCAATAGTATATAGAGACTTATTACTTTCCTGTATCAATTATTATCCTTCAATCCCAACATTATCTTACCCAAACTTGCATGAACCGCTTCTTAAGTTGTGTCAGGATCCAGGCTTGGGTATCGACTCATCCATTCTCAAGGCTAACTAAAAATCTAAGACTCCAAGAACTCGTAGAAAGTCACATTTCTACTACAGGTATCTGTGGATTTTGAGCGTTGAGATATAAAATCTGAGTCTTTCCGCTTATGATCAAAGTCAATTGGCAGAGTCTGTAAAGAACTTAGTTCAATCCTGAGATTTCGATGAATCTTCCACTCTCACTTGCTCAGATGGTCACAGTGGAACCTAGTGAGTCCATTTGTGACTTTCATTTTTCAGTAAAACCTGGCTGAGTAACTTCCAGCTCCAGTTAATTCAGGTCTCTATGAAGAAGGATCTACAGAATCAGGCAACTACTTGTCAGCTGGAGAAATGGTGACTGAAGAGACTGAGGAGATTGGCCTCGGGGCCTGTGTCCCGCTGCTACCCATGGCGGAATGACAGTAAAATGGAAAAGAGCACCCAGTACTTATCAAAAATTTAGAAAAGTCTGACTACTTTGGGTTGCGAAGTTTTGCTGCCGGATCAAGCGCCTGGCGCATGGCAATTGCCGAATTTGGCAAAAGCTTGGCGCATTGGCAAGATTTTTGCCAACAACACTAGCGATGAGACACAAGAGCAGAGCGATTCGGGAGATAAGACTATTCATATGTAAACAATTTTGATCCAGCCATTCCGACTCAGATGCTCAAATAGACACTGAACTTCTTTGCCTCTATTTCATCAAGTATTTCCCGCATCTTCTTCTTTGTGCGCTGAAATGACCAGCTGTTCCGACATGAGGGACAGGTGGTCAAGTTTATAGCCCGCTCCAAAGACCTACGCGACGGACACTCCTTCAATATGGATATCAGCTCTGGATTGCCGCATCTGTTGCAATGCCATTCCTTCCTCTTGAAATTATATCGTGTGAATATCGCCTTCACGTCGTTGTGATATAGAACCTGGATTATGAAACCATGGTTCATCATCCACGAATCCACGTACCCAACCTGCGAACGTGCTTTTGTTTTTTCCGCAAATATCCAGCGCATGCATTGGCTCAATGCTCCCGGTGTAAGGCGCCATCTCATCAGCTAGGTCCAGATAATGATGATCAACCGCAAAGTTGACTACTTTCAACTTCTGATATTTCGTAAAAAGGCGCTCTTCTCTGGATCCAGTTAGTTTATCACATCCGACTGAAAACTTCGAGTATCACCTCAGACGAATTTGGCAAATAGCCATTGCCGAGTATACCAAATACTTCTCTGCAGCGCACGATACCTCGAGTAATGTATCAAAATCCAAGTCCTCCAATGTTGGAAGGGGTGCCATGTGCCAGAACGGAATGAGCAAACGAAGAAGAGCGGCGGTCTCTGGCATGTAAATAATGCCCTTGGTGGTGGAAGCAGCTTGTTTGACCAATGCGAAGTCCTTGACGAGACTAATGATGCCGCTGCTATGGGCGCCAATCTGCGCTCCGTCACTTGATTGGAGCATGAGATCAACGGTTTGTTTGCAGCCTGGCAAGGCAGTGAGATACTACACCGTAAGTGGTTCTGACGGAATACTTTACCATCAATTGGACAGTAAATATTTTGGTATACTGAAGACATGATGGAGGTAAGGAGTAGGTTTCGCCGCGTGGCCATCAGTCAAATTCCTTCCTTTTTATAATAAAGTCGTGGGACTGCACATGACTATTAATTGTCCAAATTTGAAAATGCGACCTGTTGGGGATGGATATTATTCGGCCGCCCACATTGCTGATTATGTTCGATCCGAGGTTTAAAGAAGCGAAGTCTGCCTCTCAACACTCATAAATGTGTTCAGTTTACCATCAGTTGATGTGCAAATATCTTTACTGGAGACTTTACAAGAACTCTTTTCAATGTGTAAATTCTTTGTTTTTACGAAGGCAAGTGACCGTTATCTTATCTCCTTCCTCAGTCTAATCTCCGAGAGTCTGAACCCCGTGACCCTATACCTCTTGGATGCAAACCATCACTCTGCCGAGCGGTGTGCGATTAGCTGGGCTGTTTGAGGCTCCCGAAGCTTCTATTCGTCGGCAGCACAAAAATCAACCCAAGCCACGCTCCGTTACTTCTACCCAGCCAATTTCTCTTACGCAGCCAACTGCCTCTACACAGTCACAAACCCAAGCTTTTTCGAATTCCAGTTCCGCACATCTGGCAATCCTTGTACACCCATGGTCGCATCTTGGTGGCTCTATGTATGATCCAGTTCTAGACATTTTGAGTGAGGTCCTACTTTCCAAATCGTACCACGTCATACGATATAATACTCGTGGGTCTGGTGGATCTTCTGGGTGGGCAAGTCTTAGTGGCGTTGAAGAGACAAAAGATTTGGAGGGGGTTGTGAGGTGGGGTGTGGAGCGGATGAGGGAGCGAGCCCAAAGCGTGGAGTCGGAGTCAGGAGAAGATTCAGAACAAGTCTCGAAGCTCGATATCAGAATCATCGGATACTCATATGGCGCGATTATCGCAGCTAATGCAATACACAACTTTGGAGAACTCGAGGGAATTTGGAGGTCAGCTTTTCTTTCTTTTCTTTCTTTCTTTTCTTGTATCTTCAGCGTCTCTGTCTTTCGTATATCGACTTACTCGACATTTCACTAATTTTCTTTGATGTCTTCCTTATATCACTTCTCTGGTGGATCTGATCGCCTTCAGTTCTAGCACCGGTACTGACTCCACAATTCACCACCCTCGTCCCGCCACAATCCAAGGCCACACGCTGCTGCTATCCTACCCATTATCTCCCCGATCGTTTCTTACGCTGTTTGGAGGGAAGAGATGTGATGAGGGTGTTACGAGGTTGATGGGCGAACAGAGTGAGACTGAGCCCAATGAACAACACGAAAGATGCAAAAACTTGCTCATCCATGGCACACATGATGAATTTACGAGCGTTGGAAAGATCGAAACGTGGATTGGGGATCTGAAGGAGAGGATTTCAACTTCGCGCGGGAGCTCTTCATCGTAGGCATCCAATTCTTCTTCTTTTTTGCAGAAGTCTAACCCCCCTTTCTCCTTGTGAAGGCCCAGCTCCTCGAACAGCAATTTGGACGTTCGAGTAATCCCCAACGGCTCGCATTTTTGGAGAGGAGAGGATGGGAGGGAGATGTGTCGCATTGTGCGGGAGTGGTTGGAACTGATTTGAATAGTTGGAACATATTGAATTCCACCCATGACTGAAGAACATTGAACTACATAGAGGAGATTCGACGCGATGATTGGATCCGGAACACTGAGGTCAGGTTTCGCAGCTATAGTGACATCCAAGTCCGGTCAAAAGAAACCGCATGAATACGAGATGCTATCAACGACATCTTTATCATAAAGTGGTTCGCGTTTTGCCAGTGCCAGGACTCGCGATACAATCAGAGTCCACAAGTAATTAGTTTTACAATCTAGTCTACTTGCGATATGTGAGGCACAAACAACATCTATGACGATACATCATACCAAGGCCAGTTCCTGGAACCTTTCGGTGGCACCTGCTTGATAATGATCACTTTCCATTGTTATCCACAATGGAATCAATTCGCATTGAGCCCTGACGAGAGAGGCCAGAGGTTATCAGAACTGGGACTCGCAATGTAATCAGAATATGATATATTTATTCGCAGTCTATGCGACCACTACACTATCGGCATCACAAAAAGTGGACTGAAAATATATAGGAAAACCTAGCTGGATATGCGAGCCCAGGCCAGAAATGAGTCACCTAGGTTTGCAGAGAATATATGGTCATAAGTAGAATGTGTCCCTAGAATATATAGTTATATCATCTGCGCCACCAAATACATTTTATGCCAGGCCTGACGTTAAATACCATGCTTGACTGAGAATATCATGCATGTCAGGGCATAAATAGGTGACATTGCCAGTTGCAGAATATATAGCTTGTAGCAGAATGAATTCTCCACCAGACTAATACATTTAGTGTCTGGCCAGGTGCAAAATGCACAGCGTGACAAAAGCTTTTATTGCTAGATGAATGATTCCATGATGGTCATGGCGACCTAGAGGTTCACAACATACAGAAATGCAAATGTGGATCAATTTCAAGTACTTATAACAGTACAACTATATGAGCGGAGCAAAAAAGTGGCGATACGGGCGGTAAATGCAGGGAGAGCTGCATGACATAGTTAGAACTTGTCACCATGGAGAAACAATAGACAAACCAACAATGAGAACAATGATTACCGACGCTGAGTCCAAATACGATGTAAGATGCTGGCAAATATCGTCAGTCGAGTCCATCGAAAGCTTAAAATAGACTTACCGATAACAATGACGAGCGAACAAAGTGCTAGTGATTCAATCAGCTGATATTCCCATAAGAAATGAAGCACGAACCGACAATACATAGCAATAAGTAAACGGTGGCTTTTCAAAACATCATCAACAGAGGTCCCACAAAAGACTGATGTACCCACAAAGTCAAAAGTGAAAGAATCTGAAGAAGAGAAGGATAACGTCAGTCGAGAGCGAGCCATTGGAGTAATGCTTACCTCAGACCATTCCAGCAAGTTGAACTTTAGCACGCTCCTGGCGTCGAGCTTCGCGAGCGGCCATGACCGAATTCTTAGAGGAAGGCGCTGGTTCCGGGGTATCATCATCGAACGAAGCAGTCAGCTTTGTCGGAGGTCGTTTTGGAAAGATTTGACTGGTAAAAAAAAGTGAACGACAGAAAATTGTCAATACCAAGAAAAACGTACTCATTCCACCACTCCAGCGTCTCTTGAACCCACGGGTCATCCATGTCGTCACATAAGGCCACAATATTTTCGTAAAATTGGTCCATCTCGAATAGTCCATCTTCCATACCCCACTCAGACATAGAGTCCATTCCAAAGCGACCCTTGGAAGACCTTCAGCAGATAAATGAAAGGAAGAAAGAAAGTACCTGGCAAGCAGCATAAGCAATGAGCTCCGGAGTGACCGCAGTGATGCTGTTGAGCTCTGCGACATTCTTCTTGTTCTTTCTGGGTCCCTTGTCGTGAAAGGTATTGCCAAAGATGCAGTGTTTCATCATCTGCGACGAAAGATAAGCGCAGGAGAAAGACAATAAACAAAAAGGACTTGCTCGAATGAGGACAAAGCCTGAAAGTAGACCAAGCTCATAGTCGAGGGGGCGGAGCATGCTTATGTCGCTGTCACTCTTTCCAGTTTCAAGTCTATTGACTTCCTTGTCTTCATAACCCAATTCTTCAGCGCTCCAATAGTCGGCCACTTCATTGTCGTAAAGAAAATTCGGCCATTCATCGGCGGTGACAACAAGCTCACCACCCTGAAGCTCGTTCATGATTCTGTAGAAGACATTAGCAGTGACCGAATTGACAGAAAAGGGCTTACTTATCAGCATGTTCATGGACTAGAAACGAGGGGCAAGAAGGTCGGTATTCTCGAGATAATTGAACCCAAATCCACTCTTATTGGTCGGCATCGGCATTGTCAGCGAGTTCTCTGCAGGAGCTACGGGGTCAATGATCTGGAGGAGTTTCCCCCAGATTTTGTTCGTGTCGTCAGCGCGGCCTTGTGACGCGCATTTCGTCATCTGAACGATAAATCAGTTACTGAATGGAAACCAAGCCCAACGTACAGTCTCAATAATCTTGAGGATAGCATCATAATCTTCGGCGTATCCATGCATCGTGGCTTCAAATGAAGGAATTGTTCTTTAATATAGGAATAGACAGCATTGAGGTGGTCACATGTGGTGTCGTTGAGCTTCCTGTAACGTCCAATGAGAAAAAGAAAAGGAAGACAGAAAAGGGACGCACTTCATGGCTCTGTTTGGCTTCCAGATTCCATCCTCTTCCTTCCAACCTGGAAAACGAGCGCAAGATCTGTCCATGGATTGAATAGCCTGTCCAAGATTCTGCCGACTTTACGATAGGGTTTGAGGCCGTTGGTTTCGTCGTCGCTGCTGTCATCGCCGTCAGAATCCTCTTTGGACCTGATTGGTTTCAGAAAAAGATCCAGAAAATAATATGACGACGTACTTTTTCTTGATCCTCTTTTTTTTTCGAGTCAGCTGCAGAGCGGGCCTGAGCCTCCTTGTCGGTCTGCCTTTTCCTTTTGGCGCTGGATTCATCTCCTTCAGCTGAGCTGCCTTGATCTCCTTCGTCTTCGTCGTCTTCATCTTCATCAGATGCTGGTGTCGGAAGAAGAGGCCTGGACTTTTTTTTTGACGGGCGCTGATAACGGTTTCGATGGGCGCTTGGATGAAGATTTTGGGACGCTGTGTGGACCTAACTGGGGCATGTTTGGACAAGACTTTGGGTGCATCCCGTCGGGGTGGAAGGAAGAAATCAATGGGTGTCATCATTGCGTCATCACGCGCGTGCGGATATTGTCACAGGTCACAAACGTTACTGTATTTCCCAAATCTGGGCCTTCTGTGGTTCTGAGGCTTCGCTGTTTCAATAAAGAACAGGACGGTGATTATGACTCGGTTGAAGAGATTGAGGAGGCTGATGTTGATGATGAGAGTGAGGAATCCGTGTCAGAGTCGGACGACGATCAGGGCGATGGCGAGGATGAGGAGATATTGGGTTTTTCAGCCTTTTGATAGACATATATCACGTACAATGTAAATTGATGGGGTTCAAAGATAATTTATATCTTGAATGTTCTATTTGCATTCTGTGGCATACAAAGTAACAGTGCTCGCTGGGTCCCTATATAAGACCTGGTATTCTAATCCCAGGCTGACATTGTCTATGCCAGTCTGGAATGCCCTGATATTGGTCACCTAGCTATGCTGGCCTGTTATTCCGAATGTCATGCTGATATTCTCAAATATATTGTCTGAAATAGTCAGCCAGGCCCTGGTCACTCTGATAATCAGGGCCAGGTCATACCTTTCTTGTCCACTTTTTGTGATGCTCACTTAACAAACATCATCATGCACCGGAACGAGAGGAGGCTCAGTGACGGGTCTGCTAGAATATGTATCAATTAGGTCATGATTTCAACCCCGATAAAAAAGACATACCGATGACCCGGATGATCCGCCCCTAGTCTGTTGCTGTGCCTTCTGGATTGTCGCCCCTTCTTTCTGTGCGTCCTTCTGTTTGGTATCGTTCAGATTGATCACTGACAAGGAATCATAAATCTCACCTGCGCTGATGTCGCTTGGAACTTTCTAGAGCCTGGCGGACGCCTAACTGCTGGCTCAGCGGCGAACTTGATACGGCGCGGTGGGTCATCAGGGCCACGCGCTACGATGTTCTATAAAAAAACAACAATGAGAAAAGAGTGATCCAGACGGAAATACGACATACAATGTTGAACTCGTCTCGGATTTCGAGTCCGCTGTCATACGATCCGGGGTATGGCAGCGCAGAGACAAGGGCAACAGAAATCAAGGCAGTGAAGATTGTAGTTGAGAAACGCATTTCTGTAGAGTAGAGAGGACAAGAGAAATCTAGTAGATTTGTCGGAGAGAGCGAAGGACAGAGAAGTTTTAAAAAAGTGGGCTTTTTTGGCTTGGGTGGGTGAGTGGGGAGAAACGACCAGCGTTACTGCAGACTGTGACAGATTGATGCTCCTTATATAGGCCCCACTCGGCCGCCATGGTGCACATGGTGCATCGATCGAGAGCCAGCGTGGTCACAGAGTAAAGGTTGGCGGACCATTTTGAACTCTCGTCTTCAGTGACTGGCTTTGGCTGTCAATATAATGCATCATTGAGAAAGCTAGCTAATGATTTTGGAGGCTCTCAGTTCGCCCATATTTTCCTCTGAAACAGTTCAAGTTGGAAACGGCATCCTACGGCATCACGATTACCGTGGCCAGTGATGGGCGGGTGATCTCGCCAAGTAATTGATATTGATCGCCGTCGCTCTTGGATAGCCATGCCCTGAAAAAATGACACACCTTGTGGGCCGCGATGTTGCCTGATATTACCGATTTTCGAGAGTCTTCGAGAGCAGGGAAATAGTAAGTTGGAACTATTGGTTCAGCTTTAGTCGTGTGATGCCGGTGATGCCGGCTGAAACCATCAAAGTTTCATTAAAAAAATCTTCTCCGGAACCTACTGATGGCCGTAACCATGGTTCTCGAGATCCATCTCCTCCGCCACGATTACAACGGAGAGTTTTGTTACGAGTGCGTTCAGAGAGCTCCTATGAGTAGTAGTGGAAACATAGTCTCGAACCCAGACGTTGGAACCGCCTTGCGGAAGCTCGCTCCGCTCGCTATGGCCGATAGCGACATGATGGCCACGCGAGCACCGGACCGGTAAACGGATGGAGCCGAGACTACAGCCGTTTAAGAAACGATAGACCGCATCAAAAACTAGCCTTACTCAATTTACTTTATTTCGCCAATTTATTTTCTCAATTTATTTTTTGATGCCGGTGATACGACCTCTTTGGGCCTTACTTGTGATGTCACGCTCTTCGAGGACTCGAGGTTGGGTCTGAGACCAATCATAATATTGGGTCTGAGATTGGCTCTGAGCTGGGGACATGTCCGTGGCTACATTGCTGAGCATCTCGAGGCTATCAAAGGCTCCATTACCAACGGGAAGCATGGTGGTCGGGACTTGGAAAGGTTTGTTGATTGATGCCAGGCTCTCAGCATGCACACACAGTTCAAACCCAGATATCACATGCTATGCCCAAAGAGGTCGGCATCAAAAAATAAATTGAGAAAATAAATTGGCGAAATTGAGTAAGGCTACTGGTGCTCCTCGGCGGAGTTTGACAATCTTTAACGGCGCAAGCGCCAATCCCCTCACTCTCCGTAAGTATTGTCCAAGATAAAGTCGAATAAATTCAGTTTTTATTTGAGGGATCCATGCATAATATATTTCTGGTCTTGAATGTTTCTGTAATTTGTATCCGGAGTGCTTTTCGGAGCGGACGGAGCGGGTTCACCGAGAATGGTTATTCGCGCCATCTTTCGCTGTCGGCATCTAGACTATTTTTGTTCGCTATCAAGGTTGAATATTGAATATTTGAATGGTATCTTCAATGTACCATACTAAAAAATACACATATGTACATAAATTAACAGTTGAAAATATATGTACAGTAGCAATTAATGACATTCAACTGAAAAAAATTCAATAAGCGTTGCGAAGATTGTGAGTGGTGTACGAGATAGTGATAAAACTGTTTATTCGTCTTCATTTGTTGGCGTCTCTGATTCCTCATCTGATTCCACATTGGAGACTTCGAAAGCATTTAGATCCTCCAGGTTGTGATGATGGATTAAATCAGACACAATAGGAAATCCGGGCCAGCTTGTCGACAAATACTGGATGAAAGGTCTTAACAGATAGATCATTTTCCGTTGTAAGTGACCCCAGCGGTTCATGAAGTGCAGACTGAGTTGAAAATTTGAGACAGCGTAGACATTTGCTGAGTAGATGACAAGCAGAAGAGGAAAACTGTATGAGTCACGACTCATCTCGCTACCATCCCGCGTTACAAAAAAAGATAAATTAAGTACTTCTGGAGATATGGGGCATCACTGGTGCATCCGAAGTTGCTCCGTTACCTACATATTACCCTCTCTCGTCCTTCAGAGAGTTCGGGGATATTATGTAGCACTGTTTGTACGATCCCTGGATAGTCATTTCCTGTCACATTTCAGACTGCCCTTTTGACAACATCTCCACCGGTTTCTCTGTATGTCTGTCGTAGACGCCGTTGAGTGTGCTCGCTAACACCAGTGATAGAACGAATTCGGCTTGCGCTAAGCGTTGGATTGTAGGTCATACGCAAAACCATATGTTTTTGTGCCTCAGGGATATGGCATCGATTGGCTGGCATGACTGGTATGATTGAGGAAAGTTCCTATCAACAGAGACGACATAGTAAAATTGTTTTGTATAAACAATGCTACATAATATTCAAACTCAGCCAAAGAGCACCAGTTTTTGATGCGGTCTATCGTTTCTTAAACGGCTGTAGTGGAAACGTTCATATGAGTAGCCATCACAGCATCGATTCTGAACTTCAGACAGTAACTACTGACTCGATATGAATTGGATTCCCCGCATATCAGAATCGCTTTCAAGTCGATATTCTTGGAATAATGTCAAATCTGGGCCACAGAAGCATATCTGGTCCTTAATGGTTCCTTTTTAGCATAGCTCCTGTCAGAAGCCGCGGTGAGCCAAGTTGATCAGAGCCTTTGAATCGATGACACTCACCCGAGCTTGTATACATCGCGAGAATGGTACCTCTGCCGCTACTTATCGCTCCGCCGATGCCCGGGCAGAAGCTCGAATCACTGCGAGCAACATAAGCCTTCTCAGGAGACCTCGACATTGGATAGCCCCGACGTGCCCAACGTAAGTGATAGAACGAACTCCAATCAAGCTTCATCGAAACAATCCTACGTTGCATTAAAGAGCGATCTCAGCGCATAACCGGGTAGGTATAACAGAGCTTAAAGGAAGGTATAGATAGTAATGCTGTAGGTATTATAATGTAGGCATAATTATAAGAATAAAAAAGAGTCCGTCGTTGTTTCATTAGATACGGTAACAGTTCCTCAAACCTTCCTTCGAACAGTCTTGAAACGAGCCTGCTTGAGAATACCGGTGAAGACGCCACGATTCGCCAGTGTCGTCGTCGCGGCAGCCTCTGTCGATGTTGCCGAAGCAACGTCTGTCGAAGAAACCATGACCGAGTCCGTCGAAGACGAAACAGGCACTGGGTCTGTTGAGGAAGGGTCTTCCGAACTCGTCGTCTCATTGGCAATGTCCGACGCAATGGCCTCAGCATTGACTGAACCATCCGTCGATGTCGAAGTAGGAGCAGGAGCATCCAGCGAAGTCGAGGTCGCATCCATCGACGTTGAAGCAGGTGCAACAGTCGACTCGGTCATTGAACTGGAAGCGACGGTGGCAAAGACCATCACATTGAGCGTATCGACTGAAGACTGAGAAGGAGCCGACATGGAAGCGGTTTCGGAAAGCGACATGGAGGAAGTGGTAACGGAAGGAGACAATGAAGAAGTTGCAGACGGCTGAACCCCACTGCTGGTGACAGTGACAGTGGTCGTCGCTGTCGCCCATTCTGTACTCGTGCTGGTCGAAATAACCGTAGAAGTCTCCTCGACGGGAGCGGCAGGCGACTCTTCTGCAAAAGTCTTCTCCAGAGTCGGTTCCATGGGTTCAAAGACGAGGATGACCAACGTCGCATTGGCAGCGTCTCTGCTACCCAATGACCCAGACCCCGATGTCGAGTTCGATGTCGAGTTCCCAGTCGCTGCAGGATGAATAGTGCCAGTAGAATTGTCGAATATGAACATTTGACTCTGGTTTGCCGACTCTGGTTCACCGCATTCCCGAGCCTGCATCGGTCCTTGAGACGAAGGATTGTAGCTCGCGCAACCTTCCGATTCTTCTCGCCTGCGGCTAGCGGTCTCGACGGGAAATACGACTCTGACCATGCCTGGACCAGAGTCTCGCGATGTGAGGTAGGCGTCTGGATTCGACTCGTCTGGATAAGCTTCGACCATCGAAAGATACATGGGAGATCCAGCAGGAGTAGCGGCGATGGTTGCGTCAGGCAAGACCGATAGAGCAGCGACCTTTTGCGAATTGGTATTCTGAATAAATCTTTAGCAAGAGCATTCTCCGAGTAGATTGATCTCACTATTAGCAAGACGGTACCAAGCGTTCCAGTATCGCGCGCATCCACAGACGCGCCACGTCTGTGACTATGGATATGCTCATGATCATGGTCATGGCTATGGTCGTGGTCGTGGTCATGGTCATGTTCATGTTCGTGACCACCACGCTTGAGATTGTCGCGCTGAAGAAGCTCGTCATCGAAAGAAATAAGGCGATGATAATGAACGAACCAAGTTGACGCTTATTGCGAGAGCTGAAGCATCTTTCTGACCATCCTGAAGAAGCTCGTTAAGGAATATACGGCGATGATAATGAACGAACCACGTCAGCGCTTATTGCGGGAGCTGTAGGACGACCAGGGTGGTGTTCACTACGTTTGAGATTCACGTCCTGGAGAAGCCGTCAACCAAAGAAACCAAAGCGATGAAAAGAAACCAACCAATTCGAGTTTGGGAAGAGCAGTCGAGTCGGAACCTCCGATGATGCGATTCTCGCCATGAGTGTCTTTGTCTTTACCACCATGCTTGAAATGCGAGCCCTAGAGCAACTGATCAGTAAAAGAAATGATCCCAGGAGAAGAATCTTACCTTGGGATCACGAGCTGACGGAGCAGGATGAACAATCGAGTAAGAGTCTCCATGACCGTCGGATACGATGACCGCAGAGCGACGGCGGTGATCGTGATCGTGGTCATGGTCATGGTCGTGGTCGTGGTCGTGGTCGTGGTCATGGTCATGATCATGGTCGTGATCGTGGCGCTTGACGTCCTAAGAAGCTCATTAACAAAAGAGATAAAGCGACAGAAGAAACTAACCGATCTGAGGTTTAGTTTGAGATCTACAGGAAGATCGGTTGAGCCGGAGCTTCCATGGACGCGAGCCTTGCTATGATAATTCTTGTCTTCGCGATCATGGCCATGGCCACCATGGTTGGAATCCGAGCCCTGAATGAATCGGTCAACCAAAGAAGTATTAGAAGAAGAAGAAAGCTCACCTTGGAATCGCGACCTGAAGGAGCGGGATGCGTAATGGAATAAGAGCCGCCATGACCGTCGGGTACAATGACCGCAGAGCGACGGCGGTGATCGTGGTCGTGATCATGGTCGTGGTCGTGGTCGTGGTCATGGTCGTGACCATGGCGCTTGACGCCCTAAGAAGCTCGTCAACAAAAGAAATAAATCGATGACAAGAAACTAACCAATTTGACCCTTAATTCGGGATCAAGAAGAGCGGTCGAGTCAGAGCCTCCATTGGAGTGATTCTTGTCATGATAATTCTTGCCTTCGCGATCATGGCTATGGCCATCATGGTTGGAATTCGAACCCTGAAGGAATCGATCAACGAAAGAAGTAATAGAAGGAGAAGGAAGCTGACCTTGGAATCGCGACCTGAAGGAGCGGGATGCGTAATGGAATAAGCGCCGCCATGACCGTCGGGTACAATGACCGCAGAGCGACGGCGGTGATCGTGGTCGTGATCATGGTCGTGGTCGTGGTCGTGATCATGGTCGTGATCATGGTCATGGTCGCGCTTGGAGTAAGAGTCCTAAGAGAACTCGTCAATGAAGAGAAAAACAAGAATCGAAAAATAACTGACCATTTGACGCTTGTCATGGTCATGGTCGTGATCATGGTCATGCTCGCCATCGTGGTCGTGGTCGTGATCATGATCATGGTCTTCGTCACGAGCGACGGCGACCCACTTGGGATCAAAGAATCTGGAATGCGAAGGACCAGCGATAAAAGGATCTGCAGAATCACGCTCAACGCTGAATGCAGCCTGCTCGCCTCGAGGTATGAAAAAGTGGGCAACAGGATTCAGAGGGTCAAGGATGAAGGAGGATCGCTGAATAAATGCGTCAATAAAGACTCGAAAAAAAAAAAAGCCAAAATTGCTCGCCTTGTGCTCCGACTTTTCCTTCTTGTGTCCCTTTCCCTTCTTCTTCTTTTCGGGCGATTTCTCCTTGTCAGACGACTTCTTCTTGGGCGATTTTGGTTTGGTTGGAGATGGGAGCTGGAGCTTCGACGGTCCATGATGAGTAGGCTTGGACGGAGTCGCCTTGGAAGGACTGCGAGGTACGACTGCAGCAGCTTCAACGCCAGGCGAATTAAGGGTAATCAGAGCGAGAGAAACAGACGCGGCGATGAGCGTGTTACGACGAGAAATGACGACGACCATGGTGAATTCAGAATGGTTGAATAGAATTGTTTAGAATAAAGATTCGTGGATTATAGCAATGTATTCGGCGAGCGTGATATGGGCGAGCGCGTAAAATATTATTAAAGTCGCAGATGATGGTAGGAAAAAGGAAGAATGCGAAGCGAAAGAAATTGCGCTGCCATTTATACTTCAACGGAGTTTGAATATCGTTACGTCATCCCGGCCAAAACCGTGGCGCCCTCATTCAAGACCACAGTATAGCGGTGATCTAGCTTTCCTGCTTCAAACGCCTTTGCTGAGTTTGGAAGACCAGAGATTCCAAGTTGTCCGATGACTGATAAGGCTCTGGCCAAGGCAGTGACTTGGATTTCCAAATTGGGATCCACATAGGAGAGCAGTCCGGTGACCGAGCTGTAAAAACTCGAATGACAGGATTTTTCCACGTAGAAATGGCTTACCCGACAATCTTATCTAGTCTTGCGCGTCCTTTATTCGGCCTTGAAGCACCAGCGATGAATCCCGCGCGGACAACAATGACTTCCTTGTATCCCAGGGCTGCTAAACCTTCCTCGGTCAGACCTTTGCTTCTGCGAATAATTCAGAATTGTATGGCGACTATATGGACATCTATTTACCTTCCATATAATCGAGACGAGTTCGAGTTTGCGGATCTTCCCTAGCGTGGCGTCAGTTGCGGTATAAATGATCCAATGGTTCACCACATACAGAGAGATAGATCAGTCTCTGCTCTGACCCTGGAACTCTCGCCTCAGTGGCAGCGTTGATGACATATCTATTTCATATTTAGTCCACTCGCGCATCCTTTGAACGGAAGAACTCACTCTCGGTCGATTTTCTCGAACGTTTGTGAGTCCTTGACCTCTCTGATGTTGGTACCCAGGCTTTAAAGCATTCAGCAAAGCAAAACTAAAGATGATCGAAATCCCTCACACAATAAACACATTGTCCCATCTCTCCTTGCCCAACCCCGATTCTGAAAGATTCTCAAAATCAATCTTGCTTTGAGTCAACTTGTCTTTTCCATCAGAGAGAGTGCTCAGTTCGGTCAGATTCCTACCATACTCCCCTACACGATTGAAATAAGGTGACGAGAGTAATTCCTTGAGCAAATGGCGGCCAACCTGGCCTGTGGCACCAAGTATAAGGGCAGAGGACATTTTGGAAGGTGGAATACGGATGTACTCGGACTCTTGCTCCTCTGTCTATATATGAACTCTCGAAACGACGCGTATTTGCACGGCTTGTTGAAGCCTATCCGATGACCCGGTATAAATTTGGGTCGATGGAAGCGATCCGACCAACATTAGGCAATCTCAGTGACGTGATCATACTTGTAAATGTGCAACGGCCGGATTGACGCGACTCTCGGTGCTTCAATCGAAGCGAATACCGTGGTTACGCGTCAACTCTATTGTTCAGAGATACAGACAGGTTTCTCTGGGGTAACCCCTAGGACGCGGATACCTGGATGTTGCTCCTTATGAACGAAGGATATTTCGGCCAACAAATTGGACGGAATCTCGTGGAAATTGTTCAGCAGGTAAGTATTCATATAACTGAGACAGTTTGGTCAACGCCCCTAATTAAGTCGCGCCACATGTTAGGCGAAAAATATGTATGCGTCAACTTCTCAAGTGCGGGGTTCCAGTAAGTGAGATGGCGAACGTCTTCATGTTGATCAGGCATGAGACAATGTCCTTTAAACCAGTGCTTTCAGATCCCGCAAGTGAGATGGTGGAGAAGACGGCGTGATCTCCTTCATTTCTGCTCCTTTGTTTCGAGTGTCGTGTCTAAGTGTGTCCCTTTTCATACCTGAAGCCATTCAAGATGAATAAAATGGACTGGAAAGGAGAAAAATGAGACTCAAGCGAAACATGACTGGTCACTCAGGTGTCGGCACTGTGGCCTTTATACTATCATCTAGCCCGAGCATTTAAATGATGTGCCACGAATGTCGGAGATGTAGCTCCTTCGAGAGTGAAGGATAGATATCTGCAATATATAACGGTATTTTTCATCGTAAATTAATTTTTTGGAAGTCAACTGTGAACTGAGAGATAGCTGGTTGCCACTCATCATATGACCTAGTGCAACTGACAACTGACAACTGATGATCTGACCGAATGGGGGGAAATTGATTCCATCATTGAGTGTGACAATCCACGGAAACCGAAGAATGAAGGTTTCCGCCGGTCGGGTCACAAAGCAGTCACATAAAGTCAGGTGACCTGTTTCACCGCGAAGCGTATGGCCCTGGGCCTTTAGTCAGCAAATCGCTCGGCGAGCGAATTTTTCAGTGCGTCCAGGATGGACGTGTTTCTGGTCTCTTCATGGGCCAATATCCTTCCTGAGGACACTGAACACATTATGGCCCAATGGACTTGGAAATGGGCCATCCTGGGAGATACCCCAAAGACTACTTATTCAGAGTTGCTCAGGTTGCTTTCTGACTAATGAAAAATGACAGATGCTGCTCCAGGGCTGCTTGAAATGCTCCGGCCAGCAATAATAATATTTCGAATGTGACACTGGAGGTTGTACATGACAAAGCACATTCTTATGCTACCAACTTTGTTTGCACTCTTGCCCATCCTCTGGATGTGAAACAGAGGAACAAGACCATTGCAATATGGCTCATGCTAATGGTCTTGAAGGTAGTTCATCCTTGATGCCATGAGTAAGAAATGAACCTGGGAGTTGTGAGTTGCCAGTTACATTTCAGCCTGTCACTTGACTGATGGAGTACGTTTTGACCCTGTCCGCCGAATAAATGATGAAAAATACCCTCATAGCAATAGGAAGGTACTTCTCTGGTCACAAGTCCAGGCTCGGTCAAAACCAGTCAGAACCTCAAAGAAGTAGGTTGATTTGATACGTTGTAGCATGTCATCTAAACTTACTGTAACACAAGTCGGATCGCTTCTGTGCGTCACACATTGGCGCCGACTTGATCTAGGTCACATATACGGGTCCGCTTGGTCCCACTTGAACCCTCCTGCAGACTACTTTCAATCGTCAATTCCAACTCGTATCTCTGAGACTCACATCTCCCCGACTTTGTTCAGCGACGGAGTTTGCTCACGTCAGGTCTTGAAGTTGAATACATCGCATTTGACGTAAGTCATACGTCACGTCCATCCGCTTGCATCTTTGTATGACAGAGAGTTGCTCCACAATCGCCTCTCGGACTTGGCTTGTAGCTGTCTTGGTGGCTGTGGATTTGGTTCCGAGATTCAGTCAAGCGATAACGTTAATGGAGAAGGGCGAACCTGCGCTGCAGCTTTTTTGGCTTGGGGACATACTCCCATGATGACTCTCGATCGTATCAGCAAATCTTACACGGTCACGAGCAGCGAGGTTCTGTGGCGCAATCGATCACCGCAATAAACAGCATGGATAGATGGACACATACCACAATCCCGGCCCTTCCGCTTTGGAATCGAGTCCGTCCTGTTCGGATGCATCCTGGAAACTCTCACCTAGCCTCAGGATATGGCAACGCTGCGACAAGAGAAAACGTCATCAAAGCACCGAGGATTGAGGATGAAAAATGCATGAGTCGTTCAAGTTTTTGGGATGTTGATCGGAAGAAATGACCAGCGTTGGAAGGCGGAGCGAGCGGCCGCAGTGTTGCGTGGTCTAGACAGGTCTAGACCCTGCACCGGCATCGCGGCAAAGACGGTAAAGGTCCGCGGACCTTGAGATCACATATTTGGGTTTCCATCTGCCAATTCTTGGATATGTCTATTTGTGTAGTGCTAGGTGATACTCGTATGCTTTCAAACATTCTCAGTCCCAATTCTCTACATAACAGACATGGCCGAAGGGAATATCAGAATTGATCTGATGATCTGACTGCTGCTGCTGCCACCCGGCTTGGTCTCAAGCAACCCGCGACGTGCTCCAGGTTGGTCCATGATCGAAGGCTCACAACACTCAGAATGAAATTTCATCTCCCACATAGAACGGAATCGTGATAATCATAGGCGTCAAATTGAAGAGGAACATATCAAAGTAGCGCCACAAATATTCCTAGTTCAGTCAGTCAAAACTCAATCTTTTGGGCTTTGTGAATGTCATAGTCAGGCCCTGCTGTCGCATTGCGTCGAATCTCCCAAGGTTTACCGCAAAGATGTCAGGTTGCACCTCTACGCCGGGTGTGAACCGCACAGTTCGAAGAGCCGAAACTTTGTCTTCCATATCCTTCCATCCATACCTCGACTGCACGAACCTCACTATCAATTCAGTGCAATCAATGCTGCCCAATATGCTGGTATCCAGCTCGATGGTTTCCAGCATTGGCAATGCCGAGGGTGTCTCCCGAATATAGTCAAGAATCCTCGCAATGACGATCCTGTTCTTCCCGTCGTCGACGACAGACGGAAATGCCAGTGTCACAAGTTCTGGCATGACATTGAGCATATAGTCCAGCGTCGCCCATTCTGGGATAAATCCCACATACTCCAACCTCTTCAAACTACATCTTGATCTGTAAATCATATCACACAGCGCCCAGTTCCATTTATCCTCAGCGTAATTTCGCCACGAAATACTCTCCAGGGAAGGGAGAGCCAGGCACTGTACGAGTTGTAGCATGGATTGGCTGAAAGAGATTTGACGAAGATGTGGTAATGTCATGGCAGCCGACGGAATCCAAGATGGATCAAACCACGAGCGCGAGATGGGTCCCGCATAGCTTTCGAGATCTATGAGGTTCGGAACCCGACGAAGAAGCTGGAATGTGTCATTCAGCAAGCGCGAATCGTGCATAAGACGGGTTATCTGTGACCAAGGTAGTTGAAGCCTGTCGATTCCTGCCGAGCAAAAGCCGAATAGAGTGAGACGAGACAAAGATGGCGCATGTTGGAAACAACGATAACTGAAGGCGCTTTCATAGCTTGGGCTCGTCAGAGTGAGTCGCTCTAGACGAGGAAGCCTGCCCTGGACTCCAGAGAAATATGCATAGAGACCCCAAGTATGACAAAGGTCAAGCTCGAGCCACCGATGCGATTCTTCCACAAGAAGCTGGATTATTGAAATTGTATGAGATCCAGCCCATGGATGAAATTGAAGTCTCAGTGTCAATGGGCGCGCCCCAGCCCGAGCAAGCATCTCTCGCAAAACATCGCACGACGATTCCACCACCGGGACGGTGAAATCGTTGATTTGGATGTTCGCCCATAGCTCTGTAATCGATTTTGTTGCTGCTCGCCACGACCGACTGACGTGTCCCAACGTCCAAGGCTGACGCCACGTTTCTAAAGTTACCGGGCGTTGCAGAAAATCGCCACAGATAATGATTTCTGCAATGATTTCCACTGGAATTCGACGTGATGCTGGTATAACGTTCTTGGTCGTCGTGAGAGCTTCGATATTACCGGTGTGAAACGCGCGGGGATCGATGACTGACCACGGAGCCAGCACTGCGTCATCCCAAGACGACATCATGATTCTCGAGTAATATCTGTGAAGTAGAGCATCATTGTAACGAATTGAGGGTAAGAGGAGAAATTTTACAGTCAGAGTTGACGACAAGACGTAAGAGCGTTGTACAGCCGCAGCCCAATTGAAACCAGTTCACACTCCGTCAAGCTCCGACCGGGCCGACCTCCAAATAAAGATCAAAGGGAATTGTTTATTCCATCTTTTCCAGTTAAGGATTAGGAACAAAGAAATGAAGCCAGTCGTTAAAGTTGGTATATGGTGCAACATTACCTGTGTCCGTCCAGCCTACGATCTTGCCCCACCACTGACTTTTGACGTCTTCAGCACAGCTACAAGGCTCGGGTCAAAAATATGATGCAACCGAGAAAGAAAAAACTTGTGCCATTTGGTGCTGTTCAACGATAGCAGCCAGGGATCCGTAGAACCAATCCACATATTTTCGGACCGCGACAGGAGATCTTCAACACGGTTAAATGCGACGTGACTGCCCGTAGTGCAGTTGGCCGCAAGAATGTGGACTACCCTGGGCTAAAACGACAAGATGGGCAATCCGGATCGTACATTTGACTTGAAGTTACCCCCCGTATAAGTTGCTGCAGCGACACAGCTGCATTGCTCCATATGTTTGGACTTCCAGCTGACATTTCATCGTCGCATTTGAACTCCAATAGGTCACATGCTTCACTAGCGGGGCCTTCGGCGTCACTGTGTGAAATTTCCCCGTGAACAACAAGAATCAACAGAACATACTATGCTCCGATGAACCTTCCAGGACCGATGTATTCGATTCCTTGGAGGGAGGAAGCCGACACAACAGTGGCAACAGTCAAAAGAACAAAAGCTGCGCAGGACTTCATCATGGCAATGAAAGTGTTTAATGAATGAGTGGTCAAAATGCGAGGATGCACTTGAATTTAATCATCCTGCGACCGGTGTTTTGAGAACAGCGGAGAGTGACATTTGATGCACTGGACACCTCAGTTGATCAGAATTCGGAGGACGTTTCCGACCCGTAATTCCAAGCATCATAGGACAAATGGACAAATAATGATAACAAGGAAGGACTCACACCCAAATGAGACCGGAAAAGTACGGAAAAGATGACAAGCAGCAAGACTTGACACCTTGTCCAGCCAAGCTTATCTTGAGACCTGAAACCTTGCAGGGGAATTGATTCATGGAGCCCAAGTATTACTCTTGACAAATGGAACCCAGCCCGAAGGCAGCGACTTGGACTTCGATGTGCCCGAGGTACGTGGGAATTGTCAGTGACGTGATCGTCACATGAGACGTGACAGTCACGCTTCTCTTCGAATGCAACGAGACGTTGAGGAATCTTGCCTTTCTGCTCTCAAGCCGACGGAGAAACAATGTGAGTCTATTCAATTCCGAAAAATCTTGCTTAAAGTGTGGTCCAGCATTGATATCATGCCACAAACTGATGTTGCTCTTTTTTCCTCGGCCAGACGCCTGTTTCCCAGCATATCTAGGAGCCAGCAATTGTGCCCAATCTCGTCCCCAGCAGAATCAGGCATGTCCTGCCTGGCACAAATTACTCTAAAGCTCCTTGACGAGATTCTCCTTCGCTGGGGGAGGTCCTGGGTATATGGTCGAATACAGTTCTTTTCTTGCTGCAGTTTGGGCGAACATCGATGCTACATGGCATCATGGCAGCATCTGCTCTGATAGATGTCGTTCTATCCCATTTGAAGACTGCACCATCAAGGCTCATGCTTCTCAAAGACAGCACCTTTTCCATCATGCAGGGGACAAGATAAATTGAAGTGCGAACCAGATTTTTGCAAAATTTCTTCTCGACGCTTCGATTCTCAGTTTCCTTTTGGGGCCATGTTATGTCATCATTGTTGACATATTTCTTCCTTCACTGCATCACTAGTGAGTGAGTTTATAAGCTTCATCAGTCATCGGAAGTCCTTAGAATAAGTGTATATAGCTTAACAGGTCCTGACAGGCTGCAACCATTGTTCCATAGTATTATCCAACTCTCAAATATGTCATGAGTAGGAATGTGACCTTCATTCTCTCAATGATCATCCTTGGCAGCAAAGTTTGCTGTTTTGAAGCACCATTCAACAGTTTTTATCAGTGTATATCATGTATGTGACTTTTGGTCAACTCTTTCATGACTCCTCACTGCCACTTCCTGTTTTTGTTCACACACTTCAGTTTTTCTTCAAGACACTTCGTTGAAGCCCTGCAAATAGAATTTCAGAAAGATATACAGAATCTGGACAAATTGTCAGAATCCAAGGATCTGTCATCATCAAAATGTCAGCATCAAAGCCAACATGGTTTTTGGACTTGATCCACAAGGCAGCTACAGAAGATGTTGAAATAAAAAATGAGGACTTGGACTGATTGAACATGCTTGACCAGCACAGAGATCATGAGGACAACATGAGGCACAGAGATTAAAACCCCAAGGCGTTCAGGCACAATAACACATGACAAACAGACGACTAGTGCATTATAGTGAAACAGGATACAGGCATGGAAATCTGTAGGCACTTAGTAATGGGAGTGGGCAACATCAGTTCGGTCAATGGCGGATGACCAAGTGCACAGCCACTTGAATTTCTCAAGTTATCTGTTTGAGCTGCAGGGCTCTATATCTAGTATTCTGTGGTATGTTTCAGTGATCAATGCATAGTATTTAAATATTCTGGTTCAATAGACATGCTCAAGTGATGATATTGATACTTTTCTATCTTAAGAATGTTAGAACCGGACTCAAACAGGTCTCTCTGGCTGTCACAGTGCATACTTTGAAGTATTTTTTGATTCATGCTGACTATCACGAACATTGAAGCAGAAGAGAGCACCGGAGCAAGTCATTCCAGCGAGTTTGGGAGCTGTCACAGGCATGTCACACCACCTTTGATGCTGATTGTTGCGGCTGAAAGATAGGCTTATCTGGGCATCCGGTGCCCAAACATATTAGATGGAAAATGGATAGGACAAGGAGCTCTACAGATTGTTCTTAGAACATGTTTCAATTTGTTTTTTCTGCAGCCAATTCATTACTGAAGTTGCCATTCTGACTCGATTTTTCTGATTTTTCTAAGAACAATCCCAGCACAATGTCACACAAGGACCGTCGGATGCCTAAAATGGATGATGGGAGTCCATGAGGCTGCTAAAAATCAGCTCAAGGTTTTTTTGATTAAAATCAGCTGGGACAAACAGCACCAAACATGTGGCTGTACCAGACCTTTGCCCACCCCCATTAGTAAAGAAGGCATGGGAGTAGGTTGTTTATAGCATGGTTGTAGGATGTTTTGCCTTGTGGAAAACAGACTATAGTCACATGTTTACTAGTATTTATACAGTAGTTTAGAATATTGTATTCTTTAGTCTTTCAATCTTGTATCCTTTACCATTCTATTGCTCTAGCCTTTCCATGACCTCTCATCTTACTGAGGGTGTTTGTTGAACTTAGGAATTGAGTTTTTAGTTTGAGTTCTCACACAAATTGAAGGTCACAAGCACCATAGAAAAACAACACAATGGCGGGAAACAAGCAATGAAGTTTTTTTCCAAGGTCACGTTACTGTGACCATTGTGTCTTGCTGTTAAACTGCTCATTAACACCATGTCTAGTATCTCTATGGCTCAAACATGCTATGATTCAGACATGATCCGACTGGATTCCCAATGATATCTTCAATTTCTTCTCAACACTTCAATTGACTCTTCTCGAAACTTCACCGATGCTTCAGGACTCTTTCCTTGACTCTTTGATTTTCTTCACACACTTCAGTCAATGCTTGAAAAAACCCGTGCCCTCCATCATGCAGTCATTCCAGTGGAGAGATGCTGGTTTTTATGTTTCAGTGTCGGATTTGGCAGCACTGCTGTAAGCGAATATAATGAGCTACAGGTATATGGTAAGTAAGATAAACAATATTAAAAGGGTAAAGAGCATACCTCAGGCAGACACAGATGAAAGTGAATGACTGAGGAGCTTGGAGATGCGACAGAATGGATTAACAATACTGGGGTCTTGTGAGACCGGTGTGAGCCACGGTTTTGGTGGGCCATTGCACTGGGAGACAACAGATAGCGCTGAGGATGTCTATGACCTCCAACAGCTGGCTAAAAAGGTCTCTGCTCGCAAGAACCGCCACTTTTCAAGCCATACAAGCGTGGGAAAAGGTGGACCACATCGTGGTTTCGGATCAAGGAGCCCCCCCGTAACTGATTGTCATCTCATTGAGCAGGCAACCATTCCACGTGTCCAGCACCAGACTTTCGTCTAGTGCATGTTTCTTGAAATGAGTTTTATCACTAAGTACACAATCCAGTTGCAGCCGAACATTGATGCACTTGAGCCAACGATTGTGCATCTCTTTTTGTGACTGGTACTGTGAGGGATCATCAGCTTTGGACATTCTACGCTCACATCTTAGCTTCCAGATCATAAATGCTGTCTCAGCGACTAGAATCCGGAAAAATTGTGTGTCTTCCCGCTGAGTTTCTTCCCTTTTGTGTTCTTGAATGTTATCAAGCCACATCCAAGGATCATACCAATGCAGAGCTTCAATTCTTGTTTGGTTTTCATAAACCACAATTCTTCTGCGCACTTCCATAGGTAACTAGCCCCAGTAATGTCACATTCTATCAATATATGTTCTATTGATTCAGTCACGCCGCAATTTGGGCAATTATGGTCCAATATCGAGATCAACGAATCTGATATCCTCTACAGTATTTGACCGGTCCTCTGAACACTATGGGTCCTTTGAACACCTTCAGAGTGTCAGTCTCTGTACAGAATTCTCTCGGAGTGTGTTCAGATAAAATAGTAGTATCTGCTGTGAGATTCTGGATTCAATTTTTATGAGATCTTACCCAGAAATGGTCGAGATATACACATTTCAAGATCAAATGAAATATCAGAAAAGGCGATATCACTCCTTTGAACACCAGTAAATGTTGAATAAATCAACCAGAACATGGCTGATTGCCTTGAAAATTGGTATAGACATGGCTGCATATATCCTACATGTGCCTGAACACCGGTATTTTTGATAGCTATGTGGCAGCCCATTTATACGACAGAGCAAGATTTGGGTGTTCAAAGGACCAGTCACATACTGTATCTCTCAAAGAAACCCGAGATCTTCAATGATATCATATCTCGCACCGGTTCACATCCTCTTAGATTCCATATCAGCCTCCGATCATTCGACCGGGAGCTTGTTGAAGAAGTGAGGAAACTTCTTTCCATGACTCTCGATTTATCAGAGCGATGGCATGATGTCTCCCTCACGTTCGACTTCAAACTTTATGCCAATCTCCAGGCTCTGGAACATAGGCTTCCGGTATTAGAACGGCTTTTGCTTCGTGGGCGTAGCTCTATTGTTGATACCGCGAGTCTCGCTACACAATCAGGCTGGTTCAAGGACGCTCCAGCCTGCGCCACATATCCCTTCGCGGCTTGTGGAACATTGAGTAGGCGACCATACCATGGTCACAGCTGACCAGTTTCGATTTTCACAACCGTGTCGAGGACAATGATGATCTCAAGATCCTTGCCTATCTACCGAACGTTGAGCATTATACCTTGGGTGGTCGACACAAACCGATTTCCCCCAGTCAAAGACTGATCACGTTGTCACGTCTACGAAGTCTCGAGTTCCGGAGCGCGGATACCCTGCCATACCTCGTACTCCCAGCATTGGAAAAACTCCGAATTTTTGCTGTCAGGGTTGGATGGGGTAAGTATATGTACATGTCTCATGGAGCTAATCCAGAGATCATCATGCAGCATCAAGGTCTTGGATTATACATCATTTTCGCAGTTCGGGTATGAAGAGATCGATAAAGCCATTCCATTGCTCGAGTCGACAACCTCGCTATTGCTCGCTTCTGGTACCTGGTCCAGCGCTGCCGAATTTGTTGATTCCATTCACTGGCTAGAAGGACCTCCATTGTTTTCCAAGCTCCGTGTGCTGGAGCTTGATAATCGGATGCTGGACAACCCTATTGATAAGACTTTGGATCTTGTGTTGCCTTTGTGGAAACAATAGGCGTCTGTTCTCCCAGGACGGGAAAAGAGGTGGATGGAGTGGCATGTCTCGAGAAATTGCAATTCCTGTCTGGGGATTTTGAGTTCAAACGTCACGTCTGATATCCTGACGATTTTCGAGTCGACAATATCGCCAGATTTGATTCATGGCGCGAGCAAGGATTAATGGCGGTGGTTTACAAAGCAGACATCGACGAATGAGAGATCTTATTCGTCGCTGTCCCTAGAGAACCCGTCAAAGTACACAGATTCCAAGGAATGCGTGGCGCAGTACTTGACGTAAGTTCATTGAAACATGAGTGCCGCGGCACTGGTAGTGTATGTAGATAGATAACTGGCGTGAATTCAAAACATTGAACTTATTCGAATGGTAGCTTATTTTGATGCTTGAATTATCCACGCTCATTCCGCCTGTTGAACCATTCTTCGAATCCAGTCTAGCATTACATGGCTCACACAATGTTCATCCCTGGTTTTGTTTCTCTTCATGATAAATCCATGATCCTGGACCATAAGTTGAAGGTTATTAAACATGGTTTGGCTGAAAACACTTGGCTGTTCCATAGCGCCATAGCCTTTGGCCAGTATGATATCATCATGATGAGTGACAGTTCAGAGCCATTTCAATTTTCTATGGCTGTGTGACCTTATAAACCTCCTGACCACCATCATCTCAATCAATATTTCTGAAAAACTGGGATATCCTGCATAAAAAGACTGCTTACAAGGCGAGACTGCTATAATTCTGAAGCAGGAAACCTAGGATTGGACTGGGCTTCTTTGGATTGTGGTCTATGTTTGGGATTGCGCAAAAACAGTTGGTTTCAGGGTTTCCACAGTGATTTGATCGGGCGGAAATATCTGCCATGTCACTGAAGGACCTCGCTGCAGCATCTCATGAACCTTTGGACTCCATCATCTCAATCAATATTTCTGAAAAACTGGGAAATCCTGCATAAAAAGACTGTGTAAAAGGCGAGACTGCTATAATTCTGAAGCAGTGAACCTAGAATTGGACTGGGCTTCTTTGGATTGTGGTCTGTGTTTTGGATTGCGCAAAAACAGTTGGTTTCAGGGTTTCCACAGTGATTCGGCATGATTCGGCAGCAGCGGGTAGAGTTTGACCGGGTAGGAATATCTGCCATGTCACTGAAGGTCCTCACTGCTGCATCTCGTGAACCTTTGGACTTGCTGGTCTCTGGGGCAGCCTGGTTCTCTCGAGGAAATTCTTGTGTGGCATCGGCTTGTCTCACGCTCCGAAACGCGATATCGAGCTTGGCGCAAAATTCATCGTCATGCGACCGTCGATCACGTCGAGTCACGAGCACCAAGGACACGAATTTCAGAAGAGTAACCGATTGTTTTAATTTAGCATGCATAGCCCAAGAGAAAGTTCTAGCGGGGCGTGTTTTTCCGTAACCTGAAGCAGATCGACCCCCTCGGTAAGTGTGCATGTTCCGGAACACAGAGTAATATGTATGTATATAGGATATACCGTACAAGGCTCCGAGCTAGACGGTAAACTGATAGGTCTTTGAGGGCCCACTATTGTATTTCAGTTGTCAGTATCCTATCCCGGAGCCCGGAGCCCGCTGGTCGGTCGACAAGTCACAACATGATTTGTCCTTCCGTTTCAGAAGATCGCAAATCCATGACGAAGTTGCCGTGAACTGAAACCGCTGCATCGGATTCATCGGGTGCAATATGCAATCCGGCGGTTCCGAGTCAGTAAGTAGCACTGAGTAAAACTGAACAATTAATCTGAATTGGGGTCGGTCTGGTTGGGCTTCATACATAGAACATCCGGCTCTTAGTCTCTTTGCCCAAGAGCACTCAAGATCTAGAGCAATGGAAGAACCGCATTTTAGTAGTCATCGTTACTTACCTCAAGTCTTCATTGTGGCGCAAATCCTGTGAATCTTATGTAAAACTTCTCGGCGCCCGCTTGACCCACATGGTTGCCATAAGTTCCCACTCCAGAGTCCAGACCCATCAAGATTTTTCTGTATGAACGTATAAAAGACCCCAGAAGATTTTATACTTCAACAGTGCTGGTCACTTCTCTGAATTATTGTCACCCACTTTTTTCTTGAAAAATATGCGTCTCGCCTGGGCCAGCATTCTTACTTTCCTATTCATCAACGCTGCCATGGTGCATGCGATGCCCGCTTCGTATGTTTTTTTGTTCAGTCTCACCATCTCGTCTGTTGACCCCCTTTATAGAACGAAATCGACGTCATCAAAGTCCAGTGACAAGATAGCAGTCCAGCCCCAACCACTGACTGGAAAGACCAATGTAGGTATTCAGTACATACAGTGAAACCCGTCGAATGACTGTTCCTTTTTTAGCAAACGAAGTGCGAGGATGCTTGTACTAAGGACCCGTACAACCACACAAGAGGCACTCCCCTATGGGAACAGTGTGTTCGGAATTGTGTCAAAGATTATGAACCGACTCCCCCTCCGTCGCCGCCTGGAGGATGGGGAAACTGGCCTCCAGGGAGACATCGGGGAGCAACACAAGGGAGACGTCGGCCCGGAGCAGTACATGGCTTGACTTAGTAGTAATGAAATCGATCTGCATTGTGAGAGCCAATCTAATATTGAGGATACCTGTTTTATTTCCATTGTGTCTTCAAGCCCGAAGAAATCAAAGGTGTCAACCCGGACGAATTTCACGCATGAACCTGCCATGGCCGCCGAATATCGTGATTCTATTCCTTGTTGACATCATCGGTAAAGTCATCTGTGATGAAGGTGCGTCAGTTAATCGTCAGTTTCGGTAAAAAGGTCGGTATGGAGGTGAGATGGGCAGATGTCGCGTTGCGTGAGATGTAGAGAAACTCCATGACTGTAGATATGAAGACCCGTGAGCTCGAAATGGGTTAGGACGAACCCAGATCAAGGTTGCAAAGCACAAATCGACTGTCAACACATCTAGAGTAACCGAAAGGGATTTTGTCTTCTCTTTCAGAGTCCACTTTTCAAGCTTGAGCAGAGAGACTTTGGAGGCGAGTGCTACATCGTTATAAGCAGATATGTTGGCCAAAGACATCTCTCTAAACTCTAGACACAGTGGCAACATTCGCGAAACTTGTCCTCCTGAGAAACTGACGCCAACCCAGTTGTATTTGGTGATATTGCACCAGGGTAGAACCAAGCTGGTCGGGAACCAAAGGTCCTGCAGTCAACTTTCGCAATGCCAGTGCAGTTTCGAAAATAGTGCAGCGTGTCGTACCATTGACGTGGAAGAAACGGCAGTCCTCGGAGGGTGAGGTCTTCGAGCAAGTCGATGTGACCGCGAAAAGGCATGATGCCTCTAGAGCATGCACCGTCACTGATGAATGCAGCTTTTGCCATCTTTCCGGCGTGTTGAGCAACAAAGGCAGGAGAGGGTCATCCATTGGATCCTTTCCGATTCCGACGCCCATGCATACGTCCAGTGCGAGTCGACCTGGATCGTTGGAAACATGCTTTGGTCAACGACTTGGATGCTCCGATATCTATAAGCCTCGAGCGTCAACGAGCATGGAGTAAGGAAGCGGTTCCCTTTGAACAGAACAGGATTACTTACAGCGGATCCAGGGATAAGTATATTGTTCCTAAAGAGGAGTATCCCAACCAGGAGGTCGAGTGGACGGACGTCAACGTTTGTTGCGTGGGGTGCGCGGATTCCTCGGTAGCGGAGAGGGGTGCGCAGCTCGAGGGAGGCCTATACACAGTGGTGCCGAAAAATGCCGAGCCGGCCAACAATGCCGGTAGGTCTACGCTGTTGCCGCCAAGTCGCCTCAAGCCGCGTACTGAGTCAATTTCCTAGTTGGGAAGTTGGGAACAGTAGTAGTTTCCCTTCAGACATTATTTTCAGGAAGTGCTGTAATATCGCTAAATCGCCTAGAAAATCTTGTTACTTTGGCTTACCAAAAAAGTTGCAAAAAAGCATGTTGGAGGCCGGCGAGAGCAGAAACGACATGCTGCTATTTACGGTCCGCAGATAGACCCATAAGGCGTTTTGGAAATGGCTGATTATCGATTAATGACCCCGCCTGGAATCGGGGGCTCCAGAGATGCTCTTTTCAACGATTTGACAGAAGCTCCAGGGTCTGTACCGCTTTCTACCGCATACCTGATGACACTGGAGGACAACAGGAATAGCGCCCTTGCCACTTCGACGTCGGAGCCGACTCGGCGAGATAAAAAGTTGGGACAAAGCCACCAGTCTTTTCTCGTGACAGAGAGGCAATAAAGACGAGGAAAATGATAAGAGCAACCAGAGTGATATTACTGAGGACGGTGTGATGGTGGTTTGTAGAATAATCAAGATTTATTTTGCTCGTCGTCGCGACGAGCCATTAATGCACGTGACTCACGCTCCGCTTTCTCAAAGCACATCGGCATGAGCGTACGGATACGATAATTTCTTTGCTCCCGACCATTGTACGTCGCTTTTTGATAGCAGTTGCTTATTCTCAAGCGGCAGGAAGGTTTCTGCCACCATTGGCTCTGCGGATCGCTGCTCCCAGGACCCAAATTTCAACTATTTCTCAAATGAATTGTGCATCATAACTTACCTTCTCTCCTCCAACATCTCATCAACCGTTCTCTCTTCCTCTATGATCCAACAATGGTTCTGACCTCCTGATCCGCTTCCTGCTCTGTTACCGACTAGAATAAAAATCCTCGACAAGGCCAAGACTTTCTTACAAGCGCCGCGTCTGGACCTTGAAGAGGAGGAATACAATGGGAGCGAACATGGCTCCCCCTGACGTCGCGTTGTCCTCGTCTTATTCTGCTAGACCTTGTTGTGAGCCTTCTAAAACCTTTCCATGCTCCGTAATGTCGCCGTCAATTCACCACTAAAGGCGTCTGATTTTCTGAGCAAACCAATGTCCTTGCTTCTTTAACCGTTAACCCTCCATGGTCGAAGATAAACCGCCGACTTTTTCCCCTTTCCCTTTCAGCATCCTTCTATGTTCTGACGGTGGTTCATTCCGCATCATGTTCACGTCAGGATATTCCATGCGGAATCATTTTAGGATCGTCAGACGGAAACAGGAGCAAAAGATGAAAAACCAAAGGTCAGCAATTCGCCAAATCGGTCTAAAGACATTGGAGCAGAAGCCTATCGAACCCAATGTTACTCTCGTACGTTTCTTTCTTTCCTTGGTTCGTTTTCTGCATTCGTGCTGACTTTCGTCTACTAGGCGCCTGTGATAGCACGCCATCCAGCGGCCGTCTTCTCGGATGCCTGCACTCCTATCCCTTTAGCTTTGGTTCGGGAAGCACCTTCACCCGCTCTACTCAGCTCTGGAAGCACCGTGAACCTCAAGGTTCCAGGCGGTTTGGGTGATGTTGATGCTGCGACCGCAACTGGCACGATACAGGCTGCAAGACTCGTTGCGATACAACAAGGTCAACACACGATGCAAGAATTTCGCGCCGGAAGCCGATGCACGACGCAAGCCATTCCCTCTCAGCGACGCTCATTGCCTTCTTGATTGGTTCTTTGCTCCGATCATTGCTCTCAGCGGCTGATTTCATATGAATGGTCACTGACAGCGACTGCCATGATTGGACTCGAAATCTAAATGCCGAAAACGCTAAAATTTTGCGGAAGATGGCGACGCGCTGGAATGCAGAATAGGATAATTAGCGAGGCTTTTCGAGGATCAAGCACAACTATTGCTAGGGATGGAGTTCCAGGTTACTTTCGCGGCCACTAGAATCATAAAACAATTTACTGAATTTAATCTATCTGTCTGGCTGGATTTAATCTGTCTCTCTACTTTTGCCGAAATCGTCCAGTTGAGGTAAGCGAGGCGGAGCCATGATTCCGTAATCGGATTTGTCAGCAAACTGTTTTGACCCTCACGCCCAGCAAAGCGACGAGCTCCTTCTGGCCGAACATCCCATTTCATCATTCTACCTCTCCTCTCTTCTATCCCGTTACATTCCACCGACGTAGAGCTCCACTTCAACCATCACGCGCCTCACGGAACTCAATTCAGCACCTAATCCAGGCTTTTCGCCAGCACCCAATAAGGGACCCATCAACACAGGCTCGTCGTCGCCAGCACCCAATACTGGCTTTTCGCCATCGCCGAAGATGTCCACCGTAGCGCACCCTGGCCACCCCATGGGTCCTTCAATACCGGCAGATTCGTCGTTGACGCCGTTGTCCTGGGAAGGAGATAAAATGTACGCTTGTCGCCTCTGCTCTATCTTTTTTCTCCTCTTTCTGTTTCATCCTACCCGTTGTCTTGTCGCTCTTCGGTCCATCGTATTATTTTGTCCCTTCGGCTCTACACAGTTGCTTCCTTCCTGCCTCCCTTTCCGGTTCTATTTCTTTAATCCATGGTCGCTAATTGCTTATTCTGCTCAGGTTTAACATCTACATATACGACTATTGCAGCAAGCGTGGATTTAAAAGGACAGCAAAGGAATTGCTCGCCGAGGCCGAAATTCCGTCGGAATCGACTCCTCCGATTAATGCGAGGCAAGGATTATTATTCGAGTGCGTTGGCTTTCTTCTTCCTCGTCTTCTGTGTATTGTTCTGATGGCCGTTTTTCTTTTCCTTTTCTTTTCCTTTCGCATCTTCCTTTTCTTCCCGACGTTTCCCCTTGTCTTCTCACCCGACGCCTTCAGATGGTGGAGCGTATTTTGGGTTCTATTCACTGCTAAAGCGAATGGACATGGCCCTGATGATGCGATGATATACACCCAGGTGCGTCTTATTGGCCTCTCTGTTATTATTCTTGAGCTAATTGTCTTGTAGCACCAAGCTAACCAGGCCGCAAACCGCCAGCGGCAACCCCCGCCGCAACCCGGTCAACCGATACTGCAGAATGGTGGCCAAATACCAATTGGCGGTCAAATGCGACCACCTGGCTTGATGAACGGTCTCCCCGTCCCGGGTGGCCCCAGAAACTACATCCCAAACGGTGTCGGTCCAGCTCCAGGCTTCGGTAATCCCCAGATTAATGGAGCACCAACGCCAGGCCCTGGTCCGGGATACCAAAACCTTATGCCTGGTCAACGACCACCTCAGCGAAACGGCAACATTGGTCCGGGCCCTCCATTCGAGAATCACAATCCCAATTCGAATTCCATGCCCAATTCCTCGCAGAATCCGAATAACCCAAATCCGAATCAGCCGGGACCTGGACCTGGACCTGGCCAGTCGCCTCACATGAGGGCAATGGGGATGGGTGGGATGATACCGCCGGGACAGAATAATCAGTCCGGAGCAGGAGGATATCAGCAATTGGGAAGACCGCCAAGTCGTACAGCGACCCCGGGAGCCATGATGACCCAGCAGAGTCCGAGACCGACCCCGATGATTGACCCGCAGAACCTTAATGCTGAGATAACAAAGATTCCACAACAGGTTCTAGGGCAGCTGAAGCAGGAATTGGGCCTGGAGAGCAAGGATTTGCCGTCGTTGACCATGGATGATAAGGTGCGAAATAAAGATTTGTTAGGTTTTCGTTGGCTGATCTTTGCTTTTGCAGCAACGAATACTGCAGACATTCCGAAATCGACAGCAGCAGAGAACCAAGTTACCTGGTCAGCCGAATGCAGCAGCTGGTCCGTCGAATATGATGGCTGGCCAACAGCAGCCGCAACAACGGAATACGAGACCTTCGAAGAGGAATAGCACGTCTCCTGGTGATGAGGTGATTCAGCCAATATCTTTTTCGAAGCTTTCCTAACATTTTGGTGACAGGACATGAATCAAGGCAATGGTTCATCACCTCCTGCTACGAAACGAATTCGACGGTCACCACTAGAACAGCCTCCGATGACACCTATGGCTGCTGGATATCCACAAATGCCGCCTCAGCAGCCAATGATGGGCATCCCTCGGGGACCGCCACCGAACGGATTCTCGATTCCTCAAGGGATGCAAATGGTTAATCCAATGTCGGTGCAGATGGGAAACAATATGACTATGGCAGGCATGAGTCCTGGGATGAGCAACAATCCAGGTGGAATGATGACTCCGCAGATGCAGGTGTGTCTTCTTCGTTTCGTTTGCTTCTTTTTATTTCTTCTTATGCATCTTTTCTTCTCATCACATCTTTTTTTCCCTATCGTTTCTCAACTCTAATCACAATCTTCTAGATGCAAAACCTCCAGAACAACCCCCAGCATTATCGACAAGCGATGGTTATGCATAATAATCAACGTGGCCCGCCCATGGGTCCGGGACCTATGAATGGCCAGAATGGACCTATGGGGTCGATGGCATCTCCTCCTTCCGATGCTCAATTCAACCCTGGCTTTAATCCTGGTCGACAACAACCACAGCAGCCGGGGCAGAAACCAATGGGAATGTTGCCGCCACCGTCACCGCAGGGCATGTCAATGTCGAAGGACCAGCAGAATCAGAATCAGAATAACAGTAACAAGGAAGGCAACAAAGAAGATGGAAGTGCGACTGGGACACCTACTGCGACTGGGACAGCGCCACCGACTCCAGCACCGAATATGGCGCAAAGTCCTTTGGGCTTGGGCGCGTCGGGCATGAATTCGGCTCCATCTCTCGGAATGGGTTCTGGAATGGGCAATGCGGGATCGGGGATGGGAGCTGTATCGGGGATGGGCAATTCAGGCATGGGCAGTGACCTTTTCTCGCACGATTTTATCAACAGCGTCGCGGATCAGCTCGACTTTGACCCGTCCATGTTCAAACCGGATGGTGATATCAATTTTGAGAGGGACTTTGGACAGTGGTTTAGTCCGGACGATGTTCCGGCGCAATAGAGGATGTGGATGTGGAGGATGGATTGGTGGTAAGTCGTTGATCGACCTCTTTGTTTTGCTTGTTCTGATCTTTCGTTTTGCAGATGGTTTTTTATTTATCAAAATCTTGGTTTTCTGGAGATTCCTGTCTCTGCCGCCTCCTTATCTCTCTCCCCAAACCTCGCGTATCCTCTTTCGCCGTCACCAATCTCTTCATATCCGTTATCTTACTTATTTCTCGTCGTTGTCGTGCTATCAATGTGTCCAATATGTTCGTTTCTATCTCTTTTATCACCGCATCTATATTTTTTTTACTTTTTTTTTACTTGTTACATAGTTAGGTGGTTATTGTCTAATAGTCGTGCATGTATAGTGTTCTGAACATCGTTTCTTTACGGATCCCTGCGACTTCATCTCTGAGCATGTCATCTCTACGGCATTTTGGCTTCAGGATAAGTACCGTAGTAACTTAACCGGTAGCTTGCTCGTGCCCCTCTGGCTTGCGAGCACCTTGCATTAGCTTTTCCGATTAGTTTTGCCTCGGAAATCGGGTTCTTTTCACTCCTGATTGACCGACACTTCGGTTTCTTTACCTATCTATCGGTGATACGTCGATACAAATATGGCGTTTGAATCTCTCGATGCATAATTCATGTTGAATTCTGTCAACTTAGTGAATCAATCTGTCTGGCCATGTCAATGAATCATTTAATGTGGCGTCTCATGTTTTGGGTAATCGGTGGACGGGGTTTGTCAGCGTGACCACATCTTTCTGGGCGGTGTCAGGCCTCGCAGGGATCATGAGAAGATCGTTTGCTTCCGTTCAAGGTAAGGCAATTGGCGGAGTCAGCTGTTGTCCTCGGGCATCTTATTTACTTGCCGGTTTGGTGCCGTCGATATCTTGCTCGTTCATTGTATCTGTCCATACAGGGTATTTATGGCGTTTCAGCGGGATCATTCAATGTGGCGTGTCAAGTCTAATGAAGGGTTTCGAAAGTCCTATTGTCTTGGCAGAACATGATACCAAACTTGACGCTGACGCCTCACTGTGATCTCTGGGGTATATATACTAGCATGTCGGGAGACGCTCAAAAAATGGACTCCGTTACCAAGACCGTGTACAAATGATCGACCGATGAACAGAAGTGATCGGCGAATCCTCGCAAGCTACATGCGGTTTGGCCGAATTTCAAGTACGGTGGGGTTCTTAGTCGGTCCATTGACTGATTTCAGTGGAGACTCTGAGCCCCACGATCTCCGATCTCTGGAAACGCCGTCGGCAGATCAGAGCAATGTTCGATCGGACCGTAGACGAGGGACATGAGCCATGTTTACTAGAATACAAGCAAGTCTCTTGGTTCCGTTTCACTATGTTCTCCCACAGGTCGAGCTAAGAATGCGATCCGAAAAACTCCGCTATGAAGATGATGAGCAACTTGTCCTGACCATCGAGGAAAGACGCACATAACGCCATTGCCGATCGTTTGTACGTCCGCTCCAGCGTCGTATAATTCACGTACTGGATACCAAATCTACGAGCTATCAGTCAGATCTGACATTCACCTCGGTAAAATCCTACTAACTTGGCGCTCAAACCGCTGTTCCATTCCGCATTGTCTACCATAGCTGAAACACCTTTAGCTTGGGCAGTACGAAAGACTGAGAATACTTACCCCAAGCAAACGCCCCAGCAATTGGGATATTGTCTTCATGAATCGCGAGCAGGATGTCCCCAAGATACGTCATGTAGTAGTCTGTCAGCCATCAGATATCGAGAATCTACTGCAGAACACCTTGCTTACTAGTCCGAGTAGCATCGTCGGCTATGCGGAACAAATCCGTCCTCTCATCCTCGAATGGCTCGCAAAAGCCGAATTCAGACACATACTGTTTTACTATCGTCAGCCAAATTTCACCAGTAAACCAAAGCTGAACTAACCATCTTCTTGGTCGGCCACCTCGTATGCAAATCTTTGAATAGCTGACGCATCGTATTTGGCGTAAACATTGCCCAAGATTCGGTCAACGGGTCTGGCGAGATCCCAGCAGCCCAACCTTGTGGGTCAACAAACATGATATTGTTGCAGCTCGGCCAGAGAGGATCTGAGGAATTCGCGATACACGCGTCGATACCATTGTCTGGCGCCGAAATGAAAAGGTTTCGGTATGGGTCGATAGCGAAAAAGTCTGCAGAACCTGTTTGTGATTCAGCCTACGGTACATAGATAGAGGAAACAGGACCAACCAAGGAGGTCAGCTTTCTCCTGTGCCGTGAATCGAGGTAATATTGACGGAGGTAAGATATCCGTCATCAGTTTCGGCCAGTCACCGGTGGTATAGACCGGGTCCGACACGATACCAATCTGGAATGCAGCATGTCGCTCAACGGCTTCTTGGTCTTCTGTAGAATTGGCTCTCCATGGGACACCACTGTCGTCACCATTAGCAGGGAAAATATAGATAGAAGGAAATAACGAACGTGAAATCGTCATTCTTGAAAGCGATCTCTCCTTGTATCTTCATTTGTCTGAATGCTAGAAAGAGTTAGAATATCGAATCAGGAGAGAGGGTAACGAACCTTTGACAGCGGCGGCATGTGCTCTTACTGGAGGAGATAGGTGAAAAACAGCGTAAAGGATAGAAGAACGACGCACGAAGGTTGTAGTTGCAGACATAGAAAGCATTGGTCGAGTTGACTCCTTCAGCATAGGATACATCTAAATTGGTCTCGGCTAAGCGACTCTAACAATCAAAATGGAACAAAATGACGGACTGAAGGGATAACCCGACATCTGACCGCAATACACGCGAGGTTCGTTGAACGTATACCTGATATCGCTGTTCAGTATGGACAGTGATGAAGTGGGCTTTACTAACCAGGTCTTGACACGTCCGTTATACGCTTTGAAGACGGTCTTCGCATAACTGAAACGTCACCATTCAGCTTGGTAGAGATGATGATGAAAAAAGACGTACTTAACAAAGTCGTCGACGATTTTTCCAGAGGTGAAGCCGCCATAGTATGCTACGAGGGCCAGAGGAACGTCCCAGTGAACTAGCGACGAGATGACCACCAAGACACGACCAGAAGACTGAGCTTACACAAAGTAGCCACAGGTTCAACTCCATGTGCAATATGATAGTCGATAACTAGGATGAGTCGATCAATCTTCAATCTGGGCTAAACAGTGAATCCAACACACGGTCCGAATAATGATCCAGTCCAGCCTGGTTCACAGGTGAATCCGCTGTCCCAAACGGGAAGATTCGCGCCCATGAGATTCTAGGGCTCTGTCAATATTCGGCATAAAAACAAAGAAACCCAATTCACGAGAATGAATGAGCGTTGAAACCCAAAGCCTGGACGCGTGCAACGTCGGTTTTGTAGAGAAAGTAATGCAGGTCCACAATGTCGCCTGGGCCAGGTTAGCAGCAATTTGTGTCAAGCAATTGCATCTCACCAGTGGTATTGTCAAGGATTACACCCGGAATCTTGTTAGCCCAATCCCACATTTGCGGTCCCTTGCCTTCATTCTTCACAGCACCCTCGACTTGATAAGCAGCAGTAGCGACCCCAAATTTGAAACCGCTGGGGAACTTGAGGTTTGAAAGGACGTCTTTGGGAGCAGGGGAGAAGAAGCTGGGATACATGGAAGGAGGTGAAGTCGGCACAGCGATGGGAGTTTGCGGGATCTCTGTCGTAGTGAAAGGTGGAGCTTGAACCGGTCCAGCCTGGAATTGCTTAGCAGCAGACAGGGTCAGAGCATGGACAACTCACAATATCCCATAGTTTCTGTAGCCCAGAATCGGAGAAATCCTTCGGGACTGAACCCAGAGGCGGAAAATTTCCTGTCTGAGCTGTGGCCGTCGACGAAGCGACTACGGTGCTCGTAATAGTCGGACTTGCAGACATGGAGACAGTGCTCCTGCTGACCGAGATAGCAGGCTCACTGGTTGCTGCATAGACATTGCTAAAAAGCCAGCTGAGCGCCAGCAAACAATATGGGGTGATTTGCATTTTTTGCACGTCCAAGCGACGACCCTTCTTTTTGTAATAAGTAGCCTTCTCGATGCATCAGCCGACTTTTTTGCTTCATCGTGCGAGCAGTGGCACGTCCACGAGACGGTGCACTGCAGTCCACGAGATGATGATGTGACTCTACAGGTCAAATTGGGCCTGCCAAGGCGAAACTGGAGGGGAGGATGGTCAGAATATGCAGTGTTTTGTCGAATAAGGCACCTACAGGAATATCGGCCAATATTCGTGTACATAGTCAACCAGAATTGGCGATGCAGGGAAGGAGCTAGTCGGAGAGCGTCACGTGTCACGCAAAGGCCGGGCCGGAGGCTTTTCCGAAGTTCACCCGGACTGCATTCTTGACCAAATGTCGGACATTTGCTCGGTCTCGGTCACATCTTTTGTTCCAATGCTGACAGTCTGGTGAAATTCTATCTTGTAGAAATACAAGGTGGCCAGCAGGTACGGTTATTTACAGCATGAACTGCAAATAATGATACAAATAAAGATAGGATACTTAATGAGTAGTATAAGGATAAAAAGGAATCTATACAGTTCCCTCCGTAAAAGCAGGTAATAGAAACGTTCGAAAGATATGCGAAAAAGATGCTAGATAATGTCTGGAAGAGAAATCTAGTACAAGTAGGATTGATAGCCACTCTACCGATGGCATGTACGAGGGCTATAGGGACTCAGAGGTAAAAGCCAGAGTATGGAGCTGAACTGATCCAAAAGAGGCCACCAAGTAGCTCCTGCACTCTCAATGTTCACAGTGTAAGATAATGTGCTCACATAAGAGGTTGATCTGGTAAGAGATGAACCTGATGTGTCCTACATAGTATGATAATAAACCAGTAGAGTCACTGTCATATAGAGACTTCAAGGGGTTACCCTGCTACAATAAAGGCAAGTACTGTTGCCTATCAGCCTCTGATTACCTACTGGCGTCGATGCTTATATGTAAGCATCAAGGTGGATGAGAAAATAGGACTTGTGAGGTCAAATCTCACTTGGATTTATTGATGGGAAATCCAGGCCAGGCCAGAGAGCGGTTCACTCAATGACAGAAAGGATACTGACCCACATGGAGGATGCCTGAAGAAGCAATTCCGGACCCAATAACTTTGGTACCTTGACTTCAAGTTAAGAGGCAATGTTACAGAGTGGCAGGTCAAAATGCCAACAAGAGAAAATCAGCAAGAGAACACAAGACATGCACATGTTTCACACCAAATGCACCACCGAGGTAGTCGTGTGTATAAGATCAGCAACTGCTGTAGCCTGTCTGACAGTCCAATCAAGTTACCAAGTGAATTGAATCACAGCTTGACTCTGCAAAACTAAGGATGCTAAAGACATGAATGAACACTCCCAATATGCTACAAACTATCATAAATAAGAGATTGAATGATGCTCAGCTTCCACTCAAACAATAATACAGACCATCAATAGCATAGAGATAATGATTAATAAGGATGACACAGTACGGAGAAACTTCGGCATAAAGTCTGAAATGCAAATTTCCTTTTATATTCACTTTTGGTGATAACAAAGAACAAGGCTATAAATAGCCCTCATAACCAGAGGTCTATTGAGCGCTGAAGGTCAATAGTCATTTTTGGGTGGCAATTGTAGTACAAATGAGGAGAGGGTTAAGTCTAACCTTGCCAAAACGACGGTTAGTGCTAACCATTGTTTTGTTTAACTCTCGCAAGTTGAAATTAACCTAGGCAAAACTAACCATGACTTTGTCGTAGGTTAATTTTGGTCCTTCAGATACAGGTTGACATTGAAATTAACCATGAGTGCAGTCGGCTTAATTTGGATATCAATCCGAAGCATGTGATGGAATCTTAGTACCTCGTGAATCTGATGTGCTTATTAGCGCATCAGCGTGTGCTGCCCCTAGGCCTCTGGCCACCTCTGGCGCTCTCATAATTGATCAATCAAAATGATGTTGAAAACCCCGGTGTGAGCATGGCATATGCAAAAAAGCTGCAATGTATTTCAGGAACACTACTCTCATATCCAGCTATGGGATGGGCTGATTTAATCTGAGAATCAATAGGACATGCTCTGAGATGCTTCACAAGGACTATCCTTTCTCTTTATATTAGGGATTGCAGGGATATCCCACAGCTTCCACCATGCGCAGTTGATCTTCCAAAACATCATTTGATAAGTCAGCTAGCATGGCTGTCTCCCTGATTGTCTTCTGTATACATAGATTCATTGCGGAAATTGTGGCGCATGCTCTGCATCACATGAATTCGGTGGCAGGTTTGTCATGAGATGTTGGTGGATATCTAATTGATCACTTAAATTACATGTTGTATCTAAAGCATGTAATATCCAGAGCTATTCAACCATTGGAATGGCCAGAGGGTGCCAATTGTGGCGCACACCCATTATTCCGGCTCTGGATGCCTTCCACTTAAGCTACAATGGTCGATCATAGCATACTAAAGTCCTATTATATATATAATGGTTTTATATGTCTTTCTGTACACCAAGTGCAGCTGTTACCGAGCTTTCACTGTATTGAAATGTGGCGCAGATTCAGTACAAATATCTTTTGGGCCTTTTTCTGTTTTATTATGAAGTGGGCCTATTACTGAGAAGCATTCCATGCTATCACAGACTCACCAGATTATGTTCTTAGCTGCCAAATCTGCTATAATCCAGACACTTTGCTCGGTCTGCATCACACAACCTTGGGGCTCAGTGGCCCATTTCTTTGTGATCCTCATGCTTTACATATCATTTCGACAAACGGTTGTTATCCATTGGGAGCTTTCCGGACATCGGAAATGCTTCAAATGAGCAGCATCATTTTCTGCTACCCCATCATCCGTCGGTCATTGTAGCTGAAATGGGGCAATAGAATGTTCCTTAAACCACTGTTTAATAAATTATATGTCTATAGGAAGCTCCTCGAACAATCCCTAGCCATACAAGATTTTTTTGGGTAAATTTCGTGCCAAATTGAAACATTGACTTGGCTCCAGTGTAGACTTAGACACATTTCACAAGATTTGTCTCCATGAAACCCCCCAAAGTCTCCCACACCAATTGATGGGTCCAAACCTTCTGGTGCATTTAATATGCTTTCTGGAAGCATTTCAGAGCAGATGGGCTTACCATGACTCGTCCACCGAGTTTCGTTCGCCCATCTGGCGCACGGACCATGTACCGTCCTAATCGGGACTTCGGAGCTTCAGACGCCGACGGACTTGGAACAATCGATCACATCATTTGTGCCGCTATGTGGCATCTATTTCCCACTTCCATGGGTTGGCCCTGAAAATATAAGACCGATGCAGAGCGCCGTCAGGCAAATGCCGCAAGCAAGCAGGAATATTATTACAAGTCAGTCACAGTGCTTTTCGTTTTTTCTTTTCAATCAACTGGTTACTTTTTTGCCAGAAACGGCCGTAAAATTCAACAGCGAAGGAAAAGCCAAAGATTGACAACACGTCAAACCAGTCTCAATGCTTGTTCCTCTGAAGCTGAGCCTGAGCCTTCCTGGATGCGGGAGTTGTGAGTACTTTATGTCTGGTCCTTTGCTAACCTGCGAAACCTATAAGGCGAGTCCTATGCACCAAGTCAAGCTGTGTCTTGGTCTCTCAGAGGAGGCATACCGGTTTCTCACTTCTAGGTCCTTCAACTCAACGCAACTCGAGTTTGCAAAACTCCGGAGGACTGCCAGATAATCTTTCGTCAAGTTGCTATCTGTCTCCCAATGAGGTGCCCGTCGGTGTATGTCGTCCAGGCTGTGAACTGGTATCAAGGTCCGTAAGTTGCTCTATCAGGAACATAACACAATGATTCACCACTGTCGCTGCTCTTGCTGCAGCTTCCATGTCTGAGGGAAAAGCCGAGAGCGTAGCTTCCAAGGAAGCCATGAGCGACAGTGACAGAAGGGCAATATTGTGACGACATTCGGTGGCCAGGAAGCGAAATATCGCCAGGGATATCAGGAGAGACCTGTACGAGAGTTCAGAGCAAGGAACAATGACCTCTGTGGTACCCACGGACGCTCTAGTACGGATGTTGCCTGCTCGGGCCTTACGACATTCTGTTTTGACCCTACATCCAAATCCAATGACATGGCATTTCATAGATGGAATGAGCAAGTAGCAGAATGAAAAGCACTGCAGATGGTCAGGTTCCGCCTGGAACGGAAGTTCACAAAGATTACTGGGAATTTGGACCAACAAGTGCTTCCTGAGTTGATTAGGATGGCACTCAAAAAGTCTCAGGTTGAGAGGGGTGTTGCATTGTTTGCTTCTGTCCTCCATGATGTTTGAGAGTTGAGCAAAGAATTTGATGCTTTGGAGAGGGAGATGGATCAAGCATTCGCTGGTGGTCCTGAAGCTAAGGCCTGCATGAATCTGCTCCATCGCACATCTGATCTGGACAAAGATCTCATGAATGCAATGAACCATTGCTCTCATGGTCTGGATAATCTCCAGAGAGTCCAGAGTGAAGGAGGAATGCGATATCAAAATCATTAGCACTGTACAATAGCAAGCAATTTGTCAGTTCTGGCATTGTATTAGGTCTCAAACAATCACTATCAATGATCTCAAGGTTAATCTGGAGTTGAATTTAACTCGCCTCTGGCAAGCTGAGACACAGTTAATTTCAACCTTTGCCTCTGTCAGTGCTGAGGTCTGAAATTAACCACAACTACTGTGATCGGGGTTAGTCTCAACCAAAGCTTTCCCAAGGTCACTAGCTCCATTTAACCTCAGCTCAGATGCACCTCAGGGTTACATTCAACCTGCACTCTCCTGACAACATTGTCTGAAATTAACCATGGCTCAAGACATTGCTCAAGGTTAGTTTCAACTCTTGCTTCAACCTCAATGCCTGGTTATATTGAACCTAGGCTGACTCAGAGATGGAGCTTGAGGTTGGATTTAACCTGTACTCTGCCAACAATGTGGGTTGAAATTAATATAATGGTATTTTTCATTATAAATTAATTTTTTGGAAGTCAACTGTGAACTGAGAGATAGCTGGTTGCCACTCAGCATATGACCTAGTGCAACTGACAACTGATGATCTGACCAAATGGGGGGAAATTGATTCCATCATTGAGTGTGACAATCAACAGAAACCCAAGAATGAAGGTTTCCACCAGTTGGGTCACAAAGCAGTCATATAGAGTCGGGTAACCTGTTTCACTGCGAAGCGTATGGCCCATTAGTCAGCAAATCGAATTTTTCAGCGCGTCCAGGATGGATGTGTTTCTGGTCTCTTCATGGGCCAATATCCTTCCTGAGGACACTGAACACATTATGGCCCAATGGACTTGGAAATGGGCCATCCTTGAGAGATACCCCAAAGACTACTTATTCAGAGTTGCTCAGGTTGCTTTCTGACTAATGAAAAATGACAGATGCTGCTCCAGGGCTGCTTGAAATGCTCCGGCCGGCAATAATAATGTTCCGAATGTGACACTGGAGGTTATACATGACAAAGCACATTCTTGTGCTACCAACTTTGTTTGCACTCTTGCACAACCTCTGGATGTGGAACAGAGGAACAAGACCATTGCAATATGGCTCATGCTTATGGTCTTGAAGGTAGTTCATCCTTCATGCCATGAGTAAGAAATATTTCTTACTCATGTATCGGCGCATTTCTCATTGTTTATTCAACTGGGAACTGGAAAATCAACTGCCACTGTTATGTGACAGGTGAATAACAACTTGCAACTGTCAACTCCCAGGTCTGACATCTAGTTGGGGCAGTCAACTTTCAAGTATCTCAAGTTCATGTTCTACCAAAGATCTCTACCAACTAGATTCTAGAGTACACAACAGCTTACTGTTCAAGATGCAACTGCCCATTGCCATGACTGACATGACTGAGGTTGGAACTCTGCAATCTTATTCCATGGGTAATTTTAGCTTTCTTATAAGATCTTATAAGATGTCAGCTGTCAGAAGTATCAAAATTGGAGACCTTGACCATTTATAGATTTCAGAAGGCTAGAAATCATTTCCATAAACTTGATGACAATAAGCTAGTCCATAAGACCAAGAATTGATAACAGAGTCATTGTCGGTGTTTCCAAGCCACTGATCCACCTCACTATCCAAGCCATCTCAAGGTTCAGCAGTGATGTGAACGTCTGGAGGGTCCATGATCTCACTGAGTCAAGGAGGTGGTCCAGTGCATCCTATCCAGGAAGAAGCATCTTCATTCTGGGGATTGTTGGCCAATTGAGATGCTCAAATCCTATCCACATTCAAATCTTCCCAATTAATTCCATAAACCTCTAGTTTGTCATCAGTTAGATCCAGTTGGTGGCCTTGAAAGCCTTGAACATAGCTGGTCCAGAAGCTCTTCATATTGATTACAGATGTCCAATTGCATTAATTGGGGGTGCTTGACATGCAGGGTTTCTGTCCCAGAAGACACAAAAGAAGAGCAGCCGCCACAGCTGCTTTCTTTGTAAGCAAGAATCTTTTCTGCCGGAGATCTCTTCACCTTTCCAATCACCAAACATTGGCACATTTTTGCCACATCTCAAAGGACAAAGAATCATGATGTGTTGAATTTTTTACAGATGAAATTTCAACACTGGAAAAATCTGGTGAAACAGCCGTTGGTGAGCTCCTTCATTGTTGCATTTTGACATTTGCTGATCCTTATCCTATAGACACATTGGAATATCCTTTAAATTGTGGTCCAACAACTGAAATCATCAGCACTGGAAATGAGGATGGCAAAAACTGTGTGTTCAGGCCTGCTGGCCTTCCAAGATTGCTGGTTTATGTTTGCCAGTGATTCTCTGCAAACTCTCACTTGAGTATCGAAGAGTGTTGGACATGCAGCTGAGTTGGCCTGGTGATGTGACTTTCTGCCCACAATTGGCTTCAGCCAGTGGATGTTGGATTGATAGAGGGAGACACCGAGCATTGCCTCAGTGTCAATGTCTGACTGCAGACACCATTCTCTCATCATTGGCATTGGGAATGGCCTGGTCCTCAGCAACTTCAGGGCTGAAAGGTAGTCCAACTCCTAGAGTCTGCACACCTTTCAAAGGATCTGGGCCAGGATGGCTGTTTCCATTTCCATTGCCTGAAATCATCCTAGGAGATTGATATGCTGAGACTGGTGGGTTCTTACTTTTCACTGAAGTGCCTGAAGCTACCAGATTCCAGTAGCTGGGAAGGATTCTTTCAGTCCCATCTTATGTCTAAAGATATTAAGGAGCTCTTGAGCAATAAACACTGTCCGATGCCTTAGTTTTAGCACAACAGATCGAGGGTGCCATCCTGTCAACAGATGAATGGAGAACAGGAGAACATGTATGCTCTACAGAGCATGATCCCAGGGCTTGGAATACAGCCAGATCTGCCTTGGACCATCATCAGATTCTCAGCATCCTTTGACTTTGCACAGACCTTGAAATTCTGTGTCTATGCTTTCACCCTCCCAGAACCTCTTCACTTTCATTCATAATCCCACCAATCTGCATCATCTTCAGGAGTTCCAAGGAGTCATTGGCTATCTCAAGTCTGACTACAACTCTTTGGAATCTGTCTATGACTCTGACAATCAGTCTGGGGAAGGTTTCAGCATCAGGCCTTTGATGTCTGATTGATTTTTACCACACATCAGCTGCTTGAATCTGCTACTCGAGTTCAACAGTGTAGCACTTCATTTCATTCAATGTCTCAACCTGAGCCACCTGTCTCAGCTTATTCATCTATACTTCAATTTGACCTCCGAGGTATTCATTTCATGCAACATCCTGCCTGGGTTGATTTCCTGAGCTTGGAAACCCAGCCGCTTTTACAAATCTCCTGAGGGATAAGTTTGCCTCTGAAGCTGCAGGTAATTGGCTTGGAGCTGGAATATGGCAGCTTTTTTTATGCTTTTGTCAATGCAGAAGTGGACAAGAGATTAGTTTTGGTGGGTCAGAAGAATGGGTATTTGGCTGCAGTGATTTCATCCTTCAAAGCTCTAGGCGCTGCAAAGAAGACATGCTGGCTCATGTTGTGAAACAAATCAACTTTGCTGAGTGAAAAAAGTGAGAGAAAGCTGTTGGATCCACCAGGATATGCATTGATCAAAGTCTGCCAATATGTTCAGTATGAATGGATAGTATTACTTTCAAGGACATACTATGGTGAAATCAAAACCATTTGAGTGACCCAGCCTCAATCCTTTGGCAAAGGCTTGTAGCTCAGGATGCAAGAGGGGCTCTCTACCAATGACGCACTTGTAGAGAAGCTCACAATGAGCAATTGGTGTGATCTTTCAGTCCTGGAATGGTATGCATGAACCTGATAAAATATTAGTTTTTATGAGCCAAGAATGAATCAGCACATACACTAGTATCAAGATAAGATTCAAACAGATAGTTCAGAGATGAGAAGTCCCCTTGGTGACCAGTGTTGAGCAAGAAATAGATGCTTCAAGCAAGATCTGGTTCCCAATCTCAAACAAAGCCTTCAGTCAGAGCATGAATATTTTGGCTGCATACCATGTACTGAAGGAAGAAGGGATTGAAAGGGTCTGGCCATTTTCCATAGAGAAGCATCACCCCGGGGACCTGGTCAAAGCACCAAAGGTCTCAACCTCTTCCAGACGGTCTGAAGTAATTTCTCCTGCAGAGTGCATTAGCAAATACAGTGCCAAAGAGGCCTTGCCGTTGTACAGAAACTTGAAGAAACAGCTACTCATGGATTGAATCTTGTAAAGATTCTAGACCATTTCTTCTTTGATTCTGTCTCCAAGTGAGAATTGGCTGTCTGCAGCCTGGCTGTTGAAATTTCATTCAGTCCAAGCCAGAAATGATAGTTCTGAGAATGCTAACATCATTGAAAGGATCCATTAATGAACGGTGGAAATAGAGTGAAATTTCTCATTATACAGTGTATATATTGTGTCCACAGCTGAACCCATAATATCCCATAATATTTTAAGCAAGACATATAAGAGCTTATAAGAACTTATAAGATTATGTGAAGCGATCGCGATGCCAGCACACAAGTCCCAAAATGGGTTCCGGGCCGAAACCTCCCTTCAGACTTGAATCGTGACCGTGTGATGACCTCGGCTTTGCCAGTTGACAGTTCCCAGTTGAATCTTTTTGCTTCTCCGACCTCCTAGGATACCAGTTGAACCACAGTCAAGTTGAGTATTGATTGTGGTAGTTGGAATTTACAACGAGAAATGCTCTTGTAGCTCATGGCATGAAGGATGAACTACCTTCAAGACCATAAGCATGAGCCATACAACTCACAACTCCCAGGTTCATTAATGAACCTGGGAGTTGTGAGTTGCCAGTTAAATTTCAGCCTGTCACTTGACTGATGAAGTACATTTTGACCCTGTCCGCCGAATAAATGATGAAAAATGCCCTCATAAATTAACCTGGGCGCACAGAGTCAGGTTAGTTTCAACTCTTAATTCACTGGTACCGCCATTGGTACATCTAATGCACTGCAAACCAGCATCCTTATATAAATTATCAGTGGTTCCAGCTAGGCCATATTCCACCGGTGGTCAAGGTTTGTACCACCATGTGCTCACACTTAGTACCACCAGTGGTCACTGAGTTATCCAACAGTATGTCGCCTTTCGCTCTTGTCTTTCTTGCATCCTGAGGATTTGTGAATCTAGACTACGTCCATCGGACCCTCATTCTCTGTAGTACCATCGTCGTCATGCTCAAGGCTAATGCCCTGTTAGCCCATTGTGAAGTTCCAACCATCCTCGAATTCCGAAAACTTATACTTTTTTTTAGACGAAGACTCTCCGACAGTCTGATCAACATTGTACTGTCTAGTCCTCTGGTACGTCGTTCGCTCTCCTGCTATCCTCTTTCAATTGCTCACTAGCACCGAAGAAGTCGACTCAAGCCACAAATGAACTCGATACAGAATCGCTCCGTTTTATGAGGCCAATGATTATTTCGGGAATACTGGCAGCATAGATACCAATCCTTATTTCTATTCCAGACAATGTTCTAATTTGCCAGTGGTTTCTTCGTCCGATCCAATCAAACGTCGACGCCGTACTTAGTTCTTGCCAGTGCTTTCGAGGTCTCTTCCAAGTCAAACGTCGAGTAGAAGCCACTGTCTCTTGGTGAGTGGTTTTTCCTAAGTTTTCCCTTTGGCTGTGGATCCAGTTTCTTCTTGCTGGGTGTCTTTTATTCTTTTCCCTTACGGTATTTCACAGATATCGTTCACTCTGTCAGAGAACCATACCGGAAGAGCGCAAGAGGAGCGTTTGGAAATTCAGTAACACATATGATGATATACGGCAGCTGCTTTATCACAAATGTTGGGCGGTTTGAAACCGAAAATAATAATTAATGTTTTTTTTCTGGCAAGACCATGCTTGTTGCATTTTTATTTCTTTCAGGGTCACGCCGTCACACTGAGTCACACGGCCTGGACTGCGCCATCACTGTGGAATCTTGCCTGTCTCTTTGCTTTCTCTTGTGGCCGGTCAGACAGTCTCAGCCTCTGTCCCATTCTTGAAGTTCTTCTGGTAGTCAAACAACCAGGTTGAACCAAGCTCTTGCCTGGCACTGGGTGTCAATTCAACCTTCTTGCCCTTGAGTTTTGATGCTCAGTATTGTCAGAATTCATCTAGTCCCTCAGAGCAAGCATCCTGGTGAAGAGAAGAATGGCAAAGATAATATTGCGCGAGGTCAAAAGGGTAAGGTATGACATGAGTAATACAGCGCTATATATGAGAGACCATGTGAATATGTATCGCGGATCCTCTGATGAAACGCCTGATGAAACCTGAACAAACCGAAAGCTTGAGCTCACACCAGAACCAAGGCAGGAACAAATATTCCTCCTGACACCCTCCTTCGAGCAAGAGCATCACCGATAACCCAGATCTGTTCCCAGACTCCAACCAAAGAAGAATGACCCTCCTTTGAACTGACACCCCAAGGTCGAGACGAGACGGAAGTCCGTGGGAATCAATCTCCAAAACAAAAAATAAGTCACATGATGTTGGTAATTGGGTAACCCAGTGCCACGCAGCTCGACATCCCGCCCTACAGAAAAGGATAAATTAAGTACATATACTTATGGAGATATCGGAAATCATTGGTGCATCTGAAGTTTTTCCGTTGCCTACATATCACCCTCTCTTCTCCTTTGAAGAGTTCGGAGAAGCATATTGAATCTGTATACAACTATGATCCTTCCAAAAATTTCCTGATAACAGCTCATGATGGATTGCAGCAAAGAGATTCAGTATAAGTTCCGCCTGGCCCCTTCATAATACGGAGTCAAGTTGTGTAATCATGAACAAATCAGAGGAAAAGGTACAACGAATATTGGACGTTGAGCATTGAAATTTGAACGTTGAATGTCGAAGGAAGTGCTCTGCCTTGAGATTTAAAAATCTGTCGGCCGTAGAAATCCGATTCACCGAAAACTGTGACCCCGGAGAAGCGTAGCAAGCTAGGGAAAAGAGGTTTAGCCTGGGGGAAAAAGGGGGCATCCATCACAAATTCGGGCTTGTCCGTGGGTTACAGAGAAGCCTCTTCTCCTTCGGAGAGTAAGGGAACCCACAGTGTCAGCAATATTGAATGCCGCATCAAGTTGCGCGCTCAGAAACGAGCCCAGACTCAAGTATCTCGGCCAACGCCCACTCGATCAGCTCGGGATCGGACTCAATCAGATACTTGTACGCGGATGAGGGCTTTAAAAAAATATATCAGAACGACACTGACGCCACACGATCGCTACTGTAATACAGATTTTCGGGCTCTGCCCGTACAAAATAAGCCAAAATGGTTAGACGCTGGGAATATTCAACGATGTGAAGTATCGAGTGAACGTCACATGTAGACCAAATGGCCTTTAGAAAATAACCTCGGCAGAAGTTCGCAGAAAGTCTGCTTCGTCCTCTCAATCTCTTCAATGGCCCTGTCTGCGGTATTCTCGTACTCTCCAGCGATCTCCAGCCGCTGCAACGACTTCGCACCATCCAAAAATCTATCAATATCATTCCATCCAAAAATGGCAATATCATCGTCATCAAAATCTGCATGCAAGGATAGCCGGTCCTCCAACTCCTCGTAGAAAAAAATAAAAGTTAAATGCTGTGGCTGAATGTTCCCTTTCGAGATCCATTGCATAACCAAATGCAACGCCATACGACTCATACTGACAGTGAGTCGTGTTAGCCGTGAGAGTGCGATGTCGGTCACATCGGATATATCACTGGCCGCAGCATCGACTGAAATGACGCAGGAATCAAAATTGCTATTCACGAAGACAATAAAACGACTTCTTACCCATTGACCCTGTCAGGCTGAGATGCTCTAATGTAGATGTCAAGTGGGGTAGAATGACATCTAGACACTCGAAGTCGCGGGAGAGCTCAAGAGATGTAAGAAATCCAAAGTTGAACGACAATTTGGGATGGAAAATCCAGTCGAGAGCGTTCGAGTGACCTAGGATTAGGCTTGATACTCGACGAGTGTCAATGAGGCTTTCCAGCGGATTTGTATCGGGAATTTGAGTGATGAATATGTGCGATAGGTCAAGTTCCTTCATGCTGAGTGGCGCAACGGTCAAGAGCCGATTGAGATAGCTAAATGGAAGGTCGAGGCAGTCGTGCAATGCCAGGCAAACGAGGTTCGGCATCGATATGGCCAGCAGCAAAATGAAGTCGGTGTCTACAGAGTCTGGAATAATATCCCAAACCTCAAAGGTGGTGAGACTCGTGAAACAAAACCCATGAAAGACGCTGGCAAAATGTCCCGAGGTTTCATTGCCAATGAGGGCCAGAGAACGAACGAGCCCAGGCAGTGTGTCGTTCATCGACAACCCTTGAAGGATCCGGGGAATTGTATGAGATTCGCTGATGGTAATGTCGGAAAAGAGATGGAAGCGAGCTGATGGAAGCCACGATCGGCAAACGAGAGCGCAGGCGAGAAGCGTCTCTGTTGAATCGTGAACATGATCGATGATATAGTCGACGAGTTCCTGCGGGAACTCTGGAGTGGGCATCAGATAGCTAGTACGCCAATCAAGCTGGACAAGGAGACTATATAGCGCGGCTAATCCACCAGTGACTGACACACTGTGAACTAATAACACTTGATCGGGAATCTGATAATTCCGTGGAAGCAATAAGCGTCATAATCAGGGTTGGACCTGCAGTTTTCCAGCATGGTTGGCGCATCAGCGGAGCTTCTTGTTCAATTTCGACGTACCAAGTATGCTTGGACCGCTAGACAATATGCTAGCCTCATAACCAGGTCTTCTGAAATCTTGGAGTGATTCCTGACGAGAGGCCAACGATATGCTACATGCTCAGATTTGAGCCCCGCGCTATGTACTCCTCGAGCTTTGAAACAAGCGAAGCTCCAGGGCCTGGAGCCTTGCCTCGAGGTTCCCGCCCTGCAATGTGTCCATATGTTGTCAACTCGGAAACAGCCTCGTGTTAAACGCGTTTTCTGTCGATATGCGTACTTAGCTGTAGAGCTCCATATCGATGACGCACCATATCCGAGGAATTCTTAACCGCCAGTCCAAATCGGGAATGTCACATTTGCTAGCCTCACGGCATACCCAAAAATGACAGTGAACGATGTAGAACGGCAAGTCACAAGCCCTTTACTCACTGACCACAAGACTAAGTATCGTGAACCATGGAACCCGTGAGTTATTGTCAGTATGACAAGCTTGTCTGTGTGTGTTCCCGCTCATAATTCTTCAAGAGTCCCCAAGGGCCTACCGGAGATAAAAAATCTTACCGGGGGTTGTCTAAACATTTGAGGCTTCACGATTGACCCTACCTACCTCTACGTCATCTTTCCCATGACGTATAGGCCGAATAAGGTAATTCGGCACGTGTAAGGATTCGACAGCAGCGCAGCTTTGACGCGGCCCACTAATAGTGCTCAAGAGTATATTTCTGGACTTCTAGCTTGTATATTTCCAGTATCTATTGTCTCCTTGCGCGTTTGTTTCCGCTCCTGGGGCAAGCCTGACATTTCCACCGTGGGTCCTTAAAGTCTTGATCTTCTGCCTGACGTTCCACGCATTTCAAATGGAACTTGAAAGAATTGTAAGAATGAGAAAAGCGAGACAATGGATCCGACGTACCCATATTGTCTCGCAGCCGGAGTTGGAGCACTTGACAACAAGCTCTGGATCACCACGAACCTCATCCGCAACAACGTCGCCACAAAGAGTGCACTCGTAAATCCGCTCAAGTCGTTTTAGATGAGCCCGTCGTGGCCGTGCGCTAGATTCATCTTCTGGAATCGGGGCTGGGGGTGGCTGAAGAATCGGAGTGACCTCTGAAACTGGGACTGGTGCATCAATCTCTATAGCTGGATCCCTGTTACCCAGCAGCTCGGATGCCATGACATCAAATTCTGCTGAGGTCTGATTATACTGTGCAGCAATTCGTTCAGTATCAGACACGTCATTATCGGGTTCCCCGGTAGATGTAGCGTCGGATTCACTTTCATCGTCACTGTCGTTGCCCGAGCCATCATTGTCGATGAACTCAGCAGGTTGGCCATCATCGTCGGAGAGGCTAGGCTCATCCGGGGAATCCTCTAGATCATTGTCCCTTATAATGATCGTCAATTCCTGACTACCGGCGAAGAAAAAGCTCACCTTCATGTTACTCTTGAACTGTGCGCTGCTGAAATAACAAGAGGAAGAACTTCCTTCCCTTTGACTTTCCTTGGTCGTGACTTGACAACCTTATGACGCGTGTTCCAGACGTCTTTCATGCTTCTTCTTTCGGCCTCCGACATCTCCCACAAGTGCTCAAAATCCTCAAGTGGAACCTCAGGATGAGCTCGCTTGAAACGTGCGAGAAGATTGTATTTCCAGACCAATTCCAGACAGCGGGATCTGTTGAAAGACATTTCGGGCATTGGACTGGAACATTGGTTGAAGGTGAGCTGGCCTTGTACCTCTTAGCAGGGTCGTACTTGAAAGATATAGGATTGCGGCATCCTTCAACTTTCTTGACTTGAAAAGTACGATTTATACCCTTGCCCTTCCAGCCAACGATGAATCGGCAACTGGGAAATGGCGCAAGACAAAGTCCACATGGTTCGAGCGACCGGTCAGGCGTGCCGAACAGAATATGAGCTCCCATATGCGAAGGGACAGCATTCTTTCGTTTGTTATCGATCGGAACTGGTGGAGAGCAAGCTGGACAAGTATTATGCACAGGAAGATCATGGTTTGTGTCCGATTCAAGTGCAAAACATGCTTGCCCTGTTGACACAGTCAATCCAGACCACAAACAACCTGTTCGAACAACATACCTGAATACTTATCCACTAGGTACATAGTCCTAGAGTCCGCTTTTTTGCGCTTGCCACTTTTGCGCTTGTAACAAGCGGAAATGCGGAAAATGCGGACAAGTGAATTGCAATTTCGCTGATGTGAACGTCTGGATCCGAGACTACTACATTCTTTGCGCGAGCAGTCTGGAGGAAGAGACCATGGAGAATTTGGTCTATAAAAACAAGCTTAGAATGACCAGAAAGGCAGCGAAAGACGTTGCGTACCAGGAGATCCTGATTCCTTGGTTCTTCACGAAAACCTACAATAGCTTCCAAGAGCGACTTGGGTTCTGTAAAAATCCTCGGTGAATGATGCCACTGGCTCCCGGATGAAGGCTAGCTGAGAACAGAATACTGATACTAGGGCTGTACACCGTCCGTACGACGGGATACGGCCGTACAATCGACGGCTGAAAACGAGTACGGTTCTTGTGAACACGTCCGTCGACGGGTGAAGAAAAAGCTCAAACGGGACGGGACCCGTCGAAAAACGGCCGTTAGATGGGAGACGGGAGTTAGATTGGGAAAACATTTCGATTCCATCATATTCTGATCCCAAAAAGGTCAGAGAATCATCAAAAATTCCAAGAAATCTTACTGATGTCCTTGAACCATGTTCAGCCAGGTTTAGGCTGCAATATCAGGATCATATTTCAGTTACCTGTTGTTCCAAGGTCAAATCTTGTCTCTATAATCAATATAAGGCTTGAGGACTCACTAATACAAGTCACGAATATCACATGAAGACGGTGATAAAGGTACCAGGAAATGTGGCGCCATTGCCATTTTGGGACAATTGCACTCCTCAAGGCCCTCAAAGTGCTTCGTGCATTAGGTATGTTGATCAGCATCGAAGTTTGTATTCCTAGAGCATTTTCTCAACCTTCAGACAGAGAAAATATGCCACAAACCATAGTGATTGAGTCATACCAGGGTGAGACCCGTCTAGACGGCCGTCACGGCCGTTTTTCGACGGATAAAAACGGGTGATCCCGTACCGTCGAGAAGATCAGAAAATCCCTGACGGGACGGCATACGGGTACCGTACGACGGGCCCGTATAACCGTCTATGGACGGGCACGGTGTACAGCCCAAACTGATACGGGTCCTTTTAAAGCAGCGTTAGAAAGGTTATCTCCATCGACGAAAATCTCACCCGAATTCCGTCTACCTTGCGCATCAATGGCATCAGGCTGGTGTTTGGCAACAGCAGCTATGAATCCAGGTCAAACTGCTGGTAACGTGGCAGGGCGAACGCCGAATTTGCGGGAATCCCAATTTTCGTGGGCCGACCGCCGACGTGGAAACACTGGGAATCAGGGAGAACTTGTACGATACGGTCCATTAAGTATTCTGTTGAGCAGAAATGCTTGTTTCGTCCAGCCTGCCAGACGAAAATCTGATGAGTCTCATTCATGATTTTTGTTCGATTTTGATTCCGGTTGACACTGGACAGACCATGAGGCGGTCAATTTCTTCGGTCAGAGCCAGAGTTTTATCGAGAAGACGGGGATGAGGGTTTACGAGCATCGCATGGCCTCGCTGCAGGGGTTCATGGTGCGCAAGGTCAAAAGATCGCTGGGATTGCAGGCATCGACCCACAAAGCCAATTCTAAGGGATACTCTAGGGCCTATACCGCTTTTGAATGCGTAACCGCAATAGAAAGGTCGCGTCTGGTCGACAGCAGCGGATTTCCGACGCTGGTTGCGGTTTGAGCTTGAGGGTCACGTGCACTAATGGTCTTGTCATTGTCGGCAACGACGAGCAAAATAATTCTGGTTTGTTTCACAAGCCACCATCACCTGGCGCTATATAATGTCACCATGGGCGTTCTTATTCCTTTCCCTGGTCTCTATTGCCCTCCTGTGACGAGAAAAACCTGGTCCCTTTGTCCCGACTCTTTATTTCACCGCCCCTCTTTATTTCACCGCCCCGCCTCCGACGTCGAACTGGCCACGCTCGCTACCCTTTTTATCTTCTAAAACCATCAGGTATACGGTGCAGACCATCAGGTATAAGGTGCAGACCCTGGGTCTGCAGCCATGTCGTTGAAAGAGCATGTCTGCACCCCGATTCCGACAGGACGCGTCATAACCAACCATTCCCGAAAAGCCTTGGACTCTATCAACGGGCTATTAATGAGAGCGCTGCTGCTTTGGGTCTCACTGGTCTCGGGTATGCTTTTTTCCGCTCTCCTTCTTGCTCACCGTAGCTCAAGTTCTTTGCCCACCGGCGTACGCCAAAGTTTCTGTAGGCTATCTACAGCACCGTTCGTTCCACCCATGCTCTTTGTACGCTCTGAGCTTATAGACCCAGGAGCCGCAGCAGCCAAATTAATCGTCGATCAAAGCCCACCTCGACGCGCTGATTGGTATCAAAGTTTGCTCTTTTTACCTGAGAAGCACGGGGATGTCTCTAGGTCGATTTTTCTCTAGTAGGTCGATTTTCCACCACTCCACGTCCTCCCATGCGGTTTCTCTGCGTCTCAGAGATGGTTCGTTCGCGAGCCACTGGCGATATTGTTCGTTCGCGAGCCACCGGCAATATTGTCCGTTTGCGAGCCACTGGCAATACTTATTGTTCGTTCGCGAGCCACTGGCAATATTGGTCGTTCGCCAGCGGTACCTATCACCTTCAAGCTGGAAAAGAATACAAAACGAGTCGAGTCGAGTATCTGTACCTGTACGTCGCCTTTCGCTTTTTGCCTTTCTCGCCTTTCGCTTTTTGCCTTTCTCGCCTTTCGTTGTTTGCCTTTCTCGCCTTTCGCTTTTTGCCTTTCTTGCATCCCGAGGTTTCCTGCATCTGGACCCGAGGCTTCCTGCCAGTGAATCTGGACCTGAAGACAATGGGCCGTTGAACACCGAAGACAATGGGCCAACGCGGCGGAAGACGTCAGGCGGACCTTGGTTCTCTACAGCGGCGTCCATTGTTCTCTACAGCGTCGTCCATTGTTCTCTACAGCGGCGTCCATTGTTCTCTACAGCGGAGTCCATTGTTCTCTACAGCGTCGTCCAAAGTTCTCTACAGCGTCGTCCATTCTCTACAGCGTCGCCGCGCCGAAGGCTCCAGCAGAACCACCAGAGTCTAGAGAGGGACCATTCAAGTTGAAATCAGGCCCATAAGTACGTGAAATCATGCACGGTCCCAACCATCCTCAAAATCTTTGCTGTTTTCGCGAGACCGCTTATTTTCGTTGGGCGCTAGCGATGCCTTTGTTGGGCGCTGGTGATACCTTTGTTGGGCGCTAGCGATACCCTCGTTGGGCGCTGGTGATACCCTCGTTGGGCGCTAGCGATGCCTTCGTTGGGCGCTAGCGATGCCTTCGTTGGGCGCAGGCGATACCCTCGATGGGCGCAGGCGATACCTTTGTTGGGCGCTAGTGATACCCTCGTTGGGTGCAGGCAAGTCGATGATACAAGCTAGGCCGTGGGTCGATAATAAGTACTTACAAGGCTTGGTTGGATGCATTACAAGGTACTTATTCTCGTCGTGCTCCCGTATATCGTACTCTTCCTCCCATATCATACTCTTCCTCCCATCTCATATCGCATTCTCCCACATCGTATCACATCTTCCTCCCATATCGTATATCGCATTCCAGCGCACAAAAACACTATATTAACAGCTCTATGATACAAAATAGTAATGCGGTGGTAGTGGTACAGTCGATATATACATTGTCTATGTGCATATATATGAGTTCGCGGGATGGATAAATGAGGGATAAACGAGGATAAATGAGGTGAGGACAAGGCAGTTCGCGTTCGCGGGATGGTATAAAAAAGTCTATTCCGCCGATGATAAGTAGAAGTAAAATGAATGAATCAAGCAGCCAAAGCGATGAATCAATGCAGCGAAAGCGGTGAGTCCATGAATGAATCGGAATGGAAGAAACGAATGGCGATAATCGTACATGCTGTCTATTGCTGTAGGAATTGGGTATAGATCGATAGCTGAGTCCCAAATACCTCGCTGAGTCCCCATCCGAAATACGTCGCTGAGTCCCGAATACGGAGTTGAGTCCCATCCGAAATCCGGAGCAGAGTCCCCTCCGAAATCCGGAGCCCTACACGAAATACGGCTGAACCTGCAACAGATCCTGCACCTTTGTCGGATGATGGCACACCGGGCAATCTCCCTGCGCATTGGCGACCTTTGATATGCACCTACATCGCCCACGTCAGCACCGCTCCAAACAAAAAAAGAACAAGAGGAAGGAGAAGAAAGAAACGCAAGAGGAAGGAGAAGAAAGAAACGCAGAGGAAGAGATGAAAGAAAGAGACTCACGATCCGCAGAACAAATGCCCACAACCCGCGTTCACGGTGATATTTTTCGGAAAGGCGCGACAGATGGGGCACACCAGCGTCGGATAGGCGGGTGTTTCGACTTTCCACGATTCCACATCTCGGCCTTTCCAGTCCTCCATCCGTCTGCCGGGCCACCCGACATAAACAGCTCCGCCATCAGCGATTTCGCCCGAGGTTAGTAAAGTATGTTCGAGCAGCATGCTCCCTGGCTCCATCGAGGCACCGCTGAGCAACCGCGAGCCGGAGCGCAAGGCGCATGCGTCCCCGATTTTGAGCGGGTTCAATGCAAAGTTGCCGCGCGAGTTTATGTGGGCGACGACGGAGCATGCGTCCAGGGATACGTCGTTGCCGAGCTACCAGGGGATACGAATATCAGTACGACGAAATAAAACGAGAAGAAAACGAAAAAGATGAGGAAAACGAAAAAGATGTGGAAAACGAAAAGAGAAGAGAGATACTCACCTCCACCAAATCCGGCTCCGTCATCAACCCGACCCTCCCCCCAGCCCATACGGCACAGTTCCTCCCGATTTTAGCCCCCATGGCGCGATAAAACCATACAATATACGCCGAGCCCGTCAGTCCCCCCAAAACGCCCCCAATCCCGTAGCCCTTGTACACCGGCCTCGACAGTACGAGATGCAACTGCCACCTCTGACAATACGACGACTGGTCCCAAGCACACGGTCCCGCCCTCCTCTGCCCTATAACGAGGCGTTTCGTCCCGATAACCCAGAACAACGCGAGTACGGCCTGGATATTGAGTATGATGACGAAGAACGACGCGATGAGGCCGTATAATATCCCGAATCTGTAAAAGCGCGGAGCGAAGAGGTGGAGGTGTTTGCAGTGGATGTGGAAGGTGCGGAGGAGCTGGGCGGCGCTGACGGCGCTGATGCTCCAGTACGCCGAGGACGCGGCTGCGACGAGGATGTTGATGATGAGGATGAGGGGGTATGGGAGGACGAAGAAGGGGGCTTGGCGGAGGTAGAATGCGCGTCCGAAGGGCGTTATGGTTTCTTTAGTGTTGTTGTTGTTGTCCTTGGCCGAGCCCCGGCTGAAACATATGGCCTCGCCATTCTCGCATCCCATCCACGTAGACCCATCTGCGTATATCGTGTCTCGTTTCCCGAGCGCCCCAGAGCCCATGACCGTTTTGCGCCCGATGTGGGTGTTGGGGAGGAGGACGACGCGGTCTGCGATCATTGCTGGAACTAATGAGTCTCGAAGGAAAGGAAAGAAAGGAAAAAAAGACAAACCCCCATCGTCAATAGAGATCCTCCCAGTCCCCTCTGCATCATTCGTAAAAAGCTCCGACCGACTCCCGAAAACGACATCATCCCCGACGCTCAGCATCTCAGGCTCATCGCATACGATCCCCGATCCAGGCCAATACACCCGTTTCCCGATCCTCGCGCCCATAAGCCGATACACCACCGAAACAACCTCATAGTGCGTCCCCAGAATCCCGAATGCCGTTGCCAATTGCTGCCGCGAGAGCAAAGTCGTACTGATATACCTCCTCAATAAATGTTTCTGCGTGTATCCCTCCGCCGAACAAGGCTTGTTGAGTCCGATAAGCCTTTTGACGAGGATGGAGAATACGAGATGAAGCAGCGGAGTCAGAATCGTCCGTACGATACGCGACATTGCGTGAAAAGCGACACGTTCGGGCGCTGCGAACCAATAAATCACCGCTTCCATCGAGTTGAGGCCCACGTGGGATATGACGGTAAAGTCGGTCATGAGGTAGATTGTCGCGAACCAAGGGAGGACTGCGAGAACATCAGTCTTTGAGAATATATAGAGAGAGAGAGACGCACGAGAGATAAACTCGACCAAAATGATCACAGGCCACGCCACAAACACCTTCAACCCCCAATGCGGCTCCTCTCTCAACGTCCGATTATACTTTCTATAACTCTCCGGACTCGGCTTGTCCCAACTCGAACTATGCGGCCCGTAAACACTCCCCTCTGCAATATCCGCATCCGGCGCAATCTGGGTATACGTGTTAATTGTGGCGCCCCTCCCAATTCTAATACTCCCAAGACGGAAATACCCATCCTGCTCGACGGCGAAGCCCCGGACGACAGCGCCGTCGATACGGACGTCGTCTCCGATGTCGAGGAGGTCGAGTTCGGCGATGTGGGATGAGGGGGTTATACAGACGCCGTGACCGATTTTGGCGCCCAGGAGACGGAAGTACATCGTTTGCATCGGGGCGGTGAGGGAGAAGATGCCGCGGCCGGCGGTTCGGAGGGCTTGGTTCACGATCCACCAGCGGAGGTGATACGTCGACCACCTGGGACGAGCGTTAGCGAGTTGAAGGAAAGTAGCCGAAAGGAAACGAAATACTGACATCTTGTACCTCCCCCTCTCATACCTCCCAATAACCATCCACTTGAACAAAATCGCCGTCACGGGACACACAATCCTCACCACCATCCTCGCCACCAAAATCGCGATCAACAGCGAGACAGTGCGAAACCAAAACGAGTCCGTGAGCAAGGGGGCCATGTACGAGAGTATGAAAAGCAGAAACGTCCAGGTTAGTGCTGCTTTTAGGGGATAGAAGAATATAAAGGGTATCGCTTGGACCATCAGTGACACTGGATGCATCTGCCCTCTCGAGGATCCGCCGCCCTGCGATCCGCCGCCGACGGAAAACGCCGTGATGGAGGTATTAGCGGACTGCGGCGGCGGCCCGTTGTGCCCCACCGTCTCCGAGCCCTCTCTCAACGTCTCCTGCGACGCCCGTGCCCCCATCTTCTGCGCCTCCACCAGCTCCGCGATACCCCCAACGGTCGAGTTCGCAAAAACGTCGGCGATGGTGATGTCGGCGCCCGTAGCTTTGCGGATCGCGTGCTTCAGCTTTCCGAGAAGGAGCGAGTTTCCGCCGAGGAGGAAAAAGTCGGAATTGGAAGTGATGGAGTTTGAGTCGAGAGCGAGTATGTCTGCGATGATGTCTCGGATTCGGAGAGCGGTTTGGGACATTGCGCTCGAATTCTCAGTCGCGATTTCTCTTTCCATCGCTGCAAAGTCCAATTGCTTGTCGTGGGTTCGTATGAGGGGGTGCGAGAAGATGTTGAGGGGGGAAGGGATGGCGTATCCTGGGAGCACGGTTGAGAGATCGCTTTTGATGGAAGAGGGAGAGATTGGATCGTTGAAGGGATTTTCGGATAGGGCGATATAGGCCTCTGGGGATCCGTCATTCTTTAATCGTACCGCCACCTCGTCTGCCCTACACGTCCTTCTCATCGTGTTCTGAATCGCCTCGAGATCGATAGTGACTTGATTACATCGTATCGGGTCCGATAACGACGACATGGGATCTGGGACGTCGGCTTCGTAGTGTCGTTGCAGCGTCGAGAATGTGTCGGAGACGACCCCAAGGTTGAGTCGGGTAGCGAGTTTGATACGGAGGGGTTTTCCGGCACTACACGATGAGTGACATCACAAAGTAATGACAGAGAGACGAACCTATTTTTAGGTAAACCATCCATATACACAATCGCAAAGGGCCATTTGGACGGATGCAGACAATCCCTCAAAAGCTCATTCAATCTCCCCAACCCAATCCTCATCTTCCCCGGCTTCATAACCAATACAACCCCAATAGATTCCTGCAGAACCTCATGCTCGATAGCAAACGCCAACACCGAATCGACGTATTCCTTCGCCGCGGTGCTGATAGCTTCCTCAACCTCGAATGGTGAAATGACTTCGCCGCCTTTATTGATAATCTCTTTCGACCGGCCGGTGATGTAGAGGTACCCGTCATTGTCTGTATACCCCATATCGCCAGAGTCGAACCACCCCTCTGATGAGAAACACGACGTGTCCAAAGGTTCACCGCGATTCGTCTCGTATCCCTGAAACGTGGGAAGACCCCGGACGCATACGCTCCCCGTCTGCCCTGCAGGAACCTCGAGCTCGATGTTGGTCGGGTTCCGGATGGAGAGATGCGGGCCGCAGGGGAGGCCGGATGTTCCGGGACGGGAGAGGGTGTAGGTCGTTGGGGGGGTCGAGATGGGCATGCATCTGTAAAATGAGAATAAATAATAATAAAATCGAAATGGACTCACTCTGTCATCCCATACGAAGGCAATACCACTGCGCCTCCAAACCTCTCTCTCAACTCTATAGCCAATGAAGGAAGCAGCCCGCCTGCTGCGTTACATATCATTCGAAGCCTGAGATCGCGGGCGGGATTGATGTGAGACGGCTGGGATGTGAGAATGGCGTGATGGATTGTCGGGGCGGCGTAATACCAAGTCGCCTTCAACTCTTTCGCCAACGTCCAAAACGCAATAGCGTCAAACCCAGCACACATTATCGCTGAGCCGCCAGACAGCATCGGGGCGAGCAGGTTTCGTACGATACCCCCGACGTGGAACAGAGGCATCATGTTCACTGCGACGATCCGTCAGCGCGATGAAAAGATAATAAAATAAACGTACTATTAACATCCCCCTCCTTCAACCCCCACGACTCCACCACAGCCCAAGTACCCACAATGAGCGACATGAGCGTATACGGCACGACCTTTTTCTTCCCGCTCGTCCCCGAAGTATGAAGAACCAGCGATTGGTCGGAGAGAACCGAAGCTCGTCGATCCGAAATCGTATACTCGCTTCCTGAACCGTCTTCCCCTATACTCCCTGAACCGTCGTCCCCCAGAACCTCCATATCAAAAATCCCAACCCCCGCTCCAACTCTCTCTTCCACAACAATAACAACCAACCCCAACCCTTCTTCTCCCCCCATTTCCCTCGTCAACCGATCTCCCCCCATCTCCCTCGTCAACCGCTCTAGGACCTCTCGCGTCGTCACGATAGCTTTGGCCCCGAGTCTCACAGCGTCTTCCTTTAGTTCTGCCGCGGTACAGGATGAATTCACGGGGGCGCAGGTGTGGTATGCCGCGATGGCGAGGAGGGCGACGGCGTTGATGGGGCCGGTCGGGAGGAGCAGGAGGACGCGGTCGTTCGGGCCGAGTCGAGTCGCGTTCGGTCCGAGCGAGCGCCCCCCGTCGTTCGTTTTGAGCGATCGCGGCGTCGGTAAACAAAACGCCTGAATAAACTCATACATCTCATCAAACCTCAACGCCCTCTTCCCCATCTCCGCCGAGTATATCGCAGGTGCTCGCGTGCGGGGGAGGCATTGTAGCAGGGTCGTGATGCTGGAGGCGGCGAGTTGGTCGTGGATGAGTTCGCCGAGGGATTGTGCTGAGCTTGGGGCGCTGGAATGGAGGAATGAGAGTGGGATGGATGGGTTCGATGGATTCGATGAAAGTGGATTCGATCGATCCGCCATTATAGCTGGTGAATGAATCAAAGAAAAGTCGTTTGGAAACAGACGTCGTTCGTTCGTCGAAAGATGATTCGATTGAAACGAAAGAAGATTCGAGAAAGTCGTCAAGGTCGTTTAATATCCCGTCCTCGTCAAGCAACGCTCGTAAATGAAATCCAATCTGAAAACGTCGGTAAATGGTTGTCTAATGGCTCGTGTCGTGTCGTACCGTTCGTTTAATAAATCGTGTCTCAAAAGGCTCCGTAAATGCTCGCCGCCAGGGCGTTAAAAGGTAAATGCTGATAAAAAGGACCGTTCGTTAATTGGCCGCAACGGAAGCAACGGATACGTCAGCCTCGCAGAGGAATTAGGAAACGTCAACTCACAGAGGATACGTCAACCTCACAGAGGAAACGGAAGAATTAAAGAGTTAATTCGCCGCCAGGGCTTTAAACTCGCAAAGGAAAAAACGGTAAACGCCGCCAGGGCGTTAAAGAGTGGGAAGGGTGGCAAGGGCGAAAGAAACCATCAGAGCTGTTGCGGGGTATATATGGCGGAGACGGGTATCATTCATCAGCCATCCGTCGTGATAGATCCCAACCAGCCGGTTGATCAAACGAGGTGCCGGTTGATCAAACGAGGGTGCCGGATAGATCCCAACGAGGGTGCCGGTTGATGACCCGTCGTCCTCCGGGATCCGGCAGAGTTTCGGCTGGAGATGAGGCGCGATCGGCTGGAGATGAGATGGCATACGTTGCAACCAAAGCGGGCCCGCCTTATCCTTCCTTCCGCTCCATTATAGTCCCTTATCCGTGCTTCCGCTTCTTCCTCCCGCTCCAAGCCAAGCCAAGCAAGCTACTTGTCTTACCTTTTCGCGCTGTCTCATCTTCCGCTCCAACCCGAGTTTCCGCGCCAAGCTGATCGTCTCATCTCTCCACGCCAAGCTGATCGTCTCATCTTTCTTCCGCGCCAAGCTGGTGAGGAGAAAAGAAGGGGAGAGAAGAGAAGAGAAGAGAAGGGTTAGGCATCAGCCGCCGAAGCGCCAGAACCGCCATGATCGATTTGCGGCGGTGCACGATTTACGGCGGTGTTTTGCGGCGGTGCGCTCCTTCGCAACCTGATTCAATGTCGCAGATTCATATGTCGAACAACCTGCCGATACCTGCCGATATCATTGGTATGTATATATCGAGCAACCTGAAATGATGCATGAATCATATGTCAACCAACATACTGTATATAGAGCAGCCAAACATATATAGAGCAGCCAAACATATGTAGAGCAGCCAAACATATATAGCAGTATAATCAAACCGCTCGTAGCGCTCACGACATAGGGCTCACGATATTCCATAGAGCTCACGATATTCCATAGAGCTCACGACATTCCTCGGCGTCATCGTCATGCACCGCTTCCAGTCCAGTGCTTCTGCTCACGATCTCCAGGGCTTCCAGTCCTCACGATCTCCAGCGCTCGTAGTCGTCGCTGCTGGCCGGCGTCGTCGCAGTGGAGACATGGTGAGTGAGAAAGGCTTCAGCGGCCTCTTGTGGGAAAAACGACGTTGTCTCACGGACTCGGCCGGTGGAGCGCAATATCACCCGGCCGGTGGAGCGATGTCACCTCCGGCCGGTGGAGTAATATCACCTCCGGCCGGAATGTCACAGTCGGATTCAGGATGAAAATCTAGTAGTGGTGGACTGGATGAAAATGTGTAAGTAGTAGTAGCACCGGTGGAAGCGGACGGAAATGATCGGTCAAGGTGGAAGGGAAAGAGGATTTTGGGGGTCGATGTGATTTCCGAAGAATGAATTATTCTGCTGTGGAAGAAGTAACTAACGGCTTGGATGCTGATGGAGATTCGTAGGAAGACACTGACGTATATTCATAGGAAGACGTTGATGTCAATTTATAGGAAAACACCGCGAGATGTCACCAACCAACAAGCACTCTGATTTTCTTCTTCTACTAGCAAGCGGAGAACGGGGAACTCGAAAGTTCATGACTCAAACCTGGAAAGTTCATGACTCAAACCTGGAAAGTTCACGACTCAAACCTGGAAAGTTCACGACTCAAACCGACCACGAAAAACTAGATTTTCGGAGATCGTTCTGAACTAGATTTTCGGAAATCGTTTTCCGCACAACGAGATTAAATCAATGTACATAATGTCCGACGTGATGGTACGCCCTTTTATCCAGCTGTTTTATTTTTAACCGTTACCAGCCATGCTGATATCGATGGACACTGCCGATCTGCTAATTTATCCTCCGGCGCCTTCGTTCCGACTTATCGGCACCTTCGTCTCGATCTACCGGTGCCAATATCTCGACCTACCGCCAAGTCAGTCTCGACCTATCGGTGCCAAGTCCGTCTCGACCTACCGGTGCCAAATTCAAACGACAAATGACAGTAGAGTTCTGGAGCGAATTGCAAGTCCTCGAGCACTTTTCAGAGCGGCCCATTGAACTTCTCAGAGCGGCCCATGAACTTTTCAGAGCGGCCCATTGAACTTTTCGAGCGGCCCATTGAGAACTTTTCAGAGCGGCCCACTGTTGATTCTGTCAGCTATGGCAACGCAACAAAAAATCATGGCAGATCCAGAGACGACGATCAGGTATCCAGAGACGGCAATCAGGTAGGACCCCTCCCTATCGAGTTGGGAATCCTGTGTAACTTGTCGAGTTGGGAAAATCCTATGCATGCATCGAGTTGGGAAATCCTATACATCGAGTTGGGAAATCCTATGCATCGAGTTGGGAAAATCTTGTCGAGTCGAGAGCACTCGTAAAATTCTATCGGTCGGAAAGTTGACTCTGCATAGCCTTATGTTCAGGTTATCATTGCCTTAGGTTGAGGTTATCATTGCCTTAGGTTGAGGTTATCACAGCCTTAGGTTGAGGTTATCCTAGGAAAGTAAAGTTCACTCTAAGACAGGAAATATACCCTAGGGCAATGGGCTTACATAACATCGGTGTATGAACATTACATCGGTGTATGAACATCACATCGGTGTATGAACATCACATCGGCGCAGACTGAGGCATAGCATCGGCGCAGACTGAGGCATAGCATCGGCGCAAACTGAGGCATAGCATCGGCGTAGACCGAGGGATAACATCGGCGCAGACTGGGGCAGGCCATAAATGACGCAATTAACGAGGCTGATGGCTCACCCAATGAGATCTAAAATACGGGACGAAGAGCCGAGATACGTACGGAATGAGAGCCAGCCAAGAGACGGGAATGAGAACTTTGAGAGCCAAGAGCCAAGATACTTACGGAGAGAAGAGCGCAAATGAGATACAGCAGTGCCAAGCGTATGGAATACCGCAGTGTCGAGTGTATGAGATACAGCACTAGTGCCGAGCGTATGGGATACAGTACGCAGTACAAGGCTATGTATATTCTCCCGTAAACTTGACTTTGCTGTCCGACGCTGTAATTTTTCGATCCGGTTCAACGAACACTGTAAGTAATGTTGGATTAAATTCAATTATCGAGTCTCGAGACCCACGCCTCGATTACAAGACCGAATTCCTCAATTGAATTAAAATTATCGGGATCCTGGAGTCGGAGTCAAGATACAGTACACTGCTTCTGCCGTTGCTGCTTCAGCTATAAGATCATGGCACTAGAGCCCAGCATCCTCGAACTGGATAGCTGTATCTCCAAGGCTGGGCCGCACAAGTCCGCATAAACATAACACATCTCGAACCGCATAAACATAAACAAATTTCAAACCGTGCATATTTCTACCAGTACAGTACTGGTAGTACGATTAGGGAATGGTGGAACTTAATTGCATGTTAAGAAGGACTAGCGCGACTCGGATATTAATATTATTATTCGTAGAGGAAATAATCAGCGCGAATCACGGTAGAGAAAATCAAAGCGAATCGCGAGCGACATTTGAAAGAGCCTTGGGCCAAAATCATCGGTGTCCCAATACTCACCAGTCGCCTCGATTTGTCCTCGAGACCCAAACCCGCGAGGTCCAAGCCATCGATGAATCATCATTCTTTTCGAAGTCGAGAGATCGGACCAGGGCTCCGGCTCGAATAAACAAGCAGTGAAATACTCTGAAATGCGTCAAAGCTGACTTTCGGATGCGTACATAGACACAGGATGAACTAAGGGGAACACAACTGAATTACTGAGGACACAAGATAGTACGTACCGAGGATCTCATTCTTCAATTGAGAGTCATGAGTGACGAGTCTTGGGCTGGGCTGGAAGTTCCAGTCTCGGGGTGGAGCCTGGAAGTAGGGGGGCCAAAAATACTTACCTATAGTATCATCTCACTACATACCACCAAGAAATTCACCGTCTACATGGACCATGCAATTTCTCGAGTTACGTGGAAATTTCTCAAAGTTAATTGGAAAAGCCGAAAGACGCCCATCAGGCCCAGGCCGGACAATAAAAAACGGCTCCAGAACGCTGAGCTGTCCTTTTCCTGTTGGCATATATGCAAATACTCCTTGCGGGTCAGCCTCTATAGGTATATCAGAGGTGCCGAATGATGACTGCGGCGCCTAGAGTAGCCAGTGCCAAATTCCGACCGCGGAGCTACCAAATTATCCGCTCCATTAATGGCAGCTCAATAACGGGTACGCCGTCCAAGTAAGTATTCAGAGAATGGATAGTTGTAAGGATTCAAGACAGGCATTTGTGGCGTTCGGGACAACAAATTTATTGCACTGAGGTGACGGTCACGGCTCCAAACTCAAATGACTTTTTGCCAGTCACGGCTCCAAATCTATTTTGGATTCATTTTTAATTTTAGATTTGTTTTCCCAGCATGTGACTGCCGCAGCTCTGACCTCGACCATCAGCTCATCTCATTACTCTCGATTGAGAAAGATTCGAATATGCTGATAGAAAAGTTGAAAGATCTCCCACACAATCACCCCCACATCCGCCTACTAAGCGGTCGCACTCCCTTTTTCGCCTCGACCTACGATCAGCGCTTTTCCTTCGGGCTGCAGATCCCAAAATCTCACAGATTCAACGGTCCCTCCCTCCCTCTCCTCGTAGTCGTCCACGGAACCTCCCGAAACACGGGCGGCTACCTCTCCAAACTCAAAGACTTCTCTGACAGCAACAATTGTGTGATCCTGACCCCCCTCTTCCCCGCCGGAATCGAGGACCCCGAGGACATGATGAATTATCACAATGTCTTATATCACTCCATCCGCTTTGACATCGTGCTGCTCAAAATGATCGAGCAAGCATCGGAGGTGTGGCGCATCTATACGGACAAGTTCTATCTGCATGGGTTCAGCGGGGGCGGACAATTCGCGCATAGATTTTTGTACTTGCATCCGGAGCGTCTGCTGGCCGTCTCAATCGGAGCGCCAGGGCGATTTACCTCCCCGACGTCTAAAGAGGCATGGCCTGCAGGACTGGCAAACGTCGCGGAAGTGTTCCCGGATGTCCGAGTGGATTTGGGGCAAGTGAGGAAAGTTCCTGTGCAGTTTGTTGTGGGCGAATTGGATGTCGAGACGGCATTGTTGGATCTGGCGAAGCCGTCCAAGGCGGAAGGGGAAGCGGGGAGAACGAGGGTGGAGAGGATCAGGTGGTTGAAAACTGCTTTTGAGGAGGTGGGGGTTAGGTCAGAGCTTATGGTTGTGACGGGGGTTGGGCATGAAGGGTTAAAGTGTCTGCCAGTCGTCGAGGAATGGTTCATTCAGCAGCTAAAGGCATAAAACATCTATCCTCTACAAGTGTTTTCAATACTCAAGACTCAATCTGGGATCCGTGACCTGTCTTGGAGGAAGCGTTCAAATATCGACATATTCAACCAGAGTATGGTATAGTATTGTTATCGAATCAATGAAAATGTCTAAATGCAACGAAAATCTTTGCAAAGTTTCGAAAGAACAGACTCGAAGGAAATAGATATTGAATTGAAAAAAAACGAGACATTTCCCGCCTGGTCTCTCTGGCTTTCCCTGAAATCAGTGTAGATGCAACCCAACGAAGATATCACTAGCACCCAACGAAGGTATCACTATGGGTAAATCAATGATATTCGTTAGAATCCTGTCCAGGATCTTATCTCTACCAGGCTTGAATGAAATATCTACCAACCTTGATGAAATGTCTACCGGCCTTGTATGAAGAGGATCCACCGGTAAAGGCAAACCACTCAGAGGCAAGAGACAGCCTCTGCTCGACGTTGACTTGGGAGAGAAAGCACCGGCCAGACCTACCATCGACGTTGTCGGAGGAACCAGGTTTGACCGTTGCAAAACCCTGGACTGACCATTCGGTGACGAAGAAACATTGTCTGGAATAGAAGAAAGCATTGGGATGAGATCCAGAACAGAACTGGTATGCCCGAAATGATTGGCATCATGAAACATTGAAACGACTTCTTCGGTGCCAATGAGCAGAAGTGGATAGCAGGAGAGCGAACGAACGCACCGTCTCCAATATAACGGAGACCCTGTGATGTCTCGCGTTTACTAGATGTCGTGAAAATAGCAAAGATGTTGAGAATGTTTGGAACATGATTTCACGCATGGTGACTCTGATGGTTCTGTTGGCCTTCGGCGCGACGGCGCTGTAGAGAATGAAGGTCCCCTGGACGACTTCGGGTCTAGAATCGTCTAGATTCAGGAAACCTCACGATGCAAGAAAAGCAAACGCGAAAGGCGGACGTACAGGTACTCTTTTTCCACTCTTTCCAGCAAGGTGATACCGGTGGCGAATGAATCATCTCTGTGACAAAAAGAAACCGAACAGGAGCCTGACCTGGATTAGTGGTAAATTGACCTAGAGGCATCACCGTGCTTCTCAAGTAAAAGAGCGAAGATACCACGTCCTTGAATCAGCGGGTCGAGGTTGATGGTTGAAAGCATGCTTTGATCAACGATTTGGCTGTAGCTCCTGGGTCTATAAACCTAGAGCATCAACGAGCATGGATAAAACGAGCGGTTCGCTTCGAACAATGGTGCTGTAGAAAAGCATCAATGCCGCTAATAGCCTACAGAAACATATTGGCGTACGGTGGGCAAAAAGGAAAGCGGAAAAAGCATACCTGAGACCAGCGAAAGCCGAAACAGTGACGCTACTATTGATATCTTGTAGACAGAACCCTGAGACCTTTTGATTATGACGCGTCCTGGAATCGGCGGTGCAACCATGCTTTTTTCAACGATTTGGTTGGAGCTCCGGGGTCTGGACCGCTTTGTACTGCATACCTGATGGCATTAAAAGATAACAGGAATAGTGAGCCTGGCCAGGTCGATCTTGAAGTCGAGTCGGTGAAATAAAAAGTCGGGACAAAGAGACCAGGTTTTGCTCGTGACAGGGGAACGATAGAGACGGGAGAAAAAAATAAGAACAACCAGGGTGACATTATTGAGCGCCGAGTGGTGGTGGTTTGCGAAATAAACGAGGTTCATTTTGCTTGTCGCCGCCGACAATGACAAGGCCATTAGTGCACGTGACTCCCGCTCATTCGAACCGCATCAGCGTTCGAAAAATACCATAAATATTTTCGCTGCTCCCAACCAATGTACGTGGCTTCTCGTTTGGGTTGCTCATTATCGGAGCAAGCTTCTTGCGGCAGGGCCGGCCTGTCCTGCGGTGACAATTCGTTGTCCCGAGAATTTTTTCGACAATGCTCACAATTAATGAACCACGTATCCTAGGCCATGCGATACCCGTCAACCGCATACCCTATATCCACCGTAGACCTACGCTGGGTTGACCTCCGAATCCGTATTACAGTCCGTTTCGGTTGCAACGAAAAACCGTCAAAAGAGCGAAAATTGCGTCGAAGCCGGAGACGACACCGATCCCACAGCCGCAGATAGATATGATCATGGACATCGCTATGCTTCTCACTAGAATCCCGATGTCTACAGTTTTGTCGCAGAAGCTTGGGGTAAGCCTAACCGCTTCAAGCAGGTCTGTCTCCGATATCCGTCAGATCACCATTTCGATGCGTCCAGCTCGGCGATTCAACCACCCTCCCTCTTTTCAAAATCGACTAGGGCTCTGGCTCTATCCTTCCCCTTGGTCTCTCCTGCATTCTTCAACACGCGGTGTCACGATAGTCATGGACCTAGGCTCTACACCTGCTGTTCGTCGATGCACAACGATGTCCAGTAAGCGTCATATTCCATTGCCGTCTCCCTTCACCTCGGTTGTCTTTTCTCTCTCTTTTCCCTTGGACATTTCCCTGGATTCTGACGTTTGCTACAGAATGAGGTTCAGGTCCCAACGTAATCCTTGCACGGGCATTTCAGGTTTCTGCGCTAGAAAAGGAGGAGAAGGAAGAAGCTAAAACGCAAGGTGAGCCTTATCCTCTTTGAATGCTGCTGAAAACTGACAAAACGTGAAGCAATGTCATCTTTGTCGCGTCGATATCGTGCCAATGGTCGTAGGTTACATTCAAGTACGTGTTGGCCGTCTACTTTTCTTCTCTTTCTGGAATTCCTCACAGGCAGACTGTTCTGGTCGCTCGGCCATGTCCTTCCTTCCTTTCTGGGACATGAGCCACTCGCCGGGCACGTTGCTATTGTTTGTTCCATCATCCATCAATGGTCTTTTGTCTTCGCTCAGTGGCTCACCCGCCTCAAAAGGCGATGCCTCACCTGCCAAATCCAGTAGAAAAAACTGGTGGTTGAAGTCAATCCGGTCATAAAGCCCGGAAATCCGAAGTGCGCCTATAAAGGATGAGGATTCCAATGGCCAAATACATCATTCCGACCACCTTCCCCATAACATTTCTTGCCTCCAATCGCAAAGAATCATTGAAATGCCCAGGTCAAAGACAACAGTGAGTGGCTTTTTGTTCAGATCGGCATCTTGCTCAAGACAATAAAGGCTTCGGCTCGCGCCACTTGTCACATTTGTCACCGCACGGTCTCTCGATCAAGCGATCTACCCAGACACATCGCTTCCCTTCACAACCCCTCCCCAGTGAAAGCTTTGTACGTTCTGCCCTTTCTTCCTTCGTCGTCCTGGTCTTATCAATCTGCAGCCCTTGCCCTTTTGCAGGCTGCAACGTCTCGGTCTCTCAGAAATCCAACCTCAAATCACACCTGAATATCCAGTAAGTCGGCATTTTCTCTTTTCTCTCTATCTCTGGTTCCAACAAGCATTTCTTAGCACTGGTGAAAGACGCAAATGCCCCGACTGTGACTTTGAAACCCCAGATGCTGGATCCCTGACGCGACACCGTAAACGGAAGCACAACTACATTCCGAAAGCACGCAGAGCCAAGAATCGCTGGTCGTCGCCTGAGGAATCAGACTGGACCAGCTCAGAATCGTCTTCGAGCAGCTCGCCGAGCCCTTCGCCCTCGTCGAACCCAGATCGCTTTCTCCTCGAATCGTCAACGGAATCTTTCAGTGCCCCAGAAGTCAAAGCTCATTTCGATCCTGCTGCTTTGTTTGGTCCTCTGGACCTCGAGCCAGTCCAGAAGGTCGAGCTATCGACCTCTTTCTACGACCCAGCGACTTTATTCGACCAGCAGTCACAGTTGCAGTGGCCCGAATACCCTGTTTCGACAAGTTATGAGGTCTTTTATGGGTTCAACCAATTCGTTGCATCGATGCAATCATACATGAGCGACCCAATGCATTCATTTGAGCCAATGCAGTCGTACGTTACCGAGCCACTCCAGCAAACCTCCTGGACATACGAGAATGCATACGCGCAGGTTCCCCCGTTTTCTCCATACCTAGAAGGGACCACCGGCGAATGGCTCTTCTGAGCTTCGTACCAGTCCCAGCCTTCATCAGACCTCTGGTACTAAGTAGATTTCTCTTCCGGACATTATCTAGCATCCTTCTCGCATTGGACTATCCTTCGAACATTTCGATCACCCGCTTTCGTGGAGGGAACAATATATGTTCCTTGTTATCCTTATCCTATCCATTATCCTATCTTTATTTGTATTTTTATTGCAGTTCACTGTACATTACCCATATGCATGGCCATTTTGTATTTCTACGCAAAATAGACCCTGATCGCATTTGCATCATAACAACTGTATGCAAGCTACACTTTCATGAGCTCCGTGAGCCATGGAAGATGAATATGACATCTACGTACGTCGTTTTCCTCCCTCGAAGGAAAACCCCCGCACCGGACGAGGGTTCAGAAGATCAATTGGCTGAAAAAGGCACTTGACAATTTCAAGTAATGGTCCTTGCGGACGTTGGGCATGACTGGTTCAAGTGTCTTCCGGTGGTCGATAGATGGTTCAGTTAACAGTTGAAGGCATACTTAAAGGAACACCTATTCTCTACAAGTATTTTCTCTGCCAATCTTAAATCTGAAGCGGTTTTTCGAGCCCTTGCCTCGCGACACAGGTGTGAAATATGTGCTAAACCGTAAAGACTCTGCTATATCTCCCACGAACCTTGTACCAAACTCTTAGCTTCTGCCGGTCGCTACCCGAACCGGAGACTGAAGCGGAGCTTGAATATAATATATATAACCCGACTCGCTGACCAAGTTTTTTTTCTTCGTCGATGCCTTTGCCCCCCTTCCAGTCAGCCTACTTGCGCGCGGACGGGTCTTCCTTTTTTCGGCTTCGCAGAGTGAATTCAGCTTCACATTCGCTAGCATCTCTATGTCTTGTTTCTCAAGGCGATGATGGATTCCTAGATAGTAGTGAAAGCTACATTTTTTCCGATTATAATAATACAATTCTATTCTATTCTTTCCGAAATACAGCCTGTCTATATCGTTCGCTTGGATCTGCCTTCTTCAGCGTGTCGTAGTCGTACCAGACGGTGACCTCGTCGGCATGGGCGACAAAGGCCTGCTGATTTAGAGAAAATGCTGAGGCGGTCAAATAGAGGCTTGCCGGGTCCTGGTCTGATTCTGGAGCGGGAATAGCACGGTGAGCGACAAGGAGCTGCATTATCATCGTCAGGTTCGGCATTAGTGCAATAAAAAAGCGACGAACCGTGTCTGGAAAAAGGACGGGTCGTCTAAACCGAACGGCTATTGATTTCAGGATTAACGAGATGCCCTTCCCTCGGACCATGTTGTCTGCCTGGGACGGACCACCGAGGTGCTGCCCCAGCTGTCGCATCCAACCGATACGGCTCTATAAACAAGTGAGCTGGCATAATGCGAGCTGGACCAGGCTTACGCTCTCGAAAAAGCGGACATATCGTACGTTATTGACGTGTCTGGATGGTTCTCAGCCAAGGGAATGCAATAGAAAAGGCCAGTGGACGCACTGGAAGGAATCGAGATCTCCCCAGACAATCTTTTGCTCGTGAAATGAGTTCGGATGAAATCCTGCTACGATCATCCGGCGTCGTGCCTGTTCTAATGAGGTCGCTGGCTCTGGCAGCGGAGAGACGCTGAAGTCCGGGACTTCATCTGGAGAAGCTGGGCCGACAGAGCCTGGCGGTATGTGGAAAGGTGAATCTGGGTCGCGAAATGCAGCCTGAAGAGCCTGACTATGATGGAAATAATGAGCGAGAGTGTCTCTGATGGTTGGAAATGGACCTTTATTGAAGAATTCCTCCGAATTTGAGCCCAATGACATCGACGCAGGACATTGCTCATCGTGGTCAACGATGAGCTCAAATGATGACGTAAGCAACTATGCTTTCCACATAACTTCCACAAACAAGCATGCCGAACTCGAACGATTGGTTAATTCTTTCGCCAGACATTCACAATCACAAGTCCACCTTCCCAGTCTGGGCATCTGGTGAAAGCTCCTCCGACCGATCCAGCACCGCTAAAGCCCGACAATACTTGATGATGTCGCTCTTCCAAAACTTGCTCTCAAGGGTATCCTCGAGATCATGATGCATCCCTTTCCAACGATTACTTTTGACCAGCTTGAAAAAGACTAGGAAAATCATATATGGCCCTGGATGAAGTACCTCCACAACAGTGCCATTCGTATCCTTGCGATTCATCTCGAACCGAATAACATCCGTCAATTTTGGGGCAATGCATACGCGACAAACCTGAACATTTTGTTCTCGATTGGTTATACAACCTCTTCCCTTCGTAAACGAATAGTAGGCTTCGACACCGAAGTCCTTCTGGGCCAATCTTGGGCCGCAGAAATCCTATACGATGGAGTTCCAAATGCTTCACCTCCCGCGATTCGTATTCTAGAGGGACCCGATAGAATTCACGGTATCTTCGTAGGGCTGGGAAACAGAGACGCTGGAAAGCGGCCAAAGTCGCTCTAAAGCGCGTCAGTATCGATCTTCGCTCTCCTCGAGGACTACAAAGACTTTACGACGGATTTGCTCACCTTTGTCCAGATTGCACTCGCTTCCCAAAATTCCAAGCAGAATTTCTGAAGCAGGGCGCGATGATTGCCGTGTGCAAGGAATTCGGCGTCCTCGCAAATCTTTCGATACGTGATGCGAGTCTTCGACAGACGATCTCTAGTCATGTCCTCGAAATGACCGGTCTCGGAAGACTATTACAACAAAACTAGCATGATTCTCACCAATCGACTTACCCTATACCTTCTCTTCCTATCGGTTCTCTTACCGTCCCACGCGGCTCTTGCGAAGATTGAGAAGGAAAGAGCCACTATCTAAAAGTCATTGGAGCGTAGCGATAATCGACTCTGGAAATCTTTGACAGAGTTCCGGGATGTCGTCCGAGATCGAGTGTTGCTCAAGTCGACTGCTGAGAGTACCAACTATATCAGAAATTGCGAGAATGTCCAGGTATTCACGATCTCCTTCATTCAGAACCTCATGTTCTGACGATTCGTAAACAGTGTCATCAATTAGGCAAGCGCCAGAACTTCAAACAATGCGCAGGATGTCGTACTGCATACTGTAAGTCGGTCATCAGAGATCGTCAATACAAATTATTTTTGCTGTTCTCTAGTCTTCACTGACTCTGCTGCTTGTAACACGTATTTCGCTGATCGCTGGTCAGGGTTGTTGGATTGGAACAGCAAGAAAAGGTGTCAATTAATTCATGCCAGCTAGGTACCACTATCTCTGTTCCTTGGTTTCTTGTCCTGACTCTATTGCTTGTTGCAGGCAATGTTTCTATATCCCCATCTCTACCCTTTTCGTAAACCTTGTCCGGCGGCCTTTTTTTCTGATTTAAAAAAAAAAAATAACTTCCCCAAAAGGAACTTTCGGCCGAGACTGTCATGGTTGCTCCTCCAGCGAGAAATGCTTCGCTCTGAGACACCTAGAAGGTGAGCAATCCCTTCAGAGATATAATCTTCACCCAGGAGCCAGAGAGCCCACTCTTTGAGGTCCTTGCTGATCTTGCGAAAGACCCTCGTCAGCACGCAACGTGAATTCCGGAGATAACTTTGTCCGGGGATAATATTTTGATTTTATTTTTATTTTCATCAAAAAATCAGCGCCGGACAAAGTTTCCGAAAGATACTGTAATGCAGCTGATGTCTCCGTTTGGCGTTTTGAGTTCGGTTCTTGTCGCTGCCTGTCGCTGCCTCTGATTTCCTTCTATTTTGCTTGCTAATATTTCCGCAGCGCTGATTGTATCAGCAATTGCGCAATTTTGTCATCCGACGTTTCCAGCCGTTTCCTTTTTTCACCGCCGCATCAGACGCGCCTGTCTACTGTCGATTAATCATGCCGCCTGACGTCTGGGCAGATCTCGACACAGAGGCTAAGGCTGTATTCAATCCCAGAGACTGGATTGGCTGAGGTCAACAATACAAAGATGCTCCTCTACACGTCATCAATGCTCGTCTTCTGGCTATGCAACAGCCTTGGCTCGTCTTCCCTCACCAAATCTATCAGTCAAGGATTTCATTACGTGGAAACTGCCGGTGTTGCGGAAAGATCACTCCAGGAGCCTTTTAGCGATTTTTAGCGATTTTTTGGAGGCTAGATCGCCGGTTCGGACAAAAATCGGGCCTTGGCGCAGGTTGGATCCGAGTTCGGACAAAACCCGGCCGAAAACGACGACAAAGTTTCTGAATCCGAAATTCCGCAGGGAGGAAGCATGTGACTTGCGGAATTTCCGCCGGCAGTCTCGGCTTGCCCTGGCGGAGCCTGAATCATTGTTAAGCCTCTGCAACCTTGCCGTGAGCTAGGGAGTCCTCTTCCAAGGTAAGTCAAACATGAAACTCAACTTGAATTACTGAAGATGGCCCAATGGAAAGCTCAAGCCAAGCCAATGGCCTTGAGCCGGGTCACATTCCATATTTCTGTAATTGAAATAAATTCTACATGCTCTGACATTTATGTATATTAGCAATCATCAATAAAAGATGGGCCTGTGGCATACTTGAAGCCATGTCCAGACATTGCATCCCAAGCCATGATGTATGCAGCTTCTCCTATTATCATATGGTATCTGCTGGAAGGAGGATCAACACCATGAAATGCAATGGGCTGGACCTTCGTCACAATCATCGATTGAAATGGGTCTCGCTGGGTCATCCGGGAGCTTGAGTGTTGAATGTTATTGCTACGACTCCTCCTCCTGGCTACTGTATACTTATACTTTCTCTTTTATTTATATTTTCTGGGAATTTGCTCAAACCATTTTACATTGGACTAGAAAAACATCATAGCAGGTCATTCAACATCAGTCTAAAATATATCAGCCTTATCGGAAACTTGTAACCTTAGCGGAACCTGAAGTGTAATTAGGAGACTGGGCTGCCGAACGGCAAATATTCCGCCCGACGGAAATCGGGCGGATTGAATTCTGGTTTCAGAAACGCCCTCAAAACGACAAAAATCGCAAAAATCGGGCGATTTTGGATCTACTATCAGGGGTCCTTCGTCTCGGTGCCACAGGGTGACCACGAGAGAAACCTCGTTACCGCGATTCACATTCCTGGACGTATCGAGAATGGAATGTGGTCTGCTGAACGATCGACCAAGACGGGGTCTGACATGTTTGCTGCAACCGCGGGACAGATTCTGGAGAATATGGAAATGGCCTAGTCGGTGGAAGAAAAGTCGTTCCATCAATAATCAGGAGGACCGGGTATCGGAATTGACGAACTGCCGAACCGGCGACAATCCTCTTTTTCTACTACAGATTGCAAGTAATATCGGTTCTTATAGTATTCTTATAATATTTCTATGATCTCTATGACTTTCAGCCCTTTTTTTCGTACTGCATAGAGGGATGACCAAAGGCACTGTGTGAGCTCACGTGTTTCAGGAGTCAAATTTTTCAAGTTGAAGTCCACGATGACCGTCACGCATGCTCAAAGAAAAAACAACTTGAGGTGAAAGTTCTATGGCTGATTTATACAGTGAGGTCACAGCGGATGCTTTGTGTGGTGCCAAATATGAATGACTCTGCAATAATATCCACCTGTCTACCTCCTTCCCTCGTACTTCATGTTTGTCCGAAGCGGTGAAATTCTCATCAGCCGAGCCACATGGGCCCTGCTGCAATCTGCAGACTCGGACTGAAATCAAGCTGATTACTGTAACTTGCACAATGTGTCAAAGGTCGCGAGAGACCTGGATTTAACGATGAGGATTTGATGGAATATCACGCTACAAATCATTGAGAATAAGTATTGGATATACGCGCCTCGAAAAGGTTAAGGGGCGCGACGAGCATTTCCACGTGACTCTCCAGTCATCGTCCGACTCATCTGTTGGGGTCATTTCTGCTTGATATAAATTGCTGAAAATTCACGCAATAATTGTTCGTACACTCCAAAATAATATATGAATCAATGGAGCTTTAAAAAAAATTCATTTTTTTGTTCGTCAGTTCGTCAGTTCTGTTTCCCGGTTGCCCTCTCAATAATGGCCCGCCCTGGCAACACCAATCTCGACCGGAAACTATCACGCTGGCCGCCGTCAGCAGTAAGCAACTTTGACTGTACCGTATCATTTTCCCTTATTTTCCATATCTCCAAAAGTTCATGCAGAATTTCCATGGCCATCAAGGCGTAAACCTGTATGTGGACAATAAATGAAGACGCTATACGGGAAGGCTCGAACGCCCTGTATTCCGCGTTTTTCGTTGGTGCAGGAGCATATGATAATCTTCCACAAGGTTCCGGCCTTTACCGAGAAGATTTTTCTCTGAAACGTTGATGGTTGCTTCAACTTGCAGCCTTTTGCAACCGGCATCACACGATTTGATGGGATCTCTTCTTCTTTCCTAAAACAACTGGATACCTGCAGCGACTTGAGCTCCGTGAGTACCATTTTTCTACAAGCATTCTTGTCTGTGCGAACACAATAGCCCCTTTCTTCTGCTGTTTCTGGAGCCATGAGGTGGTCACCATGCGGACAGGTTTTCGGCCTCCGACTCGCCATCTTTCGCCATCTTTTCTGATGTTTCGGGTCCACCTCGGGTCCACGATTTCCATATATAAGCCCCCTGGATCCAGTGGGAATCCTCAGAAAGTGCTGGTCATTCGCTCACCCCCCAATAAACCAACTCCGACCAACCTCAGCTATCACAAATGCTTTTTTCATCTCTAGTTGCACTCTCCGTCTCTCTGGCGAGTCTCAGTCTCGTTAGTGCTGCACCTTCGGGATCGTACGACGTCGTCGCCGAACAGCTCACTCGACGAGACGGTGTCGCGGACATCGCATCCTCGGTATATTTTCTGTTCCCCGTTTATTTCTCGGTCTTACATTTTGATTTTAGTTTGTTCGACGTGGAGATGATCCCGCGGCAATCGCTAAGAAGAAAGCGGAGAAGGAGCTAAAGAAGCAACTAAAGGCGGCCGACGCAGCCGCTGCTAGTGATGCGAAGCATCGAAGCGGTGCTAATCACAGGGAGTCAGGAAGGAGTTCGAAGCCTAAGGATCTCAAAAAAGGCCAGTATAGAAAGTAGACTGCCAGCTTTGACATTGAATGTCAATACCATTGCCTTGACCTGGTTTGCGGAACCTTGAAATTTCTCGTTGTTTAGTACCAGGTCTGTAACTAACCTGCCGATCTCGCTTGTCTGTCCGACGTGACGGTCCCCCAGAGATCCACTGTCGTTTGTTTGAACGGTACCTTTGAATAGCTGTGAATTTACCAGGCTTGCAGTGAATCATCGGATATTTCAATCTCCGACTCCGACCGCGGAGTTGCGACGCGAGTGCCTGCCGCTTTACATTACGTAGCATCGACAAGTCGTACTTCGATATGAATCTGGAACGTTGATACCTGGACACGGCCCTGCCCGGGAGGATCGAGCCCAGATTGACACGTGCTTCAACAGCTCTACTGATTGCCAGCAGATATAAAGAGAAGAACGAAAGACCATGAGCAGCATGATCACAAGTTCTGCACAAGCAGCTGGTAATAATTGATTTGAAAGGATTACTATCGGCGCATTTCTCGTTGTTTATTCAACTGGGAACCGGAAAATCAACTGCCACTGTCATGTGACAGGTGAATAACAACTCGCAACTGTCAACTCCCAGGTCTGACATCTAGTTGGGGCAGTCAACTTCCAAGTGTCTCAAGTTCATGTTCTACCAAAGATCTCTACAAACTAGATTCTAGAGTACACAACAGCTTACTGTTCAAGATGCAACTGCCCATTGCCATGACTGACATGTCTGAGGTTGGAACTCTGCAATCTTATTCCATGGGTAATTCAAATTGGATTGTGAGATCTTATGAGATAATTTTAGCTTTCTTATAAGATCTTATAAGATGACAGCTGTCAGAAGTATCAAAATTAGAGACCTTGACCATTTATAGATTCCAGAAGGCTAGAAATCATTTCCATAAACTTGATGACAATAAGCTAGTCCATAAGACCAAGAATTGATAACAGAGTCATTGTCAGTGTTTCCAAGCCACTGATCCACCTCACTATCCAAGCCATCTCAAGATTCAGCAGTGATGTGAACATCTGGAGGGTCCAGTCTGATCTCACTGAGTCAAGGAGGTGGTCCAGTACATTCTATCCAGGAAGAAAACTGTTCAATGGCAACATCCTGAGAATCTCTACTGGCACAGCTAGCACCACATTGAGGAATGAAAAGAAGGACTATGACATTATTGATCTCGCCCAAGTTTGACTGCAAACCAAACAGACGAGCACAACACTTTTCTCATTTTCCTTTGACTATCAAGTATGAAATGTTGTCTTTCTCTCCTAGTGACTGTATGTTCCAGTCCAGCTTCTCTCTTGTCAGACTCTTACAAGATTTCTCAGAGGTCACTGTTCCTCTAGACCTCAAAATTGCACCACATTGATCAGACAACAGCTCAATACTGGATCAAATTCTATACCATTCTTTCCCTGCACCTTTATATCTGCTCATCAAGCAGAATACAGAAGGCTTCAGAACCTCCATCAGTAATATAATTGCCATGGCTTCAAATACATCTCAGAATAAGGCATTCAATTCTACTTTGATTCAGACATTGCAGCACCAAGGCTGATACTATGCCAATGCAACCATCAATGTATTCATCATTGATGGCTATTCCTTGGACAAGGGAATCATCTTGCGGATTCCTGGTCATTTGGTCTTGAATGTATTTGCCTGGGCTACGTTATTGTGAATAATCCTAAAGAAGAATGGATTGGTGGTGAGCTCCAATTCAACCTTGGGTCTGGGTCTAATTAATGGGAATCTAGAAATCAGGACAAAAGAACATACTGTTTGGAGAGACTTACAAGTTTTCTTCAAGTTGCCTACAGGTCTGGCCCACATACCTTATGATTCCTTGAATGACCAGGGTCAAGAAGGTCTGGCTGGGCTACACTTTGGTCACCTTGTATAAGGGTAAAATCCTCACTGGTTTGAGATTGCACAAATAACCTTCCTTCATTGACCCATTATCCTGTAGCTTCATCACATTGTTCTATATCCATTTCTCTCCTTTGCTCCTCCACCTTTATCATCCTTTTTAATGATCTGCTTGCATTCAGTTCCTATCCACCTTATGCTCTGTTTCTGCTTTCTTTCTGTGTTGCTTTAGCTTTCAGTATCATAGCACTGCTCTCAATTTATAATATTGTTTTTGTTTAGTCTTCTTCTGCATGTTTGAATCTCTACAAGGCCAAAATGAAATAAGTTGCTTTATTTTTGAGGATATAACTCTTACCAGGAGAATTGAACGGTCGTGATCTGACCTGGAGGTCTGCTGGACAGAGAAAGGTCAAAGATGATGGGTGTAAAGTAAAAATGAGACATGGCTGCTGACTAACTCAGGAAGGCAAAGTCTAATTTCCAAAGCACAAAGCATCTATATTTCTATTCTTCGTCTGATTCCTCAGTGTTTGTATTACCTGCTAAAGTGCCTTGTCAAGTAAGCCTACTGCCTCAAAGCTCTTGTCTGTATATCCATTTCTGTTCTCCACCCAATCCTCCAAGTTCCTATCCATCACCAACACTAGAGACCTGTGGAATCCAGAGAAATGAAGGTTAAAATGGGTTATTTGGTCTGATCAAAAAGCCAAGATGTCCAGGGAAACAAGATCAACAGCTAGCCAGAGCTGGTAGAGAACAACAGCTCCCTTTTTGTAGAATTCAAAAAGGAGTATGACACAAAGCACATCACCTTTGTTGACATGACCATCAGTGCAGACATTGATATTAATGATGAAACCACTGAAAGGAGAAGTGGCACTGGAGTTGTCCAAAGTGAGCTGAGAGACTATAGCTTCTAGTCTCTGAGAGGTGTCAAGCAGTCTGCTTCTGATCTAGAAAACCAGTCAGCTAATAAGGTTACATACCACACACTTGATGACCCTAAGAACAAGTTCAAATATGAGCACTCACAGTCTGGCACCTTCTGGGTCTTCTCAGACAAAGTCAGATTCATAAGGAAAGTGCTGGGCAATGTTAACATTGCTGATTGTTTTGAAGTAGAAGGGATGGCAGTTTTTGGGCATTTTGTGTCTCTTTGGATTCACATTAACCTTGAAAGCTCCATCAAATTTAGTCACTCACTTCATTTCCATATTGGTTGTAATTAGTCAAATGAACAGCAGAGAATCATTTGAGAGGGGCAGTGTCAGATTGCTCCTGGAAATTGAGGTTCTACAAGTTCAATCTTATTGGTGATGGCCTCATTGAGATGTGGAAAAGCATCTCCAAGTCCAGTCACCAAATGCATGACCATCTCTCCTTGTGAGTCTTCAATGTGAAGCTTGGATCTGGTTCAAGGTAAGACCAGCTTGGGGAATCTAAGAAATGATAACATACCCTTCAAGAACGCTAGTTTGAATCTGCTATGCCCAAATGGAAATTCATCATCTTGAATGCTTGGTGTCTGCGACAGTGAAGGACTACAATGTGATTTCTATGGTGAAATAGGCTCAGATTGGGCACGAATCCTTTTGGCTGGAGGTGAAATGGAGAATAATTAATCAGGGACCTTGTTCTTTTCCATGGTGATGGGCTGGGCATCTGTAATCCTGCGGGTGTGGTCTGGCTGAGGTTTGATGGGGAAAATGGGAACAGAAAGAGCATTTTCAAAATTTTTCAGAGAATGGATGGCTTCATTGAGAGGCTGGGAAGAAGACTCCTCAGAGCGAGCATTTATAAAACTCAAGACAAGTGGCAAATGCTGCTTGAGAAGCCTGGCCATATCATTGGAGAATACCACAGCATTTTCCTCCATGGCAGCCAAAAATTGGGGGTGCTTGACATGCAGGGTTTCTGCCCCAGAAGATGCAAAAGAAAAGCAGCCATCACAGCTGCTTTCTTAGTAAGCAAACAGCCGCCGCGGCTGCTTTCTTTGTAAGCAAGAACTTTTCTGCAGTCTTCCACACCCTTGCTTTGCTATGAATTTTTTGAGATCTCTTCACCTTTCTAATCACCAAACATTGGCACATTTTTGCCACATGTCAAAGGACAAAGAATCGTGATGTGTTGAATTTTTTACAGATGAAATTTCAACACTGGAAAAATCTAGTGAAACAGCCATTGGTGAGCCCCTTCATTGTTTCATCTTGACATTTGCTGATCCTTATCCTATAGACACATTGTAATATTATTTAAATTGCGGTCCAACAACTGAAAATCATCAGCACTGGAAATGAGGATGGCAAAAACTGTGTGTTCAGGCCTGCTGACCTTCCGAGATTGCTGGTTTATGCTTGCCAGTAATTCAGTATTGAAGAGTGTTGGACATGCAGCTGGAGTTGGCCTGGTGACATGACTTTCTGCCCACAATTGGCTTCAGCCAGTGGATGTTGGATTGATAGAGGGAGGACACTGAGCATTACCTCAGTGTCAATGTCTGACTGCAGACACCATTCTCTCATGTTTGGGATTGGGAATGGCCTGGTCCTCAGCCACTTCAGGGCTGAAAGGTAGTCCGACTCCTAGAGTCTGTGCGCCTTGGAAAGGATCTGGCCAGGATGGCCGTTTCCATTCCCATTGCCTGGAATTGTCCTAGGAGATTGATATGCTGAGAGTGGTGGGAGAGCCTGAGCTGCAAGAGATGGCTGAATTGTTGGCTGTATACTGGAGCTTGGGGGTGGTGCTGAAATATACGGGGTTTGTTCAAGATCTGGAAGTGGGACAATGCTTATTCTGCTTAGAACACCGCACAGAAACTGGGTGTCATTGAGCTGAACCTGGTCAAATGCAATGAGGACATGTGGTGAAATTCAAGAAATAATAGTTTTGAGGATGCTAGCATCATTCAAGGGATCCATAATGAGCGCTAGAAAGAGAGTGGAATTTCTCATTACCTGAATATATTGTATCCACAGCTGAACCCTGCCAATGTTTTAACGGAGACACATAAGAACTTATAAGAATAGGTGCCGAGATTGAGGTGCCTGTGCGCAAGTCCAAAAATGGGTTCTGGGCCGAAACCCCGCGGACCTGAATCGTGACCGTGTGATGACCTCGGCTTTGCGAGTTGACAGTTTACAGTTGCAGGTCGTTGCTTCACTATCCTCTTAGAACACCAGTTGAACCACAGTCAAGTTGAGTATAGATTCTGAGAGTTGTAATTTACAACGAGAAATGCTCTTATACATTTCCCTGCCGAAAGCTGCATCTCCTGCAACATCGGGAAAGTGACCAGCATGAACGGTCAACGGGATGAGGAGACCAATGAGCAGAAGTTCCCGAACTCCGTGAGGGGAGAGGAATGGCAGGATCTGTTTTAAATCAGTCTACCAGCAGTACTTATCCCGGATGCAATCGTGGGGCTTGATCCCATTGTTGAGCTGGCCATATTAAAGCACGCGGATCCCACTGCGATGACAAGATCTTGCCTAGCCTCGCTAGCCAGGCGAAAAATTATATCTGCTGACGAAACAAGTATCAAATACTATGTAATAGATCTAAGATCAATTAGTCACACCCCGTGATCGATGGGACATTCCAGGCTGATCTGCCTCTGCGCCACATATGAACATGTTCAGGTTCGGGTTCGGTCCAGGTTCAATCGGTTCTGAACCGGACCGCGGACAGACTAATATACGGTGGATAGAGCCATTAGCACGATACCGAGGCTTTTGACCAAGGTTTTTCCAATGGACGATGGCGAGTTTGCCGGAGCAAGCAAAGAGACCGACGCCGACACCGGAAGCCAGAAAAACGTAGAAAGAGATTCTACGCCTATATATGATCCCTAGCGCGACACGATGTGGGGAATCAGCTTTGGATGTCGATAAGCGTATCCCTCGACTCTTGCTCCGTCGTCGCCCACATAAACTCGCGCGGCAACTTTACCCTCAACCCGCTCAAAATGGGCGACGCATGCGCCCTGCGCTCCGAATCCCGCCTCCTCAGCGGCCCTCGATGGAGCCAGGGAGCATGCTTAGGCTCGAACATACTTTGCTGACGTCGGGCGAAATCGCGGATGGGGGGAGTGTTTATATTGGGTGGCTGGGGCGACGGATGGAGGACTGGAAAGGGCGCCATATGGAATCGTGGAAAGGCGATGCAGAGACGAAGTACTTACCCGACGCTGGTGTGCCGATATGCCGCGCATTCCCGAAAAATATCACTGTCAACTCGGGTTGTGGACATTTGTTCTGTGGATCGTGATCATCTCTTCCTCTGCGTTTCTTCTTTCTTCTCCTTCCTCTTGTTCTTTTTTTGTTTGGAGCGGTGCTGACGCGCGCGATACAGATGTATAACCAAGGTCGCCAATGCGCAGGGAGATTGCCCGGTGTGGCACCCGCCGAAAAAGGTGCAGGATCTGTTGCAGATTCAGCCGTATCTCCTATAGGGATCTCCAGCTATCGATAC